>JAFMSR010000010.1:29551117-29590429 GCA_022818135.1 Saxidomus purpurata
TGTTGAAATTGTTGGTGAGTTTGGTTTAAATGCACTATAAAGGGAATATTATAACTGTCGGTTGGTCTGATATTTAGTTCAAACCGTTCGGAGAATCGTCGGCCAGCCAGCTTTAAATTTTAACATTAAATTGACTTACTGGATATTCTTTTTTCAAGACTTCCTTCAGATTTTCTGTTTTATAATTAACAGGTCTATCACAGCCTATATCCTGAAAGATAAAAATGTTGTCTTGATTTCATTTCATTTATATTTCTTTAGTATTCGGAAATAAATTCAAACTTTATAGTTCCAAAACTTCCTCGATTCAACTTGAAAGCTTCCAGCTGTTTTTTAAGCATCAGAGTATGTGATAATGTGAATTCATGTATAGAAAATCAGTGATAGTCCCTGTCAATTTCATTCATGTTTGTGTGTAAGACGTATTCATAAAATACTTTGATATTGGTTTGTCAAAATTTAACGTAACGAAAGCACGTCATTTTTCGTAAAATTTTATTGTTAATGAAACATTGACAGTCAAAATGGTTATGTGATACATGTGGTGCATAATCTAACCTTACCTTTAAAAATTTCATCTTGTCTTCAGATGAGCATGTACCAATAACATGACAACCTTTCAGTTTCGCCCACTGAACCTACAACAGAATAAAACAGAATAAAACAGAATTGAGTAAAGTAAGAAGACAATATTAGGAAACATACTTATTGTAATGAAGTTGGTGTCAGACTTGACAAAAACATTAAACAAAAACTACCTTTATAAAAGATGTTCGGCGCAATTTTGAGTAGATGAAAGCGGTTATTAGCTAGATTTAATAGTAAAATACACAGGATGAGAAAAAAGTGCACCTTGGCCGGGATAACCCATAGCCCATTTATAAACCCATTCAAGAAAGACTGAAAACGCATTAGTATTTTATTGACTATTCTCATTCGGCAATGCCGAACATATATTTGATTTTCATTGAGCTAGCTTTTGCATTAATATACTGTTATGCTTATAGTTCTGGCGTTCAGTGAAAACAGCGACTGGTGAATTTGCATACTTACGATAATCAACTGAGTGAACTTGAAGACTAACAGCAATCAGCCAAATAATCTTGAACATTTACAACTATGAACTTTTTGTTACATTAGTCACCCTAACTAAACGAATACTTACGGCAAGTGAACCAGACGAACTTGCTTAGTCACAACTTACTTGTTTTTCAGATAAACTTGAAAACTTTCAACAGTCAAAGCGATAAACTCTAAAACACGCAACCTACAATTTTACGGGTGAATTTGAATACCATACCTACTGCTGTTAACCACTTACTACACTTAGCCAGACGAACGTGCATACTTACTGCAATCTGCCCGGTACCCCCAGCTGCAGCGGTTACCAACACAGTCTCTCCTGCTTTGATATCTCCAACCTGTAGTTAAAATTTAGGCTGAATAATGGTTATCTAAAGCAAAATCGAAATTTGGAATTTTGTAATCCCTTTTCATGTGACTTTGTTTGATGGAAGAACTTAATTGTCACAGACATTCCCGCCGTAACTTTTGTCAACATGTT
The DNA here is from genome assembly GCA_022818135.1 of Saxidomus purpurata. Taxonomy (NCBI): domain Eukaryota; kingdom Metazoa; phylum Mollusca; class Bivalvia; order Venerida; family Veneridae; genus Saxidomus; species Saxidomus purpurata. The sequence goes on from JAFMSR010000010.1 coordinate 29,552,682, forward strand.
AAGGTTTATACATGTACATGTATGCGATATGGACCCTCAACTGAAAAGATAGCCCTTGCATGCAACACATTGCCTTATAATAATAATCATTTGTGAGACTATTCTAAACCGCACCAAACTATATTAAAGTTAATTAAAATGGGAAAATAAGTTATATCAAGTGTATTATACAATCAAATGTATGCTCACCGTGTTTATACAATGCAAATTTCGAAATCTCATATTGTATGACAAATAATGGCCCCAACCCCAGAAAAAAGACCCCTAAAAAAAAAATAAAAAAGTGCAAAATTGCTATATAAAATTATTTTTATGTTGATGTCTCTTGACTGCGGACTATATCATGTTTCTGTATTTGAATCGTGCAAAAGTACATATGACTCATCAATTTTCGATGTTATTTATGTTAAAATGCAAAACAAAAAAGTTAATATACCTTATCCAGTGATATGGAAGCTGTTGTACCACTAAGAATAAAGGGGAGGAATTCTGCTTTAGCTTCAGGTAGCGGAACCAAACCTTCTGCCTTCAATACCTTGAATATTACAATTATTATAGTTTAGCATTTCATTTTTGTTTGAAGAGTGTATGATTATTTCATTCATAGAAAAGAGACACTTAAGTAAGTAGCAAATTCTTTTAAAGACAACCTGAAGACATAATAATGTGGAGTAAGATCCTTTAAACGGGGTAGAACTTAGTCAACTAAGATTATTTTTTTTAAGGGAGTTGTAACATAACAACGTAAAATGTCTCAGAACATTTTCTCATTAAGGAAGAGCAGATAAATCGCCGACAAGCTCATATTTTGTAAAGGAAGTTAGTGTTATGAGTCACAACAATAATATACTTAAAATCAAAATATTATATAATAGCATGCACGGAAAATGAAGACATTAAATTTTATGATTGAGTATGCATGTTGGGATAAGCGGTCCTTTTCATTAGCAAACTCAATTTTAAGTTTATTACTGTTAAAGCATTACATTGCCAAGATTAGTTGTTTGCGTAATAACCATATGAAATTGTCCGTGGACCTTTCTATGGCTGAAATGTTTTGAAAACTAAGCAAGGTTAAACAATTACTGTGATTAGCAGTGTCATATTTGTAATGCAGCGAATCTGAAAGACTTCACACATGAATACATACATGAAAATGTCTGATTTCATCGATAAAAAATCTGATACATAGATTTCATAACAATTTCCTGTTCTACATTCAGAAAGAAACAGTCTTACCTTATAATCACTGAATGCTCCATAGTTAAGGTACATAACCGCTTGACCAGGCTTGTAAGGTGCATTTGGTCCAGCAACAACTACTTCTGCTACAGCCTGTATTGTGGGTATATATAGAAACTTAATATAACTGGACCTACTTTTACTAGAGTTAATTTCATTAAATGTTTGAAGAGTTTAAAATAACTGGACTACCAACAATATACATTTGATACGATTTATTTTATGCCTTCTATGAAATAAGTAAATACTTATAACCAGACATGAAATAATGGTGTGTGTCTTTTCTTTTTCTTAGAGCTATTTTTATACCTTTAATCATAATTATTAGAAACAGATTTCCATGTGACTCTATGATATGTCACTTTAATATACATAATAGACTTAAGTCTATCTACCTCAAAACCTAAATCTTTTGGAAACTTTGCAGTTGGGTCATACCTCCCAGCCGTGAAATTGATGTCTGATGCATTAATACCGACAAACCTGCAGTAAAGAAAACAATCAAATATGAGTGTTCTGAAAAAGAAAAGGCATTAAAGTAATGACTTTCCAAACATACACGATATGTTTGTTCTCATATTGTATGCAGATCATTTGGTTCTCTATCAAGTATTTTACTCAACTATTCAAATAAGCTATAGATCTACTTACATCATTGTCGCTATATCACAACGGGTCACATTTAAGCAATATTTTTGAACTTATTGAAACTTACTCCAGCGTATTCAAATTAGTTGTGCCCTGCGAAAACACAAAATAAATACCTTATGAAAAAGGGTTCGAACTTTCAACTTACAGGATGTGTTGACAAGTATACTTGTGGCACGGCTACAAGGTGGTTGCAAGATTGGATAACTGGCCAGAAAAGTCTGGGTCTACTCTCCAAGAATATCATCATTTACTTTTTTAAGTTTTTAAGTTTTGATTCCGTTGAAATTCCAAACCGGTAATCAATTCTTGTATCCAACTCGAGTAAACTCTACTTTACCAAGTGCCATACATACCAACCAACACAAAACGGCTTAACTCGAATAAAAACGTAATTTAGTTTTTTTAATTGAGAAATTTATACTTTTATGCACCTTTTATTTTGACAATACCGAATTAAAAAGTTCAGAAAAATACACTTTTCAATCTTTCGGTAGTGATTTTATAATGAGTACGTACATAGTTTGACATACTATATGTTGTTACCGCCAAACTTTATTAGTGTAGAGTAATAATACTTGCACGACCAATGAATATAACGGTCAATATTTCAAGTTTCCTGATGCAAATGTCACGGTACGGACTAAATCACAATTAGTGAGAAAAATTGTCAGTGGCCGATTAGCTCATACGGGAGAGCGTTTTCTCTTAGAATTAATTGAAGGGTTTGCATCTCGGTCAATATGCCCTTACTTTTCTTACTCTGAGGTCTTTGGCGCCTTTATATTAATCTTGACAGGAGGTTTTATTAAATGCAGCTATAAATCGTTTTCATATACTCAAAATTTCGTCGATCATCTTTTTTAAAGATAGTTCTAGTTTATTTTACCAGCAATATCCGTACCTACAATAGCGGATACCTATCTATAGAGATAAAATTTAGTTGCAGGACGAGGGCCGGTATTAAGACTGAAAGTCCGTTCTTGTAAATGGGTATACATTTGAATGATGCCGATGTCTGACTTTATTTTTGATATAGCTAAAGAGCGAGTCTGCTTTTGTTTTACATGTACTTATTATTGATATAGCTATATGCTTCTTGTTTTACATGTACATGAAATAACCAGACTGGCTTCTTTTCGCGTTGCTATAGACGCTTTAATCCTAATGCGGTCAAGATAAGCTCTGCACTACCTCGTTTATAACAGTTATCTAACATGACAGACCCGTTTTAAAAATTCCTGGGTTGTGTTGGGATCCAAAGAATTGCAGGATAGATCAATAGATTATGATCTGCCTTGCCCAGCCATGTATATACTGTGGAAACAAACCTAAACTAAACATAAACTAAATAAAATTCCATAGTCGTATTAATTTGATAAATCTGCCTTTCATTTCACAATTACCTGCGTTTGCTAGCTAATTTAATCCAATGCTTTATCATAAAAAATGAATTAACATTAATAATAATAATAATACTAAATATTTACCTGTTTTTCACCAACACCTCTCCATCAGCAGGTGTTGGCATCGGCTCTGTCTGGATGCTCACAACTTCCCGGAATTTCGGACTCGCGCTCAATGCTACAAGTTTTCGGCGAGTTGAAGGCAATTTTACTCCAGCCATCTTTATGTTTTAGTTCTAAATAGTGAACTGTCAAACCCTCACTGTATTTAGTATATATAGGGTAAAATCGCTGACATTTGTTATCTTCTATGTCAACAAATGTTTCGACCACGTGGTACGCTAAACCTACAGCAATACACCATGCACTCACACCTTTCAAGAGTATTATGGTCGCAAAGCCAGTCAGGCCTGCAATATTTGTGTTAAATTAGGGGTGACATCTTTAAGTAGAGTGTTGTGTGCTTAAAGAGGTAACATTTGATGTAATTTGCACTGACATGAACTCACTGGAGACTGAAAGATAATCTGTTATCTGGAACAAGATAATCTGGACAAGATAATCTGGAACAAGATTATCTGTAATCTGGAACAAAATTATACCCTGTATACATTTATGCAATTCTCTTATGTAATTCCATTGTTACAATATGGTTAAACCTGTATACATGTTCTTGTAGGTTCTTTTCATTCTTTGAAGTACATGTATCATCCTCTAAAATGAGTTGACATATTTTTATCTTTATACACATTTGTCAAACATTTTAGATGCATATAGCAGCATTTACACATAAAACTCTGAACGAAAGTAAATTACATCTCCTGAATGATACTCTTGTGTAACTGTTCCGTTTAAATTTGGGTGGAAGAGGGTTTGTTACTGAGACGAATGAGTTAAACGTATTGCGTTTAAAACTTGTAGCCCCTTGTTCTATAACGTGCATGTGCTCTTTCATACTTAAGGATTATTAAATGCAATCTTAGGTTTATATGCAAATTGATGTATGTGCTTGTTTTCTATTTTAATCAAGTCATTGTGGGAACACAAATTAGAACATCACGAGTCTGCATGTTAGATTTAAACATGGGCGGCCCCTCAATGAATATGTGCAAGTTGCGTGAGTTCAAGTGCAGCGATTTAGGTTAAAGCTTTGTGAGTTATACTACAATGTAATTTTCCAAAGTGAATGATCGGGCATGTCTAGCAAATTAATCTTTTTTAAAATTTGTACAATACATGGTTTTAATTTCTGATATTTGAACTGGTATACTGACTAAAAATGCAATTTACCGGAAGGTACAATGCTTACCATTGCTCTTAATGTCAAGTCCAAGTCTTACACTATACTCAACCATCCAGATATACATTTAACAAATCTATCATCATCATCATCATCATCATCATCATCATCATCACTCCCTCCCTCCATCACTCACTCTCTCTCTCTCTCTCTCTCTCTCTCTCTCTCTCTCTCTCTCTCTCTCTCTCTCTCTCTCTCTCTCTCTCTCTCTCTCTCTCACTCACTCACTCACTCACTCGCAGCACATTCAGGATTTGTATGTTCTATCTGGGTAAACCGCAATTATAGCGAAGTCAAAATCACATGACTGCAATTCATCGTCCGTCCTAGTTTATTGACTGTTCTAAATAAACACTAATCACATAATACTAAATAAACACTAATCACATGGGCACACATTTTCAAAATGATCATCGATGCCTGTAGGCTTCCGTATAAATGTATACAACAGAACCAAACATTTCTCTCCACTGTTGTTACATTCAATGTGAAATAAATAAGAAATAACAACGCACTCGCTTGCGTATATAATAACTTTAATGATAGTTTAGATGATGAAAAAAGGGTATAAGAAATTATATGCACATATAGCACTAGAACACATACATACGGACATGTACATTTGTTTTGGTCACATTACGATGCGGCTTCCGTATAAGACATGCCAAGCATATTATATCAAACGATTTTCGGGGTCAAACTAGGTCGAGTCTATAAAATATTTGATCTGATAACGGTTGTGTAAAAGTTATTATTACATTGACAATTGTATATACCTAACATCGGTACAATATCAAAATTCTGAATTCGACCTCTATGTTTCCCTTGCTTTAGCCGCTGTTTTACAATAAGCTAAAAGTGCATTCACGACTCAAAATCGGATGAGTTTGTGGGAACGAGGTCCTGTCAAGTTACCGCATAACAGTAACCCGAGGTGACGGATAGGTCTGGCGCCCCCTGTACCAGACGACCCTCAAGAATTACTTGTGACAGTAAATTATAAACGCTCCCTCGCAATAAACTTGCTTATTTCTGTAATATAGAACTATAACCTATACGTATCAATTGTTTGGAAGGCTGTGTCCCATTGGTACGCCTTGCATGCCCACGACATTATAACGTCGTTTTTGATTGGATCGTTACGTTTTGTTTATGCAATGGCGTCAAGTAAATGACATCTCATACAACGCCTATCTCGCGGTAACTGGAGTTTTTTCCTTCTTTGTTATTATTAAACAACATTTAAACTTAACAGTATTAGTGTGACAAGTACCAAGAGGTATATAATAAAAGGTTCATTATCATAGAAATGTGTTCCAGGTGCCGGATTGGCTCTCGTCGCAGTCAATCTTCTTCGAACTTGTATGATCCTATACACGACTAGAGCAGATCACATTACTATATAAATAGCACTATTTTGTATAGGATATAGTGTTCAGTCAACAGTAAATGTTGATTTAGTTATCTTGCACAGTGATCATACAGCAACATATTGAGGAATCCTTCAAAAAGCGCATGTTGGCATTTATTGTAATTTTTCTTCGTTATTTTTAACATGTCCGCCTCCGTGGTCGAGTGGTTAGAGTCGATGACTTGAAATCATTGTAACCTCTCATAGGTTGAGGGTCCTGGGCTCGAGCTATGCTACCGACCATGTCTATCAAAATATTGGCATTTTCATACGGAGGAGAGACGTCTAGTACTGGTTCTTCCAAGGTACGATGGTTAGGTGAAGTGGCAGCCTGTTAAAAAGACCGAAAGTGGTTGTAACTGGCGTTAAACTCCTACAACAGTTATTTTTGACACTCTGAAACATAAGTCACTGTTTCCTTTCTTTATTATACGAATTATACGCAAGTTCTGATGTAGATAAAACTATCTAGATCAACTGGCTATCAAAGAATATTACATGAGGTATATATATTTATCAGACTATATATATTTTTTTATATCCTTTATGATACAATACACCTGAAAATGTAAAATAAATAAACACGAAATTAGACCGAATGTCTGTTTCATAGTGGGTTACTGTGCATTCATGACTCTATTTATCGCAACTAGGAGTTCAGATCAACCACAATTTTTCCTATGCTCTTCTTGGAATACAGGTACTGCAAAAAATAGAAAAAATACTACATGTTGATGTTAAAATTTATTTTTGATAAAACATCCTATTTGTGCGGCTGTATTGTTGACAATACGAATACAACTCTTTAAGCTTTAAGTGTAACGGATATGCAGGATGTAGCCGAAAAAAAGTCAGAGTACACACAGTTAGAAACTTTGGTAAGTTCAAATTATAAAACTGGTACTTTCCATGCCTTTCCATGTGCTTGTTATTTAAGTTGTGGGTATAATACAGACTTCTTGTCTCAAGAAGTCTTGTATTTTCTAAAGTCTCATATTAAATCTTGCAAAACATAAAATGCTTTTTGCCAGGTTTGCATTTTTAACTATGTAACTTTATGGAATGCAGGGAAAGTAACGTACATACAATAGAATGTTTCTCAAGCATGCAACTATAAAATAGATGGCCAAGATAGTCATTATGGTCCTAGAAAACATCTGCTACACATAATCAACTCCGCTTTATAAAACATAGCCTTTAAATAGACCCCGGGGCTATTCTGTCGTTAGATCTTGTAACCTTGCTTCTGACCCAATGTGACCCAGTTTTAAACTTGACCTTATGATTTATCAGCACAAACACTCAGACCAAATAAAAAAATGTTTAGAGGCTCACACTCTAATTTAAGCTTGCAACTAAAGAATACTTATACTTCACCAAGACAAAGTCTTGTGTACAAAATGTCTAGGAATGTGGAAATGTGCTTCTTTATTTGGACCCAACGTGACAGATGTCACACTTTACAGTAGAGATCATCCGGAAGCATTGCGGCCATTTTTGCTGGTGATTATATATTGTCAGTGCCTCTATATTTACAGCATATTCATACTTTTGTTTTAACTGACGACATGTCTTCTGATCTTCCCAAAGATGTCATTACGACAACATGCTTACCACTTTTCATGATGACTGCATGAGTACATAGTTCTAATATAGTTTATAGATGACCAGAAACCATATGTTATCAAGTTTAAACCTTGATCTACCAGTAAAGATCACCAGAAACATTCAAATTAAATTGTATGATTGTGTTACATTGTTAATTGTCGACAGACATATTACGTACATACATTTGTATAAACATTCAACCAACCTCAACAGCATCAGTTATTTTCTCCAGCCCGACAAATGGTCCTGCTGTGCACCTCTCTCCCAGATCGACAAAGCTCTTTAGTTTTCCCTCATTAAAATATTGAATTTGTTTCATTACGTATGCGTCCAGCACGTCTTTCGGATAATTGAGCAGGAAAAATCCTCTCAGGCTTGTAGAATTAAACAACAACTGAAATTTAAACGCATATTTTAGATTGACCCAAGTACAGCTATTCAGAGCTCCAGGGTTCCTGAACGGCGATACACTTCAACAATTTTGATATTGTGGACCCATAAAAATATAATTTATCTATTTCCTACTGGCATTAAAGTTAATTCAAACATTGTTAAACAAGCAAGACGATTACTGTGTTGTTTTCAATGTCCCAATGTCTCTGCATAATTACTCTTTCACAGGAATACCGTAATGAGTATAATTTCATGATATATGCATCCTTCAAAAGGCAGATGACTATTAATGCTATATACGATTTCAAGAAGCCTGCATGATGTATAGATAATGTGGTAGGTTGGTCAATACAAATAGATGAGTAACATGCCAACAACAATCACGGGCCTTTAGTTGTTTTGCAAACAAAAGTTGTGACATATTAAAAAGACTGGATCGTAATAACTGAAATCAAATGATTGACATAGCAACAGCAGTGTCTTTCTTTATTGTCATTAAGTATCATTAAATAACTAAATTATAAGCGTGGTCCTAGTCTTTTCATTAGTTTCCTTAGTCTTAGTTTTCATTCTCCATAATTTTAAATGTACTTGTCCATCTTTCTATTAGGACAATGCTATAATCTGTTCCACACGGCGACCACTGAAAAGTTACTGATTAATCAATTACTAATCATATTCAGTATACCTTCGGTGGCAATGTAGGAAGAGTCTGAGACGGGACCATCCCTTTCTCTGTCTCATATCCTTGAACAAAACCTATGATAAGTAACCGTCCATGTAGTGCCAAACTGAAATACAAATGTACACAATTTACTGTAGTGATTAAACCTATAGGAGACTTTTACTACTGAAATCAACAAATCTTTTTTGTTAAAGCATGTGAAAAATAGTTTGATAATACGAGTAGCACAACACCGAAACGAAGAAAATGCGCAATGTTTTCTGAGAAATTATTCCAAAATCTAACAATTGGTTTCTCTGAAGATTTTTATGTTTACTTTATACTCATTTTAGGAAAAGATAGCAAAGCCGTCTGCTAGTATGTTAAGTCTGAATGTAACATAAATGTATATTGAAATATTTTGGAAAAGGATCACATAAAAATCATTTCACTGATTTCATGTTGAAAATTTTAGAAACTGAACAAAATACATTACTTTTAAAGTCTTTAAAATCGTCGTGGTAAAAACACCTCACTTCCCAACCGCAATGTTTTGATATAGTTTCCTTTGCGGTGTGTGTGTGTTGAACTAATCACGCTAGTAGAGGACACTCTTATGCACTAGAGTAAAACCAGTGTTAAAGACCACCTCCGAATAAAGACCACATGTGAACAAAGACCGCCATAGCTCAATCGGAATATGAATATATTTGTTACAAACATTTAGCAAAAGTTAACTTAAAGCTGATACCTGTCCACACAAATATCAAAAGTCTCACCACCAATTGACTCATACACAACATCAACACCATTCTGTAATATATTAATTTACATGCAAGCTAGTAAGTTTTAAGATAAGCTATAAGCTAGTTTTAAAGTAAATTAAATGCAAAATAAAGATAGCTCGTCTACTATTTCATTGTGAGACATGCTTTATTTAAAAGTATAAAACAAACAAGAATAAAAAATAAATATAATTCGACGGACGAATTAAGGGGAAACAGTGACATTTAAATTGAATCCGGCTGTAAACTATGTTGCGGGAATAAAAAGAAATGCTCAATCCAATTATTCAGTAAAAGTCCAGATTTTGGCTCGAAACACGTGCACTTTCTAAATCACCTCGTAACAGAGCTGATGCTAGCTAGTTTTATATTATCAACCGTGACTTTCAGTAGCAGGCCATTGTTGCTACGCAACGACATAATGGCAGCCCCTTTCAATAAATGGGTTCTTCATATTTTTGCCTCTACGTTAACATTGTACAGGTCCTCCATATCCCAACGACCAAATCTTTTTTGGGTTCCCCATGAGTTTCCCCATCTCCCTTTACCAAGTTATGAAAAAAAACGACTTTCCCTGGTCTTTGAGCATTTTAAATTTCGAGAGACTCAAACTTCTTTTAAAACAATGTGTTTTACCGGATATTCACTTTGTAGCACATCCCTCAGATTTTCAGTTTTGTAATTAACCGCCCTATCGCATCCTATTTCCTGAAAGAGACAAATCTTACTTGATATCCATTTATGGTGTCTACATTTCTTAAAGTACAATATACTATCTACGGCTATCATTTTGTTATTACTAAACATGTAATTTAAATGTTCTTTTAACGTCCTTCCGAGCGTATGATAAAGCATATATAGACGCTTAGGTTTGGTAGAGCGATTCTGGCCCAAAAGTGTAAATGTAATCATTTTCTTTGCATATTCACATACTCTTAAGAATCCCACATATACACTGAACAGGTTAAGTCAGTCAACGAACACATTTCAAAAATGTCACTTTTCACTTTATGGTTTATAAGAGACATATAGTGAATAATGACAGTTTTGAAATGTACGTCACCATTATATTAATTATCCAATAAAGGGAGAAAACCATGCTTTTATCAAAGCAAGTTAAACAGACAGCAGATGATTACCAAAGCTCACTTTGAGAAATATGTGCTCAGTTCTCTGATCTAACTTAACATGTTCATACAAGCTGGGTACTAGGTCCCTATTAGCAGCAGCCTTCGCAGAAATACAACTGCAAGTGACATTTCTTTACAAACTTATTGACACTGTATACAGGTTCAAACTTCATAGGAATTTCCCTTTGTACATTCAGAGAATTTATTTCATATTATTTTGCGACCAGACAGACAAGATAGCTCTGTATATCACCTCCTGGGAAGGAAGATGTACCCCTACCTTTAAAAACTGCACCTTGTCTACAGATGAGCATGTACCAATAACATGACAACCTTTTAGTTTTGCCCACTGAACCTACAATTTTTTTAAAAAAATATAACATTACCTATCAGAATTTCTGCAATCCTTTATTTTGATCAAAGTATTTTTTACAAAAGGCATTTCATCAATATCTTATTTATTCATATTTATTACCCGAGAAAATTGTATTCAAAGTCAGTAGAAAGGGAATATTGCCAATTCGATAAAGTTGTGAATACGGCACAATTTGTCTGAGTAAAGTCTGTGTAACAAGACACTAAAAAATCCCGGCATGTTTTAACAGTGGAAGGTTCGCTGCTTTAGAAAAGTGATATGGCCGTCTGGCCACTCTTGAAAATACTAGAATCCAAGATGGCAACTAAAAACTCCATAGCTAGACGTACTGTATTACAGTCATCATCATGAATTTCTTACTTACACAAGTCAATCCGATAAAAAAGCATACATACAGCAGACAGTCTGATGAACTTGTATACTTACAGCAAACTGTCCGGTCCCTCCAGCAGCAGCTGTGACCAATACAGTCTCCCCTGCTTTGATATCAGCAACCTATAGTGAAATACCTGCTTTGGTAATGGTTTGACTGTTAAAATATTAAGGTTAAAAAATTTATAGCTGCCAAGGTTTTATTCAATTTATTCAACGAAGAAACTTCACAAACAAATTTCCAACTGAACTTAGTGTTGAAAAATGAGAAACAACCCCACAAGCAAAAACTTCAGTGATGGCAGAAACGAAGAACTGGCGGACGAAGGACAGACAATAAGGACAATAAGACAGGCATTGTATACTAGTAAATGATTTGAATGTAGACAATCTGACGTAAAAGGAAAACTATTTTACTTCTTTTGGAAACTGATATTTGATAGAAAGATATGTATATACATGTATGTATACCTGATCCAGTGATATTAAAGCTGTGTTACCACTCAAAATGAAAGGTAGAAATTCTACCTTCATCTCTGGTATTGGAACCAAATCTTTGTCCTTCACTAGCTGTTTCAAAGACAATCGAATACCAGAAATCAGCAAATGCGACACACTTATGAAAATGTTTCGAAATAGGTTATTCAATGTTTGATAATAATAATATATATATATCCATTGAAAGCCTTTTAAAAAGCAAATTTCTGCAATCATTTTCGTTCATTATACGACGTAGTTTTATAGTATACACTCATAAGGTATCTAACGTTACATATGTAAATCTACTTTCTATCGCAGGGATAACCTCTTTCTTGCTATTATTGAAGGTATATAAAAGTATAAATTTAATTTCCATTTAATCTATGATGGCGAGTGAGAATTATACAATACCAAGAGCCTGAAGACACGATACTTCATGCTAGTTATTTTCCGTATATTCCTTTTTTCTGAAATATTTAAAACAATGTATGGCAAGGCTTTTCAGCCAGTTGCTTATGTCATAGAATTGAATTACCTTATAATCACTGAATGCTCCAAACTGAATATACATAACAGCTTGGCCAGACTGGTACAGCGAATTTGGTCCAGCATGAATCACCTCTGCTACAGCCTGTGTCAATAAATGTAAGCACATTGTAATAAAATATTATATTCTAAAGCTGTTGCACTTTTCCTGTGGTTTGGAAGAGCCAACAGCTACTTAATAAAAACATTTCTCACAGAAGGAGGGTTTGGTGTATTAATTGACATAGTTAAAAAAAGTTTTGAAAAATAGCACTGTCTTTGATATAACATTAATGTTAAAATACCTCAAATCCAAGATCCACAGGAAATTTTCCAGCTTTAAAATGCCTTCCAGCTGTCAAATTGAGGTCTGATGCATTAATACCAACATACCTGTAGGGTAGAATATACGAACACATTAGTTTTGATTTTTGGGAGAGACAACGATTAACCAAGTAAATGGCACACTTACACCGAAATAAGACGAAAGAAACAGGAAACTTGAATAATGATCTGCCCGTTGTCTACAAAGAAGATAATACATTGCATTTATTCATCTTTTCGTCATATTTCGTCTGACTTGTTAAATCGGAAATAAGACCCTTTAAATATTATTTATCCTCTAATAAATAACTCGTTGTTGTTCTTGTCCTCAGTTATACAGCGTTTGTGGTTAATTACTGTGTATCATAATGCCAAATCGTTCTTTATTAGACGATGATCAATGCTTTAATTTATGTTATGTCTTAGACAAATATTTACCTATTCTTCACCAACACATTTCCATCAACAGGTTTTCGCATTGGCTCTGTCTTTGCTAGTTAATTTAATCCAATGCTTGATCCTAAAAGTTGTAGTTACATCATAAATTAACATTAATAATAATAATATACATTAACCTATTTTTCACCAACACCTCTCCATCAGCAGGTGTTGGCATCGGCTCTGTCTGGATGCTCACAACTTCCCCGAATTTCGGACTCGCGCTTAATGCTACAAGTTTTCTTCGAGTTGAAGGCAGTTTTACTCCAGCCATCTTTATGTTTTAGTTCAAGTTTAGTGAACTGTCATAATCTTATACATATATATGCTAATATAACCGAAGTGTGTTATCTTCTGTGTAAACAAATGTTTCGACCACAGTTTAGAGTTCCAATTCGATAACGCTACTATTATCGGAAAATCCTATTTCAACGTTATAGGTAAGAAAACAGTGATATAATTAATACTTTTTTAATATATAGGATAACAATAGTGGAAAGTCGAAAAGATGTCATGGCCTAGAGGATAAAGTGTTTGAATTCATATAAATATATAAATCATATCTTCTTTTATTTCTGTATAACAGTTATGTTATTAATTTCATTTGGATCTGTTTTTGAATAGTCCTCACACTCGCTTTCGGTATCAGTGGCCTTCTCATCGCTAACATCAGTAATGAGAACGACACATTCATTGCATTTTTATTACAATTTTTACACATTAGCAGCTTTTATCAAAACAAATTTCAGCCATAAGATCTACTGTCCGGTTAGGATAATTTTACAATGACGCAACAGAAGAGTCTACTTTTATCGGGTAAACACGTTATCTTATTACAATGGAGAGCACTAGGTATAATTAATGTCAATATATATTATATTGTATATTACATAAGTCGATGTCACTATAGTGCAGTAGGTTACGACTCCAGTTCTTGATTTTTTTGGTTGTGTTGAAGAGGAGCTCATATAGGGACATGTACATTCAAATTTTTACTCTCTTTTCTCAGTAGATCTAAGATAGTTTTAAGTTATTTCTTCTTCTTTTTTGTTTCATTGTATGTTTACTTCTATAATCGTTTTAATTCATGTTTTTTTCTGATTGTGCTAAGAACAAATCACACAGTATCAATCAAATGAAGATCAAAATTTGCCTTTATTTGACAATTCATCAAACGGCAACAGTTCAAAGGAACAATGGACCTTCATTACTTGCTGAAGAGTTGTCTTGGAAAACTAATCGTAAGTTTGGTCTAGTAGACTAGTTCAATGTACCTGATGCCAGTTAGCACGAAATGCTCGAGCTTGAAATGAATATAGAATCGTTCAAAGTTTCAGTATTTTGACTTTCATATACTGTTATTGTTTTTTTCTAAAAAGATTGAAAAAAACATATATCTACACAACTGAGATTTTATCTGAAGTAATACTGAAATAATTAAAAGGAAAAAAATATTAAGCTTCGATGAGGATCGAACCAGTTCATAAAATTTCCATATGTAGACAACCGCCTTACCCATTGCGCCAACGCACCGTTCTATCGAATGTTTGTGTATTTATAAGCCTATATCCCTTTCCTTTATACATGTTCTACCTGTTTATGCAATGCTTGTAAACTTTTGTGTACACATATATCTGTTACGTCACTGTCACATTATCCAAACCAGGTTATACGCTTCTTTTCTTTTTCGTACTTTTCTACCCTAACATAAAGTGAGGTCATCCTGAAGTCATTTTACATTTACTTCCAATAAAAAAGCGCGCATTTCGTCAATAGTGAATAAACTAATATGAATGCCACAAAAATACTTCCTCGGGCAGAACTCCAACTCGTGATACCACGTTTCGATGGCCACCGATTTATCCACTACACCACACTCATTTGGTGATATTTCAAGTATATTCCTGCGTAAATATACATTTTTTTTTTTACAAAATTTGAAGGGATAATTGTACACCTGACTTCCCCTGATATCTTATTTATGTAAACATGATAATAGTAGAAACAGCGAATTTTCCCTGTACGCACTTCCGACAGCCTTAGCATACAGCAATAAACCATGCATTTACACCCTTCTCTATTATTGTCGCATCGACTATGATGTAAAGTCAGCCAGGCTAAAGGATTTGTGGTAAATTAGGGGAAAACCTCTTCGACAAGATTGTTGTGTACTGAAAGATATTACACCGAAACCAACAATTATCCTCTATATAATTTCACCGAGCGGGCATCAAAAGTGATATTTTCACGAGTGGCGCAGCCACGAGTGAAAATAACTACTTTTGGTGCTCACGAGTGAAATTAACGTGATATTACACTGAAACCAACAATGTTTCTGTTTATTGTATGGTTAAAACTCTACTTTTATTGAGTTTGTTTCTATAAAATAACGAAAATCGCGGGAAACGTCGTCAGAAAACATAGCACAAATGACGTTATTTTAACGACGTCATCGTCGCATGGTTTCCAGCATTAATTACGCTCGGTATACTTTTTGACGTTAAACCGGGTTAAAGATTGCAAAAGCAGTGAAAATAAAAATGGTAATCCACTGTTTCAAAACTGTGGATTATCACTTTTATTTCACTGAGAAAACTCTATAATTCACTGGAAAACATAAAATAAAACGCTTTCATCACCAAAACTGCAACGTCGTTCTATGAGGGTTTTTTCTGGTTGCTTAAAAAGGCGTGTTGATTACTGGGGAAAAGACATTGCAGTACAAACCATTTTTATGAACTAATGCAAGTTTATTAAATACATTTTTTGTAATATAACGACAATTAATTTAATCACCTGGGTAAATAAAAGTTACTAGTCTGTTAACCAACAAGAGAATGGCAAAAGCGTCTTTGACTCAGAAGCAATATAAATCAAGTTTTCATCAAACGAGCATTTTTATATGACAGTCAAAATAACTACATGTATACCACAACTCACGGGCTTGAATAAACAATGAAATAGCTTTATACAGGTGAAAAATATGCCGATCGATTTGCCTTTGTAACTTCAATTTTCCTTAAATCATAGTGTCTGAATGAAAGTGTCTGGTTGTAGGTTGTTACTACTTGTTTATACGATGACGTAAATAAAATATACAACGCATATTTCGCGCTAAAAAGAGATTTTCATCAATTTTATGCTTAAAATGTCATTTTAATTTAGTTTGTTCGCACAGGCAAGTGTCAAAAGGTATATAATAAAAGTGTTATTCGTAAAGTAATGTGATCCATAAGCCGGATTTGCTCTCGTCGAGGTCGACGCACTCGTATGATCCGACGCACGACTCGAGCAATTCCGGCATTCTGGATCACGTTACTATACTAATAACACTATTATATACAACTCGAGCATATCCAGCATTCTGGATCACATTAATACTATATAAATAACACTATTTTGTAAAGGATATAGTCTTCAGTCAACAATAAATGTTGATTTAGTTGACTTGCGCAGTTGCAGCAACATATAGCGGAATCCTTCAAAAAGCGCATGTTGGCATTTATTGTAAGTTTTCTTCGTTATTTGTAACATGTCCGCCTCCGTTGTCGAGTGGTTAGAGTCGATGACTTTAAATCATTGTGACCTCTCATAGGTTGAGGGTCATGGGTTCGAGCCATGCTACCGACCATGTCTCTTTATGTGAAAAAGTTGACAGTTTCGTATGCAGGATACGAGTCTAGTACTTGTTCTTCCCAGGAACTATGCTGAGGTAAACTGTCCGTCTGTTAAAATTACCAAAATACTGTTCTAACTTGCGTAACTCCTACAACAACAACAACAACAACAACAACAACAACAGTTATTTTAACACATATTTAAAACATATTTCCTTGTTTCCTTTCTTTATTTATACAAATTATAATCTAGATTAGCTGGCTATCAAATTACATGAGGTATATATCTTTACCAGACACGGATATATATTTATACTTTATCATACAACACACCTGAAAATGTGGCAAATAAACATCATCATAACTAACAATTTCATTTACACTGTTTAAAATAAAACTGATTGTTTGGTCCTTTCTGACACCACATCCAGATTTTCTTATTTAGTTTAACAGATAGTATCTTATTCGATGGGATTTCCATGAAACGTGACATCTTAAACGTTAAATTTTATATGGTTACACTTCAGAATATTGTTCCACAAAAGCCTTAGATAGACAAATATAAACAGACACGAAATTAGACCCCATGTCTGTTTCGTAGTGGGTTGAACTCATGACTTTGTTTATCGCAACTAGAAGCTCAGATCAACCACAATTTTTCCTATACTCTTCTTGGAATACAGGTACTGCAAATGAATAGAAAAAATAATACATGTTGATGTTACAATAAATTTCATTTTAATAAAACATCCTATTTGTATGGTTGTGTTGTTGACAGAACGAATACAAACTCTTTAAGTTTTAAGTGTAACGGATATGCAGGATGTAGTCGAAAAATGTACACACAGTAAGAAGCTTTAGTAAGTTCAAATTATAAAACCGGTACTTTCCATGCCTTACCATGTGCTTGTTATTTAACTTGTGGGTATAATACAGACTTCTTGTTCCAAGAAGTCTTACATTTTCTTAAGTATCATAAATTATGAAATCTTGCAAAACATAAAATGCTTTTTGCCAGGTTTGCATTATGAACTATGTAACTATGCCGAAAAAAAGGAAACATCACCAGAAACATTCAAATTAAGTTGTATGATGATTAGGTACGAAATGTGTTACATTGTTAACAATTGTCGACAGACATATTACGTAAATGAATACATTCAACCAACCTCAACAGCATCAGTTATTTTCTCCAGCCCGACAAATGGTCCTGCTGTGCACCTCTCTCCCAGATCGACAAAGCTCTTTAGTTTTCCCTCATTAAAACATTGAATTTGTTTCATTACGTATGCGTCCCTCACGTTTTTCGGACAATTGAGCACGTAAAATCCTCTCAGGCTTGTAGAATTAAACAACAACTGAAATTTAAACGCATATTTTAGAGTGACCCAAGTACAGCTATTCAGAGCTCCAGGGTTGCTGAACGGCGATACACTTCAACAATTTAGATTTTGTGGACCCATATAAATATAAATTTATTCATTTCCTACTGGAATTAAAGTTAATTAAAAAATTGAAAACTAAGTGAGACTATTACTGTGTTGTTTTCAATGTCCCAATGTCTCTGCATAATTACTCTTTCATAGGAATACCGTAATGAGTATAATTTCATGGCTTATGCATCCTTCAAAAGGCAGATGACTATTAATGCTATATACGATTACAATAAGCCTGCATAGTGTATAGATAATGTGGTTTGTTGACCAATACATACAGATAAGTAACATGCCAACAACAATCACGGGTCTTAGACACAGGTTAGTTGAACTTGGTATACAGCGCCAACAAAAGTTGTGACATAATAAAAAGACTGGATCGTAATTACTGAATTGACATTGACATAGCAAAGCAGTGTCTTTATTGTCATTTGGTTACATTACTAAATTATAAGCGTGGTCCTAGTCTTCTCATTAGTTTTTTCTTAGTCTCAGTTTTCATTTTCTTTAATTTCTTAAATGTACTTGTCCATCTTTCTATTAGGACAATGCCATTATTTGTTCCCAACGGCGACCACTGAAAAGTTACTGATCATGGTACGCACTGATAAAACTAATATATGTTGGGAGTGCAAGGGTAAGAAAGCTTCCTCATATATCATATCGTAGGTTCAACGCAATACAGTCGCAAGTCCTTCTTTATTTCATATAAGTTACAACTGTTTTACGTCGAACCATCGATATGTTTTACAGTATCGTATTTGAAGTCGAAGTGGAGAGAGAGAGAGCTTACATTTGCCTCTCAGTGAGATTTTTAAGACTTTCGTGATAATTACTGCTGTACATACAGAAATAAATGAATGTTTTACATAAATCATAATGGATTGCTTCTAAAACAACAACGATATTAAAATACTACCGGCATACGAGAAATCAATTACTAATATATTCAATATACCTTCGGTGGCAATGTAGGAAGAGACTGAGACGGGACCATCCCTTTCTCCGTCTCGTGTCCTTGAACAAAACCTATGATAATTAACCGTCCATGTAGTGCCAAACTGAAAAAACAAATGTACAAAAATCACTATAGTGATTAAACCTATAAGAAACATACTGTATACTACTGAAGTCAACAAATCTTTTAAAAATAGTTTGATAATACGAGTAACATAATACCTAAAAGCAGAAAATGCACAATCTTTTCTATCACATTATTCCAAAATCTAACAATGGGTTTCTCTGAAAAATTTTATGTTTATTTGATACTCATTTTAGGAAAAGATAGCCAAGTCGTGTGTTAGCATGTTAAGTCAATGTATGTTGAAATATTTTGGAAAAAGGATCTTATAAAAATCATTCCATTCCAACTAATCACACTAGTAGAGTACACTCTTCTGCACTAGAGTAAAACCAGTGTTAAAGACCACCTCCGAATCAAGACCACATGTGAATAAAGACCGTTATAGCTATTTTAGGTTAGTGGTCTTTTGCAATGTTTTGTACACATCAAAAAACAAAACAAGCAATGGAAAGTTCAAATTGAAATATGGATATATTTGTTTAAACAATTAAGCAATCTCCACACAAATGTCAAAAGTCTCACCACCAATTGACTCATACACAACATCAACACCTTTCTGTAAAATATAAATATAAGCTAGTAAGTTATAAGATAAGCTATAAGCTAGTTTTAAAGTAATGCAGAATAAAGATAGCTGGTTTACTCTTTCTATGTGACACACCTTATTGTTCGGCCGTTTTGAAAATATTGAAATATAACTCATTTTAGCCAATTATTCTAACAAAAGTCCACATTTTTGCTTGAAACACGTGCATTTTCTAGAGCACTTCGTTACAGAGCTGATGCTAGCTAGTTTTATATTATCAACCGTGACTTTCAGTAGCAGGCCCTTGTTGCTACGTAACGGCATAATGACAGCCCTTTCAATAAATGGGTTCTTCATATTTTTGCCTCTACGTTAACCTTGTACAGGTCCTTCATATCCGAACGACCAAATCTTTTTCGGGTTCCCCATGAGTTTCCCCATCTCCCTTTACCAATTTATGAAAAAAACTTTCCCTGATCTTTAAGCATTTTAAATTTCGAGAGACTCAAACTTCTTATAAAACAATGTGTTTTATCGGATATTCACTTTGTAGCACATCCCTCAGATTTTCAGTTTTGTAATTAACCGCCCTATCGCATCCTATTTCCTGAAAGAGACAAATCTTACTTGATATCCATTTATGGTGTCTACATTTCTGAAAGTACAATATACTATCTACGACTATCAGTTTGTTATTACTGAACATGAAATTAAAATGTTCTTTTAACGTCCTTTCGAGCGTATGATAAAGAACAGACGTTAAGGTAGAGCGATTCTGGCCCTGTCCGGTCCCTCCAGCAGCAGCCGTGACCAATACAGTCTCTCCTGCTTTGATATCACCAACCTGTAGTAAAATACCTGCTTTGGTAATGGTTGACTATTACAATATTAAGGTTAACGATTTTATAGCTGCCAATGTTTTATTTAAGCTTCAAGAAAGAAACATCGCAAACAAACATCGCAAACAAATTTCCAACTGAATTAAGTGATGATAGAAACGAAGACAGACAATAAGACATGCATACTAAGTAAAGCAGATAGACTGAAATCGAGCATAAGTTGTGTTACATCGTTTACTAGAAAATGATACCATTGTAGACAATCTGACGTAAAAAGAAATCAAATGTACATCTTTTTCAAATACTGATATTTGATAGAAAGATAGGTATATATGTATACCTGATCCAGCGATAATAAAGCTGTGTTACCACTCAAAATGAAAGGTAGAAATTCTACCTTCGTCTCTGGTACTGGAACCAAATCTTCGTCCTTCATCAACTGTTTCAAAGACAACCGAATACCAGAAATCAGCAAATGCGACACACTTCTTAAATGTGATCATGTTTCGTAATAGGCTTTTCAAACTGTTTGATAATAATATATATATCCTTTGAAAGTCTTTTAAAAAGCAGATTTCTGCAATCATTTTTGTTCCTTATTCATATAGTTTTATATTACACACCCATCTGGCTATCTAACGTTACATATACATGTACATCTACTTTCAATCCCAGGTAGAACCTCTTTCTTGCTATTATTGAAGGTATATAAAAGTATAAATTTAATGTCCATTTAATCTAAAATGGCGAGTGATAATTATGCAGAACCAAGAAACTAAAGAAACGAAATGTACGTCTTGATATTTCATGGCGTTCACGCTAGTTTTTCCGTATATTTCTATTTGCTGAAACATTTAAAACAATGTATGACAGGCCTTTTAAACCAGTTGCTTATGTCAACGAAATGAATTACCTTATAGTCACTGAATGCTCCAAACTTAATATACATAACAGCTTGGCCAGACTTGTACAGCGAATTCGGTCCAGCGTGAATCACCTCTGCTACAGCCTGATGAAATAAATGTAAGTACACATTGAAATTAAAGATTATAAACATGGTTTTGTAAAGATTAGGGATTTCTTGTGTACGCATTTGAAATGTATGAATAAAAATCTTATTAATCTTATTAAGTACGCACTACTACCGGACACCTGAATTCAGTACATTCTTCAAACTTACTGAATTATGAAATTAGAGAACAAAATAATACTGCTTTAACATAAACTTGGCGGAAAAGTTCTTTGTTTGAACGTGTCTCACTTGTAACTTAACTCTTAAGTACAATACATCGTGGTTGTGGACAAATTGCTAGACAATCACAGCTTAAAACTTTCAAAAGGGCACACTGATTACCATGCTGAAACTGCAACATTACCTGTATATAATGAAGATATTATAATATGAAATTAGGTTTTCTTCAAATCTAAACAAAGATCAAAAAAAGGTTTTGTCTTTGATCTTAAGGGGAGCCACTAGTGAAAAAAACTGTGTATTAATAAGATATTCACTTAATTCAAACTTTACTACAAAGTATGCCATATGACATAACAAAACATGAAAAATTGATACCTATTCTGAAAAACACACTACCTCGCTTTGATCGTGTATAAAAAAAGATTGATGTGGCGAAAAAGTTAAATTAGCAATATGTTAGTCTCTATAAAAAAAAACAAGGCCAGTATACTGATTCTCTTAAATTCGTGCAAAAACTACTTTAAAGTATTTCGATAATAAATAATAAAAAACCTTCTGGATGGATGTCTTTCATCTTGACTTGTAGCTAGGAGACGAACGGGGAATGATTCTGGCCATACAAAGGCACAAAAAGAAACCAAAAACAACAAAGTTATGCAATGAAATGCTAAAGGGATTTTTCATTTTGTATACTTAACTGGAGAACATCATGCACTCAGGAGATAACGGTTAGAAGAGCGACGAGAAAATGAAATGTATTGGTAGGGAACATCATTGGAACTACACAAACTTGTGTACACATGGATGACTCTTAGTACCTGCTAGTGTTGTATCTTATAATGAGAAACAAAGGTGTGCATATTGCCATCCTAATCCCATCCCCTCCATGACAGACGTATGTCCATTGACATTATCCATCTGAGCTATTAATGAATGCAGCTAAACTAGGTGCTGACGACTTTAACAGCAACCCACAGTCTTACGAGTATGACCATATGGGCAGAAAGAGAACAGAGGTTGATGCCTGGCAAGATAATCTCAATTATCTGCCTTAATGTACTTAACGATCAACCAGATTATATTTCAGATGCCCGCATTGTTCTTCCACAAAACCTTGATTTCTATGCAAAAGAAATACATTATACCACACAGAATGTTAGTGAACAAATTGAAAGCAGCTATCAACGTCATGCAGAACGTCAGACAAAAAACAAAGCTGTCTTAAACTGAATCATGTGGAACTAGACTGGAGCTCACAAAATGAACTCTCCAATGACCTCTATATAGACATCAGAGCTGAAAACACGTACATTGTCATCAGAGATTTCACTTTTGCTAATAATGTTCTGTAGACAGCGAGTAAGTGTATTCCTTGGGGATCCAAATACTGGAAAAATGACATTGGTCTATTGATTATAAAACTTTTTTCAAGCTCGACTCAATCTCGTGCTCAGACTTTGAATCAATATAATGTGAAAAACATATGTTTTACATGCTTTCTATAAGAATTCTTGATGACATTTAAAATTGTTTCTCTTTTGTACAAAACTATAAGTGTAAAATTGCATGCTCAAACTGAGTCGAGAATAAAAAAGAAAGATTAAAAATCATGGGGCCAGAAGGTTTCCAACCAGCAAGAGGAAAACCTTCAGACAAAATTTAAAACAGCATGGATTCCCGATACCAAACTAAACCAGCAAATGCTAACCGAAGTGTAAAACCAGCCGTGCATCAATATATTCAACATGAATCAAAGTCATAGACGAAATCACTGCCATTCTACCAATAAGAAAAAACCCAGATAGGTTACAGCCATTATACACGCAAGTAAGTACTAGTACTATTTCTTTCCGTACCACTTCAGGACACCTTGCAAAATCGCCTTTAATATATGAATCAAAAAGCGTATGACAAATGCTGCTGCTCTCGGACAACCTGGAGTCCTTTTTGATAGGATATACTAAGACAGTCGAAATTATAAACTGTTGAATATGCATACCGGGCATCTTCACAACCGTCCCTTGCCTAAACCCGACAGGTAATGAGTAGACTACTAGAATAAACCTTGCACGTGTGCTGTAGAGTGGTTGCATAATGTCATTGCAGTATGCCACGATCTCAGATGACTACATACAGAGTCCATGTGACACAGAATGTTTAGCAACATATACACCATCGGCATAAAGAAAAAGTGGGTGTATTTATCGGAACGTCAGTCGATTCGATTGAAGAGATCACAGAGGCCTGTCCTATGGTGTACCCTCCGTTGGAAAGAACAAGATGTACAATCTCATTCATAGAGCTTAACATACGTATCCAACATCAAAGATGTTCTTTCAATGATACCCGCGCAGTGGAAATGAGAAGGCAACGATAAAGATCAAAATATGCAAAATCCGATGCCTAACAAAAATGACTACAATGTAGCAACAACCGCACAGACAGGAACAATGCTATGTAAATGAGGTTATGTGCAACACATAACAGGCTTTCCCAGACCAATTGTTCTCAAAACTAAAGCTTTCACAGTTTTCATGGCAGAGCCAACAGCTACTCATTATTGTTTTTCTCACCGAAGGAGGTTTTGGTTTATTTATTGACATAGCATAAAAAGTTTTGAAAAACGGCAATGTCTTTTATATAACATTTATGTAAAACAAATACCTCAAATCCTAGATCCACAGGAAATTTTCCAGCTCCAAAATACCTTCCAGCTGTCAAATTGATGTCTGATGCATTAATACCAACATACCTGTAGGGTAGAATATAATAACACTTTAATTTTGATTTTTGGGAGAGACAACGATTAACCAAGTAAATGGCACACTTACAGCGAAATAAGACAAAAGAAACAGGAAACTTGACTGAATAATGAACTGCTGTCTCAACTGAAATCATTGATTTTGACATTCGCTTTGAAAATAACAATTCAAAGCATTCGGGCTACTTACCAATCATTTTGTTTTATCTGCTGCATTTCATACTGTATCATTTGAGGTCGATACTATAAACATGTCTGCATTTATTCATCTTTTCGTCATATTTGGTCTGACTTGCTAAATCGGAAATGATATCCTTTAAACATTACTTGTCCTCTCATAAACAACTCTTTGTCGTTCTGATGCTCAGTTATACAGCGTTCGTGGTTAATGACTGTGTATCAGAATGCCAAGTCGTTGTTTATTAGACGATGATAAATGCTTGAATTTATGTTATATCTTAAATAGATATTTACCTATTCTTCACCAACACTTCTCCACAACCAGGTTTTGGCATTGGCTCTGTCTTGATGCTCACAACTTCCCGAAACTTTTGACTCGCACGTATTGCCACAAGTTTTCGAAGGGTCGCAGGCAGTTGTTTTTCAGACATTTTTATGTTGTCTCAAAAATCCAACAAATGATGTTCTAAAAAGCAACAAGTTTTTAATATTATTTTCTGGCGTAAACCTTTGGTGTAAACCCAACTCAGACTGACTGCAATAATCAGAACGGCGTACACTACCCTGTTAACGTTTCACCTAAAATATCAATTATTCAAAGGCAACGCTTTCGACTAGTGCAAAAAGTAGACATTACAGACATAATCATGCAAACACGCCACAACGCACTTTTTTCTGTGGAATAATTACAAAGTCTTACTTTGTCTCTAAGTTGTCAACCGATCACAACAACGAAGGAAACTGTCCTTCTGAGGTCCACCTTTCTGCCGTACAATTTCTTTTCCAGGATAGTGCAGTTATGCCACACATTTATTATTGACTGTTCATACAGAGGACACAACTGCTGTTTTCTCTGAACGACGGTGATGAGAACAGCTTTATTTTATAAACATATGAGCATTTGTGTCCCGTGCGAAGTCTGAATATAATGACTTGTTCCAATCTCTTTAGTAGATGTTAATCATTTTTCTGCGTCTTCGCTCTTGTAAAACTCTTAATCGCATTGAGTTTTTGGCCACATATGACTATTGATTGAATGTTGGCTTCAAGCTCCTTGTGTGTCTATGTCCACTGTCTCATTGCCATGAACACGAAAGGGGTTTCAGCAAGAATGAACAGAGCTAAATGTCGTCAGCAAAGAGGGCTGTTTTGACCCCTCTAGGAAAGTCGGCCACCTTTGACCCCTCTAGGAAGATCGGCCACTAAGCCGTTTAAAAAAGGAGAGAATGGGTAGCATTACACTTCCTTAAGGGACACCATGCCGTTGTAAAAACTTAATACTTTGTACCCCATCAACACTGACCGTTGTCCTTTTGATAAAAAGATAAGACTTGATCAACTTGTACATTGTGCCTCCCGATTCCATTCCGTAGTAACTTCACATGAAGATTGGTTTGAGAGAGTCAATCCAGACTCTGGAGTCTGACAAGTGTAACTTGTTCTTCTTTTTTTCTTGGAACGCATTCTCGATCTCCTAGTCATAGTACGACGATTACAAAGTCTGATCAATTGTTTCAGCATTTTAAGGTAGATATATCAGTAAAATCCCGCAAGAAGACCGCTAGGCAATGTTACCGATCATAATCTTGTGTTTTTATGCAGCAAATTGTCTACGTTGGTAATGGAAATCAGAATTACTAGTATATTGTAGAGCGATTCCCAATGAACATCGGTTCAGGACCCTACTGAATTTGAAACTGGGGATGACACTGGACATCTATATTTCTAAAACCTCACAAGGAACACTTGATATACTAGATGGTGGCTACGAACAAGGTTTAGCCAGCTTACACCCAGTATGATGAACTGAATCCGATGTAACAAGCAGTTGTTTGTTAAATCTTTTGTTTCGCCTTGGGTGGAATCTAATTTCATTAATTCCATTGAGTATGCCTCTTAACAGAAAATTTTGAATACATCTTAAAGTATGTTCGTAGCAAAAAAAATAATTTTGTGTTTATATTTTTTAGGACTGACCAGGGGTTTTGGAAAATAAGCGTCCACACGATTTTGCTATGGTGTTGAGATTTAGCGTCCACAAGATTTTACTATCTCGAGCCCCTTTGAGCTTGACCGTTCACCTAGTTACCCAAAGAATGAACCATGCACAACTAGGCATGGTAATTATCATTTCTGTGATGTATCATTAAATTCTGCTAGGGGTTTCAGAGATTTAGCATCCACAAGACTGCATCTACAGACAGACAGTCAAGCTGAATCCAGTATAACCCCTCTTACAATTGTGTGTGTGTGTGTGTGTGTGTGTGGGTGTGTGTGGGGGGGGTATAATAAATTTTGTAAAACTTTTTGTTTTTCAATGACGAAACTGAAAATATCACAGTGGTTGTCTTGTATCATGGTTTATTTCACAACTGATTTACAAAATATATCAACATGAGTAAAAATATATAATTCCTATGTATGAAATAACTGTCATATAATAATGGAATGGTAGAACTATTCACAACCACATAGATATATAACAACATGAAACAATATTACCATAATAAATTGTCTGACCACAACGGAAAGTAATCAAGATTTTCTAAATGCTCTTTTGAAACAAGAGGGCCATGATGGCCCCATATTGCTTACCTGCGTACCGGTGCACCTGTTGCTAAGGAAGTCAACCTTAAGTTGACCAATCTAAGGTTCTAGATGTGGAACTGGTAAAGTATTATAACATTAAGATGGTATTTTATCAATCAATCTTCAAATGGTTAAGAACACAGAAAATATGGAAGTTACAAGTATAGCACTATAAAGGGGCTTATTTTAGAAAGTTAATGCAGTTAGTAGTGGAATGATATGGAAAAAGTTTTCAGATCTAAAACGTGAAATGCTTTGACTTTTATGTAAAAACAACTGGCTAAATTCTCGTAACAAAATGTAACATTAACAATAAACTGTAATTGCATAAATTATGCTTGCATAAGTAGAATGAAACATAGTAAAAAGGAAGGAGCGATTATAGGTACTAGTCTTTCCCAAGTGGATTTGTATTTGTCATGTTTTACGTGACTACTGTAAATTTGGTATTTTTTGCACGATGAAAATTTTGCAGTTCGTGAGCAGATATAATTATTCCCTAATTGCCTAGATCTCTTAAAGTAAATATATATAAAATGCATATTTTGTGAGATTTTTAAATTAGTAAATTGATAGATTTTTAAATAAGTGAATTCGGAAATTCACAAAATAGCAACGATTAAATCATCGTGTATATTAGTCAGTTCACAGTATAAAATAGTTTGTGGGTCCACAAAACACATCAAATCAGGTTATCTACACTCAGAGCAGTGGCGTATGAAAACCAGGCACCTTAGTATCAAGTTTACGTATTCATAATTAAACGTTTTGAATACAGTAATATTTGACTGCCTAATGTAGGTGATTTATCCTAAATCAACGGGATCACAAACATATTGGTTAATATTTGCTTATGTCTGAACAGAGATTTATTAAACTATAGATCGTAAGACAATTTTTGGACATTTGCAACATTTACTTCACTGGTAGTTTTTAACTTTTTGTGCGTTAGCAAAACAGATCTATAAAGTATCATTACATGCTTGAGTCAGCTTAAATAATAAAAAAGGTGCATTATGTATGCAAGTTATAAAAACATCAACTGTGTATATAATTCATGTTTACGGACATTGACCGTAATACTGCCTTTGAATGTTGTTCTGATCACATGAGCAAACATTATCCTGAATCAACGGCACTTGACTGTTTTGCTTAATACACCTTACATGCTTCAAAAACTGAACAGAAATTCATTTAAGCACATATTGTCCAACTTACGTGAAGGACAATATTTTTGACTTTCCAACAGGTCTTATACCATTAAGGCTACCATGGTGGTAATTTAATCATCTTATTTAGCGTTAAAACAGAATCAGACCCCTTCTACCACAAAAAGACAATTTTCTATCTCAAGCCAATACATGCTGAGTCAGGTTCAAACTAATGAAATACAGGGAAGAGTGAACATGCATAACAAGTAATAGACATTAAACAAATGCACTGTGTTAGGATATAATTTATGTCATACAGGATATTGACCTGGACCTGACCTTTGAGATTAGTTTTGACAGTTAACACTGAAAAAACATAACAAAACTAAGACAACTTCAGACTGTTTTCAAACTGGTAAGACACCTTACCAAATGTTGCCCCCAAAAGACCTAACTTAATCTTTGATGCACATTTGACCAACTTTAAGTTCAGACTTACGTTCTTGATCGTTTCCACTCAGGCTCATACGCACAGAAGCACGTACCATGAAGACTGGTCAGAATGCAAACATCTTCCTAGTGTTAAAACAGAATCAGCACACCCTTTCACCACAAAACTGTCAATTAAAGGAACACAGTTCCGCCTTACTCAGTGCAACCATGA
Source organism: Saxidomus purpurata (assembly GCA_022818135.1). Taxonomy (NCBI): domain Eukaryota; kingdom Metazoa; phylum Mollusca; class Bivalvia; order Venerida; family Veneridae; genus Saxidomus; species Saxidomus purpurata. The sequence goes on from JAFMSR010000010.1 coordinate 29,581,826, forward strand.
GATCTTAAACCGGTAGGGTTCACCCAACCTCAACTTACCCCCACCATTTCCAATGGCACATGGACAGTGTAACAGGTAATCCCTGCTGAATCTTAACACACGCATTGGAAACAAAATGCACCGGTATGTAAAACACACAAGTTGGGTACCTATATAAAAGCTAACCTTGAGTACCAAAAACGTTGTACTCAATGCTTTGTAAAGCCTGTGAATGAGTTCCAGTTTTTAAGGGCCAGGTAACAGGCCGGACTTAGAAATAAAACACCCAGTGGGATTTAAAAACTGCCCATCACAGAGTCCTCCAAACCTTTATGAAAACAGATCCAGAATAATCCCTAAACAGGACAGCTTTCAACACTTATCACAAAATTGTAATTTTTACCACTTTATCACAGAACAGACAGGCAGTTAATACAAAATCACTTTCTAGTATTAAACTGAACAGTTAATAACTGAAATTTGGAAATATTCTGCAATCCAACAATGTGAAAGCTATATTAATTCAACAGACAGTTTATGTTATAGAAGTATAAAAATAAATTCTTTTGTACAAACTATTTCACAGGAGTTACAAACCTATCGATGCAAGTGATGCATTAAAGCCCCAACTGCCATATAAAAGCCAGAAGATGGCGCTTGGGCAGGTTTCTATGTAAATTATAAGTGCTTTACATCAGGGAGCCCTTTTTCAAAACATTGAATGAACTACTGAATAAAAAGTTTTAAAAAAATGCATAAATACACATTGAAACATTCTTTATCAATTGGTGTAGTTATTTCTTTTCAAACCAAAAAATGTGAAGTATACTTTCAAAAATAATTTAAACCAACTGCCAAAAATTTGAATTTGCCGGGAGGAGCTAATGGGGTCATGAACCCAGGAGAGATAAAGAATATAAACAGTTTATAAACAATTCTCTAACAGGAGAGAGCGTCATTTATCAATGAAATCAACACCAGTTACATGTAAAGTTTTGCTGTGATTTATTTTTGAAGAAAAGTAATTAGCATTTAAGAGGATAAAATATCATAATACATCATTATATTTCATTTCTTGCAGTTTCATTAGATGTTTATTTGAAAAGTTTTAAATCCAGATATAGTGAAATAACAAATGTCTAATTAGTACAATTATACTGTGTTGTTAAACCATACAGTGGTTCATCAGTAATGTCCCATGTAAGATACTCCTTTTGGATTTGGATACAGTGTCCCTTTGTGTCAGTTCAATGTGGGCTTCTGTCATAGCACGTTGTTTTCTTTCCAAATAAACAGTATTACTCCATAAACCTCTCCGATCCAACATTGTCCAAAATTTTCTGTACAACCTTTTCTGATGATAGTATTCCCTGGACGAGCTATTTCCGAGCCATGACTGTGGATTTACTGTCACACATGGAAAATTCAAGCAAAATACACATGGAATGTCATCCCTGGGTGGATCACTTTGACTATCCTTTTGGTTAGATTTATCCTGATTTGTTAGTTGGCAATGGTTTGATTCTTGTTGCAAAACACAGTTACTGTCATTTTTTGTTGAAGTTGCGCATACATTTACAGACATCTGTTCATGATCTGCATTATTAGATCATAAACATACTGGCTTCTAACGGCACTAAGGAGAGTATGTATCATCATGTTCTATAAGTATGTCCCATCCATTAAGATTAAAAAAATCCTTCTGTGATTTCAATTTGTTCATTTGTCATGACCATTGTATATCTTTTTTTCTCACTTGTAGCAGAATTAGAATCCATCCTTTCCTCACAAACATGCACCCATACAGTGTTTACTTTAATCAAACTCTGATAATTTTTACCACATTACTGTAGCAACACTTTCTAATGGGTGTTTTAAAAATTGTTCTACATTCCAGACTTTCATAGTTTATTATTTCTACATTGATTGATACATTATCTCAATTAATGGACCTGTCAGTCACTGCTTATTTTCATCTCATAAGTTGTGAGGAATGCTGGTGCAATTTTTCTAGTTTTGTCATAACTTTGATATACATGTAATATGGATGTACAAAATATGGATATTAACATTCAGTGTTCCAATTAAAAAAAGAAAGACAAATAATTTCAAAGAAGAAATCTGGATAATGTGGATTAACAGAACATATGACCTTTAAATGTAAGTTGATATTTTGATTCTTGTCTGCAACAGCATGGCTGTTGGTGAATCATTGATAAGCAAGCTATTATTAGTTGATAGACAGCCAAGTGTAGCGTTGCTATTTGATAGTCTCCTCCCACAAATATTTACTATCAGGGTAGTAAAAGTTGGGGCGTTAAATGCAGGATTCTATGTGAAGGTATGAGAAATGATGCACATCAGTTACCTCACATTAAATAACTTCATGACTGTATTTATTCAATTAAATGCATCTTTCTTATAAACAAACCAATTTTCAGAGCAAAACATTTTGGTTTTCAAACTTTTAGATTCTCACTCATCAGAACTTAAATCATTAATAACAGTATTAAGAAAGCATGAAAATGCCCAGCTATTGTACAACAAAGCATCCCTGGTGCATTTATTTGAATAAATACCATTTCAACAGCTAGACACAAAATTATATGAAACAAAAAATATCAAATTTGACGTCTCCAATTTCTTTAAAACAAAATTTATGTAAAAGATAATGTGGATAGCAGTTGTTCTTTGTAATATAGTGTAACCCGTTTGGCAGCCCACCCTAGAAATATCATAACAGTGGCTGTTTAGAACAGCTAACTACTAAAAAGGTACATTTACTTATAAATCAGTGATACAACAATGATTGATGCCTTGTGAAACTGGGTGACTACTTCAGTAACCACTCTCACAGGGTCAACTGTATTGTACATTAAATAGAATAACTTCCATACTAAGTAAACTGTATGTTTTTATTTAACAGATTCAACAATGTAGCAAACAACACAATATTTTTCAACAGACTTCATTCATTTGTAAAAATAAACAAAACAGTAATAAATATTGGAATGAAAGATACTTTCAATGACTAGATAACCAATCTGGATTGTAATCTGTACATGAAAGATATTTAAACTTTTATCAGTCAACTATGTAATAATTTTAGTCGGCTGTGCACTGTAACACCAGTAATATGTACGCAGAAGTTGTTTCCCCTTTAATCATAAAACCATGATTTTCTATGACAACCTTTGCAGTTCTGGAAAACACTAACAACTTCACAGTAAACGAAGCTGCAAAGACAGAAATACTAACACTCGGAAGAAACTAATCTTTATACTGGAAACTAGTAATTGGAAATTCAGATATTGCAGAAAAATACACTTGTATTCTAGTACTGTGACTGGACATTGTATTCATGCTTAGTTCTCAGTATGATTGTTTATATATAAAACTACAGTGTATATTCTACAGTTCTTGCCTTTGTTTCAACCAGCCCCTTTCTAGTTACCAAGCTTTTACAATCATCTACCTGCATAAGATCTCACAACAAAACCTATTTACTACACATTCAGACTAAATTATGTTCAAATTGCACAGATACACTAAAAACCAGTCAGTTTTCACAAGTTCTGCAATAAACGTGGTGTAGTTTCCATGACTCTGACTAGGAGGTTGTCAATGTAGCTCTCTAGCTCCTTGATGTACTGGTCCTTCCTTATCAACTGGGCTTTATGAGTCACCACAAGCTTTATCAACTCCTGAAAATATTTAATAGTTCTGTTACTTTGATGACTTATTTTAATATCTACTATCCAACATGATCAACTCTTAAAACTAATCTGGATCAATGTTGTTTAAATCTCAGTCAATCATTATGTTCATTTTCAAGCAAAAAAGGTGAGTAAAAGTTACATTCTGTCACAACAAGAGTTTTCACTGTGGGTGATTCATAAAGGTTAACCCCATACTAATACTTCTACTTTCAGTGGGACATATTGAGGGTTGAACGCAAAACTGTCGTAACTTATATGAAATAAGGAAAGACTTGCAACAATTTTGCGGTCAACCTTGAACATATTTCCTGTCTAAAAGGACACCTTTTTTAAATCGACTTCACAAGAATTATGAATCTTAAGAAACTAACTATCAAGTAATGATTGTGTTAGAAGACGTGTGAACAACGTTTGAAAGCTAGACAGTAAATACTAGGGAAGTCATATTGTTTTTGAAAGCAATGCAATAAAATCATTTAGATTGTCTTTTTATATTCCCGGCCGACCCTGGGTTTTCTGCCTTGGAATGCAATAAATAGTTAGCAAGTTATATTGGTTTTGAAAACAATTGAGTGAATACTAAGAAAGTATACTAAGGTTGCCAACATAACTTTCTTAGTATTTACTGCACAGCTTTACAACTTTGTTCACAATGGTTTAATATTTATGACAAGACAGGACAAACTTATAAATTACTATTGAGCCCCTCTTAATGAGTACGATGTGAAAATAAAAATTTACCTCTTACCTCCTGTAATACCCCCAATACTTTGTGCGGGTATACTTGTTTAAATAATAGCATTATTTACTCATTTCTCACCTTTGATATACTGCCGTGACTTGTTTCGTTGTGGTTTTGCATCCTCAGTGAGTCGGACGTAAAGCTGATTTCCCCTTGTGGGAGATCTTTCCCTCAAACCCGCAGACTCGGAATTGGTTGAGTAGATCAAACCTCCCTCAGCCGCCCAAAATACTACTTGAAGACGTATGGGTTGAGGTATGTCCGTCACTCGAACCTTGAGAATTTAATGTGTTGGATTTATTTCTACTTTGTTCTCTCGCTATAACGCGATCAAGCTCCGATGTATATTCACTAGGACTGACTGTTCTGTAGAAGGTGTCATGCTGTTTATTACCCAGGTTACTATCTATACTGTGACACTGAATCAAGACAGCATGAATACCAGCTGATTCATCCTCCTCCTCTTCAGCAGTTTTCTGGGAATCGTTGTGCGCATTTAAATCGTTATTATCATGAACACTACTACTTTCACTTTTCAATTTCACTTTTGGTATCATGATTTGTTCATCCTCTGAATCAGTTTCAGAACTTTCAGACTCGCTTTCAGTTCCTAGTGGCTCATCGAAAACTTCAGATTCTTCCTCAATATTGTCATTATAAACATCATTCATTCTATCATCAACTTCACACTCTTTTCTAAACATGCTTTCTAAATATCCCTCTTGTGATGTTACAGAGCTCCTTGAGCTCCGTGAACTACGCGAACTTGTGTGGGATCGTCCGAGTGCACTATCATCTAGAGACGGGTGCTGTTTACTGTGACCACGACTTGGTAGCGTAAATGAACGTTCTCCAGGCAATTCCATTAATGATCTGCTCTAGAAGTCTGTAAAATAGAGATAAAACATTGTATAAAGCAGGACAAAACATTTAACCACTGGTTGGCACAGATCACCTACAAAACTGGTAAAATGTAGTTTGAAATGGGAACTCGTGTTTTAAGTCACACCAGTTTGTATGCAAATAAGTTATTCAAATGTACTGAAACAAGCAGTCTTAATTTAGGGTCATAACAGCAACTTGAAGATCCTAGTATTCAGATGCAATTACATACTAGACAGGTCATACACATACTGGTACAATACCATTGTATTTGTATTTTAACACAACACTTCAGTTTAAGATAAGAAACTGTTGAGAGAAAGTATTTACCCTTGTTATTTCTCCTCTTATCCCTTGTTAAACTGTAACTTCTAGCAAAATTTCCACCCCCCTGCAATCATAGAGCATAATCTTGAATTATAATTAGAACGCCTAAAATAACATCAGAGAATTTACTAGGACAATGTACATCTACAGTATGTATGCTTTCAAATACCAGTACATACACCAAAATTACTGATCATGACAGGAAATACTATAATTATATAATTAGGGTACAGAATTTTCAGAAATTAAAGAAATGTTCTCCATAAAACAGCAAAGTTGCAAAGTTTTATAACAAATCTGGTAGTGTAGACACTGCCCTAAACAGTGTATATTTGTCCTGTGATATGATGCAGGGCAGGCTTAGGTTATTTGTTGTTCCTATCTGGTTAAATAATTGTTTGCAATCTATTTACTTTACCAGCTGCGTTCACCTCTGACCCACATGGCCACACTGTAAATGACTTTCTAACGTTTGATGAGCAGCAACTATCTCAACAGTGCCTTACCTCTCTAGTTACAGATCTAAGAGTACATTAGTTAAAACATCATACTGACCTTGACCTTTCCCTACAATCAATATGATTTATTTAAATACATCATTAGGATCCCTCTTATAAAATCTGATGACAGAAGATCCAAGCAAATTGAAAGTGCTGATAAGAAAGTTCAACATTTCAAATATTGTAGTGACTTTGAACTTTGAACTACTAACTTAAAACTGATCACAAGTCATTCTATCACTATATCTGTAAAGTTAAAGATGTTTTCAAGTTACTAATCAGTACTAGTTTTCAAGGTGAAGGTCACTGAAAACTTCTAAACAGAAATCAATGGGCTCATCTCATTATCTTTGAAAAGACATGACATGCAATGTGATGACAGGACATGACGAAATATACGATGGAATTGGACCGCATGATTCCAGTTTTGTTGAGCAGAAATACAGAAACAGAAATTTTAACACTTATAATAATGTATGTAATACAAGAAACCACTGCCAAAAGAGTACACACAGTTAAACAGACAAAAACAAAACCTTCAAACAAGAGGGCCAAGATGGCCCTATATCGCTCACCTGTATATCAATTGCCAATAATACAAGGGGTCATGATTTTAACATAATGCGTAAAGGTCCACTACACAATGCTTAGTAACATTCTAAATATCTAAGCTCTGCCTGTGGGCCTTGTTGTTTTTTAAAGTTTTCCCTATATAAGCCTATGCGAAATCAAGTGACTCCCTCCCTCCCGGGAAGGTTAATTTTAACCCGGGGGTCATGATTTGAACAATCTTGGTAAAGGTCTACAAGGCAATGCTACGTGCTAAATATCTAAGTTCTAGGCCTTGTGGTTCCAGAGAAGAATACTTTTAACGTTTTTTTCTATGTAAAATAAGAGACCCCCGTGCTGGGTCAGTTCGGACCCAGGGCTCATGATTTAAACAAACTTAGTAGAGGTCCGCTAGACAATGCTACAAATGCCAAATATCTCAGCTCTAGGCCCTGTGGTTTCAGAGAAGAAGATTTTTAAAGGTTTTCCTATATAAGCCAATGTAAAACCAAGTGACCTCCCGGGCGGGGTCAATTTTGACCAGGGCCTCATAATTTGAACAATCTTGGTAGCGGTCCACTAGACAATGCTACATGCTAAGCATCTAAGCTCTAGGCCTTGTGGTATCAGAGAACAAGATTTTAAAAGTTTTTCCTATATAGCCTTTGTAAAACCAAGTGGTCAATTTTGATCCGGGGGTCATAATTTGAACAATCTTGGTAGAGGTCCACAATCAATGCTACATGCCAAATATCTAAGCTCTAAGCCTTGTTGTTTCAGAGAACAAGATTTAAAATTTTTTTCCTATATAAGCCTTTGTAAAACTAAGTAACCCCCGGGCGGGGTCAATTTTGAACCGGGGCTCATAATTTGAACAATCTTGGTAGAGGCCACTAGACAATGCACAGCCATAATCAAGCACTATGCCTTGTGGTTTCAGAGGAGAAGATTTTAAAGTTTTTCCTATAAGCCAATAAAAACAAGTGACCCCCGGGGTCATTTTGAACCGGGGCTCATGATTTGAACTGTTGGTGGGTCCACTAGACATGCACATGCTAAGCTCTAGGCCTTGTGGTATCAGAGGCAAGTTTTAAAGTTTTTCCTATATAGCCTTTGTAAAACCAAGGGGTCAATTTGATCCGGGGGTCATAATTTGAACAATCTTGGTAGAGGTCCACAATCAATGCTACATGCCAAATATCTAAGCTCTAAGCCTTGTTGTTTCAGAGAACAAGATTTAAAATTTTTTTCCTATATAAGCCTTTGTAAAACTAAGTAACCCCCCGGGCGGGGTCAATTTTGAACCGGGGCTCATAATTTGAACAATCTTGGTAGAGGCCACTAGACAATGCTACATGCCATATATCTAAGCACTATGCCTTGTGGTTTCAGAGGAGAAGATTTTTAAAGTTTTTCCTATATAAGCCAATATAAAACTAAGTGACCCCCCGGGCGGGGTCAATTTTGAACCGGGGCTCATATTTGAACAATCTTGGTAGAGCTCTATGCCTTGTGGTTTCAGAGAAGAAGATTTTTAAAAAATGTTCTATTTGTTGCCCTAGCAACCAGAGTTCTGCATGGAATAAAATTCTTTGAACAATTTTGGTAGAGCTTTATGCAAGGAACATCCCTGCATAGTTTTATCACATTTGCCCAGTGGTTTCAGAGGAGGTGTTGTTTGAATCAAAATGTTGACGGGCGATGGAAAACTCGCGAATATAAAGACTTTTAAAGTATTCAATGTAATTGTATCTGGACAGGAAGTTTTTACCCTGTATTACATAGGACCCTGGCTGTAACATGAAACACAACTGTATATCTAGTAATGTAATGAGTTTCACAAGATCTATTTATCCATTGTATAGCCTCAGTTAAAGCTTCCTGCAAACTATTTATTTCATTTATA
>JAFMSR010000010.1:29590929-29634131 GCA_022818135.1 Saxidomus purpurata
ATTGGCTTTGAAATATTGATTAACCAATGGCGGCGCATGATTTAAATATAGTTCGGCAACCTTACAAAAATGTCTGCCCACTCATAATGAATTGAAAAAATGCGTTAGAAATGTTTTGGTTCCCAGTTTGGCAATTTCTTGGTTTCGAATCATCGGGAATGAAAATATAGTATCAAAACCTTATGCAGATTGCAGCCAATTACTTTTATCTTATTAAATAACTACGTCCGTTTGTTAATTTATACTTTATATCCATTCAACTTCTTTGAACAGTAGATGTATCGTATCGAACCGTTACATGTCGTATCGCAACTGTATATCGTGAGAGAAGTGTATCGTTACACCTCTAATTTATACGGGCGAAAGCTCGAAGGGCGCAAAGCGCCCTTCGGGCGAAGCCCGACCATAGGTAAACGTATGTACGAGTATTTAATTGAATACTGAAAGCAATAAAATTAATGAATTCACGATTACCCATGGAAGATTTCAATTTGTCCGCACCCATGGACGATACGATATAATACGGGAAAAACCGGGTTTTTCCCGTTCTTAAGTTACACGTTAATTAAAAATTATTGATGAATTAAGTGTAAAATGAATTTACAATAATTTCAATATATATACGTCCAAGTTGAATTTAGGTTCTCCGTTACAGGAGCCATTTTGGATTTCGACTTCCGGTGGTAATGACTAAAACATTTACGAACACAACTTTTCCCCCTGTTTTCATTCTTCAACAACCAGCTAATTACTGGTTGTTAAACTTAACGATTTTTTAAAACTTTTTTAAAGAAATTAATTAGATCTATATATAAAAGTATTTTCCCAATTTTGTCAGGAACGCTGAATTGACGCAGCTCCCGAGCTGTAAGGGGAGGTAATCGTTACGTTGCGTTATTCAAAAAGCGTCTACTGACCACGAACTGAAGCGTTGTTTAATGGACGTCATCGTACCATTATACGGAAAGCTGTATTGCAGTATGCTTCGTGTTATTTTTTTTTTAATGTTTCTTTGGTTAGACTGTTGTAAATGTGGTGTATTACTTATTATGATAACAGTTACAAATTAATTAATGTATTTAGTTTTTCCCGTGGATAGGTAGCACCTATAGTTATATTACTTATAACGATGCACCGTCTGTGCGTTATTTTCGGAACTTGAACTGTTTTTGCGTCCCCTAAAAATTCATACCATTTCTAAAAATGAAATTCCTGTTATGCTTTCGTCCGATATAGGTATTGCCTATTTTCATATTACACATTCCTAAAGTTTGATGCTCTTTCTTTTGACGCCATAAAAAGAACCATTTCTTTTCGCAATGCACCCTTGATTTATGACTCTAATTATATTTGGTACCAATAATTCTCATAACCTGAACCGTTTTTGCGTCCCCTGAAAATTCATACTTTCCCTAAAAATGAAATTCCCGTTTTGTTTTCGCCCAATACAAGTGTTGCCTAATTTCATATCAGAGTGGAATCACTGTGAAGGGTTTGACATCTTATGCTTTCGTATAAGGTAGCGGTATTTTCATATCAAAATATCAGATCCTTGAAATGGGTCACACTTAGATGGCCACACTGTCACGCCTAATTAATTAGGCTAGCTCTGGACGTAGCCTGGAGGTGAAAAATTGCTGGCTGTGGTAGTATGCACAGGCCCGTATGCACTGATCACCAGAGTTCAATTTCTATACTACAAGACTTGAAGTGTCTGAGCATGCCACAACTGTGAATATTTTCATGAAAAACACTCTTTTGAAACCATGTTGATAACATGAAATTGTCTTACCCTGCAACAATGACACCAATATGCCTGACTTACCTGGTCGAGCTTTTAACTTAGCTTCCCTTACACGTTTTCTAGTTCTGCGGTCCATTCATGCGGGCAGAAGGTTTATGAAATTAACGTTTTTCAAAAAACAACTTTTTATTAACAATGATTTTTGACGCAAATGTGTTTCGCACGTACGCTCACATCCGGTACATTTGATTGGCCGCATTTGATTATAATTATAAATAGTGTAGTAGTATTAATCGAGTGAATAAAAGGCTCAGTACCAGAAACGCCCGGTCCAAAAAGACCCACATTTAATCACACAAAAAAACATGTTTTAATTATATGTACATTTCAAATAAATGAAAGTTCAAACTGTTTGTTTTCTGATAAAACAAAATTTGAATTTTTAACTGTTTAATTAACAATTCTAAAACACAGTACAGTTTGACAATGGTTTGACACTGTACATTGAATCACGGACCTATATACACCTGTGATTGAATCCCTAAAACTTTTGTACATCTCATTAAAACGTTAATTTTTAACCGAATACTCTTTATATCTTTCATTGCATCTCTTTTATCTGAACGGAGTGTTTATGGTCTCAAAACACTATGCCCTGCAAATATTTTCTATATTAATTCAATACAATACAATATAGAGTTAATTTATTGTCTGTAAGTCATATAATAACACAGAAAAACATAAGCTATGTATACTTCTTGACCGACATAACAAATAACAGTCTATGCAATAGTCATAAGAAATAGCACATTTTAAATTTTGAATTTTAGATTAGTTTATATTATCATACTAAGCAAAGCAACTTAATAAAATACAGTAATAGATAAGAAATAAATGGAAAACAGTTGACATAAACTAATATAAGCAATTCAGCATAAAATAAAATAAAATTATAAGTTTTCTATAAGACGGATATTAAAAGTTGTGTGGATATATTGTAAAAAAGTTGGCCTTTTTGGTACTGGGCCTTTCACTTTATCATGCAGCTGCAATGACGACAACCTGATAACACATAGAAGATAATTGTTAGTTTTTGTGTAATATCACGTTAAAATTTCACCGAGTGGCACCAAAAGTGATATTTTCACGAAAGTGACTACTTTTGGTTTTCACGAATGAAATTAGCGTGATATAATATAGACCATAAAATCTATATAAATCAAAGCGCTGTGAGCGCTGAAGGCCTGGGGGCTATAGATTAACTCCCCTAAAACAACTTTTGACCTTCGTGATTTACGCTGAACCTTACCTAAAGCGCGGGTCGAAATGTGCATAGGGCGAAATTTAGTATATGACACAGAATTAATGATTCAAAAATATATGGGTGGCAGGGAAGTTTGTTTTATTATAAAACGTACGTTAAATGAAAAATAATCACATGGTCAACAATATCAATTGTTTGAGAGAACAATAAAGATAATTCCATCTGCGCTTTGTTCAACTTCAAGCGCTTTCTGATGATGTGGATCGAAAACTATTATGTACCAAGGACAAGACCTTGAAACAGAAATAAACAAAGCAATACATACAATGAAATATAAATACGGTACTGTACAATGTGTATAACAGGGAAAACCAAAAATGATTCTTGGTTACCTTGTAGTTGTAATCTGTGAAACCGTTCACTGGGCCTTGACATGCAGCGTCCCCGACAAATGGCGGGTGATTTTGATCACGTGAGTTCCTTCTCGGGAATGTACGTAAATTGTATCTTTTTTTTAAGAAATTTATTTTTAGGTAAATATATATGTAATCTTTTCTTTCCACATTGCTGTTCTTTTTGTTCGTTTTCAGATGCGGACAACGTAGATAATTTAGCGCATATAATTGTCTGTTTATATATGAACGGAAAAGTTGAGGGGATGTTTGATTGAGCCTCAGAAAACACATTAATAAATACGTATAAACTGGCTAACACAATCATAAAATGTAAAATATTCTGAGAGTTCTTTCTTCAATAAACCTATAAAATTCTTATTTCATGTCATGAATTAAATCATGGACCTATGTGTATTATGAATGTTTGTAAAGAATGCAAAAAATATATTATGGGGGACAATGATATAGAGCTAACAAACATGGTCCTTCAAATAGGAAGACATTAAATAACATTGTGTGAAAAAGTATAAGACTTAATAAACTCTAACTTACTAAGTGTTTAACCTCATTTGACCTTTTGCATAGCCAGCGACATGTATTGTGGGTGGAGCTAAAGTACTTTGTATTATGAGTGAACTCTTAATAATTAAGTGGTTTCAGTAGTTATTTTTAATAAAAAAGAAAGACGTTTATTTGAAAATCTGAGCGATTCGATTGGTGGGCAAATGGGGTCAAACACTAATGAAAGTAAATGTATAAAATGACGAAAAAAGTATTGAAACTTCTGTATGCAATTTATGTTACCTGAATATTTAATGATTTAGACTTAATTTTACCAGATAAGTCCAGGCTATCACGGACCTATATACACGAACCTATATACATGTATTTAGGTCCGTGTAAATAGGTCCGTGAGGCTATTAAACATTTTTAAATCGCGCCTTGTACTACCTCAGCTTAAGTTAGCTGATATCTTTCGAAATCGCCTTATATCAGTAATTTTATTCTTTGATTTTTATTAAGACATATAAAATGCATGATATGACCACACTTTGCAAAATATCCAAATATCTATTTAATACGTCTCTGTTATGACGATTAATATATTGTCCATAAAACATACAAAATTGCAGTATTTTTACGTTGAAGAGGTGTTATGTATGACCACTTTCATGGCAGATTTTCTTTTGTTTGATGTTCACTCATTTAAAGGACCCACTGCAGGTGATTTAAATCCATAATACAGGTTTCTACAATCTGACTAAAGTTCACGATCTTCTGAAATGAATCATACCGTAGTGTTTTTGAGTAGATGATTTTAATCGGATTGAGGTGTCTATGTCTAAATCTGAAGTGTAAATAAAAATAACAATAAAAAATGAAATAATAATAATAATAATCTTTATTACTCTTTATTATTTATTGTGGATAACATGTTTGGTACAAAACAATTTTCAACATGGTCCATATGAACAGACAAAATTAACACAGTTGTATACAAAATTTACAATTGAAGACAAACATGTATCACAAATGTAAGACAAAGTAGTCAAGTTTACAAGGTTACACATAAAAGTATCTTACAATGCTAAATGACCTACAATTTAATGTATTAGACGGAACAGAATATAAAAGAAAATATATAAAAGAAATAATTGGTAACTAGCTCATTCACCTGTGATTGCTGAACTACCAGAGCACTTTCACTGAACGTATGAATGCTTGAATTTGTCAAGTGTGTCTGCTTGTCTTATATTGGCTAGAATTAATTCCAGATTACTGGCCCTGAGTAACATAATGATTTTCGAAAAAAATCGATTCTTGGTTTTGGTATAGCTAGTTCAGCATTTTTTTGTCTTTTGATCTGAGTTCTATGTTGCAAGATGTGTGTCCAGACTGAAATATTGAATTTAGACATCCTGGACAGATATTGTTCAAGGATTTGTAGACCAATATTGCGTTTTTGTATTGAGTTCATTCAGGGAAGGTCATCCATTTGAGTTGTCTAAAGGGTTCCTCAGATGGTGCATTGAAGTCTTTATCAAGGATAATCATGGCAGCTCGTTTTGGGAATTTTAAGAATGTATCCAGTTGCTCATCACTGCAGTTTCCCCAAATTGTACAGCAGTAGTCAAGGTGGGGTAGAATATAAGCATTAAAGAAAAGTTTGCGTGAATGAATATTTAGAAAAGGGTAATTCTTAAAAGAAGGTATGAATGTTTGTTGCATTTATTCATCATATTTTGGACCTGAACCTTCCAATTGAGATTTTGATCGACTCGTACTCCTGGAGAGTTTTTCTGTTGTTGAAAATGTTAATGATTGACCTTGCATTGTAATTGGGTTTGCATTTGTGTGAACAGTTGTAAGAGAATGAGATATGCATGGCCTTTTTTGTATGTTGGGAATCACGAAGTTCTGTTGACACAGGGTCCGTATATTACCACTTGCTAGCTGAAATATCCTTGAGAGTCTGTCGTAACGACTTGGATTTTTCATTTTTGTCAGTTAATTCCAATTTCATTTTTAGCATAGGCATTGCCTCTAATTGTTAGAAAAACTTCCATCAGCTTCTCAAGAATTTGATTTGCCAGCGATCCCATTTGGAGTTTTTCCACATAGTACTTTACCATAAAGCTCTCACTGATGTGATCTTTAAACATTTGTTTGCCGAAAGTGCCTGGCATGGTCGCGTGTCCTTCTTGGTTTTTTCTGCAGACTATTTCAAATTCTCTAACAAGAAGGAAAAAGGTGTCGCTTGGCAGCTTCAGACCACCCCTGTTCACATTCTCTGTCCAGTCACGCTGAACTGACACAAATGTTCTTTGAGAACCATTGTCCGCGTGCAGGAACTGCTGCGTGCTACTTTTAAAGGAATCTCGTTTCAATACTTTAGAAGTCTTAGCGTATTTATTAAGATTTGTCACAAAATATCCACTGATGTAATATATCACACTTTGTTCTGCGTCCGAAATTATACTTGAGGATTCCTGCGAATACTTGTTATAGAGGCTGGCTCTTTCTTCTATGAGATCTTCTAGCAGTTGATGAAGATTTTGATGAAGATTATTTGAGAGAATTTGTCTTACAGAACTAATATGGGTAACTGAGTTGTCATAGAATTGTGAATAGAATAGATGCTCTTTAGTGGACATGTCTCCTTCACTTTTGCTGTTGAACACTTGTAAATAAATAGGTTCACATATATTCAGTAGCTGAGATTTTATTGCTTTGGATGATTCACTTGATGATAGATTTCAATAATGCCTTTTCCATGAACAGAGAAATTCAATTTTCTAAATTGATTATCTGACACTCTTTGGGTGAATACATCGAACAGTTTGCTCATCAATTTCTGGCTAAAATCATCCGAGTCGATGTGAAATGGGCTGCATTTCCCACCAGTCTATCCGGGGAGTTACTGTCCTGTCTGAAGTTTGATGCTAAAATAAGATAAAAATTTCCATTAATTTATTTAAATGACTGAAAGACATTTGTTTAGAACTCGGAATTTACTCAGTGCAATAAAAAAACATATTTGACTTTTCCGATTTATATCCAGAAAGCATTGCTATATATTTAAGTTAATTTTTAAAAATGCAAATTAGCTTGTCATTAATGTCCAAACCAAATATGTCTTTTGTAAAAAGCCCAACCAAATTTTTGTTTAGGACTAAAAAATAAATCAGCTATAACTTGTCAATTTCGATCAATTTGTGTCTCGCGTTGGTTTTCACACCGCTGGACTCAATTTGGCAAGAAAATGATACTTTGTCCGAATACATGTAGTTGCTAGTATTTATATAAAACTTTGCATGCAATGGCTATTATTATTCTGTTTCATTTATAAATTGTGCGCATGATTGTTTTGCAGTTGTGTATATGGTATCAGAGCAGATTTTTCTTTTTTAAAAAGTCAAAATACACATTTCTTTCTTGTCAACTAATTGGCAAATACAAGCTGTCTTGCTCAATAAACTGTACAAATATGCATACATGTATATACTTGTAGAATTTGTTTTATCCCCCAGAAGTTACATATGTCCTTTGGACAACATATTAAAGAAATGACTCGTCTATGTTTCCCCACTATTTTGTACGGAGCCTAACTTATTTAGAGTATTTAAAGGAATTAGTCGAGATTCTTAATATAGAGCACAATGAGATGAAGTGCAGTGACCAAGATCCGATTACTCTACCTGACCTAATTTTAATTATTCCGTTTGTTACATTAGTGCTCCTGGGACTTTAATGTATGAAAGAAATATATGGCATACATGTATTATCATGAACCATGAAAAAGTTAATAAGTCAGCACAAGCATATGAAGAAATTCTAGAATTCTAGGTCACAATCTAGTGTCCACATGTCTAAATCAATTTAGTCGAACTTTGGTACAAGATATATCATATTATGGGCTTGATTGGGCTAAGAAACAACTTGAATATGAAGAAAAGGCACATTACAACCTTTATTTAGAATGAACAGAACATGTTTTTTACCCCCATCCAATCAATAAACTACTTTTCTGTATCACTCCTGGGACTTTAAAAAAGTTACAACTGCTTTTGAAATTAAATATATAGTTTAAGTCTTGTCAAACCTAGCTCAAGCAACATTTTTTCATACCGGCACCAAGATTTTTACTTGTATTGTTGATTCTAGCCATTATTTTTGAAATTTTTATGATTCAATGTATCTTGTCTTAATAATAAGTTTTATCAGTCCTGGATGTGTAAAGTCAATAACATGAATGATAGGAAACATTTAATTCTTTGAACATTGTTGATTCTCTATGTACTATATATATTAGTGTATTTTTGTATACACAGTGTATTTGATATAAATGAGACATTTCATGAACAGATAATAAATTATCTGAAACCTACTACGTCTATATTTTGATTTTATCATAGTTTGGTTGTAATAAAAACGACAGACTTGTCCTTGTCTGCACCCTGCTCATTCAGCCTTTGAAATCGGTGCAGATCATGATTAGTCTGCAGGTATTTAGTTATGGAGCATCCACTATTGTCAAAATTGAAAGGCGTAGAAGTACAAGCAAGGTTAGGATACGAATTAAAGGTTATGTTAACAGAGGTAAAAGTAGTTTGATTATGGCTCAGATTTTAAGCACGATAGACAAAATACAACGATGTTTGCCTTTTATTTAGAATAATACCATCCCTTTAACATTCTGCACTCCATGCTTTGTCCTCATGTATCCCCGTATTCCAGAGATTGAGGTATAGCCTTTAACACATTTATCACAACCATAAACACTCTTTTTTTGTCCTTTTTCAGAGGCTGAACATTCTCTGATTTTTTTCTTTTTGTCGACTGACAGTCATCATCACTGTCTGAAAGTTCACTTTCATCATGGGTATAATCCCCTAGCAACAAATCAAGATCTAAGTCCCCATCCCAGTTAAAAAAATCGCTCTTAGTATATGCCATTCTAAACTTGCAATGTTCGTAGAAATAAATGTAAGAAAAAACTAGAAATACTTGTTGTAGCTCTTTCTTGAATATCCACAGTTTGGAAACGTTGCATTAATTAATTATCTAATTGTTCTGTTTACCCTTTAGATCTTTTAAAACTAGTGTTATTACACAAACAACGACCAAACAGATAATTACATATTTTTAACGGGTTTGTTTATAGCGCAATTAATGTTTTAGAGGTCTGAAAACAACATTGTTTTATTCATAAGACCCTAGATTATAAAGATAGGAAGGAATTTCATTAAAAAAACAAACAACAAATTAAATAAAATACAACGGAAAAGTTTTCACACGTATTTTGGAAAAGCTGGGACGAGAGGGGATAACCGGAGAAGAAAAGAAATTAAAGAGATTTACATGGCCTTTTCAATATATTAAAAAGTGTTCATTGTATTCACCTTTAACTTTGAAAATATTATGGAAAAGAAGAGGAAAAATGCTTTAAAAACAAAGCAACTATCGTGTATTTTGTTCGCGTATATTTTTTTTTTCAGCATAAATATACCGTTTTCATCGCGTCATTGCGTTTAACTCATAGTGAATTTTATATATTATGATTTTGATATTTATATTGCTAGGGTCTGAATTGTATTGCCGAAAATTATGTGAAAATCGTATCAAACTCGAAGAAAAAATGCCTTTACAATATATAACGACATTAGTATCAATAGGGTGCAATATTTTACGTGTAAACATGCTTCCGCTCGATAAAGCCTTCGCGTTCATAAATTACAGGTAAATCGGCTTAGAAAAAATCGATAGCGCGACATCATATTTTAGCTAATTCACAAATACACACTTGTATTACACCTGTAATATACGGACCCTGGTTGACACCATTTCTCAACTGTGTTGATATCAGTTTGAAGTTTTATGTACTTCGGTAACTGTTTTGTCGTAGACAGACAAACATATCGACTTTTTAAAACGAAAGTGGGTTGGGGCATTCTTGCATACGGGTCGTACCGCTTATACCTGCCTCGAACGAGGATAGTGGACCCAAAAGCACATATACAAACAAAATTGGTATTCTTGCAGACCTACTCGCATACAGCACATATTCCGGTTACGTGACCAAGAAGTTGTTGTATCATGGTTAACATGTTGCTTTTTGCGTAGGCTTGCAAGACGTATAAGGCTGGAGCTGTATTTAGCAACTACATTTATATAGGTTTAGAGCCTAAAAGAAAAATTATTTAGTGTCTGTACACCTAATATTTTTACAGGTAAACAGGAAGTAATTAAAGCGCGCAAGCGCATTGATTAGAGATGAATTGACAGCAAGAAAATGTCACGATTGGAAATAAAATGCTTTGTGTAAAGTTAAAGTTTATTCCTCATTGTGAATTATGTTTTAAAATCTTAACATAGCTGACAAATAGATACATGTTTTTGTGGAAAGATGAGTAAGTCCAGTTAAAGGAAAACTTTTATATTTTTGATCCTGGTCGCGCAAACGCTCTTGGATTTTAACTCAGTCAGGATGACCTGGGAGCCGACTCATGTCCAGTTGACAGGTGAGTTATAAACACAGGTGTGAAAGCTAATATCCAATAGAATCAATAAAATTCTTCAAAAGATGGTCAGGTTTTAAGTTTGCATAGTCTAAAGAAGCTAATGTTTATACTGCCTCAACAAGTCATATTAAAAAATTACTTTTAAAATTTTACAAGTCACGAATCCCTCCTTCATTGATCAGGTCGGACATCCGGGCATTTACCGTTGCGCGCACCTGCTCAGGCATAGCAACGCCGTCCGAGGTGAAAACAACCGCCATCTTGTTTATAACGTATAGAGCGAAGTCTGTGTTATGTTATAAAATTATTTGATTAAAGTATAAATATTCAGCAGTTATGACGAGTTTTTTATATGCAAATGACACCAACTTCTGTTTTCTGTTTGTTTCTATCAAAAGGAAAAGATAATTTTCATTCTTAAGTGTTAGAAATGTCAATGTATCGAAACGATCTAGATCTACGCATGTACATCACTTACAAACTATTCAATTATGGACGATATTATTTCCATTGACGATTAAAACTTGCCTCCGAAAATGAGATCACAAATGCTCCATCCAATTTCTATTTCTAAAATGAGGTAGAAATTCACAAGCATGCTATCCTAGCTTTTTCATGAAACGTTTTCTTGTCGGTAGAATCTAGTTTTAAGAACTATATCTAATTCAAGATCGCTAATCAAAATAGTTTTCTCGATTTATTAGTTGAAAACAAAATGTTGACGTAAATCTGTTAAAAAACAAAACTCATTATAATTAAAATTACGATATCTTCCTAAATACGTGTCCAATTTCACTTATAGAAAATCTGTCATCAGAGTACATAAAATTTGTCATCATGCAACAGCCAAAAATATGTATTTTCTGAATATGTGTAGGGTTGCTAGAAACTGTCATTTGCTGAATTAATTTTTGAAGTTGTACATGTTAGATGAGTTAATAATATTTGTATGCAAACTTGATCATACATTATAAATGTAACTCGAAGGTTTGTGACAAATAATGTGTATGTATAGACGTTATATAGGCCTATCATTCATTAAACATATGGTTCGTTTTTATTACAGTGATAAATAAAATCATATGCTACCGCGATCGCAGTAAAAAAAGGTTGCATAATTTAAATTGGGCACTCTTGAAATTGTTATGTATATCTAATTATCAAATGCAATTGACCAGTGTGCAATATGCAATGATGTGTGACAAGTAAGATTGCTGGCAGGGGGTCGCCAATTAACAACAAATCATATTGCATCCTTTGTTGTAACTTATGCCCTTGGGCTAGATCCACTGAAATTCCTTCAATGGTTAGATCTACTCTAATTATTTACCATGGTAACGATGTCAAAATGAGATATTGTTTGTGATATTTGATTTCATTGAAAGCGGGAATTAATTTTTTTGAAGGATTTTAAGGATGCCCTTTCAGTGTTCCACAACATGTAAGTGACTTCTAGTATATCTATCTGATTCACATATAGACTGTAACTACGTGATTTTTTGAAATTATTTTGAATATAAATGCCAGCCCTTTTTATAGACTAGAACTAAAAAACAAATCAAATCTGTGTCTTTAATGAAAGCATATGGCCCTGTAATAAAATACATTTTGTCACAAAAGTTTCAACCTAGCATTCTCGTATAATGGTGTGTTTCGACATGATTTTAGTTATACGAGAAAAGTTGTGCACTTGGGAAAATCTATATCAAGATAGGATAAGTTTGTAACAAATAAATTCTTTATCTTAATATAAGAAACTTAAACAAAATAATTAAGATATATAGATCATTTTACAAAGGCCGAATTTAAAATACATTTTCTATCTTTTCTTGTCGTGCATGATATTTCACCGTCATAAAACAATCATTTTCAAGAATTTTTTTAAAGAAAAATCTGACATAAACATCGCTTAGACATTGAAATAAGTAGACATATGTATTAAATGGTTTGTTTAACGTTTAAACTTTGTCTGAGCCGAAAAATAAGACTATCTTAATGCTAACCCCCTATTTGAACTGTGCGGTTGCCAGGTGCTTGTTTTCACCTCGGCAATATGGCGGATAATTGGTAACTACGGAAGTGACGTCATGCCGACCTGATCAATATCAAAATGCTGTTTCTCACAAACCAACTTTGGAAGTAAGACGTGTTTTCAAACACGTATGTACAGATTGGTAAAAATTGCTGTAAGATGGCAAAACTGGAGCAGTACCTGTATATTTTTCTTTTTAAAGGGGAGCTATACTACCTGGGTTCTGCGTTAGCGGTACACCTTGGTAGTTTAATCTTGTACTGGTTCTTCCCAGGAATGAAGATCACGTAAAACTGTAAAATTCCTGTCTGTAAAGTTTCCAAAAATATTACTGAAACAGGCTTAAAACTCCTACAACAGCAACAACAAAATGACGATGCAACACAACAACTCATACAATATATGGTGGCTTATCAGGGACAAGATTACCTTAATGTGAGCATCTTCCGGATTACCCAATTTTTGTAGAACCAGATACACTGATTTGTGTATGATACACTAATTTGTACGATACATAGATCAGTCTGATCTATTTAAGGACCTAAATAATGGAAGATTTACAGAAGTATATTCATTGCATTGTGTCTTATAACTGGTGCAAATTTCTACCAACTGACAAGGTATAAATCATTAGTAAATTCTTCTTTTGAAAATTTATCAATTATTATACAGTCAAACCTCTCAAGATTAACCAACCACACATGGGAAGCTGAAAGTGTGGTCTCTTTAAAAGACAGTGGTCTCTGAACTCAGGATAAATTGCTTAAAAAGAATTTTTAGTGTAAAGGAATTCATAACCTTGCAGGCCGTACCAAAGAGAACTAAATTATTTAGTAAATAAAGGCAGATTCAAGTGAGAAGGCAACCATCTGGTTTTTGTGTCACCCTTACGGAAAAAAAGGCGATCCATTGAATTGTCGCAAAAAATTAGCGTTGGCTTTAACTTTGCCATTTCCTAAGATTTCTTCATCAAACTTTCAAATTGCATTGCTTATAATAAAAGGGTTGTGATGCCACCAAATTATGTATGTCAAGGTCATACTTGACAGAGTTAAGCCCCTTTTTGTAATTAGATTTTGCCGCAAAAGTATTGGATAGTCTTACAAAGTGTAAGAGGGCGACACAAGTGTTCTACTGAACACCCATCTAGTTAATATTTGGTCAAGGTCGCTATTATGTTAATAAAACAACCATGTACTGATGATGTAGGGATTATTCTTGACTACCAAAATGCCAGGGTGCCCTCAAAAAGCAGGGTACACTGACTCAGATTAAGGGCAGTGCATGTTTTGCATGTTTAAATGCTTGAGTATCCTTCAAAATTGAAAATTTTGCTTCAAGAAGAATGTATCGCCTTTAAATAATGAAATTGTTCTTTTATTATAATACTAAGCGTGGTTTCTCCAAGGATTTTAATTGGTTTCTTTACATTTAATATGACATTTTGGTTTACAAGAAGAGGGCAGCAGTGGGGAGGGGAAAAAACTTATAAAAAGGAGTGGATGTACTTGTAACTCAGTACTATATTAAGTGGTTTACCATGATTACTAACATGACTAACATTAGTTTAAGTATATCATGTGTATATATTTACTGTCTGAGTATTTAATTATGTTTGTTGAACCCTTAAGCCAGAAAAATGCCCTTGGATAAATATTTTGGCAAAGCAGTGAACCAAGAAATGTAGTGTATTATAATGTTTTAGGCCTACAGATAAGTTGTTTAAGTTTTATTAATAATAAGCTTTATTAATAAGCTTTTTTCTTGTTGACTTTTCGCAGAATTCCAGTTTTATTAGTGGTTTTGTTTAAGTGGAAGCACATCATGTACATGTAGATTTATGTGACACATATTTACTAAAGTAGTAAGTGACGTCATACCAATTTGACATTTAATATTATATAATCAATGTCTGATGCTGTTAATCTTTATCCCACCTGTTGTGGCTGTATACACTCGCATAGTGGATCTATAAAAAGTGTTTTTGTAATACACACATACGCATGTATTTATCATCGATATCAGGAAGTTGGTGATGACGTAGGAGTTTAATGCCCATCTCAAGTTCCAACCATATTTTGGTCATTCTTACAAGCAGGCAGTTTACCCTACCATCCAGAACTTAGTCTAAGAGTCTGCTAACTTTCTTACATAAAGAACCCATGACCCTCAATTGATGGAAGATGACAGTGATTTCAAGACAACCACTCGGCCACAGAGGCGGACTGTCGGGAAGTCCCACACCCTGTGCATTGAGAGATTTTACTGTACTCCAAAACACTAGTTGTTGCTGATTATTATAACTGGTCTTGTTGGCACAATGAAATTCAAACGGACCATTGTCATGAATATATGTATACATCTTTTGAATGCTGTCATCTAAATTTTATATGTATTTTTTCAGTTCTGAGGGCAAGAAACCTAGTTGGGAAACTAAAAGGCAAGACAAGTGAGTATTTAAAAAACGAAAACAAGAATCATACATTGGGTTAAATTGGATCATTGTATAGACACATGATGCAGAACTCCAGAGTTTGCAGTCTGTTGTTGTGTTGATTTTTTACCTGTAAAGTTTTAAGAAGTGCAATTTTCAGTTATAAAATTATTATGGTCCGCGTAATAGCTAGAAAGAAGTGTACGTGTATGATTTTGAAGCAGTATGAATTTTATCCAATGTGTGTCTTTAATAATTATAACTTGTAGAAATATACAAATTTACTGCTCAAGTTTATTTATTGATCACTGATACACTATTAATGTTACACGGTTATGGATGCTTGAAATTCTTCTCCAGCCGCACCAATGATGAATGACTTTTGATGATTAATACCCCCATGGGACAATTATTGATCAAGTTTAAAAACTGATTGAAGATACTTGTCTATAATTATGCATTGGAGTTTAATAATATGTTGTTATACCCTAACATTCCCAGATAAACAAGTTGAGGGTTCAATACAAAACAGTTGTAAGATTTTGCGTTTGAACCCTCGACGTGTATCTACCCTAACAAGATCCATGCAGTCTAATCACAAGGGTAAACACTTTGTTTGAGTACCCCACTAACACTAAATAGTTGAGATTTATGACGTATGAATTTATTTTCCAATGATAATCAGTAATCAATAATGTGTTATTTCTTTCATGTTCTCATTATACAAAATCAAATCAAACATTATCTGTCACATCTAGGGTCTCATCTGAATCATAAGTTAATGAATTTAATCCTCAGAGATAGACTCTTACAAAATCCATTCAAATAAAAAAAAATCTGTCACGTCTGGTCAAAATATTTGAGTGTTTGTTTTTAGGTGCAAAGATCACAGATGTATTTGTTACTATTGCCCTTGGAAAAGAGAAGTTTCAGACGTCTACGATTAAATATGGCGGCAAAGTTAACAACAGTGCGGAATGGTTCGAAGAATGTGACCTGTAAGTTATTATTGTCACAATTTGTGTTCATTTATAGTTCTGTATATTAGCACTGCCATATAACATTATAGCTTTATAGCTTTAAATACCAAAACCCATGTGTGAGATGCACCTTTCATATCAAACATGTCAAAGAAAATGAAATAAGATCTGATGAATGTGGTTGAAGTAATTAAATGAACATTAAGAATAAATGACTTGATGTAGGTCACATTTAAAGTATACATCTCAGTTTTACATTTTGTTGATTCAACAGAAATAGTTTACAATGAACATGATCAAGATTTTATCTTCTTCTTTTTTTTCACACCGGGATCAGTCACTGTTCTAAATACAGATATTTTTTTCCCCTTAAATACCTAGCAGTATATGCATTTTATAGTGCTAGTGGCTTACATGACTTATTTTGAAGTCGGCAGAACTCGGATTACGTTTTTAAGTCCCCTATAATAGATCTATGAAAGTAATAAATCAAAATATGTTTGATAAAACATCAGAAGTGACAGTGTTTAGGATACTTATATCATTTCCGTTATAACAGCATACATGTTTATCATGATTACATCATGTTAAGGTGGTCTGATGTCATGAACAGCCTCAAGACATTGTACATGCACGCATGCTTTAATAGTAAGTACAAATTAATTAAAAGTCGGAGGCAATTGATGGCGAGCGAAACAATCCCTACGCTAAAGTTCTTTAATATCGTGGGAGAAAAATAAACTTGC
This sequence comes from Saxidomus purpurata, assembly GCA_022818135.1. Classification (NCBI taxonomy): domain Eukaryota; kingdom Metazoa; phylum Mollusca; class Bivalvia; order Venerida; family Veneridae; genus Saxidomus; species Saxidomus purpurata. The sequence continues at coordinate 29,607,547 of JAFMSR010000010.1, forward strand.
TGTGAGATTATGCATGTTTGGTTGCAAAATAAAAAGTGTTATTTCAGTACAGTTCAAGTAAGATGCTATATAACAATGTATAAACAGAATGATATTGTATTCTGTATTTGAGCAGGGTACTACACACTGCCTTATTGAAGGAAGATCTTCATTGTGCAGCTTTTTGAACAGAAAGTTTTCAAACTTAATTAAAGAATATTTTCTGAATTTGAAGTTTTTATAAATACACCAAAAGTACCCTGCTCCTTACTAAATGTGTTTCCTGTCCTAACTTAAATTAAGGTGATTCCTTACCAGGTTTTTAGAGCACCATGTCTTTTATTGTCTTTTGGTTAGTCAAGGATTTATGCTTGTATTATGCTGACCAGTACTGTGTACATATTTTGAATGACTTTAAAAGCACAAAAAAGTAAGTTCAAACACCTGTATGGTCATTTGTTTGCACTTGCTTTAAACTATCATGTCCGGAAAGGTTTACTCATTGAAGCATTAATTTGGTATTTATTCTAAGCTTAAATACTGCTGTGTTAATACTTTATGAACAGATACGAGGTTTTACACATTAGTAAACATGAGCCAGCGATTTTGTTGCAAATTATTTTGTCTAGTCGGAATTTTTGATATGTAGACCTTGTATTTTATATGTATCCTCAGCTGTACACTGTCATTACTCCATCCCATGCATGAATAAATGATTAGGGATAAGAAGTCCTGCATATTTTATAGCATGAATTTAAATCACCTTTGTGTGTTTGACGAGAATTTCTGACAAGAGAGACGCCAGGAAAGTTAGAAGAATCAAAGCACTGAAAGTGTTTAGGGCAGCAAAATAAAATTAATTTTGTGTATTTGTGCAGAAACTCACCACAGATCATGTTCAGCACGACTGATAGTGAATTAAACTTCGCTATGTACATAATGTCATGCGAATGTGCTAGTTACCTTTTTCTATAAATAATAAAACAATTCACAAAGTTGTGTTTCCTTTTGCCCTCAAGTATGAGGGAAGAAAAAGCCCCACCTTAGTAGCACTGTAATAATTAATAGGTTCTATTTAATGAGAAATGATTTTATGATGACAGTAATTATGCCAGGTGATATATTTTGTACTTGAGGAGATAGGGAGATGAATTGTACTGTGACAGATAAGTACCTTAGGGTGCTAAATATCAACATACACAATCTGAAATCAGGCAGACCAGTGTCACACCTTACCTCAGGGTTGTGCATTTTGATTTCATATCTATAGTCATTCTTAATCTCTTTGTTTTAGAAATGATATCTAAAAAAATCTATGAAAACATATTTTTAGAACAGACTACAATGTAATGAAATATATTATATTCCTTCAGGATGTTCAAAATGAAATTGCCTAGGTCCAGACTGTGGTCAGTTTCACTTCAAAACAAAGCAAGCTCAATTTTGAAAACTTAACCATATATACATGATTCCACATTTCAGATCCTATCAACTTAAAGTTATGCCAAACAAATGTGTGCCTGGTCCCGTCACCGAGACAGGATGAGAAAATGATCTTAAATAACAATTTTCCATTGTTTCAGGGCAAAAAAGGATAAAATAAATTTTTCAAACCCTGCCTTCCCATCAGCCTTAAATTTGTTGTCAAAAAGACTGAAAAAAACACCACTTTCTGTTTGGTTGGCCTCAGCAATGAAGCTTCTATTCATTTTGCATTGCAGTGCAGTTTATTTGCTTTCATATTTACATTTCATTTGTTCAGTAAATACTGTTCACAGTTCTGATGTTTGGGTTGTAAATATTTAACTACATTGTACTTTAGTTGAAGTTAGCCTTGAAATGAAATAAATATTTAGATTTATTAACTGTTCTGTGGTGAATTTAGTGGTTAATTTACTCTTTGTGAAGACTCTGAAAATTGTTCCTGGACAGTTCATGTGGGCCTGATTTGTGTTTAGAGTTTTATTTTTGGTACCAGTTGCTCACATAATAACCAACACCCCCTGAATAGGTTACCGTAGCTAATATAGTGGTATTGTGCATGATAAAGAGGGTGTCCCTATTCCTGGTTCCTTTTATATGCTTGATATATAGCACTGATACACAAGACCTCGGTTTAAGGCCTCATCCAAAAGACACAGGTGGAAGGAACATATCTTTGACTTTTTTTTTCTTAAGCTAATGTCTTTTTCTATGCGTTTTAAAATTGATATCAGAATAAATAATAAAAAAAAAAATTGAAAAAAAATTTTTTTTTTCTTCATAGCTCTTTACTATAGACTATTATATATTAGGGTACTGCGAAAGGCAACCATCAAAACAAGAAATATATATTATTAGACTACACATCATGTCGTAGATTGTACCTTTACACAAATGTGTTTGATGCTACAGCGGATTTTTCAGTTTTTGTAATTGTCAAAATGTATAAGCGGCCATGAAGGTCCGAGAGGTTAAACAGTGATTTGTAACAGCTATTCAAGGACATTATCAAAACATATCCGAAGGCGATTGAAAGTAAAAGTAAAAGCATTTAGTCAACAAAAAATGAAAAATCCGCCGTAGCAATTCGTACCCATTTTGAGTAAAAGTACTATCAATGACATGATTTGTAGTCTAAACATATATATTGCATGTTTTGATTGTTTCCTGTCGCAGTACCGCAATATTAATAGAGAATTTAGTGAAAGTCACCGTCTGGAAAATGTGTGACATTTTTCTGGTTTGAGCGAAAATCGCTCTTCAGCTTTGGCATTTTCGTGTGTAGAACGAAAACGGCTTGGAATTTTCCATTGAAGTAAACTTTTTCTTAAAGCTCTATCATTTCCCTCTAAAATTCGTTCAAATTTGTTTAACGTAACTTAAATTTGAAAGAAATGGAAGAGTTTTTCAGAGCGACATGCTTGTTTCCATACAGAGTGTGTTGGGAATCTTGTCTATAGTAAAGAGCTGTGAAGAAAAAGAAAAAAAAATTTTTTATCAATTTTTTTTTTATTATTTATTCTGATATCAATTTTAAAATGCATAGAAAAAGACATTAGCTTAAGAAAAAAAAGTCAAAGGTATGTTCCTTCCACCTGTGCCAAAAGACAGTGGTGCCTTGGAGGTGGGGGTCGGGGGAACTGGCAGCCCCTGGCTTACTAGTCAAGCACATTATCACTAGACTAGGGTTCTGTGCCATAGTATTTTTTTTTTGCCATATGAACTGTCACACCCATAAACAGAAGAAAACAGCAACAGAATGTTCCAGTACTGTAATAAGGAGATGATGGGATATTGTTGTGAAACTGCCACAATTTGACATGCTATTTAATCAAGTAATCAGAAAATTGGCAGAGAATGCAACACCATGTCTGGTGACCAGCTTAATATTTCTGGCTATAAAATACCTTGGACAATTAGATGTTTACCTTGACAAGACATTTATCTTGCATTAAATGTCAAGATTTACACCGAATGAGAGAGATTGAAGTAAAAAATGTATCTTTTTATAGATTGTTAAGTTGCTTTTTGTTTTGAAGAATGTAAACACTTTGTTTGTTTTTTGTCATTATTTTGATATAAGGGACACAATAATGGACATCTCTAATGATTTATTGCTACTTTTAACTATGATTTGGAGCCAGTAGGCTGTATGATTTGTAAACCCTTTACGGAAGCAAAAAGACCAAAGTGGTCAGTTTGCATACATTTATGAATGCAACTTCATGAAATTTTGTTAATTGATTTTGCCATTAGTGCTTCCAAGTAATAAGTTTTAAGTGCCTTAACTGTAACGGCCCAAAGTCAACATCTGGATGATAAAAAGCATTGCTGTAAAGCTTATGGAGAAAGCCTGTAAACACATTGTTTGACTGCAAAACACAGGAAAACTGTGAAACATGGCCTGTTCTACTCTCTGAGCCCCTCTTGGGGATGATACAACTCTTGAAACTTAACATGACTAGAGACAATACAGAATCTAGTATGGAAATATGGCCTTTGGTTTGGGTTGGGTGTATTTCTCATCAACTTAATTAATGCCCTGTTCATTATTATCCACATTGAAAAATATTGTTTAAACTAACTGCATACCAGAGTTATAGTATTAAAACTATAATTGATATATTTTTTTATTTCAAAGTCTCAACAAGTGATAGAAAGTAATTTTTATAAATTTGAATATCATATGATGTTTGATATTAGGTCACTAGACTGTGATTAATTGCTTGAGGGAATGTTTTGACCTTGCTGTCAACTTGTGGTAATTGTAGGTGTAAAATTATTACTAAGACAAGGGTTAAATCATAACTTAAATAGAATGCACTTTCCATGGTAATTATGAGATGAGTAACTATGAAAGCATGATTTACGTTAATCATAATTATGATAATAACACATTTATATCTGTATCCAAAATCTGTCTATGTTTGCTGAGAAAACATCACTTACAGCTATAAATTTATAGATGTTATTAGTTTTATAATTATCTCTTTGATATTTTGTTTTTGCACACTTCCCTACACAGAAGTTTTTTTTAAAAATGATTTTAGGGTATGGGTGTATGGCCTTAGTCATGTTTAAGTCCATAAAAAACATGATATGTGTAATCCACCCCTCAGTCTCATGTGAATGTCCAAATCTAGATAAATTTCAGATTCAATAGTCAGGGGACAATAAAAAGGCTCAGCCAGACATACATCTACATCGTCTCCATCATATTCAATTGGGTAATGAATAGCCTGTGTTACCGAGGATGATACATCTATTGCCCAATGTTTTTTTTTCCTTCAAATTTTTTTGTCTGATTGGCAGCAACACAGTTGGTTTTCTTGTCAGCCTTGATAGTTCAGTGGTCAGGGCATTCGCTTCCAGAACTGTAGGTCCCAGCCAAAGCACGAGATTTGTCATTTGGCAAAGACACTGATACCTTGTCTGCCTCAGTCCACCCGCAGCTGTAAATAGGGTAGCAGTGGTGAAACACTTGCTGAGCACTACAGGAGCATGATGGCGTTACATTCTGGAATGAGATTTTCAGTTCGTAATCAAACTAAAATAATTTCGTAAAAACAAAGTGGTCTGACATGTATGTGTCCCAAACTGATAAAAAGAATTAAAAAGTCAAATTAACTAGGTGTATGCAGATTTGTAGAGAATGAAAAGTTGGGAGGCCTTTTGAAAAAAAATCAGCATTTATATTAACCATCAAGATTTACATAAGACTGCTTAACGAGATACTGTGTTTTAAGTTTCTTTATCTAAACCTAATGGTAAAAAGGTTAATTGATATAAAACTTTCATCGTTGTTTTCTTTACTATGTAAACTTCTTACTACTTAATTTGATTGATGGTGTGATTCAAGTGCATGATATAAAGCCTGCATTGCTGTGTGATTTGGTGTATGCAATAGTAAAAATGGCTTGTATTGCCATAGGGTTAAAAGCAAACTGTCATAATGAGATGTTTAAGTGAATAATGTTTGTGTTTTATTGAAAAACAACAGAATATGGCAAAGTGTAACATATGTGTTTTTCTTTTCTGGACGCCTCATGTTTAAAATGTTTGACATTTTCAAGTAACTAGAGATATTCTTGTCCAGTGTTTGTATAAAAGGAGTGAAATGTTCATACATTGTGTATCATGTCAAATATACTCAGTGAAATTGTTGTTAATCCATGCGGACATCTAACATGCTATCAACACAGTTATCCTTAAAAAAACTTTTAAAAATTTACCATCTCTACATAAAGATGTACCAGTGTGTCCTGTTTGATTCAACTTAGTCACAATTTATTCCCACCTACAACCTTTCATTACAGCAGCTGTCTTCAAGTGTTTTCCACCATTCACCTACTTGGAATTTTTTAGATGCAAATCATTGATTGCATAGGCAAAAAAGTGCTGCTATTGTTTGAGTTTTATTTTTCCTAAAACATGTCAAAATTGCTTATGAAAATGTCTCTAAAATGTTTATAGATACAGTGATTTTTAATGCTGATTTTGTTGTTGGTATATTTTCAGGACGATACCTAGCATGTCTTCCGAGGTTGATGTCCAAGTGATGAACCGAGGACTGTTGTCGGACGAGTTTATAGGTTATGTCTCAGTCCCCCTACAGCAGTTTGATGTCTATGAAAGACCTAAAAGCCAGTAAGCATCTGATTGGTCGAAAAGTATTTGACATTTCAGTGTTTATCATTTGATTGATGAACATGTATTTTCAAACCAGTATTAAGTAGTCAACCGAGAGGTACAGTAAAAATGGACACTTTAATGACACGACTGCTTTTAAAATACAGTTGTATTTGTATCAAAATTGACTATGTGGAATGTAACAGTAGTCAGTGACTGCTGGAGGCAGATGGTGCTCTATCATTGATTCCCTAAGTTGAATATGAAAATTATATATATAATCTTGGAGCTCAAATTACTAGGAATTTTATAAGTATATGTTTGAAGGATGTAACAAATGCAACAGGAAGATGAACGAAAGAGAAATAAAATATATAAGTCTTGAAACTTCATGTATAAGAAATAGAAAATACCTTTCAAATTTATACAGTGCATTCAGTGAAGTCAATGACTTTCTAATCAACTGACAGCATCTTTATACTAATTCTTCTTACTTGAGTTTGAGAATTTGACTTGAAATGTCTTTTTATAATGCCATCAACCTTGTTATACCGTGGTAATGGGCAATAAAAGTGGGAAGTTTTGTCACATTTGCATCACAGTGCAAAAATAGAACAGACAGACTGAAATAAATCTCATTTGAACATAGGTAGAATTGTTTTATTTGACACTGACATAACTTGTTTTGTTTAATGTTTCTTCCTGTAAACATGCATAGTTTCACTGAGCTGAACAAAAGCATAGACTAGGTCGTGATATTTTCAAACAAATACATACATCATTTAGAAAGAAACTGTAACAGACTACATGTAATGTTTTGTGGGACAGTAAGTAGGCCATCCTTCTGAATTGTTGTTCTTTTCCCTTGTGGCTCAGTACAGCAAGAGTTTGATATGCCAAATAAAAACAACAGAAAGTTATTTTATGTATAATTGTCACTAGCGGGTATAAGATAGTCTAAAGTGAAGTATGTGTTGAAAAGGCAAAAAAGAAATGCGTATTTCTGGTCACTTGGTCAAAATATTTTTAAGGTCGGTCAGCAGGGTTGTTTTTTATCTTCTCTTTTTTTTTGCCTTGTTTTTTTTGTTGCTCTGTCACACTTTTTAAATTGGTCTTTTTGATTGTTATCTCATAAAAATAGTTGGAGGTTAAGGTCGGTTGGATGACCGGAAACACACATGTATTTATTTGGCCTGAAGAACGGTTAATAGACTAAATGCTAATACATGGACTTCAAGATGTAGCTTCAAGCCTTTCTTGGATATGAAACTAAAAAGCAATTATCAGAATAAATTCATTCAAGTATTAATAACATTTGTTCATATGCATAGGATTGAGGATTGTATTATTTTGTAATTTTGTTTCAGTTGGATACAGTTAGGCCAAAAGCCGAGTAAGTTACCAGATGGTCGGTGTAGAGGAGAACTGGAGGTGCGTCTTACCTTCCATGTGAAGAGTAAAACAGATGACTCGTCATCTACGGGCAGTCTGAAGGGCAAGCGATCTGGCTCGATCAAATCCCTTGTCACAGCTATGGGTAAGCAATAAGAAAAAACACAAGTTCTTGAAATAAGTAGAGTTATGCCTGCCTATTGATCGAAACGATTTGAGCTTTGACAATGACTATGAATTTTGAGTGGTCAGTTTAAACCCAGTTCAACTCATATTAAAAACAGTCATGTGGAAATGCTAAGAAATGTAAAAACCTAGTTTAGGTTATATTCTGTTCAGCTGATTTTAACATGTTTAATGGAACTTATTATCTGCCGTGTGGTCAGTAAAGATAAAGCCAGCATCTTTTGATAAAACTTGCAGGAGGACTTGTACTCTTTGTTTTGATATTCTTGAAACCCATTTTAAAGTGTTAACTATACTTGTATCTCTTTTGAAGAGATAATAAAATGGTAAAGTCCAGATTATAAGGCAGAACTTGACCCACACAAAAAGGGCATGCTCTGAAAGTTTGTTTTATTTCAGTTACATTACACGCACGTATTATTAATTTCATTGAATTGTACAATTATAGGGGACAAGTTCAAATTTTCTAGAAGGTCACTCCGAGGTGAAAGAGAATTTTCCACGCCACAGCCTCACAAACCTTTCAAGGTAAGTTATCAGGGCAACAGGGGTTTGGCTCACATGGTGATAGAAACTTCTTATTAACTTGTTTAACCAAATATAACATGGTGGACAGGAGTTTGATGCATGGACTTTTCTCACAGCTTTTATGTCCTTTCAGTTAACTTAACACAGATTACAGTTTAATGTAGAAATCTTAAAATCTTACTGGAAATGTATTTTGTTCTTTTAAGCCATCGTTCATCTAATATTTGTCTAAAAATAGCACTGTTTCAGCACATAGTTTTCCGCGTTGAAATAGTCCAGGTTTTTATACCATTAGCCTTTGAGTAACTTTTAACCAAAAGATTAGTGTAACCTAAGCAAAGAATAGATGAAAGCTATAGATAAAAAAAGTAGTGTTAGTGGATGGATTTAGATAGAAAAGTTAGTGATCCCCTGCTGTAACCAGTGTAGACTATGAGCAGCTTGTCAGCATGTATCTTTGTGAAGTACTGTCATGGTCTACCCTGTGTAGTGTTCAATGTTCTAATGTTCCTGTAAACTTCATAATTATGGTACCATCCAAACTTAAAGATGGTCAAATAGGACATAGAGATTCTCCAGGGGAAGGCTTAACTGTGCCTTAATACTGAATGTTTGTCCTCATTGACTGTAGACACTATACACTTTATGAAAATCTTATATATTAAGTAATAAGTTTCTTATATATTTCACTGAACCAGAATATCCCATAATATATGTTTGCAAGTGATATGTACATGTTTTTGTTTGTGTGAGTGTATACTTGGCTTCATACTAACTGCATCAGTGAACTAATTTTAGCATGAGAAGTTTTGGGATTAGAAGGCACTGATTTTTACATTATTGTTTTTAGCTCAACTGAGCACGAAGTGCTCAAAGGTGAGCTATTGTGATCGCTTAGTGTCTGTCATCTATCTGTCCATACTTAACCTTGTGTACATGTATGCAAAAGAGGTTGCATTTTTCACTGAATCTTCATGAAACTTGGTAAGTATGACTGCCTTCATGAAGTCTAGGTCATCTAGGGTTAAAAAAAAACTAGGTCATGGGGTCAAATCATAGAAATACCTATTGTGTGCAATAGAGGTTGCATTTCTCATTGGATCTTGATGAAACTTGGTCAGAATGACTGCCTTGATAAAATCTAGGTCAAGTTTGAATGTGGATCATATTGGGTCAAAAACTAGGTCACAGGGTCAAAGGATTCAAAAAAATTGTGTACGCAATATATGTTGCATTTTTCATTGTATCTTCATGAAACTTGGTCAGTATGATTGTCTTTATTAAATTTAGGTAGAGTTTGAATATGGGTAATCTGAGGTCAAAACTAGGTCGCCTGGTTAAAAACATTGTGTATGTCATACAGATGACATTTACAGCCCAGTTATCATGTAAATTGGTTAAGGGTTGAAGTTTGGTCACATATTGTCTTAAGTAGGTATCAGGTGAGCAATATAGGGCCATCTTGGCCCTCTTGTTAAAATTTAGTCGTAATAAACCTTAATTATAAACATTGAAGTATGTAAAGTCACAGTTAACAATGAAATAATGTTACATTTGTATTTCTTCACATCAGAATAGTACAGAAAAAAAAATTCAGTAACATACTGAAAAAAACCTTGTGGATGCAGTGGATTATTTTTCCAGCTATATTTAAAACAAATCACAACCCCAATCCATTTCTAAATTCTGAATAATTATCAGGAAATTACTTCAACTTTCAAGATTGACTTTTGTCTCAGTCAAGAGAAATAATGTACAAGAAAACTTACTTGTCAGACTTAGTAACAATGACAGTTTTTGAAGTAACACACAGTTTTTGAGGTAACACACAGTTTTTGAGGTAACAAACAACTTTCAGCGCTGAAGGGAACAGTGCCTGGGAATTCAATTGCAACATAATGTTTCATTCCAGGCTAGGGAAAAGCAATATATACCATGCTTATACTAACCAGATGCTCTTACTGCATTATTCATACATGTTGGAATCTGCTTTGATAATAAACAGGGACATGTCTCCTCGAAAACAAGGGACATTTAACTGCTGAAATATCTGTAAAACTTGTATAATATAATTATTATGTGCTTAAAGTGTCACATAATCTTCTAAAGTTTCATTTTGTAAGCTGTTTGTTCTAAGGTTTGAATAATGTAAGTACTGTGTAATTGAATACTTATATAACTACATTGGAATAATGGGTGTGTGTGTATTTTAACATTTTCACCCTTTTGTCAGTTGTAAATCATAAAATGATGATAGTTTTGAAAGAATACAAGCCTTTTAAAGGGTGAAATTGTTAAAATTGTGTAAAAAAAAGTGTTGTACATGTAAATACTGTCATGAATTTCAGTTTTAAAGTGTAAGCATTTTAGTACAATTTTTGTTTTTAGATATTTTATTTGACAAAACTAAAAAAAAAGAGTAAAAACTAAAAAAAGAGTTACAGATCGTAGACTGGACTATGTATATGACAGTAGGTACAAATGTCTGCTACATTCATCTCTAACATCAACCCCACTCTGCCCATCCTTCTATCTGGCAGTAACAGTTGTGCAGTGTGACCCCTGAGTGACTATATTCTTTCTTTACCACTGTAAATCTCAAATTTTTCTAAGTTAATTATGCTTTTAAACATTTATGCAGTGTGCATTCATGTTGTAATATATTGTGTACTGTGATATATAGATGCATGAATTAGTATTTCAAAAACTTTGTTTTAAATATTTAAAAATGTTTGTTTGTACACTGCCCAGTATAAGACTGTTTATATCAGACTGAAGAGACATGGGTAGGGATTCTTGTGCAATGATTTATTTATCCATTGCATGCTCATCTTAGCTTAACTGGTACAAGATGTTCGGTTTTCCGTTTTAGATTACATTGAGCTTTACGGGCAAATATTGCTTTAACATAACGCATTGTGAAGGTAGATCATAAGTCTTACACAAAATTCAGTTACTAAGGCATAGATATTTAGGCTTTGTTTTAAATTTTAGATTTTATCTTAAAATAAAATTGCACCATAAAACTAATATGCTTCTTGTATCTCACTCTTTAATTGTGGCTTTTAATTATTAAATGTTCTGTTGCTCTGTTACTTTATAATGATTTAAAGCTTATAAATGAAATAAATATTTTGCAGGAAGCTTTAACTAAGACTATACAATGGATAAATAGATCTTGTGAAATTCATTGCATAACTTAATATACAGTTGTGTTTCATGTTACAGCCAGGGTCCTATGTAGTACAGGGTAAAAACTTCCTGTCCAGATAGAATTACAGTGAATACTGTAAAAAACTTTATATTCATGAGTTGTTTATTTTGCAATTTTTGGTATTTATATGCAAGTTTTTGAATTTACTAGCGAGCACTGTTTTATATATAGCACTGATTGTTTGCTATTTTAACAGTTTAATGAATTCCTGATGTGTTTCATTTGTGAAAATTAGCAAAAAATAAAAACTTCGCGAAAAAATAGATTTTGACGGTAGTGAAAAAAGATACAGATAATGAAGTATTTGCAGAAGAAAGCCTACCAGCATATCTTCCATTTGTCATTAATGGATAGAATTTAAAATGAACTGTAATATAACACTCGGGAATGTATAAACAGTGAAACCTTGTGTCAACTGTCACCTGGATGAGACTATATAGATGCTATTGTTGTGAAATCCCATGGCTGGCTTCTTGACTGAAGTTTTCACTGTAATTCTTCACTAGTTTTTCTATTTGGAAGTGAAAAAAAAATTGAAAACAGAAAATTCTGCTTTGATGTAAATTTGTTACGAGTTGAAGCGCTGACATTGATTGGAAGGGTAGAAAGTTACACACCAAGGGTTGACTGAAGGAATTCTACTTGCATCTATTTCATGATACTCATAGAACAGTTTCAAGGTCAACCCCCTCGATACTGTATTTGGCAATTTGTGGCCTTAGAAACCCTGTAATATAAGGACCCTGTAGTATTCTGTATCTAATCATCTTACCTTACAATGTTATCAGAATGCCTCTACTAAAACCACCCCGTATTCGGGAGGTATCACCCCTACGAATAACCCTGTTAAGTTTGAGGCGGTAGACCTGTATGTACCGGAACAGTGCTGGAGAGAGAACGATTTTGAAAATGACCTGGTTGGTATTTTAATTAGTTACTTTGTTGTGATTATTTGAGCATTGCACTGTGAAATCAAACGTTTTGCGGGTTTCATACCAACCCTAAACTCCATTATATGAAAAATGTCTCTTAAATTGGCAGTCAAGTTATTCGTACTCTTCCTCTTTGTGAACATTATGAGTATGGATCCAGATCAGATCATTTATGCTTAAACAGATTCACACTGATCATAAAATGTTTGGCTTCACACAGTGCAGCTCATTATTTTCTTTGACTTGATAGAATTTAGTCTAGCTAGATTTTTAGCTGTACAGTGCATTTTTGCAGACACATTTCAAATTTCCTTCACACCTAGATGGCTTCCTCTGCTTATTTTGATAGACACTGAAAAAATAATTACATTTTAATAATTAATTTTACTTATTGCCATTAGAATGTACTGGCATTAAAAAGTGTGCTAAATTTCTGCAGATTGCACATATTAAAAGAAGGTTAATTGCACACATTAAAAGGCTTTGTTAATTTTACAACACATGCTTAAATTGATGACTTTCATAATTTCTGGTAACAGACAGGAAATGCACAAAGCAAAACAATAGATTTGTAATTCGCTAATTATATTCGTGTTTTGTTGGAACATTGCTTAGATTTCTGCATAATGCACTGCAAGTAGGTGTAGTTTGTTTCAAATGCATCTAGTAGACTCATAGATTCTGTTGTAAAATTTATCAGGTTTATGGCAACTGTTACTGTTTTTCCTGTGATATTTGTCTATAGATAGTCGTACAGAGATATTTGATTTTGTTCCCATATTTCTTTCGCCAGTTTTTTTTTTTCTATTTGAAATTCAGTTTTAACCTGCATGTATGAAAGATACATCTATTACATTATAATCAGATATTTTTATTTATTTTCCAAAATATTATGTATACATATATATATATATATACCTAATATATAATTTCTATACATACATGTAGCTGAAAGTTGGTGTACAGAAAGTATGTATGATATGCACTTGCATAATGTGTTTGCGATGTGTAAAGATTAATGTCTTGCATTGTGTTACTGAATGGCACTGGATTGTTGCATAATTTATATTGTTGAAATTTGTCAAGTTGAAAGCATAGACTGCACTCACATTTAGAACAAATGGGCTGACTATATATACAAATCATACTGAATAATATTCAATATTTATATGTAATATACATAATTATGTACTACATATTCAGGTATTACGCTTTGTGACTTTCCTTCAGATTTAGGTCAAATCATAATTTCTCGTTACCATTGGCTAGTCCACCTCTCAAATTTGAAGGCGAGTCTGTATGCATGCTGATTACCTATCAACATTGTAGAATTTGGTTACATTGTAATTTGTATAAAACTTCATATACCTCACAGTTAATATCAATTTGCTTTTTTAACGCACTATCGACTTAACGTCGTTTCTGATTGGTTACATCATTTAATTTAGCTACTATTAAGTAGTGTATGTATAGTCGCAAAAATCGAAGAGTGTTTTAATTTTTTGCATTTTAACATAGTGTGTGTTAGAAAAGGGTTAACTATTTAGTGATTTTGACATTTGCGACCGTTTATACAGTTTTAATGGTTGCAAACAGCTTTTAACAGCTCCTGCTAATGTCGTCACTGTAAAAAATATTTACAACCATTTAAAACCGTATATAAAGTCGCAAATATGAAAATTCCAAAACAGTTATTCCTATATTACAATGCAAGTAGCAGTTCCTTTGATGGTATTTACTTTGGCAGGATGATATTACATGTATATATTTTTGTATAATTGTGATATTTTTTAAGGTCAGGTTTTAATCTGCTGTTTCTTGCTTACTTGTATAATACTCTGCCCTATTCATAGAAAGATTTTGCTTTTTTGAAGGTTTTGTTTTTGTCTGTTTAACTGTGTGTACTTTTGGCGGTGGTTTCTTGTATTACACACAATATAATAAGTGTGTAACATTTCTGTTTCTGTATTTCTGCTCAACAATGAAAAAAATATGAGACAAGACTAGAATTTTGCAATTCTCCTCTAGTCCTGTCATCACGTTGTATATCATGTCTTTTCAAAGATAATAAGATGATCCCATTGATTTAATGTGTCCAGAAGATTTCAGTTACCTTCACATTGAAAACTAGTACTGATCAGTGACTTGAAAACATCTTTAACTTTACAGATATTGTGATTAAATGACTTGTGCTGAGTTTGAAGTTAGAACTTCAAAGTTCAAGGTCACTACAATATTTGAAATGTTGAACTTTCTTATCAGCACTTTCAATTGCTTAAAACTTGGCAACTTTGCTGTTTTATGGAGAACGTTTTTTAATTTCTGCAAATTCTTAACCCTAATTATAATGATCAGTAATTTTGGTGTATGTACGAATATTTGAAAGCATACATACTGTAGATGTACATTGTCCTAGTAAAGTCTCTGGTGTTATTTCAGGCGTTCTAATTATAATTCAAGATTATGCTCTATGATTGCAGGGGGATGGAAATTTTGCTAGAAGTTACAGTTTAACAAGTGATAAGAGGAGAAATAACAAGGGTAAACACTTTCTCTTAATAGTTTCTGTTCTTAAACTGAAGTGTTGTGTTAAAATAAAAATACAGTGGTATTTTACTAGTATGTTTGACCTGTTTAGTATGTAATTGGATCTGAATACTAGGATCTTCAAGTTGCTGTTATGACCCTAAATTAAGACTGCTTGTTTCAGCACATTTGCATAACTTATCTGCATACAAACTGGTGTCACTTAAAACCCTAGTTCCCATTTAAAACTACATTTTTACCAGTTTTGTAGGTGATCTTGTTATAGAAACTTTATCATGTGCCAACCAGTGGTTAAATGATTTGTCCTGCTTTATACAATGTTTTATCTCTATTTTACAGACTTCAAGAGCAGATCATTAATGGAATTGCCTGGAGAACGTTCATTTACACTACCAAGTCGCGGTCGCAGTAAACAGCGCCCTTCGCTAGATGATAGTGCACTCGGACGATCCCACACAAGTTCTCGTAGTTCACGCAGCTCAAGGAGCTCTGTTACATCACAAGAGGGATATTTAGAAAGTATGTTTAGAAAAGAGTGTGAAGTTGATGATAGAATGAATGATGTTTATAATGACCATATTGAGGAGGAATCTGAAGGTGAATATGAGCCAACACGGAGACGTTCTGCCCAAGTTTTCGACGATCCACTAAAAACTGAAAGTTCAGAATCTGATTCAGAAGATGAACAAATCACGTTACCAAAAGTGAAATTGAAAAGTGAAAGTGGTAGTGTTCATGATAATAATGATTTAAATGCACACAACGATTCCCAGAAATCTGCTGAAGAGGAGGATGATGAATCAGCTGGTATTCATGCTGTCTTGACTCAGTGTCATAGTATAGATAGTAACCTGGGTAATAAACAGCATGACACATTCGACAGAACAGTCAGTCCTAGTGAATATACATCGGAACTTGATCGTGTGATAGCAAGAGAACAAAGTAGAAATAAATCCAACACATTAAATTCTCAAGGTTCGAGTGAAGGACATACCTCAACCCATACGTCTTCAAGTAGTATTAGTTACCAAGGAAAGTCGGCTGCTGAGAGAGCGTTTGATCGTGGCTCAACCGATTCCGAGTCAGCGGGTTTGAGGAGAAAGATCTCCCCACAAGGAGAATTCAGCTTTACGTCACAGACTTCTGCTGAGGATGCAAAACCACACCGAAAAAAGTCACGGCAGTATATCAAAGGTGAGAAATGAGTAAATAATGCTATTTTTGGAACTAGTACACCCGCATCAAGTTTTGGGGGTATTGCATTAGCCAGCTTGTGCTCTTACTGTTCGAAAAAGTAAATATAGGGTAACTGGTCACTGATGGAAAGCTTTAATTGTCATCAAATGAAAGTGGCTATTTCTTGGTTTTCCTTCATTCTGGATTCCATAAATTGTCATGATTATGGATCATTTTATGTTCAAGCTTTAGAAATTGTTTTAATTCTTAATGAAAGTCAGTCTATATAGAAGAAAGAGTAGACTTTTGTTCGTTAGATTTAGATCTTTTGATATGAGAAATTTAACAGCATGGAATGGACATGACTGATTGCAGGAGGCAGAAGATATACAATCCAGGGTCACGAGGAGGGTTTGACAAAACGGCATTCTGCTCCGGACATCAGAGAGCAGCGTCCAATATTCGGCAGAGAAGACTCAGTACCTGGAGATTTAATGGCTGTGTATAGGAATATGAATAGAGAGGTAAACTTTTATATCTGCATTGTACTCATTATATAAGAGGGGCTCAATATGAATTTATAAGTTTGTCCTGGCTTGTCATGAATATTAAACAATTGTGAACAAAGTTTTGAAGCTGTGCAGTAAATACTAAGAAAGTTATATCGGTTACCTTCACTGCATTGTTTTCTAAACCAATAAAAATTGCTCACTATTTATTGCATTCCAAGGGAGAAAACCCAGAGTTGGCTGGAATATAAAAAGACAATCCATATGATTACGTTGCATTGCTTTCAAAACCGATAAGACATTGATCTAGATTAGTTTTCAGAGTTGATAAGGTTTGATATTAGATATTAAAAACAAAGTCATCAAAGAAATAAGTTTATCTTATATTTCCAGGAGTTGGTAAAGCTTGTGGTGACTCATAAAGCCCAGTTGATACGGAAGGACCAGTACATCAAGGAGCTAGAGAGCTACATCGACAACCTCCTAGTCAGAGTCATGGAAACTACACCACGTTTATTGCAGAACTTGTGAAAACTGACCGGTTTTTAGTGTATCTGTGCAATTTGAACATAATTTAGTCTGAGTTTGTAGTATATAGGTTTTGTTGTCAGATCTTTTGCAGGTAGATGATTGTTAAATTTTAGTAACTAGAAAGGGGCAGGTTGATACCAAGACAAGAACTGCAGAATATACACTGTAGTTTTATATGTACATATACTGAGACTTGAGCATGAATCCAGTTTCCAGGCATAGTATACAAGTGTATTTTACTGAAATATCTAAATTTCCAGCTACTTGTTTCCACTATAAAAACTAGATTCTTCCAAGTGTATTGTAGTACATGTATTTCTATCTACTGTGAAGTTGTTAAGTGTCCTGGTTTTCTAGAAATGAAAAGCTTGTCATAGAAGATCATGGTTTTATACATATATAATTAAAGGGGAATACATATTTCTGGTGTTACAGTGTATAGTCGACTAGATCTATTATAAACTTGACTGATAAAAGTTTAAATATCTTTCATGTACAGATTACAATCAAGATTGGTTTTCTAGTAATGTCTTTTTTTCTAGTAACTAGAGGTATCTTTCATTCCAATATTTATTACTGTTTTTGTTTATTTTTTACAAATGAATGAAGACTGTTGAAAATTAATTTTACTGTTTGCCACATTGTTGAATCTGTTAAATATATAT
Organism: Saxidomus purpurata; assembly: GCA_022818135.1. Lineage (NCBI taxonomy): Eukaryota > Metazoa > Mollusca > Bivalvia > Venerida > Veneridae > Saxidomus > Saxidomus purpurata. The sequence goes on from JAFMSR010000010.1 coordinate 29,625,317, forward strand.
GTAGATAGAAAAAACATACAGTTATTCTTTATAATGTACAATACAGTTGACGCTGTGTGAGTGGTTACTGGAGTAATCAGCCAGTTTCACAAGGTAGCCATCATTGTTGTAGCATTGATTTATAAGTGAATGCACCTTTTTAGTTGTAGTTAGCTGTTGTAAACAGCCACTGACAGTTACAATATTTCTTGACTTGCTGCTTAAAGCACCATGATCACTCTAAAAACACATACATTGTAATTATATAGAAAAGTAATTTATTGATAGAACAATGTTAGAACTGTGTTCTATTTACTCATAAAACGATGTTGATGTTTACTTATCTTTTGTATTTAAGTCGCTACTTCATGAAAAAGTGTTGTCAAAAAGCGTAACTTACTTTCGATTTACCATTAAAAAATCCTGTACTTTAATTATTACATGTACTTTTCCCTTTAAAAAGCAAGGTAGGATTTTCTTTTGTAGAAATAAAGGATTGTAGATTTGCCCTTTAGACATCTTATTGATAATATAAGGGCGACATTGTATGTGTAATTGTTGCTGCGAGAGCTATGATGGAACGTTAAGACGGGTTACACTGTATTTGAAAGAAACAATCGCGGTCAATATTAGCTGTTGCATAAAATTTGCTTGAAAGAAATTGCTGATGTCAATTTTAATATTTTTTGTTTTACATGATTTTGTGCCTAGATGTTGAAATGGTATTTATTCTAATAAATGCACCAGGGATGCTTTGTTGTACAATAGCTGGGCATTTTCATGCTTCCTTAATACTGTTATTTATGATTTAAGTTCTGATGAGTGAGAATCTAAAAGTTTGAAAACCAAAATGTTTTGCTCTGAAAATTGGTTTGTTTATTAAGAAAGATGCATTTAATTGAATGAATACAGTCATGATGTTATTTAATGTGAGGTAACTGATGAACATTAATTCTCATTCTCGTACATCTTGCATTTAAATGCATCACTTGCATCGATAGGTTTGTAACTCCTGTGAAATATTTTGTACAAAATAATTTATTTTTATACTTCTTTAAGATAAACTGTCCGTTGAATTGATAAATATTGAAATTGCTTTCACATTGTTGGATTTCAGAATATTTTACAAATTTCAGTTATTAACTGTTCTGTTTAAATCTAGAAAGTGATTTTGTATTAACTACCTGTCTGTTTTGTGATAAAGTGGTAAAAATTACAATTTTGTGATACGTGTTGAAAAGCTGTCCTGTTCAGGGATTATTCTGGATCTGTTTTCATCAAGGTTTGTTGTTGTCTTATTTCGTTACGGTTCTACAGCATAAAAGATTACGTTCAGTTTCTGACAAAATGTAAGGTGTCTTCAGAGGAAAACAGTGTGGTGTGTTTAGTTTCTGTAATGTTTTGCTGTCTTCATGTGTTCAGAATCAATATAATCAAAGGCAGTGTCCAGGTCAAGATCCTGTATATTTGTACATAAATTATATCCACACAGTCTTGTTTGTCTATAACTTTATGCATGTGCAATTTCAGTGGTTTACATTATTTCATTATTTAAGCTGACTCGGCATTATTGCTATGTCGTGTTCTTAGATCTGTTTTGTTCTCATAAACTTTAATAAGTGAAAATATATCACTGAATTATAAATGTTATATTAAGCACTTTGTCAGTACAATCCATTTAGGATAATGAGACAATGACACAATGGAAGAGTCCAATATAATTTGTGTAAATTCATTTAAATTAATGATCTTTTCTTGCATACATAATGTACCTTTTTATGCAATGGTTGATAACTTTTATGTCCACATGATATATGGACTACCCCAACTGTCACAATATTCTAAACCAACTGTATGTTACACTGTGGTTCTGAATATAGATAAATCTTAGTTTGTCTCTTTAACTTGATACATTTGACCCAGTGTATGCAGTACATGCATTATGCAGCAGTTTACATGATTAAAGTTTTTACTTGATTTCTTCTGTATAGTGTGAGCAACTTAGATATAGAGGATTGATTGTGAAACTATTGTATTTACGTCCTTGTTTTAATGCATATACAATAGTTTTCCAATCATTTCTCATTGTTGAATTCAATGTTGCAAAGTGATAAAATTTTGAAATATGCAATATAGAATGTTTTACCTGCCTTAAGAACTGAGTTATTTCAGTACTATCTTTGTTGCCATTTGAATGTGATAAATATGGTTTAATTCATTTCGAGTTCTAACCCAGTTGACATCCTAATAGAAGGCTTAAAATCAACCTCTGGTAAGCAAAAAAAAAAAAAAAAAAAAAAAGTCCATTCACAAGTTTTCAGACAGTTATTTTTCAATATTTGTTAAAAAAAGTTGCTTTCTGTTGAGACGGAGCTGCTTGTACATCTGATGTTCTCAAAATTAAAAAATAAGGACTCTCGGTTTTAAAATAAGATTTTCATGATACTTTAATTGAAAATCAGTCTCCAAGAGATTGGTTATTTCATCTGATTAATTTTTGGTGGCTGAAAAAAGGATGTGTCAAATTGTTAATAAAGAAATAAATGAAAAAGTGTGTTACGAATAGAGTCATCTGTGAGACATACATCTAAACCTTTGTTATAAATCGCCAGCAGTCATTGTTTCTGTATTCCAAACAGTGTGATAATAAATACATAAACTTGTAGTGAGCAACTGCCTGGTTTCATACGCCACTGTCTGTTGCAGATTAGAAATTAACAAGGACATTAAAAAGACCTTGCTACCATTGTCACATAAAATGTTATATTGGAGCAGAAGTGCTCTGAAGATGTAATGAACTGTATACAGTAAACACTCAGTTTACCCACAAGATATTTGATACTGTAAACTGACTAATATTTGCAACGATTTAATCTTTGCTATTTTTGTGATTTTCCCATTTCACTAATTTAAAAATCTCCCAATTTACTATCTTAAAAATCTCGCAAAAGATGCATTTTATATATATTGACAAATACAGATCTACAAGCAGTTTGGAAAAACTTGAATGTACCTACTATCTCTTCTTCCATTTTACCATGTTTCATTCTACTTATGCAAGCATAATTTATGCAATTACAGTTTACTGTTAATGTTACATTTGTTAAGAGAATTTAGCCAGTTGTTTTTACATTAAAGTCTTAAGCATTTCATGTTTTAGATCTGAACACTTTTTTCGTATCATTCCACTACTAACTGTATTAACTTTCTAAAATAAGCCCCTCTAAAGTGCTATTCTTGCAACCTCCATATTTTCTGTGTTCTAAAACATTTTAAGATTTATTGATTATACCATCTTAAGGTTGTAATACTTGACCAGTTCCACATCTAGAACCTTAGATTGGTTAGTTAAGGGTCTTGCGTACAGGGCTTGCCTACACTTTGTAAACAAACCCTGAAATAGTAGGGTATAACACTAATAGAAACAGAATTATCTAAAACAGTGGTAAAAATATACAGCTTTATTTCAAAAGAGCATTTAGAAGATCTTGACTACTTTGTGATGTGGTAAGACAATTTGTTATGGTAATATTGTTTTCATGTTGTTACATATCTATTTGGTTGTGAATAGTTCTACCATTCCATTATTATATGACAGTTATTTCATACATAGGAATTTTATATTTTTACTCATATTGATATATTTTGTAAATCAGTTGTGAAATAAACCATGATACAAGACAATCACTGTGATGTTTTCAGTTTCCTCATTGAAAAACAAGAGGATCAGGAAAAAGTTTCAAAAATGTATTATACCCCCTCACTCACACACACACTGTAAGGGGGTTATACTGGATTAAGCTTGTCTGTCTGTAGATACAATATCTCAAAAACAACTCGCAAAACTTAATGATGCTTCACAGAAATGATAAGCATCATGCCTAGTTGTGCATGGTTCATAATTCAGGTCAACGGTCAAGGTCACAGCTCGAGATAGTAAAACCTTATGGAAGCTAAATCTAAAAAAAATAGCAAAATCTTGTGCACGCTAATTCTTGAAAACCCATGGTCAGTCCTAAACACTGCGGATGAACGACCACCGGATATTGGGGCGAAAGTGAGCACAAATAATTAGTTTTCGCGAGGAACGTGTTACAATTTGAGTAAATCCGATATTTAATCTTATGCACATTATCTTGTGTTTCTTTTTGTGTTTTTGGATACTTCCATGACTATCTTTAATAGTCCATTGTTTACCCGAGCTGTAAATGATGTCGGTTAATATGTTCAATTACCAAAAACAAGATCGCCTGCTCACTTGAAAAGTTCGACCGTTGGTAATGTTTACCGTTTTATTTCGCAAATGTGCTTAGATTTAAATAATCTGAATCGAGCAATTTATTTGGGCAAGTATCAGACATAAGTGTTCAAGATCTTATCCACAAACGTTATTTCGGGGCCAAAATATTGATACATATATAACCGAATTTAGTGTACTGGGTATTGTTTATTTTATTTTTTGGTGTACCGGAGTATTGGTACTAACGTGTACTGAGTATTGGGCATTAAAAGTGAGTAATATAAATATTCTGCTGCTTTTTAAAGCGTTTTATTAGCTCAAAACAGCACGAAGTACCCAAGGTTGGTATTGTGATCGCATGGTATCCGTCGTCTTTATGTCTTTCTATCGTCTGCGTGTCGTCTGTGTACATTTTACCTTGTGTATGCAAATGAGACTGCATTTTTCACTGGAGCTTCAGGAAACTTGATCAGAATGACTGCCTTTATGTAATCTACGTCGATTCGAATATGGGTCATCTTGTTTCAAAAACTTGGTCACGGGATCAAATCATAGACAAAACTTTTATAAGCAATAAAGGTTTCATTTTTCATTCGATCACCATGAACTTGGTTAGTATGATTGCTTTGATGAACTTTAGGCCCAGTATTAATATGAGTCAAGTTGGGTCAAAAATTAGGTCACTGGATCAAATCAATGAAAACCCTTGTGTATACAATAGATGTTCCATTTTTCATTGAATCTTCATGATCCTTAGTCGGAATTATGTAATTATGTACAGTTTTGGTGAATTCTAGATTGAGTTTGCATATGGGTCATCTGTGGTCCAAAACTAGCTCGGTGGGTAAACTCATAGAAAAAACCTTGTTTTTGCAATATTCTATGCTAGTTGATATATCTTTTTTTAATATATTTTAAAATGTTTTAGATCAAACTAGTTTAAGGTACAGTATGACATGTTGCTTATCAAAAATCAATTGTATTTCTACAAAATAATTGGAATTTACACATCCCGGAAAACTAAATATTCACATCACGGGCAAGTGTTTAAAATTGCTTAGTATATCTTCACGTTGATTGCCTATGTATACATCGAACAAAGCGTGTGATGTCTTAGGGAAGGATGGTCCATTTCATTTTTGACAATATACGGGATAATGATACTTTGTACAAACCCGAAAATCTGACGTAATTGTTTAGATAATAGTAGGGATTAACGGACCATTTTTCACAGCATCGTGTGATTCATTTTTATCGATATGTATTAACATTTCGATAAAAATGAATGTTGCAGTAATGCTTTAATGATAATTCGTAAAAGAAATTCTTGTTTTTTATTGTGTTACTATACAACACTCACACGCACGCACACACACACAATGTAATTGTGGCAGAGAGTTCCGCTATTTTGCATTAACTAGAACAAAACACTGCATTTTATCTTACAACTTACATGTATACGTATTTTAGACAAATGTTTAGTAGTTGCAGATAACATTTAAAGTCACTTCATGTCCGAGTCATTGAATGGTTAGTGCAGTACTGCACAGCATATCCATTTACACGCGATATTGTTGATTATTTGGTGAAAATTTAAAAATATAAATATAATTGTACATGTGTGTCTAATGTGTATCTAATACTCAAAACGCCGGGCAAAACACTTTATAATACACTTTTATAGTATAAATTATCAACGTTTAATAAGACTTGTGCAAAACAACACACTTCCTGAATTCATACCTGCAACTGATAACAAATAAATACATTTCCCGTTTCAAAATTTTACTCATTTCTTGATGCAATAATCAGTACAGTGATTCGCTCACTCCGTCAATACTCAGTACACGTTTAACCAATACCCAGTACAGTAATTGAAATATTTCGAGAACCGTATCTCCGCTATACTTTCGTCTTAAATGATGAAATTTTAATCATTAATATGTTGTCGTTAGGCAAATGTTATGCCGTATTCAGATTATTAAAATGTTAATGATTTATCAAATAAAACGGCATACTTTGCCAACGGTCGAGATTTTTCGAGTGAGCAAACTATTTGTTTTGGATATTTTCAACATTTCAACATTTATATATTGCACAACGAGAATACATTCGGTTTGGACAGTCATTAAAGTATCTGAAAACACACAAATAGACACAATATGATTTGCATCAGAGTGAAAATCGGGTTTTAACTTACCCCAGTTATTACACGTTACTCGCGAAAACTAATTATCTGTGCTCACTTTTGCCCCAATATCCGGTGGTCGTTCATCCGCAGTGCTAAAAATATAAATACAAATATGTATTTTTTGGCTTCAAACAACTATAATGATGTATTTAAATTTTTCTGTTAAGAGCCGTACTCGATGGAAGTAATGAAATGGGAGTCCTGCCATAATGAAAAACAGTTTAACATACAACTGCTTGTTACATCGGATTCGGTTCATCACACTGGGTACAAGCCTGCTAAACCACGTTCGTACCCACCATCTAGTATATCACCTGAACTACGTGTTCCTTGTGAGGTTTTAGAAATATAAATGTCCAGTGTCATCCCCAGTTTCAAATTCAGTAGGGTCCTGAACCGGTGTTTATTGGGACTCGCTCAACAATGTAATTCTGATTTCCATTACATAAAGGAGGCAGAAATTTGCTGCATAGAACACGACTATGATAAGTAACATTTTCTAGCGGTTTTCTTGCGGGATTTAACTGAAATATTTACCTTCAAAATGGTGAAACAATGACCAGACTTTATAAAATAGTCGTACATTGACCAAGAGATCGAGAATGCATTCCATGAAAAGAGAAGAACAAGTTACACTTGTCAGATTCCAGAGACTGAACTGACTCTCTCAAACCAATCTTGTGAAGTTACTACGGAATAGAACCCGGAGACACAATGTACAAGTTGATGAAGTCTTATCTTTTTATCAAAAGGACAAAGGTCAGTGTCGATGGGGGAACGAAGTCTTAAGTTTTTACAAAGACATGGTGTCCCTTAAGGAGGTGTAGTGCCACCCATTCTCTCCTTTGTTCTAAACGACCTTCCTAGAGGGGTCAGAGCAGCCCTCTATGCTGACTACATTGAGATCTGGTTATTCTTTCTGAAACCCACTTTGTGTTCATGGCAATGATACAGTGGACACATTAGTCACACACGGAGCTTGAAGCGAACATTCACTCAATAGACACATATGGCCAAAACTCAATGTGATTAAGAATCTTACAAGAGCGAAAACGCAGAAAATGACTAAGATCCACTTTAAGAGATGGGAACAAGTCATTATATTCAGACTTCGCACGGAATACAACAGGCTAAATGATCATGTGTTTAGAAATGAAGCTGTTTTCATCACCGTCGTTCAGACAAAACAGCAGAGCATTTACCCCAATTGTGTCCCCTGTATGATAAGCCAAGAATAAATGTGTGGCAATACTGCACTATCCTGGAAAAGAAATTGTACGACAGAAAGATGGACCTCAGAAGGACAGTTTCCTTCATTGTTGTGATCGGTTGACAACGTTGAGAAAAAATAAGACTTTATAATTATTCCAAAGAAATGTTATTTTTGTGATCATCTTTGACTATCTAAATAACTAGATAAAAGAATTAACGCCAAAATGCATTGTGGTGTGTTTGCATGATTATGTGTGTAATGTCTGCTTTTTGTACTAGTCGAAAGCGTTGCCTTTTAATAATTGATATTTAAGGTAAAACGTGAACAGGGTAGTGTACGCTGTTCTGATAATTATAGTCGGTCAGAGAGGAGTTTACACCAAACTAGTTTTCGCCAGAAAATGATACAAACAAACTTGATTTTCAGGACATACTTTGTTGGATTTTTGAGACAGCATTAAAATGTCTGAAAAACAACTGCCTGCGACCCTTCGAAAACTTGTGGAAATACGTGCGAGTCCAAAGTTTTGGGAAGTTGTGAGCATCAAGACAGAGCTCATGCCAAGACCTGGTGATGGAGAAGTTTAGTGAAGAAAAGGTAGATATTTGTTTAAGACCTAACATAAATTCAAGCGTTGATCATCGAGTTGTTTATTAGAGGATAAGTAATGTTTAAAGGATATTATATCCGATTTAACAAGTCATACCAAATATGACGAAAAGATGACTTTCTTGGTATTTATTGTATAGCATTCAATTTTGTGCACATGTCGTCTCCATGATAATTAGTTGATAGTTAATTTGTAAAAATTAATTATTCTTGTGAAGTCAGCTTAAAAATGGTGGGTTTTGTTTTTGTTTACTGTTTTAGACAGGAAATAATATTGAAGGTGGACCGCAAAACTGCTGTAAGTCTTTCCTTATTTCATGTATGTGACGACAGTTTTGTGATCAACCCTCGATATGTCCTACTGAAAGTAGCAGTATTAGTATGGGGTTAACCTTTAGGAATTACCCACAGTTAAAACTTTTGTTGTGACAGAATTTAACTTTCCCTCACCTTTTTTTCTTTGAATAAAAACATATTAATATATTTAAAAAGCACTGATACAGATAAGTTTTCAGAGTTGAATAGGTTAAAATAAGATATTAAAAACAAAGTCATCAAAGTAATTACTTTATTTTATATTTCA
>JAFMSR010000010.1:29634631-29692131 GCA_022818135.1 Saxidomus purpurata
ATGACTAGTTAAATCGGATATAATATGCTTTTTACATTTCTTATCCTCTAATAAACAACTCTATGTCATTCTCATCCCCAGTTATACAGCGTTCTTGCTTATTTACTGTGTATTAGAATAGCAAGTCGTTGTGTATTAGACGACGATCAATGCTTGAATTTATGTTAGGTCTTAAACAAATATCTACCTTTTCTTCACCAAACTTCTCCACCACAAGGTCTTGTCTTGGAATTAGCTCTGTCTTGATGCTCACAACTTCCCAAAACTTTGGACTCGCACGTATTGCCAATACTTCTCCATCACAAGGTCTTGTCTTGGAATTAGCTCTGTCTTGATGCTCTTGAGGCAATTTTGAATACATAATTATAGTTGTTTGAAGCCAAAAAATACATATTTGTATTTATATTTTTAGGACTGACCATGGGTTATAAAGAATAAGCGTGCAAAAGATTTTGCTATGGTTTTGAGATTTAGCTTCCACAAGGTTTTACTATCTCGAGCACCTGTGACCTTGACCGTTGACCTGAATTATCGAACCATGCACAAGGCATGATACCTTTCATTTCTGTTGAAGCATCATTAAGTATTTCTGCGAGTTGTTTTTGAGATATTGTATCTACAGACAGACAAGCTTAATCCAGTATAACCCCTCTTACAGCGTCTGTGTGATAACGCCGTATAATACATTTTTGAAACTTTTTCCTGATCCTCTTGTTTTTCAATGACGAAACTGAAAACATCACAGTGATTGTCTTGTATCATGGTTTATTTCACAACTGATTTACAAAATATATCAATATGAGTAAAAATATAAAATTCCTATGTATGAAATAACTGTCATATAATAATGGAATGGTAGAACTATTCACAACCAAATAGATATGTAACAACATGAAAACAATATTACCATAACAAATTGTCTTACCACATCACTAAGTCATCAAGATATTCTAAATGCTCTTTTATAAAATAGCTGTATATTTTTAACACTGTTTTAGATAATTCTGTTTCTATTAGTGTTATACCCTACTATTTCAGGGTTTGTTTACAAAAAGTGTAGGCAAGCCCTGTACGCAAGACCCTTAACTGACCAATCTAAGGTTCTAGATGTGGAACTGGTCAAGTATTACAACCTTAAGATGGTATAATCAATAAATCTTAAAATGTTTTAGAACACAGAAAATATGGAGGTTGCAAGAATAGCACTTTAGAGGAGCTTATTTTAGAAAGTTAATACAGTTAGTAGAGCAAGTGTGACAGTTATCGGCACGTTATAAGCAAAAAACCCTGCTAACATGATTCGCACATCAAACAACCTGTAAATATACCATACGGTGTTATAATCAATCTGATTGGCCTTGTTTTGAACACATAACCCCTGCAGTATTATAATTCTATGTCATGATTTTAGGAATGGCAAAATGACACTAAAATGTATCAGTTATCAGACTCTGTGTGACAGTTATCGCACCGTTGACATTTAATATTAGAATTTCGATTTCCATGAACATAATAGTAATGCAAAGACGGCTCCTGTTCACGGTCAGGGTACATATTATTTCTTCAGTGCAAAATCTTATTGAAGTGTATTGTATAGTATCCTTTTTATTCAAGTTTTGACTTATTTATTCTCTAAATCTAAAACATTTGCATACATTTTAAGAATAATAACCATGTTCAGGAAATGTTTTATCCAGGTTTGAAGCATCTATCATTTCGAAAAGGATAAGATAATTAACTTAGTCAGTGTTGAAATTGATTGCAAATCCAAAGTGTTTGCTATCTGTAATTGAGCCATTTAGTTATTAAGTGAATAGATGCCAAATTTAAGTGAATTAACAATACTGCATTGGATAATCTGATTGTTCCAGCGTTTTGACATGTTTCAAATAGGTAAGCATTCAACAAATGTATAAATTTGTTTCATCAGAAAGATAAATGCTATAACAATTAAAAAACCATCTGGATCATTTTAAAACAAAAATGATAATTGAAAACCAATGTATCTTGTGCCTATTACGATGACTGTAGGCCCTACTGGATAGAATATATTAAAGTAAGAACGGCATCACTAAATTCATGTCTTCTAATTAGAAGTCGTAACAAGTCATACCAGCTTAGAGGTGGACATACATGTATTTATGAATATATAGTTCAGTTATTTTTTTCTGTAACTACCAGGTCGAAATTTTCAGTTGCATCTCTAACTGGATGGTGGACTCATTCTCCCAAGATATAAATAAAATAAATCTTTTACTTTTCCAGTTAATTACTTTAAGTGCTGATAACTGTAACACACATTAAATTTGTTTTACAGTTATCTTCACCCCGTTGTATACAAAGGAGAACAACTACTCTAATTTTTTAGTCTTATACATGTAGCTGATTGTTTTCAAGGCCGGATAGGTTTGTAAAATGTGACAAAATTGTGATTTTTCAGTTTCATGACAAAAAAGTTATAATGACACCGTCTGTTTAAGCCTATGACGTAAGCTACCAAATTAAACAACTTTTAGAACAATGTGACACTTAGTAGTTTTACATACTCTGTCATGTTTGCAGCATGAAAAAAAGCTCCACAAGGAAGAAAATGGTTCCCCCTGAATATTTTCTCAGAAATGGTCAAGTAAACATTGAATTTGACGTAACAATTTACATAGAATTAATTGATAAACAAAGAAGTGCCGATAATTGAAACATGCCGATAATTGTTGCACTTGCTCTAGTGGAATGATACGAAAAAAGTGTTCAGATCTAAAACATGAAATGCTTAAGACTTTAATGTAAAAACAACTGGCTAAATTCTCTAAACAAATGTAACATTAACAGTAAACTGTAATTGCATAAATTATGCTTGCATAAGTAGAATGAAACATGGTAAAATGGAAGAAGAGATAATAGGTACATTCAGATTTTTCCAAACTGCTTGTAGATCTGTATTTGTCAATATATATAAAATGCATCTTTTGCGAGATTTTTAAGATAGTCAATTGGGAGATTTTTAAATTAGCTGAAATGGGAAAATCACAAAAATAGCGAAGATTAAATCGTTACAAATATTAGTCAGTTTACAGTATAACATATCTTGTGGGTAAACTGAGTGTTAACTGTATACAGTTCATTACATCTTCAGAGCACTTCTGCTCCAATATAACATTTTATGTGACAATGGTAGCAAGGTTTTTTTAATTTTGCCCTTGTTAATTTATAATCTGCAACAGACAGTGGCATATGAAACCAGGCAGTTGCTCACTACAAGTTTATGTATTTATTATCACACTGTTTGGAATACAGAAACACTGACTGCCTAATGTAGGTGATTTATAAATCAAGGTGATCACAAACAAAGGTTCGGCTGTATGTCTGACAGATGACTCTATTCGCGACCCCCCCTCTCCCTTTTTTCTTTGTGGGGGGGGGGGGGGGGGCCGCTGGGGGGGGGGGGGGCTCTTTGAGGCTGCTTTACTGACACCTTTTTCATTTATTTTGCTTTAACTTTAACATTTTGACACATCCTTTTTTCAGCCACCAAAAATTAATCAGATGAAATAACCAGTCTCTTGGAGACTGATTTTCGATTAAAGTATCATGAAAATCTTATTTTAGAACCGAGAGTCCTTATTTTTTAATTTTGAGAACATCTGATGTACAAGCAGCTCCGTCTCAACAGAAAGCAACTTTTTTAACAATTATTGAAAAATAACTGTCTGAAAACTTGCGAATGGACTTCTTTTTTTTTTTTTGCTTACCAGAGGTTGATTTTAAGCCTTCTTTTAGGATGTCAATAAAAATGTATAACTGGGTTTGAACTCGAAATGAATTAAACCATATTTATCACATTCAAATGGCAACAAAGATAGTACTGAAATAACTCAGTTCTTAAGGCAGGTAAAACATTCTATATTGCATAATTCAAAATTTTATCACCATGCAACATTAAATTCAACAATGAGAAATGATTGGAAAACTATTGTATATGCATTAAAACAAGGACGTAAATACAATAGTTTCACAATCAATCCTCTACATCTAAGTTGCTCACACTATACAGAAGACAACAAGTAAAAACTTTAATCATGTAAACTGCTGCCTAATGCATGTACTGCATACACTGGGTCAAATGTATCAAGTTAAAGAGACAAACTAAGATTTATCTATATTCAGAACCACAGTGTAACAGTGTAACATACAGTTGGTTTAGAATATTGTGACAGTGGGGGTAGTCCATATATCATGTGTACATAAAAGTTATCAACCATTGCATAAAAAGGTACATTATGTATGCAAGAAAAGATCATTAATTTAAATGAATTTACACAAATTATATTGGACTCTTCCATTGTGTCATTATCCTAAATGGATTGTACTGACAAAGTGCTTAATATAACATTTATAATTCACTGATATATTTTCACTTATTAAAGTTTATGAGAACAAAACAGATCTAAGAACACGACATAGCAATAATGCCGAGTCAGCTTAAATAATGAAATAATGTAACCCACTGAAATTGCACATGCATAAAGTTATAGACAAACAAGACTGTGTGGATATAATTTATGTACAAATATACAGGATCTTGACCTGGACACTGCCTTTGATTATATTGATTCTGAACACATGAAGACAGCAAAACATTACAGAAACTAAACACACCACACTGTTTTCCTCTTAAGACACCTTACATTTTGTCAGAAACTGAACGTAATCTTTTATGCTGTAGAACCGTAACGAAATAAGACAACAACAAACCTTGATGAAAACAGATCCAGAATAATCCCTGAACAGGACAGCTTTTCAACACGTATCACAAAATTGTAATTTTTACCACTTTATCACAGAACAGACAGGTAGTTAATACAAAATCACTTTCTAGAATTAAACTGAACAGTTAATAACTGAAATTTGTAAAATATTCTGAAATCCAACAATGTGAAAGCAATTTCAATATTTATCAATTCAACGGACAGTTTATCTTAAAGAAGTATAAAAATAAATTATTTTGTACAAAATATTTCACAGGAGTTACAAACCTATCGATGCAAGTGATGCATTTAAATGCAAGATGTAGGAGATTCTATGTGAAGGTATGAGAATTAATGTTCATCAGTTACCTCACATTAAATAACATCATGACTGTATTCATTCAATTAAATGCATCTTTCTTAATAAACAAACCAATTTTCAGAGCAAACATTTTGGTTTTCAAACTTTTAGATTCTCACTCATCAGAACTTAAATCATAAATAACAGTATTAAGGAAGCATGAAAATGCCCAGCTATTGTACAACAAAGCATCCCTGGTGCATTTATTAGAATAAATACCATTTCAACATCTAGGCACAAAATCATGTAAAACAAAAAATATTAAAATTGACATCAGCAATTTCTTTCAAGCAAATTTTATGCAACAGCTAATATTGACCGCGATTGTTTCTTTCAAATACAGTGTAACCCGTCTTAACGTTCCATCATAGCTCTCGCAGCAACAATTACACATACAATGTCGCCCTTATATTATCAATAAGATGTCTAAAGGGCAAATCTACAATCCTTTATTTCTACAAAAAAAAATCCTACCTTGCTTTTTAAAGGGAAAAGTACATGTAATAATTAAAGTACAGGATTTTTAATGGTAAATCGAAAGTAAGTTACGCTTTTTGACAACACTTTTTCATGAAGTAGCGACTTAAATACAAAAGATAAGTAAACATCAACATCGTTTTATGAGTAAATAGAACACAGTTCTAACATTGTTCTATCAATAAATTACTTTTCTATATAATTACAATGTATGTGTTTTAGAGTGATCATGGTGCTTTAAGCAGCAAGTCAAGAAATATTGTAACTGTCAGTGGCTGTTTACAACAGCTAACTACAACTAAAAAGGTGCATTCACTTATAAATCAATGCTACAACAATGATGGCTACCTTGTGAAACTGGCTGACTACTCCAGTAACCACTCACACAGCGTCAACTGTATTGTACATTATAAAGAATAACTGTATGTTTTTTCTATCTACATATATATTTAACAGATTCAACAATGTGGCAAACAGTAAAATTAATTTTCAACAGTCTTCATTCATTTGTAAAAAATAAACAAAAACAGTAATAAATATTGGAATGAAAGATACCTCTAGTTACTAGAAAAAAAAAACATTACTAGAAAACCAATCTTGATTGTAATCTGTACATGAAAGATATTTAAACTTTTATCAGTCAAGTTTATAATAGATCTAGTCGACCATACACTGTAACACCAGAAATATGTATTCCCCTTTAATTATATATGTATAAAACCATGATCTTCTATGACAAGCTTTTCATTTCTAGAAAACCAGGACACTTAACAACTTCACAGTAGATAGAAATACATGTACTACAATACACTTGGAAGAATCTAATTTTTATAGTGGAAACTAGTAGCTGGAAATTTAGATATTGCAGTAAAATACATGTGTATCCTATGCCTGGAAACTGGATTCATGCTCAAGTGTCAGTATATGTACATATAAAACTACAGTGTATATTCTGCAGTTCTTGTCTTGGTATCAACCTGCCCCTTTCTAGTTACCAAAATTTAACAATCATCTACCTGCAAAAGATCTGACAACAAAACCTATATACTACAAACTCAGACTAAATTATGTTCAAATTGCACAGATACACTAAAAACCGGTCAGTTTTCACAAGTTCTGCAATAAACGTGGTGTAGTTTCCATGACTCTGACTAGGAGGTTGTCAATGTAGCTCTCTAGCTCCTTGATGTACTGGTCCTTCCGTATCAACTGGGCTTTATGAGTCACCACAAGCTTTACCAACTCCTGGAAATTTAAGATAAACTTATTTCTTTGATGATTTTGTTTTCAATATTATATCTATGAAAAAAAGTTTCTAGGTATCTTTACAATCTTAAAACATGTCATTAATGAAAATTATATCATTTCTTAAAGTTTCTTATTTATCATTGACAATTGTTATGTATTTTTGTGACCCCATTTGTTTCTGATTTTCAGGAATATTTACGAATATTTTTTCAGCGATTTTAGCGATTTCAAATGAAACAAAATAGCCAGTTGACAGCCTTGCATTGATAAGTGCAAATTTTGAAGAACTTCAACCCAATAGGGGCCTGAAACATATATTTTAAATTCTAAATTATTTTTTTGTGGAACACGACCATAAGTCGAGTGAGCTGTTGAAAGGTAATTCTAGAATCGTTTTTGGTCGACTAATGGCCAAGTATTTACATTTATATCAAACCTGATCAACTCTGAAAACTTATCTGGATCAATGCTGTTTAATGCTCTGTCAATATGTTAAGTTTCAAGAACAAAAGGTGAGGGAAAGTTACATCATGTCACAGCAAGTGTTTTCACTGTGGCTGGTTCATAAAGGTTAACCCCATACTAATACTGCTACTTTCAGTAGGACATATCGAAGGTTGAACGCAAAACTGACGTAACATTGATGAAATAAGGAAGGACTTGCAACAGTTTTGTGGTCAACTTTGGATATATTACCTGTCTAAAAGTTCACCTTTTCTAAATTGACTTCACAAGATTTATGAACCTTAAGAAACAAACTATCAAGTAATCATTATGTAAGACGACATGTGAGCAAAGTTTAAATGTAATATTGTAAATACTAGGAAAGTCATATTGGTTTTTTAAGCAATGCAACAATATCATTTAGATTGTCTTTTTATAATCCCCACCAAGTGTGGATTTTCTCCCTTGGAATGCAATAAATAGTTATCTTGGTTTAGAAAACAATGAACTGAATACTAAGAAAGTATACCAAGGTAACCAACATAACTTTTTTAGTATTTACTGCACAACTTCACAACTTTGTTCACAATGGTTTAATACTTATGACAAGCCAGGACAGACTTACAAATTCCTACTGAGCCTATTTTAATGAGTACGATGTGGAAATAAAACTTTACCTCTCTATTCATATTCCTATACACAGCCATTAAATCTCCAGGTACTGAGTCTTCTCTGCCGAATATTGGACGCTGCTCTCTGATGTCCGGAGCAGAATGCCGTTTTGTCAAACCCTCCTCGTGACCCTGGATTGTATATCTTCTGCCTCCTGCAATCAGTCATGTCCATTTCATGCTGTTAAATTTCTCATATCAAAAGATCTCAATCTAACGAACAAAAGTCTACTCTTTCTTCTATATAGACTGACTTTCATTAAGAATTAAAAAAAATTCTAAAGCTTGAACATAAAATGATCCATAATCATGACAATTTATGGAATCCAGAATGAAGGAAAACCAAGAAATAGCCACTTTCATTTGATGTCAATTAAAGCTTTCTATCAGTAACCAGTTACCCTATATTTACTTTTTCGAACAGTAAGAGCACAAGCTGGCTAATGCAATACCCCCAAAACTTGATGCGGGTGTACTTGTTCCAAAAATAGCATTATTTACTCATTTCTCACCTTTGATATACTGCCGTGACTTTTTTCGGTGTGGTTTTGCATCCTCAGCAGAAGTCTGTGACGTAAAGCTGAATTCTCCTTGTGGGGAGATCTTTCTCCTCAAACCCGCAGACTCGGAATCGGTTGAGCCACGATCAAACGCTCTCTCAGCAGCCGACTTTCCTTGGTAACTAATACTACTTGAAGACGTATGGGTTGAGGTATGTCCTTCACTCGAACCTTGAGAATTTAATGTGTTGGATTTATTTCTACTTTGTTCTCTTGCTATCACACGATCAAGTTCCGATGTATATTCACTAGGACTGACTGTTCTGTCGAATGTGTCATGCTGTTTATTACCCAGGTTACTATCTATACTATGACACTGAGTCAAGACAGCATGAATACCAGCTGATTCATCATCCTCCTCTTCAGCAGATTTCTGGGAATCGTTGTGTGCATTTAAACCATTATTATCATGAACACTACCACTTTCACTTTTCAATTTCACTTTTGGTAACGTGATTTGTTCATCTTCTGAATCAGATTCTGAACTTTCAGACTCGCTTTCAGTTTTTAGTGGATCGTCGAAAACTTGGGCAGAACGTCTCCGTGACGGCTCATATTCACCTTCAGATTCTTCCTCAATATTTTCATTATAAACATCATTCATTCTATCATCAACTTCGCACTCTTTTCTAAACATACTTTCTAAATATCCCTCTTGTGATGTAACAGAGCTCCTCGAGCTCCGTGAACTACGAGAACTTGTGTGGGATCGTCCGAGTGCACTATCATCTAGCGAAGGGCGCTGTTTACTGCGACCACGACTTGGTAGCGTAAATGAACGTTCTCCAGGCAATTCCATTAATGATCTGCTCTTGAAGTCTGTAAAATAGAGATAAAACATTGTATAAAGCAGGACAAATCATTTAACCACTGGTTGGCACATGATAAAGTCTCTATAACAAGATCACCTACCAAACTGGTAAAAAATGTAGTTTTAAATGGGAACTAGGGTTTTAAGTGACACCAGTTTGTATGCAGATAAGTTATGCAAATGTGCTGAAACAAGCAGTCTTAATTTAGGGTCATAACAGCAACTTGAAGATCCTAGTATTCAGATCCAATTACATACTAAACAGGTCAAACATACTAGTAAAATACCATTGTATTTGTATTTTAACACAACACTTCAGTTTAAGAACAGAAACTATTAAGAGAAAGTGTTTACCCTTGTTATTTCTCCTCTTATCACTTGTTAAACTGTAACTTCTAGCAAAATTTCCATCCCCCTGCAATCATAGAGCATAATCTTGAATTATAATTAGAACGCCTGAAATAACACCAGAGACTTTACTAGGACAATGTACATCTACAGTATGTATGCTTTCAAATATTCGTACATACACCAAAATTACTGATCATTATAATTAGGGTTAAGAATTTGCAGAAATTAAAAAACGTTCTCCATAAAACAGCAAAGTTGCCAAGTTTTATACCATATCTGGTAGTGCAGAAACTGCCCTAAATTGTATATTTTTCCTATGACTGATGCAGGGCAGGTTTGGTTTATTTGTTTTTCCTATCTGTTTCAATAGCTTTTCTGCATTTTTTTGTAAGCTGTTCTCTTTACCAGCTGCATTCACGTCTGACCCATATGGCCTCACTCTAAATGCCCTTCAAACGTTTGATGACCAGCAACTATCTAAACAGTGCCTAACCTCTCTTAAGTTACAGATCTGAGAGTATATTAGTTAAAACATTCCTACCTGGAAACCATTCCTTTACTATCAAAATGATTTGTATGAATATATCATTACGATCCTTCTTATGAAATCTGATGACAGAAGATCCATGCAAATTGAAAAAGCTGGTAAGAAAGTTCAACATTTCAAATATTGTAGTGACCTTGAACTTTGAATTTCTAACTTAAAACTGAGCACAAGTCATTTAATCACAATATCTGTAAAGTTAAAGATGTTTTCAAGTCACTGATCAGTACTAAGTTTTCAATGTGAAGGTCACTGAAATCTTCTGGACAGATTAAATCAATTGGATCATCTTATCATCTTTGAAAAGACATGATATACAACGTGATGACAGGACTAGAGGAGAATTGCAAAATTCTAGTCTTGTCTCATATTTTTTTCATTGTTGAGCAGAAATACAGAAACAGAAATGTTACACACTTATTAGAACGTATGTAATACAAGAAACCACCCCCAAAAGTACACACAGTTAAACAGACAAAAACAAAACCTTCAAAAAAGCAAAATCTTTCTATGAATAGGGCAGAGTATTATACAAGTAAGCAAGATACAGCAGATTAAAACCTGACCTTAAAAATATCACATTTATACAAAAATATATACATGTAATATCATCCTGCCAAAGTAAATACCATCAAAGGAACTGCTACTTGCATTATAATATAGGAATAACTGTTCTGGAATTTTCATATTTGCGACTTTATATACGGTTTTTAATGGTTGCAAATATTTTTTACAGTGACATCGTTAGCAGGAGCTGTTAAAACTGTTTGCAACCATTAAAACTGTATATACGGTCGCGAATGTCAAAATCACTAAATAGTTAACCCTTTTCTAACACACACTATGTTAAAATGCAATAATTAAAACACCGTTCGATTTTTGCGACTATATAAACGCTACTTAATAGAAGCTAATTTAAATGACGTAACCAATCAGAAACGACATTAAGTCGATAGTGCTTTAGAAAAGCAAATTAATATTAACTGTGAGGTATATGAAGTTTTATACAAATTACAATGTAACCAAATTATACAATGTTGATAGGTAATCAGCATGCATACAGACTCGCCTTCAAATTTGAGAGGTGGACTAGCCAATGATAACAAGAAATTATGATTTGACCTAAATCTGAAGGAAAGTCACAAAGCGTAATACCTGAATATGTAGTACATAATTATGTATATTACATATAAATATTGAATATTATTCAGTATGATTTGTATATATAGTCAGCCCATTTGTTCTAAATGTGAGTGCAGTCTATGCTTTCAACTTGACAAATTTCAACAATATAAATTATGCAACAATCCAGTGCCATTCAGTAACACAATGCAAGACATTAATCTTTACACATCGCAAACACATTATGCAAGTGCATATCATACATACTTTCTGTACACCAACTTTCAGCTACATGTATGTATAGAAATTATATATTAGGTATATATATATGTATACATAATATTTTGGAAAATAAATAAAAATATCTGATTATAATGTAATAGATGTATCTTTCATACATGCAGGTTAAAACTGAATTTCAAATAGAAAAAAAAACTGGTGAAAGAAATATGGGAACAAAATCAAATATCTTTGTACAACTATCTATAGACAAATATCACAGGAAAAACAGCAACAGTTGCCATAAACCTGATAAATTTTACAACAGAATCTATGAGTCTACTAAATGCATTTGAAACAAACTACACCTACTTGCAGTGCATTATGCAGAAATCTAAGCAATGTTCCAATGGAACACAAACAGAATCACCAAATCACAAATCTATTGTTTTGCTTTGTGCATTTCCTGTCTGTTACCAGAAATTATGAAAGCCATCAATTTAAGCATGTGTTGTAAAATTAACAAAGCACTTTAATGTGTGCAATTAACCTTCTTTTATTATGTGCAATCTGCAGAAATTTAGCACACTTTTAATGCCAGTACATTCTAATGGCAATAAGTAAAATTAATTATTAAAATGTAATTATTTTTTC
Source organism: Saxidomus purpurata (assembly GCA_022818135.1). NCBI lineage: Eukaryota > Metazoa > Mollusca > Bivalvia > Venerida > Veneridae > Saxidomus > Saxidomus purpurata. Next base: position 29,646,839 of record JAFMSR010000010.1, read on the forward strand.
AGTGTCTATCAAAATAAGCAGAGGAAGCCATCTAGGTGTGAAGGAAATTTGAAATGTGTCTGCAAAAATGCACTGTACAGCTAAAAATCTAGCTAGACTAAATTCTATCAAGTCAAAGAAAATAATGAGCTGCACTGTGTGAAGCCAAACATTTTATGATCAGTGTGAATCTGTTTAAGCATAAATGATCTGATCTGGATCCATACTCATAATGTTCACAAAGAGGAAGAGTACGAATAACTTGACTGCCAATTTAGGAGTTTAGGGTTGGTATGAAACCCGCAAAACGTTTGATTTCACACAGTGCAATGCTCAAATAATCACAACAAAGTAACTAATTAAAATACCAACCAGGTCATTTTCAAAATCGTTCTCTCTCCAGCACTGTTCCGGTACATACAGGTCTACCGCCTCAAACTTAACAGGGTTATTCGTAGGGGTGATACCTCCCGAATACGGGGTGGTTTTAGTAGAGGCATTCTGATAACATTGTAAGGTAAGATGATTAGATACAGAATACTACAGGGTCCTTATATTACAGGGTTTCTAAGGCCACAAATTGCCAAATACAGTATCGAGGGGGTTGACCTTGAAACTGTTCTATGAGTATCATGAAATAGATGCAAGTAGAATTCCTTCAGTCAACCCTTGGTGTGTAACTTTCTACCCTTCCAATCAATGTCAGCGCTTCAACTCGTAACAAATTTACATCAAAGCAGAATTTTCTGTTTTCAATTTTTTTTTCACTTCCAAATAGAAAAACTAGTGAAGAATTACAGTGAAAACTTCAGTCAAGAAGCCAGCCATGGGATTTCACAACAATAGCATCTATATAGTCTCATCCAGGTGACAGTTGACACAAGGTTTCACTGTTTATACATTGCCGAGTGTTATATCACAGTTCATTTTAAATTCTATCCATTAATGACAAATGAAAGATATGCTGGTAGGTTTTCTTCTCCTGCAAATACTTCATTATCTGTATCTTTTTTCACTACCGTAATAATCTATTTTTTCGCGAAGTTTTTATTTTTTGCTAATTTTCACAAATGAAACACATCAGGAATTCATTAAACTGTTAAAATAGCAAACAATCAGTGCTATATATAAAACAGTGCTCGCTAGTGAATTCAAAAACTTGCATATAAATACCAAAAATTGCAAAATAAACAACTCATGAATATAAAGATTTTTACAGTATTCAATGTAATTCTATCTGGACAGGAAGTTTTTACCCTGTATTACATAGGACCCTGGCTGTAACATGAAACACAACTATATATTAAGTTATGCAATGAATTTCACAAGATCTATTTATCCATTGTATAGTCTTAGTTAAAGCTTCCTGCAAAATATTTATTTCATTTATAAGCCTTAAATCATTATAAAGTAACACAGCAACAGAACATTTAATAATCATTAAAAGCCACAATTAAAGAGTGAGATACAAGAAGCATATTAGTTTTATGGTGCAATTTTATTTTAAGATAAAATCTAAAATTTAAAACAAAGCCTAAATATCTATGCCTTAGTAACTGAATTTTGTGTAATACTTATGATCTACCTTCACAATGCGTTATGTTAAAGCAATATTTGCCCGTAAAGCTCAATGTAATCTAAAACGTAAAACCGAACATCTTGTACCAGTTAAGCTAAGATGAGCATGCAATGGATAAATAAATCATTGCACAAGAATCCCTGCCCATGTCTCTTCAGTCTGATATAAACAGTCTTATACTGGGCAGTGTACAAACAAACATTTTTCAATATTTAAAACAAAGTTTTTGAAATATTAATTCATGCATCTATATATCACAGTACACAATATATTACAACATGAATGCACACTGCATAAATGTTTAAAAGCATAATTAACTTAGAAAAATTTGAAATTTACAGTGGTAAAGAAAGAATATAGTCACTCAAGGGTCACACTGCACACCTGTTACTGCCAGATAGAAGGATGGGCAGGGTGGGGTTGATGTTAGAGATGAATTTAGCAGACATTTGTACCTACTGTCATATACATAGTCCAGTCTACGATCTGTAACTCTTTTTTTAGTTTTTACTCTTTTTTTTAGTTTTGTCAAATAAAATATCTAAAAACAAAAATTGTACTACAATGCTTACACTTTAAAACTGAAATTCATGACAGTATTTACATGTACAATATTTTTTTTACACAATTTTAACAATTTCACCCTTTAAAGGCTTGTATTCTTTCAAAACTATCATCATTTTATGATTTACAACTGAAAAAAGGGTGAAAATGTTAAAATACACACACACCCATTATTCCAATGTAGTTATATAAGTATTCAATTACACAGTACTTACATTATTTAAACCTTTGATAGAACAAACAGCTTACAAAATGAAACTTTAGAAGATTATGTGACACTTTAAGCACATAATAATTATATTATACAAGTTTTACTGATATTTCAGCAGTTAAATGTCCCTTGTTTTCGAGGAGACATGTCCCTGTTTATTATCAAAGCAGATTCCAACATGTATGAATAATGCAGTAAGAGCATCTGGTTAGTATAAGCATGGTATATATTGCTTTTCCCTAGCCTGGAATGAAACATTAGGTTGCAATTGAATTCTCAGGCACTGTTCCCTTCAGCGCTGAAAATAGTTTCATTAAAGTTGTTTGTTACCTCAAAAACTGTGTGTTACCTCAAAAACTGTGTGTTACTTCAAAAACTGTGTGTTACCTCAAAAACTGTGTGTTACCTCAAAAACTGTGTGTTACCTTAAAAACTGTGTGTTACCTCAAAAACTGTGTGTTACTTCAAAAACTGTCATTGTTACTAAGTCTGACAAGTAAGTTTTCTTGTACATTATTTCTCTTGACTGAGACAAAAGTCAATCTTGAAAGTTGAAGTAATTTCCTGATAATTATTCAGAATTCAGAAATGGATTGGGGTGGTGATTTGTTTTAAATATAGCTGGAAAAATAATCCACTGCATCCACAAGGTTTTTTTTTTTCAGTATGTTACTGAATTTTTTTTTTCTGTACTATTCTGATGTGAAGAAATACAACTGTAACATTATTACATTGTTAACTGTGACTTTACATACTTCAATGTTTATAATTAAGGTTTATTATGACTAAATTTTAACAAGAGGGCCAAGATGGCCCTATATTGCTCACCTGATACCTACTTAAGACAATATGTGACCAAACTTCAACCCTAAACCAATTTACATGATAATTGGGCTGTAAATGTCATCTGTATGACATACACAATGTTTTTAACCAGGCGACCTAGTTTTGACCTCAGATTACCCATATTCAAACTCTACCTAAACTTAATAAAGACAATCATACTGACCAAGTTTCATGAAGATACAATGAAAAATGCAACATATATTGCGTACACAAGTTTTTTGAATCCTTTGACCCTGTGACCTAGTTTTTGACCCAATATGATCCACATTCAAACTTGACCTAGATTTTATCAAGGCAGTCATTCTGACCAAGTTTCATCAAGATCCAATGAGAAATGCAACCTCTATTGCACACAATAGGTATTTCTATGATTTGACCCCATGACCTAGTTTTTTTTAACCCTAGATGACCTATATTAACACATGACCTAGACTTCATGAAGGCAGTCATACATACCAAGTTTCATGAAGATTCAGTGAAAAATGCAACCTCTTTTGCATACATGTACACAAGGTTAAGTATGGACAGATAGATGACAGACACCAAGCAATCAAAATAGCTCAGCTTTGAGCACTTCATGCTCAGTTGAGCTAAAAACAATAATGTAAAAATCAGTGCCTTCTAATCCCAAAACTTCACATGCTAAAATTAGTTCACTGATGCAGTTAGTATGAAGCCAAGTATACAGTCACACAAACAAAAACATGTATATGTCATTTGCAAACATATATTATGGGATATTCTGGTTCAGTGAAATATATAAGAAACTTATTACTTAATATATAAGATTTTCATAAAGTGTATAGTGTCTACAGTCAATGAGGACAAACATTCAGTATTAAGGCACAGTTAAGCCTTCCCCTGGAGAATCTCCATGTCTTATTTGACCATCTTTAAGTTTGGATGGTACCATAATTATGAAGTTTACAGGAACATTAGAACATTGAACACTACACAGGGTAGACCATGACAGTACTTCACAAAGATACATGCTGACAAACTGCTCATAGTCTACACTGGTTACAGCAGGGGATCACTTAACTTTTCTATCTAAATCCATCCACTAACACTACTTTTTTTATCTATAGCTTTCATCTATTATTTGCTTAGGTTACACTAATCTTTTGGTTAAAAGTTATTCAAAGGCTAATGGTATAAAAACCTGGTCTATTTCAACGCGGAAAACTATGTGCTGAAACAGTGCTATTTTTAGACAAATATTAGATGAACGATGGCTTAAGAGAACAAAATACATTTCCAGTAAGATTTTAAGATTTCTATATTAAACTGTTATCTGAGTTAAGTTAGCTGAAAGGACATAAAAGCTGTGAGAAAAGTCCATGCATCAAACTCCTGTCCACCATGTTATATTTGGTTAAACAAGTTAATAAGTTTCTATCACCATGTGAGCCAAACCCCTGTTGCCCTGATAACTTACCTTGAAAGGTTTGTGAGGCTGTGGTGTGGAAAATTCTCTTTCACCTCGGAGTGACCTTCTAGAAAATTTGAACTTGTCCCCTATAATTGTACAATTCAATGAAATTAATAATTGTAATAAAACAAACTTTCAGAGCATGCCCCTTTTTATGTGGGTTGAATTCTGCCTTATATTCTTGACCATTTTATTACCTCTTCAAAAGAGATACAAGTATAGTTAACACTTTAAAATGGGTTTCAAGAATATCAAAACAAAGAGTACACGTCCTCCCGCAAGTTTTATCAAAAGATGCCGACTTTATCTTTACTGACCACACGGCAGATAATAAGTTCCATTAAACATGTTAAAATCAGCTGAACAGAATATAACCTAAACTAGGTTTATACATTTTTTAGCATTTCCACATGACTGTTTTTAATATGAGTTGAACTGCGTTTAAACTGACCACTCAAAATTCACAGTCATTGTCAAAGCTCAAATCGTCTCGATCAATAGGCAGGCATAACTCTACTTATTTCAAGAACTTGTGTTTTTTCTTATTGCTTACCCATAGCTGTGACAAGGGATTTGATCGAGCCAGATCGCTTGCCCTTCAGACTGCCCGTAGATGACGAGTCATCTGTTTTACTCTTCACATGGAAGGTAAGACGCACCTCCAGTTCTCCTCTACACCGACCATCTGGTAACTTACTCGGCTTTTGGCTTAACTGTATCCAACTGAAACAAAATAACAACGTATACAATCCCCAATCCTAAGCATGTGTACAAAATGTTATAATACTTGAATGAATTTATTCTGATAATTGCTTTTTAGTTTCATATCCAAGAAAGGCTTGAAGCTACATCTTGAAGTCCATGTAATAGCATTTAGTCTATTGACCGTTCTTCAGGCCAAACAAATACATGTGTGTTTCCAGTCATCCAACTGACCTTAACCTCCAACTATTTTTATGAGATAACAATCAAAAAGGCCAATTTAAAAAGTGTGACAGAGCAACAAAAAAAAACAAGGCAAAAAAAAAAGAGAAGATAAAAACAACCATGCTGACCGACCTTATATATATTTTGACCAAGTGACCAGAAATACGCATTTCTCTTTTGCCTTTTCAACACATACTTCACCCTAGACTATCTTATACCCGCTAGAGACAATTATACATAAAATAACTTTCTGATGTTTTTATTTGACATGTGAAACTCTTGCTGTCCTGAGCCAAAAGGGAAAAGAACAACAATTCAGAAGGATGGCCTACTTACTGTCCCACATTACATTACATTTAGTCTGTTACAGTTTCTTTCTAAATGATGTATGTATTTGTTTGAAAATATCACGACCTGGTCTATGCTTTTGTTCAGCTCAGTGAAACTATGCATGTTTACAGGAAGAAACATTAAACAAAACAAGTTATGTCAGTGTCAAATAAAACAATTCTACCTATGTTCAAATGAGATTTATTTCAGTCTGTCTGTTCTATTTTTGCACTGTGATGCAAATGTGACAAAACTTCCCACTTTTATTGCCCATTACCACGGTATAACAAGGTTGATGGCATTATAAAAAGACATTTCAAGTCAAATTCTCAAACTCAAGTAAGAAGAATTAGTATAAAGATGCTGTCAGTTGATTAGAAAGTCATTGACTTCACTGAATGCACTGTATAAATTTGAAAGGTATTTTCTATTTCTTATACATGAAGTTTCAAGACTTATATATTTTATTTCTCTTTCGTTCATCTTCCTGTTGCATTTGTTACATCCTTCAAACATATACTTATAAAATTCCTAGTAATTTGAGCTCCAAGATTATATATATAATTTTCATATTCAACTTAGGGAATTAATGATAGAGCACCATCTGCCTCCAGTCACTGACTACTGTTACATTCCACACAGTCAATTTTGATACAAATACAACTGTATTTTATAAGCAGCCATGTCATTAAAGTGTTCATTTTTACTGTACCTCTCGGTTGACTACTTAATACTGGTTTGAAAATACATGTTTATCAATCAAATGATAAACACTGAAATGTCAAATACTTTTCGACCAATCAGATGCTTACTGGCTTTTAGGTCTTTCATAGACGTCAAACTGCTGTAGGGGGACTGAGACATAACCTATAAACTCGTCCGACAACAGTCCTCTGTTCATCACTTGGACATCCACCTCTGAAGACATGCTAGGTATCGTCCTGAAAATAAACCATCAACAAAATGATCAAGCATTCAAAATCACTGTATTTTTAAACATTTTAGAGGCATTTTTATAAGCAATTTTGACATGCTTTAGGAAAATTAAAACTCAAACAATTACAGTACTGTTTTGCCTATGCAATCAATGATTTGCATCTAAAAAAAATTCCAAGTAGGTGAATGGTGGAAAACATTTGAAGACAGCTGCTGTAATGGAAGGTTGTAGGTGGGAATAAATTGTGACTAAGTTGAATCAAACAGGACACACTGGTACATTTTTATGTAGAGATGGTAAATTTTTTAAAGTTATTTTAAGGATAACTGTGTTGTTAACATGTTAGATGTCCGCATGGATTAGCAACAATTTAACTAAGAAATATTTGACATGATACACAATGTATGAACATTTCACTCCTTTTATACAAACACTGGGCAAGAATTTCTCTAGTTACTTGAAAATGTCAAACATTTTAAACATGAGGTGTCCAGAAAAGAAAAACACATATGTTACACTTTGCCATATTCTGTTGTTTTTCGATATTACACAAACATTATTCACTTAAATACCTCATTATGACAGTTTGCTTTTAACCCTATGGCAATACAAGTTATTTTTACTATTGCATACACCAAATCACACAGCAATGCAGGCTTTATATCATCCACTTGAATCACACCATCAATCAAATTAAGTAGTAAGAAGTTTATTTAGTAAAGAAAACAACGATGAAAGTTTTATATCAATTAACCTTTTTACCATTATGTTTGAGATAAAGAAACTTAAAACACAGTATCTCGTTAAGCAGTTGTATGTAAATCTTGATGGTTAATATAAATGCTGATTTCTTTTCAAAAGGCCTCCCAAGTTTTCATTCTCTACAAATCTGCATACACGTAGTTAATTTAACTTTTTAATTCTTTTTATCAGTTTGGGTCAGTCATGAATGTCAGACCACTTGGTTTTTACGAAATTATTTTAGTTTGATTACGAACTAAAAACCTCATTCCAGAATCTAAAGCCATCATGCTCCTGTAGTGCTCAGCAAGTTTTTCATCACTGCTATCCCATTATTTACAGCTGCGGGTGGACTGAGGCAGAAGAGGTATCAGTGTCTTTGCCCAAGGACAAATCTTGTGCTTTGGCTGGGACCTACAGTTCTTGAAGCGAATGCCCTAACCATTGAGCTATCAAGGCCCACAAGAATACTACATGTAATTGTGTTGCTGCCAATGTGACATAAAAAGTTGAAGAAAAAAAACACATTGGACAATAGATGTCTGGCTGAGCCTTTTTTACCCCCCCCCTCCCTGACCAACTTTTGAATCTGAAATTTATCTAGATTTGGGCATTCACACCAGACTGAGGGGTGGATTACACAAATCATGTTTTTTATGGACTTTAACATGACTAAAGCAATACATCCATACCCTAAAATCATTTAAAAACAAGAGCTGTCCCTCACAAGTGACGAATGCCCCCGAAAGAGGTGCCTCACAGTCTGTGTCCTCTCCATGTGCTCAATAAATGTGCTATGTAATTTTAAAATCCTTCCATGTATGACAGAGTAACCATGCATACAGTATTCCATTACTTTAAACACTAAGTGTGACCTTGACCTTTGAGGTAGGGACTTGGGTCTTGCACGCGACACATCCGCTTGATGTGCTAGACATTTGTGCCAAGTTTTTTTAAAATCCTTCAAAGCATAATAAAGTTATAGTCCGGACACAAATGTATGCATATATACAGGATTCCATTACCTATAAACTCTAAGTGTGACCTTGACCTTTGTGGTAGGGATGTGGGTCTTGCACGCGACACGTCGTCTTGATGTGCTAGACATTTGTGCCATACTATTTTAAAATCCTTCAAGGCATGACAAAGTTACAGTCCGGACACGAATGTGTGCATATATGCATATATAGAGGAATCCATTACCTTCAAACTCTAAGTGTGACCTTGACCTTTGAGCTAGGGACCTGGGTCTTGCACGCGACACGTCGTCTTGATGTGCTAGACATTTGTGCCAAGTTATTTTAAAATCCTTCAATGCATGACAAAGTTACAGTCCGGACACGAATGTGTGCATATATGCATATATAGAGGAATCCATTACCTTCAAACTCTAAGTATGACCTTGACCTTTGAGCTAGGGACGTGGGTCTTGCACGCGACACGTCGTCTTGATGTGCTAGACATGTGTGCCTAGTTATTTTAAAATCCTTCAATGCATGACAAAGTTACAGTCCGGACACGAATGTGTGCATATATGCATATATAGAGGAATCCATTACCTTCAAACTCTAAGTGTGACCTTGACCTTTGAGCTAGGGACGTGGGTCTTGCACGCGACACGTCGTCTTGATGTGCTAGACATGTGTGCCTAGTTATTTTAAAATCCTTCAATGCATGACAAAGTTACAGTCCGGACACGAATGTGTGCATATATAGAGGATTCCATAACCTTCATACTCCAAGTGTGACCTTCACCTTTGAGGTAGGGATGTGGGTCTTGCACGCGACACGTCGTCTTGATGTGCTAGACATGTGTGCCAAGTTATTTTAAAATCCTTCAATGCATGACAAAGTTACAGTCCGGACACGAATTTGTAAGTGGGGACGCACGGACGGACGGACAGACGGACGGACGGACGGACGGACAGACGGTCAGACGGACAGACGGTGCGATTTTAATATGCCACCCTTCGGGGGCATAAAAAATTCTGTCCATGGAAGTGTGCAAAAACAAAATATCAAAGAGATAATTATGAAACTAATAATATCTATAGATTTATAGCTGTAAGTGATGTTTTCTCAGCAAACACAGACAGATTTTGGATACAGATATGAATGTGTTATTATCATGATTATCATTAATGTAAATCATGCTTTCAGTAGTTACTCATCTCATAATTACCATGGAAAGTGCATTCTATTTAAGTTATGATTTAACCCTTGTCTTAGTAATAATTCTACACCTACAATTACCACAAGTTGACAGCAAGGTCAAAAACATTCCCTCAAGCAATTAATCACAGTCTAGTGACCTAATATCAAACATCATATGATATTCAAATTTATAAAAATTACTTTCTATGACTTGTTGAGACTTTGAAATAAAAAAAAAATCAATTATAGTTTTAATACTATTACTCTGGTATGCAGTTAGTTTAAACAATATTTTTCAATGGGGATAACAATGAACAGGGCATTAATTAAGTTGATGAGAAATACACCCAACCCAAACCAAAGGCCATGTTTCCATACTGAATTCTGTATTGCCTCTCGTCATGTCAAGTTTCCAGAGTTGTATCATCCCCAAGAGGGGCTCAGAGAGTAAAACAGGCCATGTTTCACAGTTTTCCTGTGTTTTGCAGTCAAACAATGTGTTTACAGGCTTTCTCCATAAGCCTTACAGCAATGCTTTTTATCATCCAGATGTTGACTTTGGGCCGTTACAGTTAAGGCACTTAAACTTATTACGCGGAAGCACTAATGGCAAAATCAATTAACAAAATTTCATGAAGTTGCATTCATAAAAGCATGCAAACTGACCACTTTGGTCTTTTTGCTTCAGTAAAGGGTTTACAAATCATACAGCCTACTGGCTCCAAATCATAGTTAAAAGTAGCAATAAATCATTACAGATGTCCATTATTGTGCCCCTTATATCAAAATAATGACAAAAAACAAAGTGTTTACATCCTTCAAAACAAATAGCAACTTAAACAATCTATAAAAAGATACATTTTTTACTTCAATCTCTCTCATTCGGTGTAAATCTTGACATTTAATGCAAGATAAATGTCTTGTCAAGGTATACATCTAATTGTCCAAGGTATTTTATAGCCAGGGATATTAATTTAAGCTGGTCACCAGACACGGTGTTGTGTTCTTTGCCAATTTTCTGATTACTTGATTAAATAGCATGTCAAATTGTGGCAGTTTCACAATAATATCCCATCATCTCCTTAATATTACAGTACTGTAACATTCTGTTGCTGTTTTCTTCTGTATAAGGGTGTGACAGTTCATATGGCAAAAAAACCCCACAAATACTATGGCGCAGAACCCTAGTCTAGTGATAATGTGCTTCACTAGTAAGCCAGGGGCTGCCAGTTCCCCCCACCTCCAAGGCACCACTGTCTTTTGGATGAGGCTTGTGTATCAGTGCTATATATCAAGCATATAAAAGGAACCAGGAATAGGGACACCCTCTTTATCATGCACAATTCCACTAAATTAGCTACGGTAACCTATTCAGGGGGTGTTGGTTATTATGTGAGCAACTGGTACCAAAAATAAAACTCTAAACACAAATCAGGCCCACATGAACTGTCCAGGATCAATTTTCAGAGTCTTCACAAAGAGTAAATTAACCACTAAATTCACCACAGAACAGTTAATAAATCTAAATATTTATTTCATTTCAAGGCTAACCTCAACTAAAGTACAATGTAGTTAAATATTTACAACACAAACATCAGAACTGTGAACAGTATTTACTGAACAAATGAAATGTAAATATGAAAGCAAATAAACTGCAGTGCAATGCAAAATGAATAGAAGCTTCATTGCTGAGGCCAACCAAACAGAAAGTGGTGTTTTTTTCAGTCTCTTTGACAACAAATTTAAGGTTGATAGGAAGGCAGGGTTTGAAAAATTTATTATATCCTTTTTTGCCCTGAAACAATGGAAAATTGTTATTTAAGATCATTTCTTCATCCTGTCTCGGTGACGGGACCAGGCACACATTTGATTGGCCTAACTTTAAGTTGATAGTTATAGGATCAGAAATGTGGAATCATGTATATATGGTTAAGTTTTCAAAATTGAGCTTGCTTTGTTTTGAAGTGAAACTGACCACAGTCTGGACCTAGGCAATTTCATTTTGAACATCCTGAAGGAATATAATATATTTCATTAGTCTGTTCTAAAAATAGATTTTTTTAAAGATATCATCTCTAAAACAAAGAGATTAAGAATGACTATATGAAATCAAAATGCACAACCCTGAGGTGAGGTGTGACACTGGTCTGCCTGATTTCAGATTGTGTATGTTGATATTTAGCAGCCTAAGGTACTTATCTGTCACAGTACAATTCATCTCCCTATCTCCTCAAGTACAAAATATATCACCTGGCATAATTACTGTCATCATAAAATCATTTCTCATTAACTAGAACCTATTAATTATAACAGTGCTACTAAGGTGGGGCTTTTTCTTCCCTCATACTTGAGGGCAAAAGGAAACACAACTTTTTGAGTTGTTTTATTATTTACAGAAAAAGGTAACTAGCACGTTCACATGAAATTATGTACATAGCAAAGTTTAATTCACTACCAGTCCTGCTGAACATGATCTGTGGTAAATTTCTGCACAAATACACAAAATTTATTTTATTTCACTGCCCTAAACACTTTCAGTGCTTTGATTCTCCTTACTTACTTGGCGTCTCTCTTGTCAGAAATTCTCGTCAAACACACAAAGGTGATTTAAATTCATGCTATAAAATATGCAGGACTTCTTATTCCCAATCATTTATTCATGCATGGGATGGAGTAATGACAGTTTACAGCTGGGGATACATATAAAATACAAGGTCTACATATCAAAAATTCCAACTAGACAAAATAATTTGCAACAAAATCGCTGGCTCATGTTTACTAATGTGTAAAACCTCGTATCTGTTCATAAAGTATTAACACAGCAGTATTTAAGCTTAGAATAAATACCAAATTAATGCTTCAATGAGTTAACCTTCCCTGACATGATAATTTAAAGCAAGTGCAAACAAATGACGATGCACGTGTTTGAACTTACTTTTTTGTGATTTTAAAGTCATTCAAAATCTGTAAACAGTACTGGTCAGCATAATACAAGCATAAATCCTTGACTAACCAAAAGTGCTCTAAAAACAGTGAAAGGAAGCACCTTAATTTAAGTTAGGACAGGAAACACATTTAGTAAGGAGCAGGGTACTTTTGGTGTATTTGAAAACTTCAAATTCAGAAAATATTCTTTAATTAAGTTTGAAAACTTTCCATTCAAAAAGCTGCACAAGGAAGATCTTCCTTCAAAAAGGCAGTGTGCAGTACCCTGCTAAGATACAGAATACAATATCAGTCTGTTTATACATTGTTATATAGCATCTTACTTGCCATGCTTGAACTGTACAGAAATAACACTTTTTTATTTTGCAACAAAACGTGCATAATCTCACAGCAAGTTTATTTTTCTCCAACGATATTAAAGAACTTTAGCGTAGGGATTGTTTCGCTCGCCATCAATTGCCTCTGACTTTTATAATTAATTTGTAGTAACTATTAAAGCATGTATGCATGTACAATGTCTTGAGGCTGTTCATGACATCAGACCACCTTAACATGATGTAATCATGATAAACATGTATGCTGTTATAACGGAAATGATATAAGTATCCTAAACACTGTCACTTCTGATGTTTTATCAAACATCTTTTGATTTATTACTTTCATCTAATATAGGGGACTTAAGAACGTAATCCGAGTTCTGCCGACTTCAAAATAAGTCATGTAAGCGACTAGTTCTATAAAATGCATATACTGCTAGGTATTTAAGGGGGAAAAAATATCTATATTTAGAACAGTGACTGATCCCGGTGTGAAAAAAACAGAAGATAAAATCTTGATGATCATGTTCATTGTAAACTATTTCTGTTGAATCAACGTAAAACTGAGATGTATACTTTAAATGTGACCTACATCAAGTCAATTTATTCTTAATGTTCATTTAATTACTTCAACCACATTCATCAGATCTTATTTCATTTTCTTTGACATGTTTGATATGAAAGGTGCATCTCACACATGGGTTTTGGTATTTAAAGCTATAAAGCTATAATGTTATATGGCAGTGCTTAATATACAGAACTATAAATGAACACAAATTGTGACAATTATAACTTACAGGTCACATTCTTCGAACCATTCCGCACTGTTGTTAACTTTGCCGCCATATTTAATCGTAGACGTCTGAAACTTCTCTTTTCCAAGGGCAATAGTAACAAATACATCTGTGATCTTTGCACCTAAAAACAAACACTCAAATATTTTGACCAGACGTGACAGATTTTTTTTTTATTTGAATGGATTTTATAAGAGTCTATCTGTGAGGATTAAATTCATTAACTTACGATTCAGATGAGACCCCAGATGTGACAGATAATGTTTGATTTGATTTTGTACAATGAGAACATGAAAGAAATAACACATTATTGATTACTGAATATCATTGGAAAATAAATTCATACGTCATAAATCTTAACTATTTAGTGTTCGCTGGGGTACTCAAACAAAGTGTTTACCCTTGTGATTAGACTGCATGGATCTTGTTAGGGTAGATACACGTCAAGGGTTCAAACGCAAAATCTTACGAATGTTTTGTGTTGAACCCTCAACTTGTTGATCTGGGCATGTTAGGGTATAACAACATATTATTAAACTCCAATGCATAATTATAGACGAGTATCTTCAATCAGTTTTGAAACTTGATCAATAATTGTCCCATGGGGGTATTAATCATCAAAAGTCATTCATCATTGGTGCGGCTGGAGAAGAATTTCAAGCATCCATAACCATGTAACATTAATAGTGTATCAGTGATCAATAAATAAACTTGAGCAGTAAATTTGTATATTTCTACAAGTTATAATTATTAAAGACACACATTGGATAAAATTAATACTGCTTCAAAATCATACACGTACACTTCTTTCTAACTATTATGCGCACCATAATAATTTTATAACTGAAAATTGCACTTCTTAAAACTTTACAGGTAAAAAATCAACACAACAACAGACTGCAAACTCTGGAGTTCTGCATCATGTGTCTATACAATGATCCAATTTAACCCAATGTATGATTTTTGTTTTCGTTTTTTAAATACTCACTTGTCTTGCCTTTTAGTTTCCCAACTAGGTTTCTTGCCCTCAGAACTGAAAAAAAAACATAAAATTTAGATGACGGCATTCAAAAGATGTATACATATATTCATGACAATGGTCTGTTTGAATTTCATTGAAATTCTTTTGCCAACATTACTTAGACTAGTTATGATGATCAGCAACAACTAGTGTTTTGGAGTACAGTAAAATCTCTCAATGCACAGGGTGTGGGACTTCCTGACAGTCCGCCTCTGTGGTCGAGTGGTTAGAGTCGTTGTCTTGAAATCACTGTCACCTTCCATTAATTGAGGGTCATAGGTTCTTTATGTAAGAAAGTTGGCAGACTCTTAGACTAAGTTCTGGATGGTAGGGTAAACTGCCTGCTTGTAAGAATGACCAAAATATGGTTGGAACTTGAGATGGGCATTAAACTCCTACGTCATCACCAACTTCCTGATATCGATGATAAATACATGCGTATGTGTGTATTACAAAAACACTTTTTATAGATCCACTATGCAAGTGTATACAGCCACAACAGGTGGGATAAAGATTAACAGCATCAGACATTGATTATATAATATTAAATGTCAAATTGGTATGACGTCACTTACTACTTTAGTAAATATGTGTCACATAAATCTACATGTACATGATGTGCTTCCACTTAAACAAAACCACTAATAAAACTGGAATTCTGCGAAAAGTCAACAAGAAAAAAGCTTATTAATAAAGAAATTGTTTCAATCAAATATCAAAAACTTAAACAACTTGTCTGTAGGCCTAAAACATTATAATACACTACATTTCTTGGTTCACTGCTTTGCCAAAATATTTATCCAAGGGCATTTTTCTGGCTTAAGGGTTCAACAAACATAATTAAATACTCAGACAGTAAATATATACACATGATACACATGATATACTTAAACTAATGTTAGTCATGTTAGTCATGTTAGTAATCATGGTAAACCACTTAATATAATACTGAGTTACAAGTACATCCACTCCTTTTTTGAAGTTTTTTCCCCTCCCCACTGCTGCCCTCTTCTTGTAAACCAAAATGTCATATTAAATGTAAAGAAACCAATTAAAATCCTTGGAGAAACCACGCTTAGTATTATAATAAAAGAACAATTTCATTATTTAAAGGCGATACATTCTTCTTGAAGCAAAATTTTCAATTCTGAAGGATACTCAAGCATTTAAACATGCAAACATGCACTGCCCTTAATCTGAGTCAGTGTACCCTGCTTTTTGAGGGCACCCTGGCATTTTGGTAGTCAAGAATAATCCCTACATCATCAGTACATGGTTGTTTTATTAACATAATAGCGACCTTGACCAAATATTAACTAGATGGGTGTTCAGTAGAACACTTGTGTCGCCCTCTTACACTTTGTAAGACTATCCAATACTTTTGCGGCAAAATCTAATTACAAAAAGGGGCTTAACTCTGTCAAGTATGACCTTGACATACATAATTTGGTGGCATCACAACCCTTTTATTATAAGCAATGCAATTTGAAAGTTTGATGAAGAAATCTTAGGAAATGGCAAAGTTAAAGCCAACGTTAATTTTTTGCGACGAACCAATGGACAAAGTAATTTCCATATATCGCCTTTTTCTCCGTAAGGGCGACACAAAAACCAGATGGTTGCTTTCTCACTTGAATCTGCCTATATTTACTAAATAATTTAGTTCTCTTTGGTAAGGCCTGCAAGGTTATGAATTCCTTTACACTAAAAATTCTTTTTAAGCAATTTATCCTGAGTTCAGAGACCACTGTCTTAAGAGACCACACTTTCAGCTTCCCATGTGTGGTTGCATAATCTTGAGAGGTTTGACTGTATAATAATTGATAAATTTTCAAAAGAAGAATTTACTAGTGACAGACCTGGGTTCAATTATTTTTAAAAGTAATTAATTAATTACAATTATAACGGAAATTCTTAAATTAAATAACAATTATAATTACATGCTTTTTACAGAAGTAATTAATTAATTACAATTATTTTAAGGAAAACAATTAATTATTTTTTAATTATTTGGCAATATATTCACAATTTCACATCGAATCATGTTACCATCAACGACATATTAAAAATGCAGATTTATTGAGAAGAGACATTCAAATGGCGCAGTAATTGTAATTGAAGAGTAATTGAATTTAATTGACAATTATTTTGCATTTGTTTGGATTTTAATTAATTAATTACAATTAAAATAATTGATTTCTGCCTCAATTATTAATTATTTTTCAGTTAGTTGAAAAACTGTAATTAATTATAATTAATTAAAT
The DNA here is from genome assembly GCA_022818135.1 of Saxidomus purpurata. Lineage (NCBI taxonomy): Eukaryota > Metazoa > Mollusca > Bivalvia > Venerida > Veneridae > Saxidomus > Saxidomus purpurata. The sequence continues at coordinate 29,663,881 of JAFMSR010000010.1, forward strand.
TATAATTGTAATTGGACCCAGGTCTGACTAGTGATTTATACCTTGTCAGTTGGTAGAAATTTGCACCAGTAATAAGAAACAATGCAATGAATATGCTTCTGTAAACCTTCCATTATTTAGATCCTTACATAGATCAGACTGATCTATGTATCATACAAATTAGTGTATCATACACAAATCAGTGTATCTGGTTCTACAAAAATTGGGTAATCCGGAAGATGCTCACATTAAGGTAAACTTGTCCCTGATAAGCAACCATATATTGTATGAGTTGTTGTGTTGCATCGTCATTTTGTTGTTGTTGTAGGGAGTTTTAAGCCTGTTTCAGTAATATTTTTGGAAACTTTACAGACAGGAATTTTATGTAACCTTCATTCCTGGAAAGAACCAGTATGAGATTAAACTTTACCAAGGTGTACCGCTAACGCAGAATCCAGGTAGTATAGCTCCCCTTCAAAAAAAAATGAATAAAAAAATGAAAGGGTCAAACGTATGTGGTGAAGAAATATACAGGTACTGCTCCAGTTTTGCCATCTTACAGCAATTTTTACCAATCTGTACATACGTGTTTGAAAACACATCTTACTTCCAAAGTTGGTTTGCGAGAAACTGCATTTTGATATGGAGGGATTCGTGACTTGTAAAATTTTAAAAGTAATTTTTGAATATGACTTGTTCAGGCAGTATAAACATTAGCTTCTTTTGACTCCGCAAACTTAAAACCTGACTATCTTTTGAAGAATTTTATTGATTCTATTGGATATTAGCTTTCACACCTGTGTTTATAACTCACCTGTCAACTGGACATGAGTCGGTTCCCAGGTCATCCTGACCGAGTTAAAATCCAAGAGCGTTTGCGCGACCAGGATCAAAAATATAAAAGTTTTCCTTCAACTGGACTTACTCATCTTTTCACAAATTAATGTATCTATTTGTCAGCTATGTTAAGATTTTAAAAAATAATTCACAATGAGGAATAAACTTTAACTTTACACAAAACATTTTATTTCCAATCGTGACATTTTCTTGCTGTCAATCCATCTCTAATCAATGCGCTTGCGCGCTTTAATTACTTCCTGTTTACCTGTAAAATTATTAGGTGTACAGACACTAATAATTTTTCTTTTAGGCTCGAAACCTATAAATGTAGTTGCTAAATACAGCTTTTCATCAGGATTTCCAGCCTTATACGTCTTGCAAGCCTACGCAAAAAGCAACATGTTAACCATGATACAACAACTTCTTGGTGACGTAACCGGAATATGTGCTGTATGCGAGTAGGTCTGCAAGAATACCAATTTTGTTTGTATATGTGCTTTTGGGTCCACTATCCTCGTTCGAGGCAAGTATAAGCGGTACGACCCGTATGCAAGAATGCCCCAACCCACTTTCGTTTTAAAAAGTCGATATGTTTGTTTGTCTACGACAAAACAGTTATTATTTATTTATTATCCTCCATAATACATGAAGATTTGAACTATAATTACACAACCAGTTTTTAAATAACTACAGACAAAACAAGTATACAAATGTGATATATACATTACAAGACAGAATATAGATAAACAAATGCAAGTAATCTATAAAATGTATACATTGGACAGCACAATTATATGATTTGCCCCTAACTGAAAAGTATAGCACTGAGTAAGAATTAAGACGGGGGAAAAAATGCTTGTATATGATTTAGACTTCCCTCTAACCCGGCCTAGTGCGAAAACGAAACACTAGGAAATAGAGAGTAGGGAAACAAATCTACAAGTTTTAATTCAATGACATTTTAATGAAAACCTAGACCAGTTCACTAGATAATCGAAATGTCATTTTCATAAAGAAAATAAACGGTTACTGTTTAATTCACTACTATAGTAATCCAAGTTACACTGATTGAACAATTCATTAAAAAAATATTTTTAAGCAACGCTAAACGGAAAATTCTGATGTTTGAAATGAATTATTTAACAAAATGATTTTTAATTCCTATAACCACTTAATTAATGGTAAATATCATTCATTTTTAATCTTAAATCTGCTATGCTACTGCTATAAATGGAGTATGAAACAATTGTATAATACAGTCCAAATCGATACACTTTTTGCAATTATGAATACATACAGTAAATTTGCAATTAAATGAAAAAGATATGTGCGATATAAATTTTCATGTACATGTATAAATGCAAATCAAATATGCATAATTTATGGTTATTTCTCTTATTCATACACAAAGTTCAACTTTGTTTCAGTAGACATAACATCGATAAAATAAAAACAATACTTTCAAAAGAATTGTGCTATTTTCTAATTAATGCACTTTGTACATTTTGAACATACCCTTAGTCATCCAAAAGTTTGAAAATTTCGTATCGTTATTCTGGATGGCCAAGCTAAGGCACCTGACACACTGCTCCCTAGGCTCACGGCCGATCAAGTCCGAAAACCAGTCCATGCCAAGGCGGTCGATTACGCTGTTCCACATACTTTCAATTAATAAATTGTTTTCAGAACAGTTCAGCAGTAAATGCGTTGTCATATCGTCCGTTAACACCGAACACTTTGAACACATTCGAATATATTCATTTGAACAGAGAGTTCCAATGGCGGAAACTAATACGGAACATACGCGACGGCTTTATCGAGAGGAAGCGTGTTTACACGTAAAATATTGCACCGTACTGATACTAATGTCGTTATTGTAAAGGCATTTTTTCTTCGATTTTGCAGGAACCGTATATAGAGTATTCCTGGATTTTGATACGATTTTCACATAATTTTCGGCAATAAAATTCAGATTCTAGCAATATAAATATCAAAATCATAATATATAAAATTCACTATGAGTTAAAAGCAAACTGACGCGATGAAAACGGTATTTTATGCTGAAAAAAATATACGCGAACAAAATACGCCATAGTTGCTTTGTTTTTAAAGCATTTTTCCTCTTCTTTTCCATAATATTTTCAACGTTAAAGGTGAATAAAACGAACATATTTAAATAAATTGAAAAGGTCATGTAAATCTCTTTAATTTCTTTTCTTCTCCGCTTATTCCCTCTCGTCCCAGCTTTTCCAAAATACGTGTGAAAACGTTTCCGTTTTATTTTATCTAATTTGTTTTTTTTTTAATGAAATTCCTTCCTATCTTTATGATATAGGGTCTTATGAATAAAACAATGTTGTTTTCAGACCTCTAAAACATTAAGTGCGCTATAAACAAACCCGTTAATAATATATAATTATCTGTTTGGTCGTTATTTGTGTAATAACACTAATTTTAAAAGAGCTAAAGGGTAAAGTATATACAACAAGTATTTCTAGTTTTTTTCTTACATTTCTTTCTACGAACATTGCATGTTTAGAATGGCATATAGTAAGAGCGACTTTTTTAACTGGGATGGGGACTTAGATCTTGATTTGTTGCTAGGGGATTATACCCATGATGAAAGTGAACTTTCAGACAGTGATGATGACTTTCAGTCGACAAAAAGAAACAAATCAGAGAATGTTCAGCCTCTGAAAAAGCCCCCCAAAAAGGATGTTTATGCTTGTGATAAATGTGTTAAAGGCTATACCTCAATCTCTGGGGTACGGGGACACATGAGGACAAAGCATGGAGTACAGAATGTTAAAGGGATGGTATTATTCTAAATAAAAGGCAAACAACGTTGTATTTTGTCTATCGTACTTAAAATCTGAGCCATAATCAAACTACTCTTACCTCTGTTAACATAATCTTTAATTCGTATCCAAACCTTGCTTGGACTTCTACGCCTTTCAATTTTGACAATAGTGGATGCTCCATAATAATTTATCAACTAAATACCTGCAGACTGATCATGATCTGCGCCGATTTCAAAGGCTGAATGAGCAGGGTGCAGACAAGGACAATTCTGTTGTTTTTATTACAACCAAACTATGATAAAATCAAAATATAGACGTAGTAGGTTTCAGATAATTTATTATCTGTTCATGAAATGTCTCATTAATATCAAAAACACTGTGTATACACAAATACACTAATACATATAGTACATAGAGAATCAACAATGTACAAAGAATTAAATGTTTCCTATCAATCATGTTATTGGCTTTACACATCCAGGACTGATAAAACTTATTATTAAGACAAGATACATCGAAACATAAAATTTTCAAAAATAATGGCTAGAATCAACAACACAAGTAAAAATCTTGGTGCCGGTATGAAAAAATGTTGCTTGAGCTAGGTTTGACAAGACTTAAACTATATATTTAATTTCAAAAGCAGTTGTAACTTTTTTAAAGTCTCAGGAGTGATACAGAAAAGTAGTTTATTGATTGGATGGGGGTAGAAACCATGTTCTGTTCATTCTAAATAAAGGTTGTAATATGCCTTTTCTTCATATTCAAGTTGTTTCTTGGCCCAATCAAGCCCATAATATGATATATCTTGTACCAAAGTTCGACTAAATTGATTTAGACATGTGGACACTAGATTGTGAACTAGAATTCTAGCATTTCTTCATATGCTTGTGCTGACTTATTAACTTTTTCATGGTTCATGATAATACATGTATGCCATATACTTCTTTCATACATTAAAGTCCCAGGAGCACTAATGTAACAAACGGAATAATTAAAATTAGGTCAGGTAGAGTAATCGGATCTTGGTCACTGCACTTCATCTCATTGTGCTCTATATTAAGAATCTCGAGTAATTCCTTTAAATACTCTAAATAAGTTAGGCTCCGTACAAAATAGTGGGGAAACATAGACGAGTCATTTCTTTAATATGCTGTCCAAAGGACATATGTAACTTCTGGGGGATAAAACAAATTCTACAAGTATATACATGTATGCATATTTGTACAGCTTCTTGAGCAAGACACATTGTATTTGCCAATTAGTTGACAAGAAAGAAATGTGTATTTTGACTTTAAAAAAAAATCTGCTCTGATACCATATACACAACTGCAAAACAATCATATGCACAATATATAAATGAAACAGAATAATAATAACCATTGCATGCAAAGTTTTATATAAATACTAGCAACTACATGTATTCGGACAAAGTATCATTTTCTTGCAAAATTGAGTCCAGTGGTGTGAAAACCAACGCGAGACACAAATTGTTCAAAATTGACAAGTAATAGGTGATTTATTTTTTAGTCCTTAACAAAAATTTGGTTTGGTTAATGACAAGCTAATTTGCATTTTTAAAAATTAACTTAAATATATAGCAATGCTTTCTGGATATAAATCGGAAAAGTCAAATATGTGTTTTTATTGCACTGAGTAAACTCCGAGTTCTAAACAAATGTCTTTCAGTCATTTAAATAAATTAATGGAAATTTTTATCTTATTTTAGCATCAAACTTCAGACATGGGACAGTAACTCCCCGGGGAGACTGGGGGGAAATGCAGCCCATTTCACATCGACTCGGATGATTTTAGCCAGAAATTCAGCAAAATGTTCGATGTATCCACTCAAAGAGTGTCAGATAATCAATTTAGAAAATTGAATTTCTCTGTTCATGGAAAAGGCATTATTGAAATCTGTCATCAAGTGAATCATTCAAATGCAATAAAATCTCAGCTACTGAATATATGTGAACCTATTTATTTACAAGTGTTCAACAGCAAAAGTGAAGGAGACATGTCCACTAAAGAGCATCTATTCTATTCACAATTCTATGACAACTCAGTTACCAATATTAGTTCTGTAAGACAAATTCTCTCAAATAATCTTCATCAAAATCTTCATCAACTGCTAGAAGATCTCATAGAAGAAAGAGCCAGCCTCTATAACAAGTATTCGCAGGAATCCTCAAGTATAATTTCGGACGCAGAACAAAGTGTGATATATTACATCAGTGGATATTTTGTGACAAATCTTAATAAATACGCTAAGACTTCTAAAGTATTGAAACGAGATCCGGATTCCTTTAAAAGTAGCACGCAGCAGTTCCTGCACGCGGACAATGGTTCTCAAAGAACATTTGTGTCAGTTCAGCGTGACTGGACAGAGAATGTGAACAGGGGGGGTCTGAAGCTGCCAAGCGACACCTTTTTCCTTCTTGATAGAGAATTTGAAATAGTCAAAAAAGCAGAAAAAACCAAGAACGACACGCGACCATGCCAGGCACTTTCGGCAAACAAATGTTTAAAGATCACATCAGTGAGAGCTTTATGGTAAAGTACTATGTGGAAAAACTCCAAATGGGATCGCTGGCAAATCAAATTCTTGAGAAGCTGATGGAAGTTTTTCTAACAATTAGAGGCAATGCCTATGCTAAAAATGAAATTGGAATTAACTGACAAAAATGAAAAATCCAAGTCGTTACGACAGACTCTCAAGGACATTTCAGCTAGCAAGTGGTAATATACGGACCCTGTGTCAACAGAACTCCGTGATTCCCAACATACAAAAAGGCCATGTATATCTCATTCTCTTACAACTGTTCACACAAATGCAAACCCAATTACAATGCAAGGTCAATCATTTACATTTTCAACAACAGAAAAACTCCCCGGAAGTACGAGTCGATCAAAATCTCAATTGGAAGGTTCAGGTCCAAAATATGATGAATAAATGCAACAAAAATTTATACATTCTTTTAAGAATTACCCTTTTCTAAATATTCGTTCACGCAAACTTTTCTTTAATGCTTATATTCTACCCCACCTTGACTACTGCTGTACAATTTGGGGAAACTGCAGTGATGAGCAACTAGATACATTCTTAAAATTCCAAAAACGAGCTGCCATGATTATCCTTGATAAAGACTTCAATGCACCATCTGAGGAACCCTTTAGACAACTCAAATGGATGAACTTCCCTGAATGAACTCAATACAAAAAGGCAATATTGGTCTACAAATCCTTGAATAATATCTGTCCAGGATGTCTAAATTCAATATTTCAGTCTGGAGACACATCTTGCAACATAGAACTCAGGTCAAAAGACAAAAAAATGCTGAACTAGCTATACCAAAACCAAGAATCGATTTTTTTCGAAAATCATTATGTTACTCAGGGCCAGTAATCTGGAATTAATTCTAGCCAATATAAGACAAGCAGACACACTTGACAAATTCAAGCATTCATACGTTCAGTGGAAGTGCTCTGGTAGTTCAGCAATCACAGGTGAATGAGCTAATTACCAATTTTTTTTTTAATATATTTTCTTTTATATTCTGTTCCGTCTAATACATTAAATTGTAGGTCATTTATCACTTTAAGATACTTTTATGTGTAACCTTGTAAACTTGACTACTTTGTCTTACATTTGTGATACATGTTTGTCTTCAATTGTAAATTTTGTATACAACTGTGTTAATTTTGTCTGTTCATATGGACCATGTTGAAAATTGTTTTGTACCAAACATGTTATCCACAATAAATAATAAAGAGTAATAAAGATTATTATTATTTCATTTTTTATTGTTATTTTTATTTACACTTCAGATTTAGACATAGACACCTCAATCCGATTAAAATCATCTACTCAAAAACACTACGGTATGATTCATTTCAGAAGATCGTGAACTTTAGTCAGATTGTAGAAACCTGTAATATGGATTTAAATCACCTGCAGTGGGTCCTTTTAACAAGTGAACATCAAACAAAAGAAAATCTGCCATGAAAGTGGTCATACATAACACCTCTTCAACGTAAAATTACTGCAATTTTGTAAGTTTTATGGACAATATATAAATCGTCATAACAGAGACGTATTAAATAGATATTTGGATATTTTGCGAGGTGTGGTCATATCATGCATTTTATATGTCTTAATAAAAATCAAAGAATAAAATTACTGATATAAGGCGATTTCGAAAGATATCAGCTAACTTAAACTGAGGTAGTACAAAAAAACAAAAATAATATCAAACAGGGAATGCCACGTACCAAAAACGCAGCCTCCCCAAAACGAACCCCACAAGGCGCGATTTAAAAATGTTTAATAGCCTCACGGACCTATTTACACGGACCTAAATACACGTATATTGGTCCGTGTATATAGGTCCGTGATAGCCTGGACTTATCTGGTAAAATTAAGTCTAAATCATTAAATATTCAGGTAACATAAATTGCATACAGAAGTTTCAATACTTTTTTCGTCATTTTATACATTTACTTTCATTAGTGTTTGACCCCATTTGCCCACCAATCGAATCGCTCAGATTTTCAAATAAACGTCTTTCTTTTTTATTAAAAATAACTACTGAAACCATTTAATTATTAAGAGTTCACTCTTAATACAAAGTACTTTAGCTCCACCAACAATACATGTCGCTGGCTATGCAAAAGGTCAAATGAGGTTAAACACTTAGTAAGTTAGAGTTTATTAAGTCTTATACTTTCTCACACAATGTTATTGAATGTAGTTCTTCCTATTTGAAGGACCATGTTTGTTAGTTCTATATCATTGTCCCCCATAATATATTTTTTGCATTCTTTACAAACATTCATAATACACACAGGTCCATGATTTAATTCATGACATGAAATAAGAATTTAATAGGTTTATTGAAGAAAGAACTCTCAGAATATTTTACATTTTATGATTGTGTTAGCCAGTTTATACGTATTTATTAATGTGTTTTCTGAGGCTCAATCAAACATCCCCTCAGCTTTTCCTGTGCTATGTGCGAATAACAACTGTAAAAATGCGCTTTAGAAAAATAGTGCAAGACAGACCAGATCAATCTTTTGTTTGAATGTCGCATACGATAAGAAGATATTACAAATAAAAACAGTACATACAACTTCAAACGATTGCAGAAAGGTCTATAGCTTACGGGCTGCATTACACAATTTTTTCTGTTTTAGAAATTACTGCGCTGTTAGCTGATTACGGAAGATAATCATATGCATATCACGGAAAAGTACGGATATTTACGGAAACGTACGGAATTCGATATAAAAGTTTGTAGTTTGATTTTCAAATTTCTGATGTTATTTCATTGACAACTTTCTTATTTACGAACGATTACATATATATTTACCTAAAAATAAATTTCTTAAAAAAAGATACAATTTACGTACATTCCCGAGAAGGAACTCACGTGATCAAAATCACCCGCCATTTATCGAGGACGCTGCATGTCAAGGCCCAGTGAACGGTTTCACCGATTACAACTACAAGGTAACCAAGAATCATTTTTGGTTTTCCCTGTTATACACATTGTACAGTACCGTATTTATATTTCATTGTATGTATTGCTTTGTTTATTTCTGTTTCAAGGTCTTGTCCTTGGTACACAATAGTTTTCGATCCACATCATCAGAAAGCGCTTGAAGTTGAACAAAGCGCAGATTGAATTATCTTTATTGTTCTCTCAAACAATTGATATTGTTGACCATGTGATTATTTTTCATTTAACGTACGTTTTATAATAAAACAAACTTCCCTGCTACCCATATATTTTTTAATCATTAATTCTGTGTCATATACTAAATTTCGCCCTATGCACATTTCGACCCGCGCTTTAGGTAAGATTCAGCGTAAATCACGAAGGTCAAAAGTTGTTTTATGGGAGTTAATCTATAGCCCCCAGGCCTTCAGCGCTCACAGCGCTTTGAATTATATAGATTTTATAGTCTATATTATATCACGCTAATTTCATTCGTGAAAACCAAAAGTAGTCACTTTCGTGAAAATATCACTTTTGGTGCCACTCGGTGAAATTTTAACGTGATATTACACAAAAACTAACAATTATCTTCTATGTGTTTTCAGGTTGTCGTCATTGCAGCTGCATGATAAAGTGAAAGGCCCAGTAACAAAAAGGCCAACTTTTTTACAATATCCACACAACTTTTAATATCCGTCTTATAGTACACTTATAATTTTATTTTATTTTATGCTGAATTACATATATAAGTTTATGCAGGATTTATTATTATACGATCCCTGGTTTATGTCAACTGTTTTCCATTTATTTCTTATCTGTAACTGTATTTTATTAAGTTGCTTTGCTTAGTATGATAATATAAACTAATCTAAAATTCAAAATTTAAAATGTGCTATTTCTTATGACTATTGCATAGACTGTTATTTGTTATGTCGGTCGAGAGCTATACATAGCTTATGTTTTTCTGTGCTATTATATGACTTACTAGGAACGTAGAATCAACTGTATATTCTACGTTCCTGGACTTACAGACAATAAATTAACTCTATATTGAATTGTATTGAATTAATATAGAAACTATTTGCAGGGCATAGTGTTTTGAGACCATAAACACTCAGTTCAGATAAAAGAGATGCAATGAAAGATATAAAGAGTATTCGGTTAAAAATTAACGTTTTAATGAGATGTACAAAAGTTTGAGTGATTCAATCACAGGTGTATATTGGTCTGTGATTCAATGTACAGTGTCAAACCATTGTCAAACTGTACTGTGTTTTAGAATTGTTAATTAAACAGTTAAAAATTCAAATTTTGTTTTATCAGAAAACAAACAGTTTGAACTTTCATTTATTTGAAATGTACATTTAATTAAAACATTTTTTTTTGTGATTAAATGTGGGTCTTTTTGGACCGGGCGTTTCTGGTACTGAACCTTTTATTCACTCGATTGATACTACTACACTATTTATAATTATAATCAAATGCGGCCAATCAAATGTACCGGATGTGAGCGTACGTGCGAAACACATTTGCGTCAAAAATCATTGTTAATAAAAAGTTGTTTTTTGAAAAACGTTAATTTCATAAACCTTCTGCCCGCATGAATGGACCGCAGAACTAGAAAACGTGTAAGGGAAGCTAAGTTAAAAGCTCGACCAGGTAAGTCAGGCATATAGGTGTCATTGTTGCAGGGTAAGACAATTTCATGTTATCAACATGGTTTCAAAAGTGTTTTTCATGAAAATATTCACAGTTGTGGCATGCTCAGACACTTCAAGTCTTGTAGTATAGAAATTGAACTCTGGTGATCAGTGCATACGGGCCTGTGCATACTACCACAGCCAGAAATTTTTCACCTCCAGGCTACGTCCAGACCTAGCCTAATTAATTAGGCGTGTCAGTGTGACCCCTTTCACAGATCTGATATTTTGATATGAAAATACCGCTACCTTATACGAAAGCATAAGATGTCAAACCCTTCACAGTGATTCCACTCTGATATGAAATTAGGCAACACTTGTATTGGGCGAAAACAAAACGGGAATTTCAGTTTTAGAAAAAGAATGAATTTTCAGGGGACGCAAAAACGGTTCAGGTTACGAGAATTATTGGTACCAAATATAATTAGAGTCATAAATCAAGGGTGCATTGCGAAAAGAAATGGTTCTTTTTATGGCGTCAAAAGAAAGAGCATCAAACTTTAGGAATGTGTATAAATTAGAGGTGTAACGATACACTTCTCTCACGATATACAGTTGCGATACGACATGTAACGGTTCGATACGATACATCTACTGTTCAAAGAAGTTGAATGGATATAAAGTATAAATTAAAAAACGGACGTAGTTATTTAATAAGATAAAAGTAATTGGCTGCAATTTGCATAAGGTTTTCATACTATATTTTCATTCCCGCCGATTCGAAACCAAGATATTGCCAAACTGGGGACCAAAACATTTCTAAAGCATTTATTCAATTCATTATGAGTGGGCAGACATTTTTGTAAGGTTGCCGAACTATATTTAAATCATACGCCGCCATTGGTTAATCAATATTTCAAAGCCAATGAAAAATGCTAGATCTTCAGAGCGGTAACTTCCCTTTACATTGAATACCAATAGTAAATACTGTGCCGTAACGAACTGAATTTAGGTAATGGCAAGCCGTGAACTGCAATAGTTAAAGAAACCGCGATGCACCGTGTACCGTGATGAATCATTACACCCAAGATAGGTAAAGGGAGGTAATAATATCTTTTCAGACTTGAATTTCTAATGAATACCATCTAGATATATAATTTTTAATGCAAATATTTCACAAATATAATACAATAGGTCTTATATTTATATCTTTCCTTAGGCAAAGTATTTGTATTAAATTTTTACTTACAAAAATGTATGATAGAATAACTCTATCTTGGTTGGGAAACCAGGATAGGGAAATCAAATTTTAACTAGAATTGTGTCCAAAGGACACGGATGCCCCCACTGTGCAGATGTGCTCATAAACAAGAGCAAGCATATCTGTATGTAAGATTTTTATGTGGAACTTTTTCATTCCACTGTTTCATTTCTGTACATATACCTAAAATGATCTACAGGTAACCTTATGTACATGTTAAATTAAATTACAAATGTAAAATTTATATGTTCAATTATTTATATGGTATATAGTGAAAAAAATCAACAAAGGGCCATAATTCTGTTAAATTTGGTCGCAACAAATTTATATGGTATATAGTGAAAAAATCAACAAAGGGCCATAATTCTGTTAAATTTGGTTGCAACAAAAATTTCTTCCTTTACTACCATCTACACATTAAAGCTGTTCATCCCTGGAAGTTTAAGCAAAATCTGCCATCCGGTTTAAAAGGAGTTGCGTTCACAATATTTCTATATGGTATATAGTGAAAAACTTAACAAAGGGCCATAATTCTGTTAAATTTGGCTCGCAACAAAAATTCCTTCCTTTACTACCATCTACACATTAAGGTTGTTCATCCCTGGAAGTTTAAGCAAAATCTGCCAACCAGTTTAAGAGGAGTTGCGTTCACAAAATTTCTATATGGTATATAGTGAAAAAATCAACAAAGGGCCATAATTCTGTTAAATTTGGCCGCAGCAAAAATTCCTTCCTTTACTGCCATCTACACATTAAGGTTGTTCATCCCTGGAAGTTTAAGCAAAATCTGCCATCCGGTTTAAGAGGAGTTGCGTTCACAAAATTTCTACATAGTATATAGTGAAAAAATCAACAAAGGGCCATAATTCTGTTAAATTTGGTCGTGGCAAAAATTCCTTTCTTTACTACCATCTACACATTAAGGTTGTTCATCCCTGGAAGTTTAAGCAAAATCTGCCATCCGGTTTAAGAGGAGTTTGCGTTCACAAGATATATAGTGGAAAAAATCAACAAAGGGCCATAATTCTGTTAAATTTGGGCCCCCGCGAAAATTCCTTCCTTTACTACCATCTACACATTAAGGTTGTTCATCCCTGGAAGTTTAAGCAAAATCTGCCATCCGGTTTAAGAGGTGTTACGTTCACAAGATTTCGGTACGATAGAACGGACTGGCGGACTTGGTCGAGGACGGACCAGGACTAGCGAACCCATATGCACCCCACTTTGTGGGGGGCATAAAAATACCTCCAGTGAAAATCTTACTTGAATTAAGCGCTAAGTGAACATAAATGAGTGTAAAGATCAGATGTTAAGTTTCAAACAAATCTGTTACATGGCCAAATTCTAATTATATACCTTTAAGTGTGCGCTTTTTTCTTTCTACATGACATAATTATGTTTCAACTCGGTAAATACTCTTTTATAGATTGAAAGTTGTTACACACATGTCATTATTCGTATCCATTTTATTCCATGGTAGCTCTCGTTCCGAGATCCTATGGTTACAGATTTTAGCGCTTGATATGACATACAGTAGTAGATCGTCTTTGTAGTTGATCGAAGTCAACACTTTCTAATTTTGCATGGGTACATGTCAAATAAGTTATTTTATTGCTTTCAGTATTCAATTCCTTTTACCAAATAAAGAAATGATTGCAACCTAATAATCTGATTGGTCAGTATTCAATTAAATACTCGTATATATGTTGAGCTATGCTCAGACTTTGCCCAAAGGGCGCCCATTCGGCCATATAAACACCTGATTTGCCAACTTCTAAAAATAAAACGATACTTGGTAAGAAGTTACCAAGAATGTCTAGCGCGCTCGGCAGCAGCTCTGATAACACGCACTTGTTAGACATTGCTTGAATAAAGAAGGGGTAAATGCAATATTTGATTGACACAATGGCCGTGTAGTTTTTTTACAGATACTTCCGGTCATACAAATTTATTTATGTATCTGTAATAGTTTTATAAGGTGTCCATTGTGTTAAATCTATCGGAATAGCATTTTGTTTTCGTTCTTTGGTGACAATTTCCCATAATGTTCACAAATAAAATCGATGAGAGTTTTGTATTTCAAAAATTGATTTGAATATGACAACAATTACAGAAATAATTTTGAAAATTGAGCATCACAACTTATGATAAGGGTTTAACTTGTGAAAGATAACCTAGAACCCAAATTCTGTAAACAGGTTTATTCTTACCAATGGCACATTAGAAAGCTAGCTTAGTATGTTGTATATTACTAACTTGCTTTTAGAGTTGAGCTCAGACCCAGATGGCTGGTACAGGAATGCTTACTATGAAACATTGGACTTGTCAAATTCATCTGTGAAAGATAATGTGGAACGTGTGGATGCAAGAAATATAACTATAGAAGAGTTCCGTGAAAAGTATGAGCACACCTACACACCTGTGGTCATCACACATGCACAGGATGATTGGCTAGCTGAACAAAAGTGGAACCTTGAGGTACATCTTTAAACAATACCTAATTCATTTTGCATGGAAAGGATTTCTTTCTCTATTATGGCAGTAAACTTTCAGTGGTACCAGTATAAATAATTGGTAGTACATTGTACTGCATGAATTAGAAGATGGTGGACTAGTCCATTATGAAATTAAGCTGGGTAAGGACTAATATAGATGACATCAGAGGAGCTTCAGTAAGTTAATCTTACCTTGCTCAAAGCAGCTGTTTGTGTAGTCTGGACAGTGCTCTTCACTGCAATACAGTTAATAATGAGTTATAAAAGGTTTCTGCATAGATGAACATTGTGATACATTTGTTAAGAGTTTTATACTCGTAGCATACTTTTATGACCAGTAAAAGAGGCCTTTCCAAATTTAAATGTAGTTGGGTCCATTTTAGAATTTCAACACTATTAAATGAGTATAATATGTATGTCTTAACATACAAATCTTGCAGTCAGACCATCAATGATCATCAATGTTGAAATATTTCAGCGGTTATCTAAGAAGTATCGTAATCAAAAGTTCAAATGTGGCGAAGATGACGAGGGTTATTCGGTGAAGCTGAAGATGAAATACTTTACAGAATATATGGAACACAATAAAGATGACAGTCCATTGTATATATTTGACAGCAGCTATGGAGAGGTAAATTTGTAGAGGTTTTGCTCTGTACATTCAATACAAACAAGGTACAAACCCAGACTAACATGACAAAACCTTGCACAAAGATTTAGTTTGTTCACGGTCGTGAAAATGCCTTGATTTTTACGATATAGGGTTAAAATCTGGAAAAAGCCGGGAAAAGTTCGAACCGATTTGGGTAAGAAACTAGTATAACTTCTCATAGCATGTAAATAAAATGGTGCCGTTACCTCATGTAAGCGTTTAATGGTCATGAATAGTAGCAGTGTCTGCATTCATCAAAAGTTATTTTAAACGAGAAATTTGCCACAGTTCATTGAGATTCGCTTTATATACGCTGTCAATAACAATATTTCATTGTAGAACCTTGAAAAAGGTTAGAAAAAGTTTGGAATTTGCACACAAAAAAACCTTGAAAAAGTCGGGAATTTTACTTGCAGAAAATTGTGGGAACCCTGATGTACATACTGCACAATCTTGCACGATTTCATTGTTAAAAATATCATGTATAATTGAAACGTAAGAGTTTTGATAGTAAAATTGCATTCTAGGAGTGAAACAATTGCCCATTTCATTTGCACATGCATTACATCAGTATATTGATTGATCTATTTGGGACTGTTTTCACTGTTTCACTGAAACATTCACTTATTTATTTATACTAATTTATTTACCCTCGATTGCGAAACAAGTTCTTTCAACTTGAATTACAATGTAATTGCTTCCGAGACTCATTCCAGATGGAATCAACCTCTAATAGAGAGAGTGGCAATGTGGAATTATATGTGTCTTGCCTAAGGACACTGCCACTATTTGGACACTAATGAGGATCAAACCTGGGACCCTCCTGAGGTGAATGCGCCCTGAATCTCCCATGCAATGTGAATGAGAATTTATATTTCATCTTTTTTAAACTACAAAATACAGAGTACTGCAGTGGTGTGGGAATTTCTTTATTTTCTGTTTACAGCACTCTAAGAAGAGGCGTTTGTTAGAAGATTACACTGTGCCAACGTTCTTTCAAGATGATTTGTTTAGATACGCAGGGGAAAACAAGAGACCACCTTATAGGTAATGAAAACTCCACTGATTGGTATAAAGGCTATCAAATGGTACCAGGACAAAAATCATTGGTATAAAGGCTATCAAATGGTAGCAGGAGAAAAATCATTGGTATAAAGGCTATCAAATGGTAACAGGAGAAAAATCATTGGTATAAAGGCTATCAAATGGTACCAGGAGATAAATCATTGGTATAAAGGCTATCAAATGGTACCAGGACAAAAATCATTGGTATAAAGGCTATCAAATGGTAGCAGGACAAAAATCATTGTTATAAAGGCTATCAAATGGTACCAGGACAAAAATCATTGGTATAAAGGCTATCAAATGGTACCAGGACAAAACTCATATGGATTGAAACAAATGCATACAGGATGATAACTTTTATAAAAAACTTTTATAAAAATTTCTCGTATCATTCAACAGTGATACATGTATTTAGCTCATTTCAGTTTTTTTTTTACCTTTTGCGCTTTGTTCAACATCACCAGAATGAAAATCCATCAACGCATCAATCAGTCAAACAAAATGTTTGATTTTTTCAAGCTTTTTATTTATCTTGTTGCAGATTATATAAATTTTAGGATTTGTCTGAAATGTAAATATAATTTGTATTTCATGCAGATGGTTTGTAATGGGATCTGCGAGGTCGGGGACTGGTATACATATAGACCCGCTGGGAACAAGTGCCTGGAATGCCCTCATCTCTGGATACAAAAGGTAACTAAGGAAACAGAAAGTTTTCCATTTACCCAATGCCTAGTGATTGTATTTGTTTGATAACATTGGTCAGTAGGGATTTTAAGGCCTGAAAAGCTGATTGTCGTGTGTTGTGTTAAGTTGTCAAACTTAAATTCAAACAAAAACTTGTTCTGTAGGTGTTGGTATAGCACAATCCTTGTTGATATGTATGATAGACAGCTGCAATCTGTGGTCATGTGTGACAATGACAGCCGCTGATATATAAACAAAAAACACTATCACAACAAAGTGCTCTGAAAAAAATTAGATTTAATGCAACAATCAATTTCAGACATTATTTTGCTATTTCAGATGGTGTTTATTACCTACTCACATGTCAAAGGATCTGATCAAAGTAAAGTCTACAGAAGGAGGCAAACAGAGGGATGAAGCTGTCACCTGGTTCAAGGTCATATATCCCAGAACGCAACTACCTACCTGGCCAAAGGACTGTAAACCAGTAAGACCTTTAGATATTTACAACAAGATTCTCTTTGCTCTCTTTACACTGTTTTTAAATCCACTCTCATGTAATTCATTCTCATTCGGAAACAAAATATTTAGGAAGTTGTTTAAAGCTTTACAAAAATGGGAGTAATATAGTTTCTCTACAATAAAGTCTCAGCCAGAAAGCAATACCATATATGTATAGATTTACAAGAGTAAATGACTGGAGATATACAAAAGTTGATATACAAAAGTGTACATACAAATATTGTGTATCTTGTAAGGAAACCTTTGTCTAGAACCCAACAAAGTCAAGATAGCTTCCCTAAGCAATTAGTCAAGATAGTTTCCCTAAGCAATAGCTCACAATAAAAAAACAAACAGACAGGCATACTCAAAGAATCTTAAATTGAAGTGTGCTAATAAGTGCTTTGGTGCTATGGTAGCATGTTCACTTCATGATCAGAGGGTCCCAGGTTTGATCCCCACCAGTACCAAAGTAGCGGTGGTGTCTTTAAGCAAGACACAAATAATTTCAAATAATGATATCAGCAACTGACTCTGTCTTTGTGAACAGTACAGATCATGGTCAGTCTGCATATCTGAGCAAACTGGTCATGCTCTCCACTGCTCACAATCAAATTATGTCAATGAATTTTCATTGGAAACCCCTTTAAACAATAAATGTTGCTTAGGGGAGCGGTGGTGTAGAGGTTTAGGTGTCTGCCGCTCATCCTAGAGGTTGCAGGTTCCAGCCCCACCAAGGTCATGACCGTACCTCCTCGTATGACACCAGTACTGGTTTTTCCAAGAAGCGGACTCGACAGTGTCTCGATAAGCTCAAAGCTTTCTTCACAATCGAGCTAAAATAAATTAGTATAAACTAAACAATAAATGTTACTGCCCAGATTGAAAGATGATTAAAGTCCATTTTAGCTATCTATTGGAGTAAAGAGTTAAACGTAAGCAATGTATTTCAGTTGGAGATACTTCAGGGACCAGGAGAGACAGTGTTTATACCTGGAGGATGGTGGCACGTTGTATTAAATCTCAGTAACTCTGTTGCTGTCACACAGAACTTTTGTAGTGTAGTGAACTTTCCTATAGTCTGGCATAAAACAGTCCGCGGAAGACCCAAACTGTCAAAAAGGTGGTTTAGAATTTTAAAGGTAAGCTCTGGCCCTATTGATTAAGCAATACACTCTTGTAAATTTTGTGAAAGATGTTTGATATTTGTTTTTTTGTGTGCACATTTCTAGAAATTATGTTAAGCTCATCTGGTACAAAGTGACAGAGGAATTAGGATTGCTCACCGTCCGTTGTGCATCTTCCGTTTACATTTTCCTTCAAACGACATCTCCTCTGAAACCACTAGGCCAATATTGATGAAACTTGGCTGGAATGTTTCTTGTATGAAGCCCTCTCAGATATTAAGCATGTGGCATTGCCTAGTAGACCTCTACCAAATTTATCATGTGGATTACCTAGAGGAACTCTACGAAGATTGTTCAAATTATGATCTATGGGGGTCACTTGATTTTACATAGGCTTATATAGGAAAAACTTAAATAGTCTTCATCTGTGTCACCACAAGGCCTAGAGCTTAGATATTTGGAATATAGCATTATGTAGTGGACCTCTACGAAGATTGTTGAAATCCAAACCCCAGGTCAAAATTTACCCTCTCTGCTTTTGATGACCTTGATTATAACCAATGATAGCAAGGTGAGCGATATAGAGACCTCTTGTTGCAGATGCCAGAAATAAAATTGTGGTAGTGTCAAGAATTTTGTGTTGTCAACAAAAAATACTTAGACTTTTGAGGTCACCTGAATTAGACTATTGAGGTCACCCAGTATCTTCTCTTTTGTAAATCTGTCTGTCTCTGTGTATGCCTGCCCTGTGGACAGGTATATTTTACTTGTGCCAAATACCTTATTTGATTTAAGCAACCATACTTGCAAGTTCTATCTGCTCAGCACCTTTCGACATTTTTGAGGCTGACAGATTTGACTGTGAATGCTAAAGTTAATAACCCTGAATCGACTGAAATTGTAATTTTCATTAAAAAAAGCCTCAAGAATAGATCTGATATTTTATAAATATTTTTTAATTTTAATGTCATTAAGGGACTTGCAAGCTCTGGACTAAAATCACACAAATGTTTGATCAAGGATTGCTATAGCTCTCTGGTTAGTTTTTGCCTGTCTGAAATTTTAACATATTATCTAGGAATCACGCCCAGAAGTTGCAGCTATGGCAGAGAGCGTCGACCTTCAGACACCCACCGGCTTTAATTCAGACAGTAGTAGTTCTGGTTCTTCTAGTTCCAGTGACTCGGACTCGGAAAGTGAGTCAGGACGTGCATCAAGAAATAAGAGGTAAATTATAGGGCACTGTGTAAATGAACTTTAATTAACAGAGCTAATCTTGTATAGCTCTCACTCTTACTCTCTCTCTTTCTGTTCATGGTCTACTTTGTCACCGTGGTCACAGCAATGAAGCAAGCTATATTTTTGCGTCATCACAATGTCTACATAATCATGGATAGGTGTCTTGTTAGAATAAATCTTTCAATTGTCATTGTGATTTAGTTTAAGTCAGGTTGCAGAGAATATCTGTTCCAAGATTGTATATCACTGTATTTAATTCCAGTAATACTGATAAGTATATATATAAGGATGGTAAAAAATACTAACATAAGCAAAGGGAAGTAATTCTTACCATAAAGTAGAACATTCAGTTCATTTTTTACAAAATCTTCAAAAGAAATGATCTTATTCAATAGAAATTACCAATTTGAGTTTGATATGTTAAATCAGCTAGTTATTGCATTTATGCATTTATCCAAAATCTGAGTAAGCACTTGCTGCCTCTCGCGCGAAAGTGATGACATCTGGAATGTGTTTTTGAGAGCAATTTAGAAAGCTACTTTGCTTTCTTCATAATCGAACTAAAATAAGTTTGTATAAACTAATGAACAGCCACATTTCAATGGGCATACTTCTATCATCAGTCAACAGAAGAAAAGAATCAAATTTATATGCAAACAATTTCTCTAATTATATTCATTTAAAGTCAAAACTATTAATGGCAAGTAATTACAAAAATTGTTTAACAGTGAGTAAATACAATGTAGTGAGTATTTAGAGACTTGCTTGCCAGAAACCATTGGACCTAGAAATAAAAGGATCACAAGGGTAGTGTGCTCTGTGTATGATAACTCGACTTCAGTATTATCACCATAGTAAATCTTCAGGCGTAAAAAAAGCTAAGATTCAAGACCTTAATATTGTATATTGATGTTCTTTACATAATTATAGGTCTTTACATTTGAATTGATGTTCTATAATTTCAGGAGAAGAGTATCAAGATCTGGTTCAAAGACAAGGTCAGCTTCAGGGTCTAGGTCAGAATCAGGTTCACGGTCAAGGTCAGTAACCCCCAATGGCAGCAACCAGCGACGAGCCAAGCGCTCTTCCTCATGCAGCAGTGCAGATACCTCAAGCCGAAGTCATCGTAGCATCTCAAGTACTCCAAAAAATTGTAGATAACGGAAGTTGTGTGTAGTCCTTACACACAAAACAGTGCTGTAACCATAGCAACAGTTATTTCTCATATTCATATCTGAGTTTGTTTATCCTTTCGTTTAGGTCTCATAATATGCATAAGCCACTTAGTTTGTTACTACACGCAATACATACACATGTTCCTTAGCTTGTTTTTGAGGTATGGAAAATCATTTATGACAAAGCAGAATTTTAATGCTAGAATCGTTACTATAAAAATTGTTTTGTTTGTGAAGTTTTATTTTTTTCATGAATAGAGCACATCGGGAAATTCATCTAATTGGCTAAAATGACAATGGTGCTTTCTCAGTAATTCAAAAACTTTAAACAAGTCCTGAATATAAAGGATTTGACAGTGTCAGAAAATAATAGTTTGATTCATTGTGAATAGAGGTAGATTGTTTTGTTACTTGTTGCCATGTGCTTGAAATTTTTAATTGTTATAATGTGTTTTGTTGTTATTGTTTCATTAAAACATTTTATGCCAATGTTCATCCCCAAGCATTATTTTCCCACCAGTAAACGTAGTTGGGGATGGTAGATCCGGAGTCCGTACTGTGTAAATTGTTTGCTACACTTTATAATATTATGTCATTTATAAGCCTTAACCCTAATGGTCAAGTAATAGCCCCGTAACAATATACAAAACAAAGCTCTAGGTTAGTTAGTATATACAAAAACGAAAGCTGTTTGGGATCAAAAGAAAGTTTTTCGGATCCATTTAAGTAAATCATAATTATCTAAAGTCCTTTCATTTGGATTACTCTGATTTTATTTCTGATTTGTTTGTTATACCCCCGAACACAAATTGTCCGTTTGTAGATGGAATCTTGTGGATGCTAAATCTCCAAAACCGCTTGTCAGAATTTAATGATACTTCAGAGAAGTGATAAGTACCATGCCTGGTTGTGCATGGTCCAATAATATGGGTTAAGGTCACAGGGGTTTGATATAGTAAAGTCATGTGGACGTTTTAAATCTCCAGAACTGCTGGTCAGAATTTAACGATTCTTCACAGAAGTGATAAGTCTAGTAATGCCTAGTTGTGCATTGCCCATTTTTCGGGCCACTTGGTCAAAGGTTACAGGGGCTAGACATAGTAAAATCTTGTGCGCTTTAAATTTCCAAAACCCTCGCACAATTTAATTTTACTTCACAGAGATAAAAGCATCAAATGTTACAAAAATCTTATGAACTGTGTCAGTGGGATGTTTAGAGGGGGAGGGGTTTTTATCACCTTCAGTGATAGTTTCACCTTCAGTGATAGTTTTAGTTCTATATGGTGAACCATCATTATTTGATTAAATGATAAGTTTGGCAGATTGTTCTTTTAGTATCCCAACTACACCAATTTTTGGCAGTCCGAAAACTTTTTTATACAGGAGTGAACAATTTCACTTGTTCCAACTGGGATACATCTATGAGCAACACCGATAAAGTCAGAGGAATCCAACTGATTGAACCAACTTGCAAATTTGTTATTGTTATCTTGGACATTATCCAACAAGGGAGATAATTTGTAAACTCAAGTTTCCCGTATTGAAATCTTTCAAGTTGTTGCATAATTTTGATTTCTGAAATGAAACTATTTTTGTACAGGTTATGAAAATAGATTTTTCTATACTATTGAATATAGTTTATGATCTTCCTATTTTTTGTATATAAACTCTTGGGAGAAATTTAACTTGATGCTCTTTTATTGTTCAGTTGAACACATGTTTGAAAATAAACGTTGATGATTTGAATATTCTTATAATGATGTAGTTGATTGTCGATCATGTAATATTTTCCATGACTTGTGTACTTGTCCGAATACATAGTGTCATTGACTTTTTACATTCACAGATGACTTTCCCTCTTATTTGTGTTTGAAGATCAAATTATCTTCTTTTTTTCCCTATTTTCATGTATTAAAAAAAGTTTTTTTTATTTAAATTTGTAGTGGGAGGAATTGAATTGCACATTTCAGCAGTAGTTTCGATATCTATTGTGGCAATAAGCAGTCAGTTACTTCTTACGTTGTACAGATACAAATGTTTACAGTCCTCTTCGATAGTTCGTAAATTCCTATCAGATGGAAATTTCCCCTGTCACCTCAAGTCAGAAGTTACTGTAGGGTCATGTCACAGCCTGTTGCACAAGGTTTCTTATTTAATTGAAAATACATTTTTTCAGCTGCATGTAATAAAGATTGAACAGAATTTTTTTATTGGCATTGCAAAAGATAAAAAATGCTTTTCGGCAACTCTTTTTTTTTCTTGTTGTGTGAAGAAATGGCAGATACACAGTCATGCCGACACTGTTTCAGTGTAAATTGAACACAGCACTATCATTGCTCTATTAGTACATTGATTATTTTGTCAGTAAAATGTAAAGTGCATCTCATATGATATGTGGGAGCAACTTTGTTGCTAGACTTCCCAAAACTTACTGATTTCATAATTAAGTGCAAGTAACAATTTTTCACTAGGCGAGTCTCAGACATTTCTGTATACTTTACGTTAGAAAGAAATCTGATCATGTAAGGATTGCTTGAAATATGTGTTTTTAAAAATAATTATATTGATAAAATTCAGACTGATTGCGATCATTGGTGCCATATGATAAAGATATATATCATGAAAGACTTATATTTCTGTCAAGGGTATAGCGGGGGAAACACTTGTGGCTCATGTAAAATCTTGTTAGACATCTTACGCACTAGTCATTTCTATTTTCACCCAGGCATTACACCGTACTCTTTTTGCAGTGAAATAGAGGTGTATAAAAATTCTTAGCAAAATAGTCGTAATTTATTTTTCACTTTCATCTATTTGCAATGTTGGAACGCATATAGAATGCATAGATATCAGCTTGACTTTTTATTAGCAAAAGAATTTTACCATAATCCCTCGCACTTCTATCATTATATGTTGAAATTGGAATTGTTAGTATTAGACGAAAATGTGTTGGTAACAATAAGAGGCAGTTGTTACTGCGTGACATACACAACTTGCATTTTTTTGGTAGCAAAAGTGAACTTGTGACATAAATAAATTGCACAGTTTGGAATAAAAAAGTTGAAACAAAAACTAATGATATACAGGCAAAACGTCATTCACAGCATGTACACTCAATATCATGAAGTTAACTTCCACAGTAAAGTAGTAAATAACATGGCAACAAATGCATTATTTTTTAGTTGAAAGATATTTAAAGTTTAGCAGTGGTATTTTGAATATTTATTTACATGCAAAAAAAGGTTTTAATCGAGACAGACTAACAAATAGAACTCCTGTTAGTATAACTCAATGTGTATTTTTATAGCATATTTTTAAATATGAATTGAAATACTTTGTGCTAAGTTTTAGTACATTTTCCGAGCAATTGTCAAGGAAACTAATACGTTTTGTCAGCCAGAGCAATATAGTGCAAAACTGTTGTCCCCTTTATTTCAGTCAGTTTTGAAGCAACCTGATATTCGTATACCTGTCATAGATCGACTATTTTGATTGGTCATGTTCTGAGTCTGCAAAAGTATGTGTTACCCAGCCTACAAGCTATTTCTTGGTCTAAGCTTACTTCTTCAGAAATCAACATATAATTGTAATAATTATTAATATCTTTGAGGTATATGATATAATTTCAATAAGATATTCAATATAATAACTGTGGGCATTAGTGCACATTAGTCTACAATTATATCTTATTTATCTGGCTGTAAGAATTATATTATTCCCTCAAATTACATCATTTGTCACAATGTTTTAAATGGCAGCATTGTGTTACTACAGAGCAGGTGTTTAGATAATTACTGTCCCTGACAATGGCTTTTCAAATTAAATAATTCTCAAGAAAAGTCTGTAAAGTAATGGGATACTAGGAATTGACTGGGTCTCAAATTCTCAATACAGTCTTACAATAGACTGGTTTTATGAAAAGAAAAAGGGGGTGCCGCAATAGAAAAGTGAAATATTTGAGAAAATGTAGGTAGTAGTAATAATAGTAGTTATAAAATCTTTACTGTAATAGGTTGGGTAAAACACAGTTAGTAAATGTACGAAATATTTAGACTTGTTTACAATTTGAAATAACTTTGCACATGTGAGAGAAATAATTTGAACAGGTCTAAGAAGACTTGTTACCATCAATGTGATTGCATATTGGTAATACCTACATTGTATTGAATTGAAGAAATGATGACTTAACGAATAGGTCCAGGTTAACTTTGTTAACCATGGAAAATTGATTGCATATTAGTAATCACCTTTGAGATTGTAATTTGCCATGTAAAAAATTAAAAACATATATGTAGAGGAATGAAAATCCAATACCTGTGATGCATTTGGGTTTTCAGTTTTTATAAAATTACAAAGTTAATTTGCTGAACTTTATAATCCGTTACCAATGTTTTGTTGAGAATGGGTATTGAGTTAAATAACATTAAAACATGAACAAAATGACCCTATTAGATTTATATGAAATCTTTTAAAAATATTAAACTACAGTGACCTGGCAATAGATATTTGCTGTAGCATCGCTAGTTTTTTTAACACAACTTTGAGATTATCTGCTGTTCAATCTTTGCTCACGTAATAATAAATTGGTTCAAATAACATATTATTGAAACCCCAGCGACGGAACGTCCAATGGACACAATTCTATTTTATTCAAAAATTCAATACCTGTAGATACATTTATAAATAAAATGATAAAATTGGGGACATTCTGGACATTAGGTTTTTAGATTTTTAGCTGGCTACGCCAGGGTGAGCTTTCGATCAGATCCTCCCTCCTTTTATGACATCTCCTCTGCACCAATGTTGATAAAACTATGCAGATTATTCCTTGCATGAATTGAGTTTTCCATTCCATTGGAGTCTCTGGTTACTATGGCAACAAATAGGAAAAAAAAAATATCACTTGAGCCAAGATTAATGTTTGCATGTACATTTCTATGATCCTCTACCAAATTGTTATTTAAAATGACCCAGGGGCCCTTACTTTTGCTTGATATATAAAAACTTTAAAATCTCTGAAACCTACAAGGCTTGGAGCCTAAAAATGTAATTTAGTAGACCTCTACCAAAATTGTTCAATTATACCCCCAGCAAAAATCCACCTTATGTGAGAGTGCATAGGAAATATAGGAAAAACTTTTAAAAATTCTCTAAAACTACAGGCCTAGAGCTAAGATATTTGGCATGTAGCATTGTCTAGTAGTTTTTAAATTATGACCCCGACAAAATTGACCCCTTGGTCAACTTATACTGCTTTGGTAAAAACTTAAAAATTCTCCTCGAAGCCCAAGGCCTGACTTAGACTATTTGCTGAACTTCTATGGTACCATGATTTCAATTTATGAGCCCCAACCATGACCACCTTGGTTACAGTTAGAGAAAATTAATTATTTCTTCTCTAAAACCCAGCCTAGGCTTGATATTTGGCATGTAGCATTGGTACTGACCTACCAATAGGTTCAAATTATGACCCGGGGCTCCTTGTCCTACGTGGACACTTATTTCTAGGTTTATAAAACTTACAGTCATTCAATTATTGCTAGACCTTAGATATTTGGCATTTAGCATTTCCTATAAACCTCTTTAAAGTTTGTACAAATTATCCCTGGGGAAAATTGACCTGGGGATATTGTTTTACAAAGGCGTATATAGGAAAACTTACTTGGATAACATTATCTAGTGCTTGACCAGGCAAGTGCACTTGTACCAAGGTGAACAAAAAAGGGCCTCCCTCCCCCCCCTTTTTTCATTACCTTTGATTAGTTTTGATACTTGTTTGATGTTTTAGTTACTTTGACATAATGTAAAATTATTCACATTTACTGAAATATGCATTCATTCATTCATTCATTCATTCATGTTTTACCAAAGAATTTAATAGAAAAAATATTTGTGTTCAGTTTTTCTGTGAATCCAGTATATCACATGTGAGCCTAACCCCTTACCCAACTGGCTGCAAGAGATTGCCTTTGTGACCAGACCACAATGATCAGCCTGAGGCTGTGCGATCATGGCACTGTTTAATATTCATTCATTAAATTTTTAATGAGTATTCTTTTGAACATTTAATGGTAGCCCATATTACAAAGATAACCTAAATTGGCTATAAAGACAGATATCTGTTAAAACAGGTGTATGCATCCTTGAATTGAAATTGGTTTAAGTGTACTTGCTTTAGATATTTATAGTGTGACCAGTTACATTTTCACCAAAGTCTCATGTTGATTTTGCATTGGTATCTTACTTAATGCATGATAACCTTTTTTGTTGCATGCTTACACTTCTAAGACTAATAGAATGTTTGTGGATGAAAATTTATGAAAGTATTAGCAATATAAGTTGTCTATAACTAAAGAAAAGTCTTTCTGGAAGCCGCTAAGCATATAGAAAGTAACGTCTTTATTTAGCGAGGCTTACGCATTCGGTTTCTCGATCTTCCATGCGGGCCTCGCGGCCATATGAAGTCATTTAGCAAGGTGACAGAACAGGCTGTACATCCATGTGTCCTAAAACATTTTCTCTCGCTACTGAATGGGGCATGCAACAAAAGAGTGGACATAAAATACTGACATTTTAACTTGACTGTAAATTGATATGGTTTGTACATGGTTCAGCAGGCGGTCTTTGTAAGGTTAACATTTACCTCTGGTTTCATAGGATAGAACACAAGGTGCAGTAATCCTTAGCTTGTTTTTGGAAACGTTTGATTCAGACTGTAAAGTTTGATCTTAACATATCTTTATCTATGTTCCCTTTTCTTCATGTGAAACAACACTTCTTGCTGATTAAAACCTATGTCGAGTTGCATAAAATTGCACAATAAGTTGGATGATTTGCTAGTCAGTACTTTGAAAATTGGACTGTTCTAAAAATCATTTAAAACGAATTTGGCTTGGCCGTAGTGGTGCCAAGTTTTAGTAATTGGACATTTTAGTAAAAGTGATGACCCAAGAACAATTTTAACGTCTGTCCTTGGGCTTACACATCTTAATTTTGCACACATATTGTAACATCCTAATAAACATTGTTTCCTAATAGCAATGTGTAAATTTCTAGATGCCTAAGGAAGTTGCCATATGTGATTAATACACTAAAGACCCCCAGATGCTAACTTGACACTGCTTGCTGTTTCCAGCACAGAAGAGCGCTGCATATGGATGCTACATGCGTATATTTGTGCATATATGCATATATAGAGGAATCCATTACCTTCAAACTCTAAGTATGACCTTGACCTTTGAGCTAGGGACGTGGGTTTTGCACGCGACACGTCGTCTTGATGTGCTAG
>JAFMSR010000010.1:29697131-29770574 GCA_022818135.1 Saxidomus purpurata
TCATATTCTCCAAACATAGATAATGTGTTCAATGAACGTTTCTAGTACCGATTATCATATTCTCCAAACATAGATAATGTGTTCAATGAACGTATACCATTTTAGAGAACAATATATCGAAAATGCAGCATTTTAGCACAAACAATCAATATAGAGGCCTTCTACAACAAATCGCTATCCACTCATTAAATGTACAACATCAACTTCATATAGATTATTGAATGTTTTACGGTACTGCAACATATTTTAAAATGCTGATTTTACCGATAATGACTGGTATTTATAGCTTAAACTTTAGCCTAAGTAACAATACTTGCAATTATTCATTTATGCTTTTGAAGTTATTTAATTTGACACCAGTTTTAGGGAGTGCCTTCTCAAATAGAATGATTGCTAAAATTCGACCGCAATTATCTTCAAGTCATTGCATGCTGACTTAAAGATTAACATATGAAAAAGATACATATGTCAGTGAGAGAAGGTTTAAACAACTGCGTGTCCGTGAACATATAATGGGAGTGCGAGGCCAAGTTGACCCCATCAAAAAGAAGTAATGGGCTCCTAATCAAAGCATTTTAAAGCTGCTCGCTCTCAGGTGTAAAAAAGCTCTTCAAACTGTATGAAAATAGCATATTTTAGAACATATAATTATAGTCAAATAAAAAGGTTCTAGTATAAATTACTGTAAAGAATATTTGCATATTTGAAATTAAATCTAAACATAAAAAATCACATGACCAGACACAGAAGAAACAGCCCCTGACTTCTCAACATAAAAAATCACATGACCAGACACAGAAGAAACAGCCCCTGACTTCTCAACATAGAAATCACATGACCAGACAAAGAAGAAACAGTCCCTGACTTATCAACATAGAAATCACATGACCAGACAAAGAAGAAACAGTCCCTGACTTCTCAACAAAACCAACCAACCGAGAAAGCCCCTGACTTCTCAACATAGGAATCACATGACCAGACACAGAAGAAACAGCCCCTGACTTAAAATATATTGTTGTGCCGATGACGATTTAAACGTATCACTTATATTTTAATTATAAAATGATCGTAATTTAATTACTACGCATCCAATCTCCTGACTATATTTTATTCAACGATTAAATACAGGGATACATTTATTATTTCTTAAAGGGTATATCCGTTACAATTATGTGAATGGTAATGGTTACAAGATATTGAGAAATAAACTGTTTACCGTCATTAAAATCTGCTGCCACATTACAAAAATCACTCAAACTGTTCGTAAACCCATCATCGAACGAGTTTTTATGTAACTTCTATGTTCTTTCAGTTCCACGGTAAGATTTTTTAAGCTATGAATTTATTTTTTGTCCCCATGTCTCTTAAACAGTCATTGATTTGTGAGCCCAAAGTTCCATCTTCGTATATGAAATATATAACCGTCACCTTCACTACTTCACTTCAAGGTTGTGGCGAGGTCTCTGACTGTCCTATTCGAGAGATTTACGACCCACTTCAAGTGGATGAAAAAGGGGAATGTCCTTCAGCCTCTCTATTGGTCTGTGAAACTATGCTCTTTAATCTAGCTTCGGAGGGTCAGTAATTTTCAAAAGGCGGCACATACAAAAAACCTACCTTTTTGTGAAGTAAGGTGATTTTAGAATATAACAAAGTATCGCGTGTGTTCCTTAGTGCAAAAAAAAAACAACAAACAACAAACTGTGGATCATTCACTAGGTTAGTAACATATTCCGACACATCGGCAGGAAAGACCCATTTTTATATAAGACATTTTTTAAAGACAGCCAGGGTGAGCTTTTCTAATTGATGATTGTTCGTCGTCCGTCGTCCGTCAACATTTTGATTCAAATGACATCTCCTCTGAAACCACCAGGCCAATGTTGATAAAACTATGCAGGAATGTTCCTTGCATGAAGCTCTACCAAAATTGTTCAAAGAATTCCATTCCATGCAGAACTCTGGTAGCTATTGCAACAAATAGGAAACACTTTAAAAATATTCTCTGAAACCACAAGGCCTAGAGCTTAGATATTTGGCATGTAGCATTGTCTAGTGGACCTCTACCAAGATTGTTCAAATTATGACCCCCGGGTCAAAATTGACCCCGCGCGGGTGGTCACTTAGTTTTGCATAGGCTTTATATAGGAAACACTTTAAAAATCTTCTTCTCTGAAAACACAAGGCCTAGAGCTTAGATATTTGGCATGTAGCATTGTCTAGTAGACCTCTACCAAGATTGTTCAAATCATGACCCCCGGATCAAAATTGACCCCGCGGGGGTGGACACTTATTTTTACAAAGGCTTATATAGGAAAAACTTTAAAATCTTCTTCTCTGAAACCACAAGGCCTAGAGCTTAAATATTTGGCATGTAGCAGTGTCTAGTGGACCTCTACCAAGATGGTTCAAATTATGACCCCTGGATCAAAATTGATCCTGCACGGGGGTCACTTAGTTTTACATGATTTATTGTATACAACATTATCTAGTGATCTTCCACCAGGCAAGTGGACTTGTACCAAGGTGAGCGATATAGGGCCATCTTGGCCCTCTTGTTGATATAGAGATACAAGTATTGCTACGTGCCACATTACGACCTAAAATGGCAGGTAGAATCATGTGTATGCCATGATTACACTGTAAATAAGCACTGGACTTTCTAAACATACACTTAGAAAATAAAAGACATTTGCATATACATGTATGTCTTCGTGTATCTTTATACTTTACATGTATGTTTTCGTGTACATGCTAGTGTGTGTGCTTTTGTACATATAGTAGGGGTACATTTGTTTGCTGATGTCCGCCCAATGGTCAGTCTCGGTTCATCCCTCTGTCTTTAAAAATAAATAAATTCAGACGATAACCTAAGAAACGTTTCGCGTACGTTGTTCACATTATGGTTTATCAGTGATTGTTACCCATAGATTTTAAAATAAGTCTCTCAAAGGTCAAGGCCTTTATATTAGAACATGAATTCCTTTTCAACATTTCTTATTGACCTTTATAATAGATAATGATTTTATGACTCTATGACAATTTAAGGCTTATTCTTCTGGCGATGATATCATAGCACACGTGGATGACCAGTATTACAGTTATTTTATTTTCGAATCTTTCTAGTTTACTGATTGCCTGAAGGTGGCGCTTATGTTATGCAAACAACAGTTGTTAAATGCCTCCGTGTAATTTGCTCTTGTTTCCATGCGTATCTATATGTTGCATGTATCCATTCTTGTAAATATGTTTGTTCTGTTCCGTCCGCAGTTGGTAAATAGAGCAGTACAATGTGGAAATCGGTATAGGCGCAGAGTAGACCGTGCTACTAAAGCTTCTCCAATATGTATGTCATCAACGGATAATCTATAGCATACTACTGATTTGGTTACTAGATGAATTATATCTTTATTAATTTTGTTGCCCCGTTTGAATGCTTTTTATTAACTCACTTGTTTCTTTTCAGTCAATGTAAGGTTTATTCTTAGAGACGCTAATTGAATCCAACTGTTAGGTCTTAGTGATATAATTTATTGTTATAATAAGTTGTCTCTCCACTGACGTTGGCATCTTATAAGAGAAAAAAAGATGGCCATAACACAGTAACAGCACCATTATATGACCAACAAACCAAACGAGGACGAAATATAATTGAAATGTTTTGATTCAAAGTAATGAAAAAACATATTTACTGGTATTTAAAGACATTTGCTGTACATTAAATACGTACATGTACATGTAGTATATAATGAAAATACTAGCGAAACACATCATTTCATTTTTCAAACGATTTTAATATTTGTGCGTCTTTGCCGTTAAGTATTACAAGCTAGGTTTCGTTAAATGAAGTGCGCACTAGTAAGAGCTGTTAGAAGAAGTTGTACAGGATAGAGAGAGAAAACAGGAACAAGAGAGAAATAGATACTTAACGTTTCTACAAAATGTCATATACAAAGGCAGAAATTTCATTCTAAATGAATAGCTGCATTTCCTATATAAACATATAGAACAAGTTGTATTTTATTTTACGAATAAAATATAGCACGTTTCTACCAGGACGACGTTCTATAAATGACGCAAGGATGTGACGTATGTTCACAAAACGCGTCGCGTTTTAAAGTTACAATGATGTACTGCTACGCGTTTAACAAAGTTCGGGGTAGTTTTCAAAGAAAATGATTTGTTAGAATCGAAATATTCAATGTCTCCCAGTAATTTGTCGTTGAATAAAATACAGTCAGTCGTTCGGATGCGAAAAATTAAATGTCTTGTGCTTCGCACTCGTGATTTCATTCCTATGCACCCGAACTCCTTTACTGTATTTTATTCAACGATAGAATACAGTAACACATTTATGATTTCTTAATTAAAAAATACACGCTTTTCATGCAGACTCGATCGTTGGACAAACTTATATATGGAAATAAACAAGTCCAAATAAACGTGTTGATATATCTGAATTTTTCCATGAAAAACAAAACGTGTGTTAAAGTGTTCCAGGGTATGTTTATTTCTTAAAAGCAGATAAGCACTGATCGAAGAAGTATTCATGACACAGGCAGCAATGTTCGTATCCATTCCCGAAAACATCCTCACATGCCGCACAAACTGGAGCCATCTTTGCTATTTCGAACGGATGGATCGAGTTCGAGTCACATCTGGTGCAAGGAAGTCCTGGTCCGCCTTTATGTACTATTTTGTACGCTGATACGTAACTTAGCAACGTCACCATGGCAACTATGAGGAGTGTTGATATTTTTGAAAACGACTTCTGTCCCAAAACCTTCATTTTTCTGAAACTAAAGTAAGAAATATAAAAGTTTAGACATGATGTTAAGAAAATTTATTTTCGGATTTTACAAACTGAGTATGCAATATTTTTTTGTTATGCAGCTAGGGAATTGTTTCTGCCATTTAAAACCGTATATACAGTATCAAAAACTGTTAACTCTTTTCTAACGTACACTGCACTAAAACGTGATACGGATCGTTCGATTTTCGAACAGTAAAAACGTAGTTTAGTAATCACAAATTTAAATGACGTAACCAATCAGAATCGACGTTATAGCGCTAGTGTGTTAGAATAATAAAAAGTTCATCTAACAATTTTCAATTGAATATTGATAAGAAACTGTTCACATTTATTTTGTACATGTACCTATTAAATCAAACATATGAAAACGCACATACGCCTCCATTTGCTAGTTGCTACTAACTACTTGACAATTTAATTAATAAACGTTAAAAGCTAAATTTTTTCAGCTATGTCATTTTGTCTATAAAACTAGCATTTAGTACGATATTCATGATCAACAAACATTTACGATTTCAGTATAAAAACATATTATTTTTTGTTTTATCCATATAAATCCACACATACTGTGGGTATTCACTTAATGATGATTGACCAGTAAATCATCGCGTCGTCCGTTACGAGTGGGATAAACTTAGTGTCCATAGAGACACAAGACTGATGCTTATGTCCACCATGGGACTTACTACAGACGTAAAATAGTTCAACGTAGATGTTTTGGTGCTCAAAACAGAGTAAGTACGCACGTGGGATCTATAATTATTACAATTACAGAATTAGAGACACTTGCAGAAATATTGCAAATCAATAACAAACCTTCCAGACGTCATGGCAATACAACCAACAGAATACTAAGACCAAAGCAGCGCCAAATTATATTTTGTGTATTAAAAACCCAGTTACTGTACTTGAACTTTCCTTGTAGAAACAATAATGTTCATTCATTGAAGTAGACCGTGAAATCAAAATCAGCTAGTTCAATTCAAGATTCAATTTGAAGAGGACAAATTTAATTTACAAGCCTTTTAAATTCTTAAGGGGAATAAATTTGTGGCATTCTACGACGAATAAGGCATTTTGTAACAATAAATACCGAGCAATTGAGACCCAAGTTTAAAACTAAATGACAGGGTGAACGGAGTTTCACACAAAAATTGAAATTTAAAATATAAAACGACATTGAAGGTTTCTCCTGGGAGCTGTGACACTCGTCTATCACAAAAAGAAATGTCCTTCAGTTTCAAATAACCACAATTTAGACAAGTCAGTACCTTTTTATAATTTCGAGTCGCTTAATATTACACAGGTGACATACATTTTAAGAACGATGCAACAGGACATAAAGTCGCAGATTTTTTGCCTTCAGAAATGGTGTTGACCTGTGCTAAAATAATGTTATCCATAATACTATATTATGCTTACACATATCACTATAAGCGCCTGCATCTAGACATTTCATTTTCTGATTCTATTTGACATTGAAATTTTCGCATTTTCACTTTTCATAATACATCAGGGCAATAAACTTATCAAAGCATGGGAAATGATAAGCAAAGTGGACATTTTATTATGGATAACAACACAATAAATGAAAGGGGAATGTTAAGTAAGAGTGCCTTTATATTTAATTTGCAAAATATACCCAATGACGTAAGTTTCCTTTTGATACGATTAGATTCACGTTAAGAAATAATAAGCCCCGTAAAATCAGACTGATTATCTGTCTCTAATATATGTAACAGTAAGACAAAAAATCCATTGGCACATTACAAATTATAGAACTATGAAGACAGATTGCCGCATATGTTTTACCTATTGCTATAGACAACTTCTAGAAAACTTATTTTTGCGTGACAACTCTGCGACCGTAGTATGATTCTTTTTCAAATCGCCCACAAAAAGTCAATTTTCGAACTCATTACTAATCTTTAACCGTATTAGCTATCATAAAAAGGGTTATACAGATATTTGTGTCTATAATGTGGCCAAGTGGAGGTAATATTTCTAAAACGTGATACTATATGCACTTTTCTGTTTCTTGAAACGTTACTAAATCAGGACTGATTTTAGCTTTCCTTTGAAATACTGACTTTGTAGCGCGGACATCGAGTGCTACCAATCTGAAGGTCCCTGGTTCGAATCCCGACCGGGGCTCTGGAAATTTCAGAAATGCCTTTTCAGTCTCTTTCAACCTGCGCCTGCCAGGAGTCTTGGCAAGTTCACCCAGGGATATATCCCAGAGTCGGTCGGGACTATAAACAATCAAAGGAAAAAAAAGATATTGTATTGAAATGAATCAAATATGTGTCTATATCTCTTTACCGTGCTACATGTATTAGAGTGTTGAATTTGTCACATAGTGTCAATGTTAGTTGTTATCATCTTAAAGACACAAAATTAAAATAAAACTCCTTTGACAATTTTGCTAAATGTAATTTGGTTTTTTCATAAATAAAAAAAAAGAAACCCCCAAAAAAAAGTCAAATATTGTTTTAGAATTTCAAGTGATTTCGCTTAAAAACAGCAATGGTTCAAAGGACCGGGGTATATCTTACAAATCAGATTACTATTATGCTTAGATATATAAAACAGAAAGTGTAGATGTCTACCTTTAACCTTCATATGCCTCGAAGTAGCAATGCTTTGGGCTCAGTATGTTGCCGCACTGTTTTAACGCCTGCTTTAGTTAAAACATAAAATGCCCCGAACGCAAAAAATAGTAGATTCAGTCAATTTCCTTGATTGCAAATTAAATATTGTGTAGATTTATTATTCGTTGCAGTGGTTTAGATATTAGAAACATCATTTCTTTAGTTTAAAATGTTTGTGACTAAAATATTGTTAAACTGAGCAATATGGCGTTAACACCTATTCTTAATTTTTTTTTATTTATCAGATTTGAATACAAATGTATATGTTAATTGTATTTCATTATTGAATTACTCCTACGGTTTTGTCTACCAGTTTCTTTTACTTTGTTGAATATTTTTCTGTAATGTAAAATGTCTAATAAGTATGTCTGAAACATTAATTAATTGTTTATTTACTGCGTAAGTAAGAGGTAGATGCCAGTCTATGTTACAATTAGATTTTACGTGTCTGGAAAGAAGATTATGAATCGATATTTAAAATGTTTTTCAAGATCGGTTTTTCACAATTAAGGCCACGCTTTGCTAGTTACTACTTTCCAAACATTCTGTCATTGTGAAATATTGTTCTGGCACGACGCCAATGTTTTCAAGACTTGTGACAATAATTTATAGCGAAAACGCTTTGTTGTCATTACATTGGGCGATATAATTGAATAACAAGGCATTAATATTGTGAATTTCGCATGTTTCTTTGACCATCGAGCACAACAGTAAAACATCAAACTCCAGGCGTTAATATCGTGCATATCAGGAAAGACCTAGACTCGGCAATAAATAACTTGACAATAGTGAAAGAAAATATGTCTGACGATGGAGAATTGTTAAAATATTTAGTGATAGAAATCTCATCTATATATCTGCCAAAACCTGCCATGATATTTTAATTGAAAGAAAGAAAATACTGTACTGTAGATCATGACTTAGATGGTACAAATATTTTAACATTTACATAGCTAATTATCAGTATGACTTTAGCTAATACATCCATGTATACGTCTTTTATATCATTGGTCTCATATATTGATAATGCTTATCATACACATTGATGGTACTAAGTTTAGGTAATCATTGCTAATCAGTTCATTCTTGATCTGACCAAGGGTGATATTCGATTTTTAAGGCTAGTTCTTTATATGAGCAGTAGTCCTTTCTTACTCTTGTTTCATTATATACTTTTTTGAACATAATTACCTAACTTTTACACGTATTATTATGATTTTTTTGATAAAATTTGTAGTGAGCTTGAAAGCATTTGCTAGACCATAAATAAATAAATTCTCTCTCTCTCTGGGGTTCTTTCCACCTGAGACTCGAAGCGATTAATATAAGTTGTAAGAACTTGTTTCGCAATCAGTATAAATAAATTGTATAAACTAAATGCCCTTTAAGGATACTGTTAAGACATACGTATTAGAAAACTGCGGATGTCAGAACATACTCATAAATGCACGCTTCTAAAACAACGAACGATATCTACACCTGAAGACCGGTTCTTTTCTTTTACGCGAAACAGTTTACAAAATGCGCACTGATTTGCGATTAAGACATTGCCAAATGAAAGCTATAGTCTTCAGCTGCTATTGCGAAAGATTACTTCTCAGAGTATTATCCACAATGTCAGAATTAAGTTTTCAATTTAAAGTTAAACACTCTGTTACGTACCGTATTAAAATTTGAATTTGAAACCGAAGACTTTTCTTAAGTTTAATGTGCTGTTTTCGGTTGACAAAACAACCAGTAATCTGTCAGAATTTTGTAAGGTTACAGATTGTCGTTTGGCAATTTTGAATAACAGTATGCTGACATTTTTTTCAATACTGATAGCTCGTAAGGAGCACTTGTAAGGTAGAACGTCATTTTTTGTTGACTGTTCCACTGAAACATGATAAATCTTTCCCTTTACATATGCAAAACACGGTAGTTAAGTATAATCTTTAAGACAGAAACCGTTTGTTTATGTTAAAAGGTATAATTAAGAAACAATGAATACTCGTATATTAACGAGATTCGTAGTAGAACCATTTAGCTGCGTTTAGGATTGTCACAATAAAACGGGTACTGAAACTGAAAAAAAAAAACTTTTAAATGAACCGAATGCTTAGACCAGTGTTATATATAACTGCGTCATTAATTGCTTTTAGAATATACATGTTTGCTACGGAAACGCATATACGCCACCATTTGCTAGTTGCTAATCATTCTGTCATTGTGCGATATTATTTTGTCATGAAGCAATCTTTTCTAGAATTGTGACAATAACTTCTCGCTAAAGTGCTTTGATAACGGACATTAGGCAATATTATTGAATCATAAAGGGTTTAAATACAGTGCATGAAATTATATGCATAATAATGTCGAGCGTTACAGAAAGGCTATAATAGCGTTCGTTGTTGTATAAAAAACGCGCACTTCGGGATGCCGTTCTGACATCAGCGCAATAATTTCTCATCTTGATAGTATCCCGAATTGTGATGCACGATATTAACACCTGCAATTTTGAAACTTTTCTGTAACGCTTAATATTCAAATGAGCATGCGAATAAAATTCCTGAAATGCACAATATGATCGCTTTATGTTTCAATAATATCGCCTAACGTAAAAATATTAAAGCGTTTTCGCCAGAAATTATTGCCACAAGTCTTGAAAGCATTGCTTCATGTCAGAAAAGTATTGCACATTGACAGAATTATAAGCAAGTAGCAAATAGCAAATGTAGGCGTAAATGCGTTTCCGTAGTTTGCATATATACACCATTTTTGGCCTGGGGACTGAAAGTCCCCAAGGCCTAAGTTAGTATACCACATTTCAAACCCTGCAAGAATTTTAGCCGTGCTATGTGCGAATAACAACTGTAAACATGCGCTATGCGAAAGTAGTGCAAGACAGACCAGATCAATCTTCTGTTTGAATGCCGCATATGATAAGAACATGTTACAAATAAAAATAGTACATAAAACTTCAAACGACTGCAGGAAGGTATATAGCTTACGGGCTGCATTACACATTTTTTTCTGTTTTAGAAATTAATGCGCTGTTAGCTGATTACGGAAGATAATCATATGCATATCACGGAAAAGTACGGATATTTACGGAAATTTACGAAAACGTACGGAGCTCGATATAAGAGTTTGTAGTTTGATTTTCAAATTTCCGATGTTATTTCATTGACAACTTTGTTATTTACGAACGATAACATATATATTTACCTAAAAATAAATGTCTGTAAAAAAGATATAATTTACGTACATTCCCGAGAAGGAACTAACGTGATCAAATTCACCCGCCATTTATCGAGGACGCTGCATGTCGAGGCCCAGTGAACGGTTTCACTGATTACAACTACAAGGTAACCCAGAATCATTTTTGGTTTTCTCTGTTATACACATTGTACAGTACTGTATTTATATTTCATTGCTGGTATTGCTTTGTTTATTTCTGTTTCAAGGTCTTGTCATTGGTACACGATAATTTTCGATCCACATCATCAGATCATATCGTTTGAAGTTGTACAAAGCGCAGATCGAATTATTTGTACTGGCTTAAACATTTTATAATGTTGACTATGTGATTATTTTTCATTTAACGTACATTTCATAATAAAACAAACTTCCCTGTCACCCATATATTTGTGAATCATTTATTCTGTGTCATATATTAAATTTCGTCCTCTGCACATTTCGACCCGCGCTTTAGGTAAGATTCAACGCAGAACACGTAGGTGAAAAGTTGTTTTTCGGGGAGGTTAACCTATAGCCCCCAGGCCTTCAGCGCTCACAGCGCTTTGATTCTTTTAAGAATTCGTACTACCACGTTGTGGTTTTATATTTTTAAGCGTTCAAAACACTCTTATTGATAACTGATAGAGTACCTACTGATATTATACTAAATCACATTGTGGACGACCTGTGCAAAAGAACTCTACTATAAATTGACCCACAACAATAACTACCTATTTTACATTATGTTCCACATATGTGAAGACTTTGCAGCGAGTTAACCGTTTAAACCTCTTACTCATATCAATAAAACTACATATTTTTCAGTTAAAAGAATATAACCAGCAATATTCGTCATTAATATTCTACTTTATTATTCCCACTTGATAACTGATATCTCCTATTGTAATCATTCCCTACAGTTAACACAGCTGCAGTAAGTTGATGCGACTTGATATTATTTAAAATCTCTGAATAGACGTTACTGTGATGCCTGTGTATTGGACACGGAGGGTTGTTAGTAGTGCTACAGGGCCCCTTTTTTCTGACATTGAAAGGGAAAATGAAGCAACGAAAATTAATTAGGATAACAATATACGGAAACGCAGATACGTACGTATTTGCTAGTTACTACTTGCTAGTTATTCTGTCATTGTTCGGTATTATAAGACACGAAGCAATGTTTTCAATACTTATGACAATAACTTCTAGCTAAAACGCTTTATTGATATTACATAATTCTGGCGACAATCGTTAATATTTTGCATATTCAGTCATTGTATTCACATCTTTATACATACAACGAACGATACAGAACGATATTATAGCCTTTTTGTAACATGCAAATAAAATTACTCAATATGCACATTATTAACTCTTTATTATTCAATAATATTTTCCAATGCAAATATATTATCTAGTGTTTTAGCTAGAAATTATTGTCACAAGTCTAGAAAAGATTGCTTCATGTTTGAATAATATCGTACAATGACAGAATAATTAGCAAGTAGCAATTAGCAAATGGCGGCGTATATATGTTTCCGTAGCAATGTCCTATAAAATATAGCCAATAATAAATGACAAAGAATCTGTTACTATCTGCTTTGTTAATCGTTGCAAATGCGAATTTTATTTCAAATATTACAAAATAAACAAGAACAAATAACTAATAACACAAATAATGAAAGTCACTGGTAACGAAAGGAAAAGAGTTTGATGTGCGAATAAATAGCCATACCAATTGCGATGATGTTTTGCTAAATTAAATGACATAGTAAGTGAAAGTAATGACGCATTTTCTATTTTGACAATTACGTTAGAAAACATTGTAACGTTATCGACAAAAAAGATACGATCTTCCAAAAGAACTTAAGGGCATTTTGACAGACAAAGCAATTGGTAGGATGCGATTTTCATATTTTCCAATATAACATAAATTTAATGTCTTTTGTAAATGTTTATTTGGTATGTTATAAGTAAGTGAGACACGTAAGTTTCTCGTTTTCACAGTTATGGCATATTGCAAGAGAATGCAATATTTGTAAATGGATGAGTAAATTCCACAGAATTCTAATTAGATTTGTTGTGATTGACTATTAAAGACTCTTAATCCCTTTACCTCAGGGGTTCGTGGGTTCTAATCCGCCAAGGTCGGAACCACGTTCATGTTCTATGTATATGTTATATGTATATTTGATTTGAATTGAATTGAATTGAATTGTTATTGTTCCGTATACTTTCTACCTGTTAGCTCAGTACATTAAAACACGATACCATAAGAAATTCAACATGACAACAACCATTACCTAGCGCCTCTTCCTTCACTTTCATTACTTACATTTCTACTTTTTCACTTTCACTTTTTCACTTTTTCATTTTCACTGTTTTCGTCAGTGTTTTTGTAAAATGATTTATATCGATGTCTAAAACCTTTTCTACTGATGAAGGTTTCATGAAAATCGTAAAATAGGAAAACATTTATTTTTAATTTATGGTAAGTATTGATAATAACAATTCTAGTTATTCTGTAGGGTTAACGCACGTTTTTTCGTGTTATAACATCTGCAGAATCCCGAGGGATGGTTGGTGCCCGAGCCCGTTAGGGCGAGGGCACCAACATGTCCCGAGGGTTTCTGCAGGTGTTGTAACACGAAAAAACGTTCGTTAGCGCTATTCTAGCATAAATAGCATTAATAAAACATAAAATTTAAATCTTGAAACGCTCTTACATATACGATGTTCAATAATGCGCGGGACTTCGTCCGTGTTGTTTACGTCACATTTATGACGTCACCAGCGGATTTTGAGCCCGGCGCAGTTGACGCCGTACATGATGTAAGACTTTGGAGACAGATCCGTTGTTTACAAAGGCCCTGTACTGCGCATAAATGAAAACGGGTTATAACGGCGCGTGAATCTCCCCGTTAACACACGTTTTTCTCCTGTTAAAACACCGGCAAAATGGGCAAAAACAACACATTTTATGCTAGAAATTGTTTTTTAACTGTCCAGTTAGCATTAACTTATATCTTGCATTTTTTTCTTTTACATCAAAAAATATATGAAGCCTCTATTTAAAAGTTGGCACATATTAAGGAAGAGTATACATACAGTAACAATTTTAAGGCATGTGCATTTTAGCTGGTTCTCTTTGTTTACAGTTCATGTGCACCTCGTTTTGAACTTACACCAACCATTAAAGACAGATCAAAGTTAAAAATATAATTTATTTAATTAGATCCGGAGTGAGAAAACAAATGAAATGTTAGTATGGCTGCTGTCATGATGTTGTGAATGCACTACATGTAGTTTATCTAAATTACCCGGATTAATTGGTTAAATAATAAACTTACACTTAGTAGATCTTCATGTACCATTTATTGCTATAATTAAAGGCTAACCCACTAGAAATTTTTTGGCAACT
Organism: Saxidomus purpurata; assembly: GCA_022818135.1. NCBI lineage: Eukaryota > Metazoa > Mollusca > Bivalvia > Venerida > Veneridae > Saxidomus > Saxidomus purpurata. The sequence continues at coordinate 29,711,236 of JAFMSR010000010.1, forward strand.
GGTATCTTTCTATAAATGTGTTATTTTATGCCAGAAATATGTATGAAGTCTGTAGTTTAAGATGCTCTTAAATTAGAAAATAAATCTAATTTCAATACAATGTTCTATAATCAAGGATCACATTAAGATCAGTTTCAAAATCAGAGTGACCTTATACAATTTAAGGGGCACTCCCTTCGTCTAGCAGATTATATTCTCGAAACATAGATTATGTGTTCAATGAATGTAAAATGATAAATAAATACAATTTCAAAGAAGAACCTATGGCGAAAAATGCCTCATATTACCACAATTAATCAATATAGAGGCTTTCTGTAATAAATCGCATCCACCCATTAATTGTACAACAACAACTCTACATAGATTATTGAAGAGTTTACGGTACTGCAGTATATTTTAAAGCGCTGATTTTACCAATAATAACCGTGAATGCATAGCTGAAACTGTTAGGTTAAGTTATAATAATTTCAAAGATTGTATTATTTATGTTTTTGAGGTTATTTAGTTTGGCATCAGTTATAGGGTATGTGCCTTTCATAATACTTTTTAACAATGTTTCAGTTGGCAAATTTTAAAAAAGGACATTCTATCGACAGTTGCAATATTAGTTTGATCCTTATTCTATTTTGTTCAGTCCTAAACAGTATTGTTGGATCGTCTAAGCAGAGAATGCATTAATTTTCACTGCTACAGTTTTAAACTCCAATAAAAATTGGAGACATACAATATTTTTCAACAGTGTCAGAGACTTCACGGATATTTTTGTCACTGTTTACCGCTATAAAGTAGCACATACGAAAAAACAATAATAACTTTTAAGAAGACCTAGCTCACACACAAAGTGTACAAAATGTATATAACGTATAATGCATTAACTGAAACTAAGCCAGTATATAAAAGAATCGACTCACTTCGAAATAATACATAACTTTTTATTTATAAACTATAAATAATAGTTTTTTTTCTATTTTCGGATTTATTGTTTTGTTTTTATTTTGTAAGAAAGTCACCGTTTCAACTGAAAAAGTACGGTGTTTATATAAATCATATTCCAGTTTATATTGTCTAAAAACGTTTCACTATTTATTCCAAAAGAAATAAAAGTGTTAGTTGTAACAACTTCTTTGAAAATAATTGAATTATTTCACTATCAAAATATTATCTAAGAAACAGAAAAGTTGAAAATAATTTATTACGATTGTATCTTAACTATACATCACGTGAATTTAAAAAAGCTATTGCTAAGTGCAATGTCGTAAATGTATTTGCTTATTTTGTAAATAACTTAAATGAAAAGTGAAAACAAGAAGCAATAATGAACAAACCTTATGTTACTTTCCGCTAAGGTGGCAAAATGAGCGTTTTTCACAACGTATCAATTGGTTCTTTACGATACTGTGTCTATACCAACGTCCAATGTTGTTAGAAACCAGTTGACTAGAAAAACATGTCCCTTTTATACACACGCGATGCTACATCAATATCCGTAGAAAGGTGGAGGTGCAATTATGGGCCTTTGGAGTACGTCAGTGCAACACTTGATAGTTGCTAACGTTGTGCTGAAGTGTCTCTTTTGGGGATTCGCGGTTTCATAACATGTGGGTGGCCTCGGAAAGGAAGCATGGAAATGATCATGCTTCTAGACTTGAAAACAAAATCAGAATAAAAATTTATTAATTTTCTTTAGCTAGTTAAAGACTTGCGTGGAGACATGATTAACAGAAAAAGAGGTAGGGTGAATAAGTTTAAAATTGATATGGAATTTACGTGGAAATTGTATATTTATATATACAAAGCACACAGGTGTATAGTCTATGTTATTTAAATGTGCAGTCTGACCAACTGGTTAGAAAACACTAATAAGCGTTTGAAACTGAGGGTTATAGTCCATGTCAAAAAGAGCTAAATGAATACCCCACTTAGTTTAGGGTATTTCTTACGATATTGTTGTGTGAATAAGACGTATCTAATAAATGGTAGTGTGGATAGCAACATCACGGAAACTCCATTTCCGAGGGTTATATAAGATTCTTAACGCCATGCCATAAGTTGTCGAAGATATACACCTTGCATTTATTTACGGAAACGCATATACACCACCATTTGCTAGTGACTATTTGCTATTTATTCTGTCATTGTGCGATATCATTCTTACATGAAGCAATTTTTTCAAGACTTATTAGACAAAAACGCCTTTTTATACTTACATTGGGCGATAATATCAAATCATAAGGCGTTAATATTGAGCATTTTCAGTAATTTTATTCACATGTTCATTTTGAATATCGAGCGTTACAGAATAGCAGCAACTTTTCAGGCGTTAAGATTGTGCTTTTACGTCAAGTAAAAACGCACATTTCGGGATACTGTTAAGGGATTGACTCCAGAAGGAAAGATCATTGCACAATGTCAGAACGACATCCTGAAGCGCACGTTGTTTTATTCAACAACGGACGAAATTTTACTCCTGAAGACCAGTACTTTTCTGTAACACTCGATATCTAAATAAACATTCGATTAATATTACTGATTATGCACAAAATTAATGCTTTATGATTCAATAATATTGCCCAAGGTAAAGATTTTCAAGCGTTTTAGCGATTAAAATAGCGAAATAAAATGAAAACTTTCACTGGTAATAAACATGACAAAAACAAATTAACTGTACACTTAAATTGAAGATCAGGCATGTTTTGTTTAAATACTTTTCGTCATTACCATAATATAGATTTCTATGGACAAATATACATGTGGATAAGCGTTAATTTAAAACTAAATCTAAGCATATAACACTTCAACCATTCTAGCCGAAACAATTGAGAAGACTTAAGTTTGATTACGACATAAGTTATAAGCTACTTTTCTACATTTCCTCCGTATGTATTTGTCTACAACAACAAAAACACTTTAATTAAAATCAGGTTGCATATCCTAAAATCTTGCTAATAGACCGATCATTAAAATAAGCCAACCTGTAAAATAATTTCTTGCAGTGGAAATGGACCTGAAAATTAGCCAGATTATAAAATAAGATGCCAGAATTTCACAGAACGGGAATAAAAGTGTGATGAGTAGAATACTGTTTATGATCAAACAAGCAATGATTTTAATTTTATTTACGCTATTTAGCATAGAACAGTGATCAACACATTTAGTGTTATACATGTAGTCATATTAAGCTTAATTAAAATTTAAAAGATTTAAATGCCACCTGAAATTAAGATCCGTAAAATTCCGACAGAATATAACATCCATTTAGTTTACGCGGCCCAATATTAGAATCAATTTACATACCTGTTTTTATTTTCTTAAGCTGAGAAATTACTTTAAAACAAGCCGGTCTGGAAAATAAGCCGGTCTAGAAAATAAGCCCTCATATCCTTCTACATGTTATCAAGATTTTAGAGTATAGCTCATAACATGATTCATTATTTGTCAAACTTGCAATTAATTTGACCAAAATAGCTTTTCTTACTTTTGTATACATGTATCTTGAAATAGATGTTACTGTTATAATGTTGCTTCGAAGTTTTAGTATTGCAGTTAAACATCACAACATTTCAAAGATACAAGTTATTATCCGTTATACGTTTCTATTCTTTTTTATTTTATTTATAAAGTATGCAAACCTACACATTTTTGGAATGTTGTTTTCAAATTCTAAACTAATAAAAGAAAACAAATGATGGTTATCAAGATTACTAAAAAAGTAGTAGGACATGAGAAAAATAGAATGTGTTACCCATACCTCATTTTTGTACAAGTCTTACAGCCGGGGGAAGCCCCATATACTAAAACGTTTCACTGCATTTTTACACAATTCCCTGATTGAGGGAACAGTGTCACAACTTTTCTGTCATCTGTCTTAAATTTCATTCAATGCTGTTGCATTACACTCCTGTAACCATTCAAAAATGGCAATTAAATTGTAAAATATGATGTTTTCAAAAAATCTATGACCCGGTTCCCTCAAACAGAGACCCTTTTATAAAACGCCGGAAAATTCTTGGGTTAAGTGGGTTACCCTTAGTTGTATGCCTTGCTCAAAAAGTGCTGACAGGTAGGAAATTTCATAATATTTAGTAAATATTTCTTTTGGGGGTCATGAGCAACATGACAAAAATAAAAACTTAAAACATTTTTGCGACTGGAAAGTCTTGTGTTTGTCACAACGTCATACATTGACCAGGACACTTATTAAGTAAATAAAAACACATAGGGTTATAATGCATACCTTGTTGAAGTGGCTTTACATCAAGTAAATTCCTATGACCAGAATTTTTTTAACTATGATTTTAAAGTCCCATGATCATTTTAAATTGGTTCGGTATGAGTTGTAAATTTACAGATAGAACTGTATTCCTTTTAATTTAAAACAACGCAAGCGTTTGCCTTTCTTTCATATGCATACCGTTCAAACACAAACACTTGATGATTTATATTGATGACATGTCCTTTCGATTTTAAAAGCAACTGTTTGGAATTGATTTTGTTTGGTTCAAACAATTGGAAGTTTCGCCGGAAAGACTTCTTTCTATGAAATGTGCAAAAAGTACTTGAGAATAGGCCTTTAATTGATCATAGGCCTTTAAACATATTACAAAATAATAAACTATAATTCTTGTAAAATACACTACGAAACACTTTTTAAGTTTCGTTAAAATTTACGTAACATAATTTTGCTAAATCACAAAACATTATGAAAAATTTGTGAAAAAAATATGAAACATTCAAAAAATTGATTTTACCATTCACAAGGTATCACATAGCAACAATTTGCAACACTAAAACACACAAAATGACAAAAGTGATAAAGTCAAGCAATGGAGAAAACTGTCATTACTGTCAGTACTGTAATACACTCACAGCATTTCAGGAGTCAAATTTATTTTCTGAAATGTTTGAACCAGCAAGCGTTCAGACCTGTGCGTTGCCATGTATGAGGTACATATAATCACTTCGATGTTTAGAATATAAATTATGGCTAGGATAATTAACTAAAGATTAAATAGAGTTATCCTTCTTTTCTCTGTATTGTATGTGATATAATTTCTCGGAAGTACACAATTATTATATTACACGAAATATCAACAATTTATTAACTTATTAAGCCATAACACGGTAAATAAAAAGAGAGTTATAAGCCTACCTCCAGCGACAGTATCAATGGCATCCAGATAGAATAATTTTTATTTGCTTTTTGACTCAATTTTATCTTTTTTTGCGGATGATGAACCTTACCGGTTGAAATATATAAAAGTAAAATTTATGTTCTGTTCTGTGAAAATGCGCAAAGCGTTTCAAAAACTGGAAATATGCCTTTAAACATCAGGCATTAGTAGTTATTAGGGATAACAATGGGTACCAAATTTGATACTTGAGTACTCGGTCATTATTCCGATCGAGTACTCGGGTACTCGGAAACGATCACTCACAAGATGGAGGACTAGATGAACGCTGTATCTTTATTTTGATTTCAGGTGTTTACGCTATTTTACCATGAAACAATGTCCGAATACAGGTGTATGTGATAAGGTTTATAAAAGTGTTTCGTCTTTTTTGTTATGTCCTAGATAATTAACTTTATTTATTATCCACCGATACTAAAATAGAGTTTATGTGAAAACCAGTGTTAAAGTAGATTACTCTAAGGCATCATAGTACCGTATTAGATCAGAATTTATGAAATATTGTCATTGCTAACATACCCTTTATTTCAAACAAAGTGTGAAATTGTACGTCTATAGTGTTTAGTTAAGCTACATATTACTATAATCTTATTAAGCACATAACCACATTGATATAATATGAGTAAGCACCAAGTACCGTTACTAGTATTAGGCCATTTTGTAGCAACACATTTATCAGAACAATACAGAATTCAGCATAGCTACAAAACTGTTCATCAAACATCTACATCAAGATATTTCGAAATATTTTTTTTTTGGCGGTATACACAAAATATAGTTATGTCTTTGTAAAATTGTTAATAGTCTAGTCCCTGAGGGTGGTTCTGTGTGCATAAAAGGTCCCCTCAATATTATTGCTGATTTTGTTTGAGGAACATTTCAGCTGCAAGAAAAGTGAGGGTGATCGTGTTGCATCATGGTCATAAGCGAGAAATTCAAGATGGCCGCCAAATTTTGAATTATCAACATTAACAACACTGAAACATTTTACAAACACATTTAGTGTATAGGATAGGTCTATTTTTCAATTTTCTTCTTGACTTAACATAAAAATAAGTATTAATTCGATTTTTAAGTGGGAAAAAGTATCGTGTTTATTCTTTTTTACAATTTTCATCCAAAAATTTGCCTCTAAAATGTAAAAAAAATGCCAAAAGTTATGTAGTACTCGCAAAATATATTCTTCAATAAAGATTAATGTTGTAAATATGATAAGTGGAAATAGTTGATGAAATTAGTTTGCTATAGATATAGTTATTTTGCTCAAATGTGTAATTTAAGGAAAAAAGTGGGTGGGGTAATTTCACATGAAAATGAGCCAAATTTCAATTATACAGTATTAGTGACTTGCCACTGTTTGAGAACAAATGTTTTACCTAGTATATCTAATTCTTCTTTTTCAAAATGAATTAACATTGAGATCTATTGATATTCGTTTAAAATCAATAACAAAATGCATTTCTGTTACATGTATCACTAGTTTATAATGTCATTATGATAAAACATTTACATATAACTTTGTCATAATTGTGCCCATTCATGTCTTTTTAGTGATGTACATGTACTATTAAAATACCAGCATTGTGGTAAGTTTAAATTCAAATTCGTAGATTGTTGTTTCATTAAATTCACATTGGGCATTTTAAATAAAAAGAACTAGATTAAAGTGAAAAATAAAGATATGCCAATTATTTATTATAAAAAAGCACGTTAGCTTAAAGCCAGACAGTTTTTCATTGTCTGATCAGGCCTATATCTGTAGTGAAAGCACAACTGGCAATGACAGAGTAATGAAAGGATTACAACAGTTCTGTCCTACAGTGCTATCTCGGCATTTTCAGTAAACACAACATGAAACCCCTGCTTTCCTGGATGCACATCGTTTCGTTAAGCACCCTTTACAGCTTCAAGTCAAAACTAGACCACTTGGGACACCATGATGAATGACATTGGCAATCAAAGATCCATCAACCTCTTCATAGCCATATAATTTGGGATCAACATCAATGTCTTGAAGACAATGTCATTGTATGTAGCATACAGTGACCTCAATATATGATCTTGTAGTGCTGAGCTGGTTGGTGGGAGAGCGTGTATATCCATTTGCCTTGCTTTGATGATACATGGAATATCTGAGCTCATCCATTGTTAGGCATGTAGCAGTTGGCTTCAACACTTTGACTAGATATTGTTCTGCCCATCTTATAACCTCATTTTGGTTTGGAATATTTAGTGATTTTCCAAATTCTGATAGGTACCTTTCTGGTGAAGCTTTTAATGCAGAAAGTTTGGTTCCGACTTTACTTGTGGTGTCGCAGCCTGTAAGGATATGTGCGGCAGGAAGAACGGCAAAAAGCTCCAGATGACTTTCTGCAATAGCATGAAGAGGTATATGTCTCGTAGAGTTGCCTATTCCGGCCCTCATCTAGATCTCACGCAGACCAGAGAACTTCAAAGTTTGCCAGTAATACAATCCAAGTACCATGACACCTGTATCACCCGAAAGCAGAATGATTCTTTCTGCTCCTTTGCCTGTAGCGTGTACTGCGTGAGGTATCAATCGTACATCTGCCTCTTCAGTCCGAAGGTTTAACTGTGCATAGCCATATTGATTTCCATCTTTAATAGACTGGGATTGCGATGTCATGTACGTTCCAGCTACAGCACTGAGGACAATCTCAAAACCTTTACATACATATGGTCCATTTTCCTGCACCCAATTCCATAACAAACTTTGGAGCTTGACTTTGTTAACAGTTGATCCCCAGAAAGTATCCATATTAACAGGCAATGGTGTGTCCTCTTCAACCCGATTGATCTCTATTGGTTTAACTAGTGTCCTTTTAGTTCTCTCGGTATCTTTTACTGAACCTTCTATGTAAGAGTCAAACACAAAATCGATTCTCTTCGCATTACTGCAAACTTTCAGCATCATGATGATAAAATTATAGCAAAGGTCTCCAAATGTCTTTAGTCCTCTTAGGTTCACCTTCCGTATGTTGGCCATTACATCAACCAAACAAACTGTTCTCATTTCTGTCCATTTAGAAGGTGGCTGTATATCGTTAATGTCCAGTTTCTTTTCCAGTTCGTGACACAGACTACATTTATTTTTTCATCAATCCATCTTCGTCAAACAGATAGCTACTTTAAATAATGTCATATTTGAACAACTCTTTCGTGTCGTAGCCTCTTGCTTGCGCTATTTCAAGTATTCTGTGTCCTCTACAACCTCGTTCAGAATCTTTCTTTTCGGTTTTCCAGCTGATTGCTTTGTTTGCATGTTTGATTGGAAGGTTTTGACGTCGCTTCTGTGAATTGTATCAGCTATCCTCCTAGTTTTCTCAACAAATCTTTCCTTTCTAAATTCTATATAAACAGTCTCTTTCAAATATTATTTAAATAAAATTTAAATTCTAATATGACTCGATCCGTTTCTCAGATAAATAAAGAACGAACATATGCGTTGTACATTATGCAATAAACAAGGCTTTGACACTCGTGTCGTCATATTGAAACCGTTACATTTCTTTACCTTTTTTGTGATATTTGGTCTTGTGGAATCGAATAACACTCTTCATGTACTCTTTCTCGTTTAATAACCTTTTGGCACTCTGATACATGTACTTAGTTATAAACATTTTTTGATTAATTGATGCGCATCAGAACTGACTGTAACACAGTAATTTGCGTCCAAACCAATCGATATGAAATTTATTTTACACTGTATTCACTTTAAAATAGTATGTAATGAAAGAATGGCAAAATGGGATATTTTTTATAATGCAAGAAAGTCATATTCATTTGACGGAAACGTATCAAATTTACGACATATATTTACATGATGCATGCCGTATAAAACTTTTCTACATTGGTTCATTTTAACAATTGAACACAAAACAATATCAACGATCATGATACTTAGAATAATTTGTTGATGCATTCTGATACTTGGAACGTATTGCAACTACCACGTATTATGTCTGTAAAGGTAAAATAAGAACAATTAATTTCTGTCTGACCACACAGACGTTTTTAATTTGTTTTCATTTTATTTACTGGCTACTTCTACCTGAAACTAAGCGAAATCGTAGATGTGGCCTTCCTACGAGATTTGAGTCTCCCACCAGATTTGGCCCTGCCACGAGATTATATGGCATTTATTTACAATAGAAAGGTTGCAGTTATTTCGCTTTTTTATGCACACTCCGTTTATGCACACTCTGTTTATGCACATTTTTTGTAAAGAACAGTTTATATATGCACGTTTTATTAATGGTTGTGAACGAATTATACTTATGCATCATTACAAACACCATTTAAATATTTTCAGCGTGAAATTTGATTTTATTTTCGGTTAATAAGTGAATCAGTAAGTTAACATGATTAATTTAATGTTTATAGCTTGTAAAATTATAATGTATGTGTTTATAACAAACTCAAAAATGTATTTCAAAAACTTAACTTTTTATATTTATATATAATTTACATTCTACATGTACACTCAACCGGTTTAGAATCGCAAAAGTTGCAAAATATTAATTTTAACAGTGTTATCGTATTTCATATTTATTCAAATTTCATACACAACAAAAGCAATACAAAATTAAATTCTTGTAAAAGTTTCAATAACTCATCGCAAAATATGACTTAAATAGAAATAAAACAATAGCGGCATTCATATAAAAATGTTCAACAGGGGAAATCTTTGCATTTCTAAATCGGTTATTGTCAGTAAGTGTACTATACATTTTCTATTCACAGACAAATAAAGTTTGGCTCGTATCCTTTTTTTTCAAAATCGTTCCTTGCATGCCAATAAAAAGGATGTAAAAATCTGTAACGTAGCTTACAAAATTTATCTTATGAAATACAAGATCTCGTAGATTCGTTCCCGAAGGAACTCTGTCCGCATGTTTATATTTCTTTAATAATTAAAAGTATTAGTAACATAAATTCAGAACTGCTGTCTCTTATTGCTTAGAGAATTCTCGAGTTGAAGTATAATATCCATTATCTGAGGAATACTTGACAATAAAAGTTATATCTTGTTATTTCACGGGAGTGATAACGTGGATTGTAAGTTGAAGAACAGTATTTCGTACTCCAGTTAATGATCCTATAAATTGTTTTACACGTCATAATAAAAAAGTAAGACAAAAAAGCTTAATTTTAAAATGTAAATCATATATCGATCCCGAGAGACAACTGTAAACTCATTCTATTATCTCTCAATTTTGCTTCTCTGATACACCAACAACAGAGCTACTAAATTCTTTTGATCTCAGACTTTGCATGGATCCATTGTCACTAATCCACAGGGAATTAGATGAATTGTATCATTTGATTTACAAATGTTACTTTTTTGTCAGAAAAGTGGGTAAGGAAAGAAAGACGTTGATGACAAGCGTTGGCAGTAGCCAATGCCAAAATTGGCTACTAGAAAGTCCAGCTGGCTCACAAAATAAAACAAAAGTTAAATTGAACCCTCAACTGAGTGTTATACGAACAGCGTTATGTAGAAATATTGGCTCGAGGAAAACAATAAGCCGGTGTTAGCATTGAGACCTATATTGCATTCCCACTTAGGTAATTACATAAGATAACAATGTCTTCCTTCTAATTTAGGGAATAACATTATTGGTAATACTTGAATGCTCGGGTATACCATTTTTTACTGAAACAAAAAATTAATGGCATAATGAGACCGAAGACTCAAATAACATTTTGTGCCTGGATGTAGAAGTTTAAGTAGTCAATATAAACCATCCTCATCTCTTTGTTTTACGTGAATACACGTGGTGCTTATATCAGACGTTGTTGACGGCAATTATTATTGAAGTAAGAACAGGACATAGTCAAGAAAAATAGTAAGAACCACAACTTAACATGGAAAGTATAAATTTGCCCCTCTCCGCCTCCATTTGCATCATCGTAAAACAGTTACTATCAAAGGTTAATTATGAGACCATAAGAACAGTTCTTGTTAAGGTAGCAGGCATATCCGGCATCGGAATTCATTTTCATTTAGTTACATCAATTTTAAGAAGACTTTTATATTGTTCAGGGAAATCAGCAGTTAATGTACAATATCTATAAACTGAGGCTTTCCCCCTAGTCTTGACAAAATGAATTAAGCACTTTTCTTAATATTTCGCATGGAAAACATGTGAGTTAAACACAAACAGTAGTTAGCAATCCTATAAATTGTTCAAATTTTTAAAATTCATATAAAAGACAAAAAGTAGTAAAATCTAAATTGCCATCCTTAGCGACAAGACACGTCTTTTGTCTATATTTATATTCCTTAAAGGTATAACGGGCTTATTAGTTGTGGTCGAATATCTTATTGAAATCCAAAACCTAGCTTGATTGATATGTCATTTATTTATTAAATGGAGAGGATCAAAGCATTTAACAAAATGATTGTTAAACACTGTAATTGCAGTATAATATGCGACTAGTTTTTGAATACAAGAGGCCATTATATTACGCATCATCGAGGGTAAGCTGACACAGGGCTCTGAACATTACTCTATAGTTGCACTCGAAACGATGCTACTCATTTACTCATGTAAATAATGTTACTCATCAGAAAGTTTGCAAGACCAAATCGTTGTCAGTTTTAAACACAACGTCTCCTTGGACAAAGACACTGATGCTAGACGTGCCTCGGTCCACCCAGCTGTAAATGGTTAGCAGTGATGAAAAACTCGCCGCCTTGATGACATCTGGATTAAGCGTTCGAGAGTGATTCAATAAGCTACGGAGCTTTCTCGGAATCGAACTTAAAATAAATTCGTATAAATTCTATAACTTCAGAAGCATAGATAATATAATACATTGTAAGTGTTGTTACTTAAGAGTTTGAGCTTTATATTCCAGTCATAATCGGAACAATCAGCATTTTAGCTGTGTTGCAGTACCGTTAAACTTGCAATAAACTATATAAAGTGGTTATTGTTCAATTAATGAGGGGATTCTTCAGTATTCTGTACTGTAAATGACCCTCAGTACGCGCAAGAAAATAAATCTAAAATAAAACAAACAATTTACACATAGTAAAAAAGACGAATGCATTAACCTGCTTTTAGCTACAGTATATATAATGCAACATCAACTGACCTATCTGGTTTTAGAACCAAGCTAATAAAATGTATCAGTTCACATGTAAAGGTCTCTAGGAGTTTCCAGATAAATAAAGTGTCACAAGTGTCACTAATACTAATTGAAAACTATAATCCCTAATTAAATGAGATTTATTCGGCTCCTGTGTCTATCTGTAACTGCTTGTCGCCAATATAACATACAACAATGTCTTCAAGTTTTAATTAAAAGACAGACGATTGTAAGAGCTAGACAACTTTATATTCATAAATGTACATCATAGTTTTTATACTGTCTGACTTCAGGAACAACTATTTTATCTGTATAAACTGTCATTTATTTGTGAATCTTCATTGAAGCATAGCGTTTAAAATTCTGATTACGTGATAAATATGACCTAAAGCACTAATATGACTTCTCTGTTTTTTTATATGGGGAAATGAAATTTAAAAGCAGCTTCATATAAAAAAGTAATAACAATAATATTATAAGTACTTTTTTTTAAAGTGGTATAGGGGAATGCATTACCCGCCTAGATTTATATTACCCGAACCGTTAGGCGAGGGTGGTAGTATGTCTTCAAACGCCCTTATGATACCTCAATGTCACTTTGCGACGTCACAAAACAACGTCATAGATACTATATGCCATCCGCAATCTTGTTTGAAAAACGCGAGACTTTTCCTACGACTGCAGGTTTGTACTTTAAAATGTGAATAAATCATTTTCATACCTTTAAAATTTCGAACCATTTTAGCTGGGAAATAATGACGGGGAATGCAACACATTGTCCGTTGATATCTTTTATGTTTACGGATCATTGGCCAATCAAACGTCTTGATATTTCTTGGAAGGGTAATAAATTGTTTCAATTGAACAATAATTAAATTTAGAGTAGAAGAATACTGTGACTGTATAAGTTTATATCGGACGAGGATGATATTCCGCAGAAAAAGCTTGGTAATAACCTGGTATTTTCTATGTATCATATATGACGTCGTCCTTATGCACATATTAACGAACATATAAAAAATATAGCTTTCGCGATAAAACTCATCCCTTGCTGATTTATTTTCAAATGAATAACAAACGACTTCCATTCATCCTATTTTTCAAGGATTTATTTAATAAAACAACTGGTATTGCAAGATGTGTATAGATTACAAATCTGATCTTTTGTGTAAACGTGATGTTTCTATGCAAGTTTGTGGAATTTTTGTTCTATTTAAGTGCAGTTCATGTGTCTTAGGCTATTAAACAGCACGCTAAAACATGCATTAAAACGCATTATAAAAAGTAGACTGTTAATATTATCTTTGGATGACGTTGACATATATGATGCGTGCAAATGTTCATTTTGCCTTATTGGATTAAATTTTGCTTTCCTTGGTCCGCTGGCTAGGTTCGTGATCTTGACCGTTTCATGCAAATGTACTTTATTATAGAACGGACATACTCTAGCAATGTCTGATAAAAATTGTGTAAATAAAGCTCTTTTGCAACTATATCTGATTATACAGGTTTTCCGCTCCAATGCTCATCAAACTCCAAAGCATTGTAAGACGATTGAACGGATAATATTTCGTACGTTCACAATGTTTTATTTCATTTAAATGGTAAAACAAGAATACCATTGATGCAAAGCATCAAAGGGCGCCGAAAATAGTTTCTATTTCAACATTTATTAGTTATACGGTTTTTGCATATCGCAATGTAGCCTGACCAAAACGTATAACGATTTTGTTATATTGCAACACCCCTGTTTTATACCCCCTTCGCCTACACGGTTTTTTCTTACGAGTCCTTACGGATCGCCAACTCGTAGTCAATCGCAAGCATCCGTACATAACTCGTTGGTATCCGTTAATAACTCGTCACAACTCGCAAACACTCGTGAGGATCCGTGAAAGTAGAGGCAAAGTTTTTGACATGTGAAAAATTTTCTTGCGATTGTCCACGGATAACATTTCCGTACATAACTCGTAAATAACTTGTAACAATCCTTCAGTATCGTAAACCGGTCGCAACAAAATGTAACCCTCCGTAAACTACTCGCAAGAATCCGTAATTGTCGCGTAAACAATTTGCTTTACGATTTGTTACGGTTAGTTTACGTTTGTTTACGGACTATAACGAGTGCTTAAGTGATCTTTACGATTTCATTCACGTCGTGTTACAATGGCTTTACGGATTGTTAAGAATTATTACGAGCACTATACGTATAGTTACGACAACTTTACGAATACATACGTATACTTTAGGATTTAGGTAAGGTTTATCTATTTGCTGTTGGACATCTTCCTCTTCCCTCTGAGCTAGTGCAAGGAGCAATTGCAGAAATCGTTGATATGACTGCAATCTGTTTCTCTCATATGCCATGTTGTCTCGCTGGATGTCAGTTGTCGAATGATACATAGAGAATTGCATACTTTTTTGCAAAAAAGAAACATATGGACTCGTAAATACTTGTAACTAACTCGCAACTATTCGTAATAACACGTTAACAGGTCGTTATTTACACGTAAAAACTTTATTTAGATGAATCGTAACATTCCGTAACATACTCGTAGCAATCCATAAAAAAGCTTGTATTGCTCGTATTTATCCGTGGTAACTCGGAAGCAATCGTAGATTTTTGCCGTAAATACATCGTAATAACTCATAAAAGTGACCAAATCGTAATGATCCGTGTACTTTTACGAATTTGTGCCATACGTAAGGATTCGTAAGACAAATCCGTGTGTGTGAAGGTAGCATTACTTTTATTCTCATGTTTAATCTGTAAAATTAATCAAAATTAATGCTTCTCAATTTTTATACGTTCTCAAGTAATGTACATGTGTGGCGTTAAATAGCTAAAATTAGCTTTTTGATAAGCAATCATTATTAGTTTGATTTGAATGAAAAATTTTATGAATATTTGCAGAAAACATTTAAAATCATGGTGGTTTTAAAGCTGAAAAACAAAAAACGGAAGAAAAATTATTTTAAAAAATTGGGTTTGACCGGGATTTGAACTCCACTCGTACAATTAGGCGGTCATCAGCTTACCCACTACACCACGGAGACTGACTTTAAAGCACGTGGTAAAAAATAAGCTGATATTATAATTTTGCAAAACCGATAAGGGAGAAGTTGTTTTACGTTTTCGTATTTTTTCTAAAAGATATGAAAAGGAACATTACAATTAAACAATTACGTTTTAATGAAGGAAATGTGTATAATCAATATTTTAATGTCTATTTCGTATTATTTTAGCATACAGTTAAAACCATTTTTCTTCGCATTCTAATAACCGCTCCTACCATGTATTTCGGAAAAACTATTCCATAATAGGCCGCCGCCGTCAGCGGCGGCGCCAACAAGAATTTCCAATGCATGCATTGATACAATGATGCACAATACTTTTAAATAAAGACATGCAATA
Organism: Saxidomus purpurata; assembly: GCA_022818135.1. Lineage (NCBI taxonomy): Eukaryota > Metazoa > Mollusca > Bivalvia > Venerida > Veneridae > Saxidomus > Saxidomus purpurata. Next base: position 29,726,959 of record JAFMSR010000010.1, read on the forward strand.
TTTTTCACATAAAACATTAATTCACAGACAGAACTTTGTCTAAGAAGCAATGCACACGTAAAACATTGTGTTTTCAGAGATAAGAAATGTTCATAAGTTATTCCGTATGCTACATGATTAGCTAAATTTAAAAGCAGATTTGAAAGTCGTATCTTTCTTTATTTAGAAAGAATGTTCCTTTGTCATCAGTAGAATATTTCGTCCATGTCTTGTCTTTGTAACTTGTTCAGTCAATAAAAAAGTAGTTTCTTCTGACGTGTCGAGTATTCAGATTTGATTTTCGTTATGTCTTAAGTTTAAACATATTGTATTCCCAAATATATACAATTGTACTAACAGATTAACATATACATAATTGTACAAAGAGCAAACGGATTGGATTGGATTCTTCTTCTTAAAAGTAAAGTATTTGACAGGATCTTACGATTAATGCAACATTGCATTTACAAGGGTAGGGCGTATAGTAAGGGCAAACTTGGTTCAAGTGAGAAATCTGATCGCAAACTTGAGAAAATGGCGAATTTCGTGTGTTTTTAACTGATTCTACTTGGATAAGTATTCTTTTGCAATGAAATTGTACGAATAGGCCGTTTGTCAAGGGTTATATGCGGCTTTCACTCTGTTCTTAGTATCAAAACGCAATGTTTCGAACTTTTGATGTTATTGAAGGTTGAATAATATGGGTAGGTCGAGGCTTTGCCAGATAGAAACCAAAAGTGCTTGACCATTTTTTCAACGCCTTCACTGAAATCGTTAGATGTTAAAGCCAGACTAGAAAGGGCGGGCGTATGAAACATTCATATGCAGTTCACTGCGATCACAAACAGATTTTAGCCCAAAACTTTATATTTACAAACTTGTCACGCGCGCTTTACTTCGTTTACTTCTAACAAGTACATCGTTCTATAACAATGACTTGAATTTCAACGTGCGATTATCGTTTTGATTTAGAAAAGAAACTTTGCATCTATACATATATTGCTATTTACCTTCGACCGCATACGCACACTAATGACATTCTACGAGTTGTTTGCATGTAGGTTGTTTGAGAATGATATTTGATTGTTTCTTTTTGTTTTGATCTAAATAGATATGTATCTGTAATTAGGTTTATGTCATGTGGAGTACTTTAATACTGATAATAGTTGTATTAGTAGTCACGAGTTGTTTAACCAGTTTGCTTTTCGGGTCAAGCAATCCCCCCAATTTAGTAAAATTTTCAAATTGAATATTTGCCTGTCTAAAGTAACGTACATTTTCGATAAATGTTTTGTCACGTGTATATAATGTTAGTTGCAAGGGTTGAAACGCTAATTCGTCTTAAAAGCACGCATGTCTTTTATGCACGCATATCTTATATGCACACATGTCTTAAATGCACGCATGTCTTATATGCACGCATGCCTTAATTGCACGCATGTCTTATATGCACGCATGTCTTAAATGCACGCATGTCTTATATGCACGCATGTCTTAAATGCACGCATGTCTTATATGCACGCATGTCTTAAATGCACGCATGTCTTAAATGCACGCATGTCTTATATGCACGCATGTCTTAAATGCATGCATGTCTTAAATGCACGCATGTCTTATATGCACGCATGTCTTATGTTGCACGCATGTCTTATATGCACGCATATCTTATGTTGCACTTGTATATCCTTGTCAAAATCAATGTGCAAAAGTTATTGCAGAGTTTAGAAAAGCTCATTAGAATTTAATTTTTGTCTTTCACCAACATATATTGTCAAGTTAACATTGCTGTCAACGATTTGTTCACCTTTCTTTTGAATACCGGTATTTGTTAATTGCAACAATGCATGCAATAAAACCTTTATCTTCTTTATCGGTGTTACGACAGTGAAGTGATGTTTATTTTACTCATATATGCAACTGAGTATTATAACAAACTTGGAGAAAATATAGTTATGAAAATTCATTACTGTCAATAAAAAGTAGAGAAAGGCAGTGTAGTAATTCCATACAGAATTATTATATTTAATTAGACGGTACACAAGTAAAGGCTACTTTATTGGTAAAACCCACATAAATAAAGCTCTATTAACATTTATAAATACAAATGTACATTGATATATTAAAGTCCCAGAATCACTTTGAATTTACTGATATTATAACAAAAATATATTCATATGATAGAACCATGTTCTATTCACTCTAAAATAATGTTATAAATGTGATCCTGGGACTGTAAAAACAATTATAAAATCATGTTGAAAATATCACAGACACAAATGATTATCACAAACAGTACTATAGAAATAAACATCTTGGAGGACGATTTTGTTGAAATCTTTTTATAACAATGAACGTTTAATCTTGTCATTAAAAGAGTATAAAATGGATGCATTTATTTGCCTTTTATAGATATACATCCGTATAACACTATAACGACTGACATAATTCAGTGATAAAGTTTATCAAACAGATATAGTGCACACATGTCTCATTGTTCAAGACCTTTTGCGTAGTTTTATTGCCTCCTATTGTGACCTCTGTTTGCCTGTGGCAATCTCCCGAGGAATTCAATGGCTCTCTGCTTTACCAAATCCGGTACTGATTTGTCATTCCTTAAGAAGGTTAGCTTTCTTCTGAAACCGTCATTTACGACAAACGTCCCATTCTGATAATTTTCCAGGTCAGTGCTGAGCCTTTCGTATGCGATCTTCCAGTGCAGAGACACAACGACGGGATGGTAATTACTTGATGAGAGTTTCAGTCTATCTATGACCATTTTCTCAGATGCTGAAAGTTCTTCTGTTCTGGTATCTCTTGTATACTTCCGTGGTATTTGGTCAAGAATCCCCGATTCGTATTTCTGCAAAAGACTTTTAGCATTTCTCTTTACTTGTGTTGGAACATCCGGATTATTTGCTAAGAACTTCAGCTTCGGGATCGGGATTGTTATGCAGTAATTTGTGTTTGCATTTAATTTTTCAATGTTATCGTTAACCTCTTGTTCTGCAATCTTCCAGTGCATAGATACTACGACAGGATGGTAGTTACTTGACGACAGCTTCAACCTCTCTAAGACCTTTCTTTCTGCATCAGCCAGTTCTTCAACAGTTGTATTTCTGTCATATTTTCGTGATACTCTGTCCAGTATAACCGATTCATTCTTCTCCATGAGTGTATGAGCAATACCTTTAATGACGGCTGGAACACCAGGATTGTTCGTAAAGAACTTTAGCTTCGGAACTGGTATCGTCATGTTATAATCAGGGTCCGCATTTAAGTTTTCGATGGCTTCTTTGACCTCTTGTTCTGCGATTTTCCAGTGTAAGGTTACTACTGTGGGTGGATATTCTGGTTCATCTTCAGACAAAGGTTTCAACCCTCTGATCATCTGATACTCGGTCTTAGATATATTCACGAGTGGAGTTTCGACAGTGTACTTCTCTTGTATATCGCTAGTAACAATTTCAACAACTTGTCGTTTGATTCTGATTGCATCATTTTGCAGTGGCTCCGATCCACAGTGCTCTATGTCGCTAAGCTTGAAAAGAAGGCCACGATCTGGATTAAACGTGGCAGGGTCTTTAAGCTGTTCTTCAACTGACTTCAGATAACTGTTCCATGACTGATTCTTTAAGCGTTTAATCGCATCCGGGAGATCAGACATCTCTTTCGCTGTTGTCTCGTTCAGCGCTCTAATCTACAAAAAGAAACAACAGTACAAATTTAACCATACTATATGCAAAAAGACACTGTTGTCTAGCAAACACTGTGAGGTCTAAATAATGAGGTATTTTTACAAATTTATGTATGCTAAATACATACATTTTGTTTGTATTAATCATACTTATAGACATTTGTTAGTGTTGTAATGTTAAATGCAATTTGTTACTGTTGCTGCTGTTATCATTAAGCGATATCGCAGTAAGGGTATATCAAAACAAAAGTGTCAAAATGTGTAATAAAATCCTATTACCATTGCCACAGTGGAAAATGTGATGGTAATCAGATTCTTGATTAAGTTTGTGAAAAATAATATTCTAAGTGAGGAAGCGGAAATTAAAATTTGTTAAAACTTCGACAGTTGAAAGGGACAAAAGGGTAGTTTGGTTACTCACATGATCAAATTATAAAAATTTGTAAAGATGTGATATATATAGAGCATATATATAACGAGGAAATATTGAAAGTAGGAGACGCCAATTAGGCAAATTTTTGACAATTCAATAGAAACAATGTATCTTAAGCGTTCTGGCTGGTAGTCAAAATTCGCCGCGATTACGCGCACATTATCTAAAAAGAAAGTCGTATAAAATAGAACAAAGTTTACAAGTAATCACATGTTATATAAAAGTTTGTAACCAACCTCATCTTCGTCAGTTATGGCAGTGAAATCCGTCTCAAGGCTGTACTTTGTAACCATCTGCTGTATCACTTCATTTTGGATTTTCATGTTTCTGTCCTTGCGACGTTGTTTTATATCTGGATCTATCTCAAATTCAATTTCTTCTTGAACCCTTTCATGAAATAAGTCACCAAGTCCATTTTCCAAGATATACCTGTAAATTACATTTTACTTTGTACTAATAAGTTCATAAATCAAGGAATTTTACAAAACAGTATTGCTTGTTTGTATATACATTTTCCGAACTCACAGCAGCGAGTTCTCCCGTATATACTAACAGTATCTCCGGCAGCAATTTTGAAATTTCATTTTTTGCATATTAACACGGTACTTCGACGGTCATGTAATATATGCAGATGATCCCAACCAAACAATTATCGTGATGGTATTTCGATTTACGGAATTATGAATACCCATTGAATACAAAATTAGCAAGCAAAAAATGCACAGCAAATAGCACGTAAGTATAATGCTCACAATTTGAGAAATATCCGAAAAAGAGAAGAGGATAGTTCTTAAATGTTGAGATCCTAAATTCTATAATTGTTCAATTTACTTTTTCTGTGTTTCATAGACCTCTGGAATCAGGGCTGTCACATCTCCACTAGCATATTCTAACATTTCTTGCGTCATAGGTCTTTTAGCCCAGAAATCACCAACATGTTTGTTCCATTCCATCTAAAATATATCTGTGCAGTGCAGTATACAGAGTGACAAACAGCCAAATTAAACTTTCACAGATAACATACGATATGTTTGTTAGCTTGACTGATTGCATGTGTATGGACTGGGATTTATCAACAGAAACGAGGTCTCTGCAGATATTGCACACCACGTTTTAGCAAATAGTTGCTTAGAATTTAACAAATATTGCACTTTTTTGTTTCGTTAATTAGCGCACGATTTCAGAAGGTATGTTTATCACGCACCTAACGGCATATGAAACGTCAATTCAACCTCAATAGATATGATTATTTTTTCAGGTAAGCGCAGGAGCAGCTGGTATAAGGCATTTAGTATTATTCTATGGTTGTGATGGACATTGTTCACCAGTTGACTAATATGTTCTGTTAACTAGTACTATAGGCTGGTTTGCACAGTGACCCATATTTGCAATTATTGTAATCAGACTTGCTTTACTTGATATAATATCAGAAAATTAGTTCCTCCTGATTTTATTGTTTCGCATTATTCGTTCTTACCTTCACGTCTTCCTTGCCCTCGTAAACGTCAGCATTTTCTGAATATAGCTTGCAAATCTCGGCTAGTTTTACCCTCGATGGGAGCTTCCTCCCTTTATGCTCTTGGATCACGAGATGTGCTACCTGAGTTAAAATATTTCAACTTTAAAAGTTAGTAATGTAATCTAATTTCAATTAATTTTTATTACTAGTTTTTTTCTTTATACACAGATCTTTATGTAAAAGTTGTAGATTATTTTCTTATCAAACTTAGATTTTTTAATATCTAACCGATATCTAGATGGGATTTAACAAAAGATACTTGACAGTATTTGCTCTTAATAGATTTAATTACCTGTGTGTCGAAAACATTTTCAAGTTTGATACCAAACTGGTGGGACAGAGCTGCACTGTCCCCTGAACACGACTGAATTACCTGAAAATAATAACAATGGGTATATGTTTTCAATCCTAGAGAAATAATCTGAAACACAGCCTTAACGACGATGTGTATTTTGCTTAGACATGCTCTTTTAAATTCAGTACTACAAGAATGCAGTATAACGCTTTATTCTTGCACTACATTACCTTAACAATATCCTTCGAAGTTAGAATTGAAGTTAGACCAGTCTGCTCAAAGAATGTTCTATCCTGAGCTCCATTTTTCATTACGTCGAATAAGTAAACCTTTCCGTCAAGAGTACCAATCTGCAACAACGTAAGAGGTCCGTCTTTGCCAAGCTGTACGCCTTCAGAATCAAGAGCAATCAACTCTTTTTGTTGAAGATGTCTCACTGCATCTTTACACTCTTGTATGTTTTCGGGTGTGAATAGGGTTGGTGATGGAGATGCCATTGTTTATTTGTCAGTAGTGCATTGAATACTAGGATCTATGTGAGAAGAAAGCATACATATATAGACATATGTTAAGGGACCTATTGTCAGACATTCAGTTTTAACGACAAATTTAGAACATTAGTTGAGTCATACCCACGAACGGTTGCAAAATCTTTTGTACAAGCTTATGTTAAAAGAAGATAATGCACTTTAAAAAAAGATGAATGTATTTTAACATAACACTATAATGATCAATATCGAGAATATTTTTTATAAATTTTATCGAACATTGACTTTATTGAGGCCAACTTAGACTGTATATTTTTATATTATTCAAACGTTGATTAAATCATCATTCATTTAAGAAAATTTAGTAGTACTTATGTACAGTATTGTAGTTGTTCATTATGAACTTACTAGTACGTTAGAACTTTAGTCAAAATGAAATATTCATAATTCTCTGTGAATATACATAGAAATATCAATTTATTTATCCTTCTCATTTCAGCACTTGATATATTCAACTATGAAAATAACACATGTCATGTAAATCAACCATACAATTCACTTAGTACTGCTTACTTTACTTTTTTAAGAGTAAGCCCCATTGTATATGAATAGCGCCTCATGTAATATTTCTCTTAGGGAAGGATACCGTGAAAGCGTCAAGTTGGGAAACTGTTGAATGTCAATAGTTGCATAAGCAGTATTCAAGAAAATGACTTATTAAAACAGCTAGACTTTAGCATTATTGCTGAATGACTTGAGCCCATACCCCTAACCTACGAGATAACAACACCCGCGTTATTGTGACCATCTCCCTGTCGAGCCGAATATCCCTATCAGTACGTTTGGTCCTGTTACACAAGTGTTTTTATTTTATTTTATATTAATTTATTTATTCTCGCGATTGCGAAGCAAGTTTACAACTTAGATAAATCGCTTTCGAGACTCATTCAAGATAAAACCAATCTCGAAGAGATAGAGAGAGTCAATGCGGAAGGAAATATCTGTGTCTTGCCTAAGGGCATAACCAAAGTAACACAAGTATCATTATCAAAAATATGCTGCAAGGTTCCCTAAGCAGGTAATACTGGTTAAAATGCGCTTAAAATATTGCAGTTAAGGGTTATCACTTGCTGAACGCTGATAATGGGTTCATATTTATAAAATGAATGCGATCATTGGAAGGTTTTTACATTTTCTAGACACTATAATAATAAAGATAAAACCTTTGAATGTACAGAAGAAAGTGAGCAAAAACTGATATCTTACCTAAATACAGTAGTATTGTTCTTGAATTTTATTGCAACATTGAAGTTGATATATTTTTTTTCTTAATGTTTGTATGCTGCTTTTAACTCAAATTCATTTAAAAAAAAGAGTGAATTTAAGTTAATGACAAGACAAACTGTGATACAAAGTATCACAGCGGTCCTTCAAACAAAACTGACATGTAAATATTGGTGATGGTTGATATTGAGGCATGGCCCCAAAAGAATTCAAGGAGACCAAGCTTAACTTATACCTAGCAAGTATAATTTGTTGAAAATCCAACTTAAGGTATTCAGCCCATAATGGTCAATTTTTCAATACTATATCCTTTCAATGATTCATATTCAAATTTTAAAAGAAATTTACCGTCTAATTAAAAAGATGTATGGAATTTCATACCCCTAGCCTCATCTTGTAAATAACTAACTTAACAGTATACCAGAACGAATAATTTGTCAATATTCAGTAACCATTATATAACAATTTAACATAATTTTGGTAATAAAGTTTTCAGTATACACTGTAGAGATACATTAACTACACATTCTCTTATGGGCCTGCCCAAATGATAGTGATGTAGATATGTTTACAAAGTTAAAAAGAATGATGAAGAAAAGGTAAAGGGGTTTAAACTCAAAGAAAATGCAAATTTTATCAATGAGGCATCCATTCCACTCTGTTAAATTGTGTCTTAATACTATTCTTAATATGTGTATAATGGCAACAAATTATGAACTTTTCGGTCTAGATTTTCAAATAATCAGATCTAAAATCAGCCATTATCCTTATTAGTTTCACATGACTGAAGATATTTAAGATTATTTGCCGTAAAATATTTTAAAATGGTTAAAAAGCTAAAAAGATTTATTAAGTAAAACAGAAGTTTTTTTTTTTAAATTGGGTTCAGATGGGATTCGAACTTCACTCGTAAAAGTACAAATCAGACGCCTTAACCAAATACACTACGAAGAGTACATTTATGTGGGAAAAATAACGTTATAATGAGAGACAAATCTATATAAAGAACGACAACTCTTGCGTTTCTAGAAAAATAGACTGTGTATGCAGTTTTCATCTCAGAAGTACCTAAATTTTCAATGAAGAGAGACGCATATATATTCGATCTAGTGCTTAGTCTCCATGCACCCTTTACCTACCCCGTATTAGATATAGCTATAGTTATTTTAAGCAAGCTGTTCGTCGCGAAATTTATAATACTATAAATTGATTAAATAAATAAGTTATCTTAAATTATTTACCAACGGACGTTGAAGGTAGCGGAGATAAGTTTTATTTATGGCGTTATACTGGCACTGATGAAGTTTACTTTAAAGTCATTATTCACATCTGCTGTACGGGTTGAACCTGTTCAGCCAATTTTACCAATAAAATCATAAATCACGTCTACTGAATGAAACGAACCAGCTCTAGCATAGTTTACAAAACATTCCTTTTGAAATAAACTCTTTTCTTGAAGGTCTAAATGTACTACAACCCATGTGTTATTCATGTCGCCCTATCTGTAATAACGTGTAATTAATATATTTCTTTATTGACACATTTTACGCCTTTAATGAATACAGCAGCTTAAACTTCAGGAATAAAAAAAACCCATGAAATCTTAAAGTATACTAATGTCCTTTGTCCTTTTACATTTTTTGTATGACTAGTGGCTTTAAAAAATATATAGGTTAAGTTGTTTTCCGAAAATCACAACTCGTAACACAATGAGTTTGTTATTGTATTCGGTTATACGTTTCACGTCATATGATAGTCACATTATTGAACGGGTACTACTTTTGACAGGTCGCCAATTTTTACCAATGATGCGTTGAGTCAAATAGACAAAGTCATACAGCACGGTTGAGAGATTACACTAAAAGATATTAAATTAGATAAAAAGATATTACACTATTAAAGGAGACTGTTCATATTTTGTTGATACTGGTTCTGTGAATTCTTGAGTTTTCAAAGAATGAATTAAAGGAAACTGATGTCATGTTTTCGAAATTTTATTTTTAATTTACACTTCTCAATTTGCACAAAATAAACACAACACATGAGACAAACAACATTTTTGCCAGCTATTGGTCCGTTAAGTGTACATATCTACGTATGTAGCATTAGGCACGGTAAGGTTTATAGGATTTTAACTTGTAGATAATGTGTTGGTCTTTTTGTTTTGATAGTAAGTCCTCTCACATTTATAATAGTTGAGGTAATCATAGCTAATCAGTTCATCCTTGATCTGTCACATTGTTTATAACGTTACGTCAAAAGTAATATACGAAAGTCATATTACATGGGGGGATGTTACATGAGATTTTCCAGCACTGATGAAAACTGCGGATACCTCGATCCGTAGCCTGGTCACCAGGCCCTGAAATATCCCTTTTACTATTAATATTTCACTGTTTTGTTCTAGAGCCAGTCTACTATCTAGCGTCGATTTCAGGAACGCCCTAGTGTACAAAGCAAAATCATACTAAATATACTGGAAATAGTGCACGAAATATAGTATATAGCAAACACATAAATTTTATTAGATTAGATACTAGTCTACCCGATCCGGTGTGCAAGAATGTATGAAATGCGTATTCTTTTAGGTATGGCGAGACATAAATAAATGAATGAATAATAAAATAAATAAATACATTAACGAAATATTTATCATATATTTTCCCTTGTGTAAATTATTTACATGGCATAGGAAGTAACCATGATTACGCAAGTCCGTGAAAAATAAACTTCACAACCTTAAACTGTGAAAAACAATTTTGGAGCAACGAATACCATTTGTCGCTCTTTTACTTTCTCTTTACATGTAACCCTTTAAAAACTAGTTCACATGAAAAATAGTTTTGTGTGGCATCATAGCCTGTTGTATGCTTTTCATCCGAAAAAAAATGTGCATTTACAGCCCAAATTAATAATGAATTCGATATTACTAATGAATCAAATTTTGTTTGGTGTAATAAGACTTATGGGTGTTTGCTCTTAAGAAGCATCTTTGTAGCTTTAAATTCGCGCTATAAGACGTTTTATTACATTTAGTTAAATAAGAAAATTTATTTACGATTGTATACAGTTAAGACCGTTATAATTAAAACAAAAACAAAACGTCAAAGCATTTCAGACAGAAATATACACACCGACCGTAGTGGTTGTTGTTAATTTGGACTGTTTTTATTCTTTTTGTAACTTTATATAGTACATTGTAACAAAACTAATGAGATTGTTATATTAGTTAAACGTATGTTAGTTTTGGTACTGACTACTTAGAATATAGTCATTTTCTTATTATCGGTACGCCGGCTTCGTTTTGAAATAATAGGAACAAAAGTTGCCTTTAACCATTTACATTTTCGGCAATGATATTCGTATAAACAAGAATTGCAACACAAACATACAAACACATAATACACGACACTACATATTTTCCTTGTATAATCAGAAAACAAGTAATTTTTCAAAAGTGTTTTTGTGTAACACTTCTTGATAAAATGAGTCAGGTCGAAACAAAAAATAGTAATTTTTCAAAAGTAGTTATTTGTTATACTTCTTGGTAAAAGGAGTCAGTTTGCAGCAAAAATGTGCTAGCAGAAGAACTAACAACACAAAAAAGAAGAGTATTGCCGACTCCGAAATGATTTAATTCAAACCCTGTAAATGTTTTGTAACACAGTAATTTAATATCAGTGTAAGGTGTTTGTATATGATTAAAATACAATTATTTTATTATAGTCACTAAAAGCTAGTTACCTGCTGACACGAAACTCCTTAAATCTAAAATGAAAATATCTTTGTCTTTGCAACTGATTTATATTTTGGATTACCGTATACACATGTAAGAATTTTTGAAAAATGGAATTACGTCTAAACTATATTTAGTTTAGTCAGTATCACGTGATCATGTTTACGCAAAATCATGTTAAAAAAGTTTGATAAAATATGGTTAGGTTCATGTAAAGGTTTAGAACAATCTATAGATAAAGCCTGCGTCATGAAATACTAGGATATCACACGACTTAAGTGTCATATATAGTTTATTAAAGTCTCTTCATTGCACATCAAGTACATTGCATAAATAACATAACATAAAATACCATGCACAATGACATTCATATATGAATTATAAGAGACTGTTAAAATACATTTGTAGTCTCAATAAAAGTCAATTTAATTCATTTACCCGTATCTGACTAATATAACAAGCATGTGTATCACAGTAAAATAATCTTACTTTTTCTATTGTTTACATATGTACACATAAAAGACACAATATCCCTGTTAATCCTACAGGCTATAATGTTTTATCCCAGTTATAACAGGTAAGTATGAAAAACAGAAAGAATCTCATACTGACAAGTTCAGCCTAAAATGTGACCTACCATGAAATATCGTGTGTAGATATATAAACTGGTATATATTTCAAGACTAGGGGAATGCGTTCCAGTCTGTTAAAATGTACTTAAAACCATTCACAGTTAAAATACTGTGTGTGAATATGTAGGCAAATGCCTCTACTTAAACTTTTACTAAAACCCTTATCAACTCATATCAGATATGAAATGACCTGATTAACAAGACAGTTATGCTGTATGCTAAAGTACATACATGTATAGGACTATATACACATTTAACATGTATATTTATAAAATATCAACCATTACATGCGTACATAACATATAGACATGCAACTTCCCATAAAACTGAGACAAAATAAAATACCTAACCTGCTTATATACAAAGTCACTTCTTCTTCTAAGAATAAGAAAGCAGGTTTTGGCTGTAAATCGAACAAGCTCTTTACTGGTAAAGATATGTATGAACTGTTCGGAACCAGAGTAATGATAAAAATCAGAGTTTATATGTTTTGCTTTACTAAAAAGCTCATTACGTAGATCATCATATAACGGATATTCCATAACAACATGTTTCTCACTTTCAATTTTTTTTTAACAAAATGGACATAGCCTTTCATTAATTTCTAGTCTTTCGTATATGCCAGTTTCAATACGTATTGGAGCAACACCTATTCGAATTTTGCCAAAGCTGATCTATGTGAACATGACAGAATACTTTTACAATATTGTTCTGTCTCAAAATTTGTTTTAAAAAGTTTATATGTACGTAACTGGTTCTTGCCTCGTTTACTTGGCCAAATTCAGCATTTATATCATTCATCCACTTATCAACAAATAAATTCATACAAGATTCAGAGACTTTATCAGTGATACTCTTCTTTGACATTGGTAGTATTTGTTGACATAACTCTTCCCAATGAATATCTCTAAATTTTTTGCAGACTCTGAAGCACAAATTTCTACATTTATTACCCCTTTGCGAATAGCAATGGTTGAAAATTCTACGATTCACTCTTGATGTTTGCATATTACAAACTCTGTACCAGTAATTTCCCGAGTACAATCATCTGTCTCACTGGTATGGGTCGCCATCCCATCTCGCCTAAAACAGCAGCAGATGGAGCAAATTTTGACACCCCTAAAAACATACACATTGCTCTGTTCTGTACATTGTCAATACAGCTAAAGGTTTGTGAGCCCCATACAGCTGCACCATATGCTATGACTGACCACACCATTGAGTCAAATAATCGTGAAAATACATCTACAGACATACCACCGAGTACCTTAAACTTTGCTGTTAGAAGGCCAAGTGCCCTGTTTGCGGATTTTGCAACAAACTTTGCCGTGACATTACAATCTAAAATTGGTCTAAATGTAGACCCAAGTTTACATATTTATCCACAATTTTCAACTCATGTGGTCCACACATAAATACATGTTTCGTTATGGGAGAATTTAGTGGTCTAAAGTGCACAATATTACTTTTTTCTGGGTTAACAAAGATGCTGTTTTCAAGTGACCACTCATGAAGAGTATTTAACATACATTGTAAATCCTTTTTATTTTCTGACAACAAAATAATATCATCAGCATACAACAAAATGAATATTTTTTTGTCATTACCAATATTAACCGCATGTCCAAGAGCTTTCAATTTAATTGCTAGATCATTTATGAAGAAGCTAAATAAGATGGGTGATAGACCACAACCTTGTCTTAAACTGGTATTAACTTCAAACCAATCAGTATGGAAACCATTTATTCTGATACAGGAGGATGTACGGTCATATGATAATTTTACAGCATCATGCATTCTGCCCTGTATACCCGTACTGCTCAATTTACGCCATAGACGACCTCTGTCGACGGGATCGTAAGCTTTCCTAAAATCAATAAATGCTGCGAATGTTGAATGCTTATGTTTAATTCTAGTTTCAATTAAATTTGTTAATGATGACAGATGATCTATCGTACTCCGTTTTCTTCGAAAACCGTTTTGATCATCAACTATCTTTTCGTTTGATTCTGCCCATAGAGACAATCTCTCGTTCAAAATTGAGCTGTACAGTTTATACATTGTAGACGACAAAAAAATGCCCCTGTATGATATAGGATCTCGAACATTGTTTGTACTATTTCCAGGAATTGGATTAACTATACATCTACCCTATTCCGAGGGGATTTTGCCAGTGTTAAAACATATATTAAATAAAACATGAAGATATGATATAGATACATCATTTTTATATAACTCATATGGAATGTTATCAATACCTGGTGACTTCCCACATTTTGCTTTATACACTGCTTTGAGGACTTCAAGAACACCGATATTATAATTCGATGTATCATCTATACTAGAGTTACAATTTATATTACAATTGCTATCATTAATGATACCACTATTACCATTTGTACTACTACAAGTTACACCTTCTACATTATATAAATCACAAAAACTAGATCTCCATTTTTCTAGTACGAGATCTCTGATGATGTGCCCATCTTCGGATATAATTTCCATAAGTATACTGTTTTTATTTTTACAACCAGTACCAATTTTACCAAAAGATTTCCAGAATGTACTAACAGTTTGTAATAATTCTTGTTGAACATTAAACCAATATAGTCGTTAAGATTTTTGTACCAACTTATTAAAATCCTTCCGACACGATAAAAACTCCATTCTATATTTCTTTTTAGCGCTAGCGTCTTTACATTTCAAATATTTTCTCTCACATTCACAGACCTTATTCCATTTTAAAGTTAGATCATTATTGCACCATGACTGTCCTGTTTTTCTTTTCTTATTACAAGCTGATGATATGGCCTTACTATAGCCCGACTTAGTTTTACATTTAAGTTTCTTAGACATTTCTTCATGTATAACAGTACACAGTTCGGAGCATGCCATGTCAATTTCTACTTGGTCCTGTAGACTAGCTTCAAGTTTAAATACAATATTATGCAACTCAGTTATCATACAGTTATCCTGTAAAAAAATTATCAGGTATTTTCTTTGTATCATACCGTGGAAAATCTGCACTATTTTCATTCTCATAAGTGTAATCATTCTCTGTAGTTAAAATGGAAGTGGAAATATCCCATGTTAACATCGAGTGGTCTGGCATAGCCACAGGTATAATATCAAACAAGTTTACCATATCAGACATTCTACATACTTTTAAATTGTTAAAACTATTTAAATAACTATGACTGAATAAACAGAAATCTACAACTGAGCTACCTTGTGGTCTAACACAAGTATAATCATTTTTGTAGTGTTTCTTCCATTTAATACACACAAGTTACTGTTCAGTAAAAAATCAATTAAAACATTTCCATATTCATTACAAATAACATCAACGATATATCTGTCAGGGATACAGTCAACACCCTCTATATAATCATACACGTTACCAATGCGGCTATTTAAGTCTCCGCAACAAAACATCGTTTTTGATGTTCGTTTATCAACGTTAAAATATTATCATAAAATTGTTGAACATCTATCTGTCTTGTTGAAAAATTTGGAGGAAGAAAGCAAACACAAGGAAACAAACAAAAGTCATCATGTAAACTATGTAATTTAAGAAGTAAAATTCCTTCATGATCCTTATTACATATTGTCACGTCAAAATCCTCAAGTATACCATTTTTAATTAAAAATCCATCCCTCCCCCGAACCAATTTTTGCATTTTTATGTAATTTCAACCTGTTGTTCCCAAACCATGTATAGCCAGAAACATAGATTACTTCTTGAGGTCTCAAATGACTTCTGCAATTTTATAAAATTAAGGAGGAAAAAGTATTGTAGGCTTGTTTCATTTGTCTAAGTTTCAACCGTATTTCAGTCATTGTCAAAATGTAGATGTCTTCGTACATGTACATATCGACGTAAACTTTGAGAAAAATGGATACTAGTATTCTAAAATATGCGTTTGATTGATATAGTTCCGCAACACACTACATCATAACATATCTTAAAAATGATAAATATGCGAACAAAAATCTTTTACTTTTCTATGAAATGTGGAAATGAAAAAATGAAATCAACGCTTGAAGACATGTCGCTTCTTTAAGTTACGTTTCGGTAAATCAAATTCGGTGAACAAAGCTATGAGTCCCATGAGTACGTTAAATGCTAAAATCAATATAATGAATAATGATATAAATGTTCTATGTAAATAAAAAAATATATAATTTTGACATATGTCTTTTTTATGTTTATGTCGCGCTTGGACTGGAAAGTGCTGCCATGAGGCGTTCCATAGCATTAAAACCATCGTTTGAGATATTTTGGGGGACAAATAGCAGTCAGTTTCGCTGGTAAGACATCTTTTATGGTTAATCTAAGTGCTGCGAGTAACATCTGAAATTATCAAGGGACTTCAAGTCTACAGTGTTTTGTCTATACTTGTATCAAAGGGAGAATATTAAGAAGATGGAATGTGTTGTCATGTAATGACTTTTTTTTTCAGTGTACATTTATTTACACTATATGTACAAGGTGGAATAAATGATATCACTCTGTGATTGACCCAACTACAACTCTACTGCCAATTCGAAGCTAACTCTAACGTAACTATTGATAATCTGGCAAAATGTGTGACTTATTTTTCTCCCAAACCTTTTTCAAGAAGTAAATATTTAATTAGTTATATCTTGTTGGAGTTCTTACTGTTGTCTACAGATTTCTTTACTATTAGAAATTGTTTGTGTAATGGACCAGTTGACTTGTATTAGAATATGCCGTGTTAAGTGGAGAGCATCTGAAGGAGCTACATCCTTTCATTACCATTAGAATCATCATTTTTCATAATAAACACAGTTTACCGTTATAATTATCATTTTTCATAATGAACACAGTTTACCATTAGAATTACCATTTTTCATAATGAACACAGTTTGTTGTATAAGCTATATTTATATATAGTCGCCTTAATGGAACGTTACTCTATCCATCACTATATGATTTCAAAAAACTTTCATTTGCCTATTACCTTTAAATTAAAAAAATGGTAGATAGAGCAATGTTCTATTAAGGCGACGTTATGTAAAGATATCTTATACAGGTCACCATGTTTACGTCGTTAGACTGCTAAGTCGTATCGGCCAAATTCTGCAAAACAAATTATCTTCTTAAAACCAGACAGCTGTCACAGACTGTTCTCATATCCGTGATAAATTAGACCATACCCGTACTGCCTACTATTTACTGATATCTGATTCAATATTTTGTTGTTGTTGTTGTTGTTGTTGTATGGTTTTATGCCCGCTTTGTACATGCGGGCAGTTTATTTATAACGACCGTTTCTTCAAAAGACCAGTAAAAGTCCATTAAAAGTTAAGTCATCCGCGTTTTTCTTGTTATTCTCAAATGTCAACACATAATAAGAAAAAAATATATAACATAGCAAAATACATTAAAGATGCATTTGAACTAAGAAAGAATACTCTGGAAAACTTAAGAATTATAAGTTCTTCCGAAGTTTTTATATATTTGTCACCTGTCTGTTTGTTGCAGTGTTTATATATGTATGTTGATATATGTATTTATTTGTTTGTCTTCGCCATAATTGTATGTTTTTATGTCTTCTTGACGCCAGTTTGTTTAGTCACTCGAAGTTCATTTGTAGCATAGAACTAGCCGTTGAGCTTTTATTATAAGGCCAAACATTACTTAACTACTATAACTACGAACACCTTTTGATTGATATTGTCTGGCAGAGCCAGGTCCTGCCAGACGTTTTATTTTCAAATATGTATTCTAATAATTTCATAGAATAAGATTATCAGATCAAGTTCAAATTAATAATGATACAAAGTTGGACAATGAAAACCACCTAAAACAATTGTAAGATTTCAGCATAAATAGGTATAGATAGCCAGGAGGGAGGTTGGGGCGGATAGGGTTATAAAATGTAAACGATACAAATTACAAATCCAAATCCAATGTTCCGGGTACGTCTTTTCTCTGAGTGGGCGCTTTCTTGAATCAACTCAAAACCACGCGAACCTTTGAAGTAACGCTAACTACAAGTTAATTGAGCCTTACGATTGGTCGAGATCTGAGATGCTGCGAGCTTGCATGCAAAGATTACATGATATGATGCAGAACTGACCACGGTCACGTGTAAATATAAGCTTGGCAGGGATTAAATTTATCATAATCTGCATCTGACCTATATATGACAAAGCACTAGGAAGTAAGTGGGTGGCTATCTATCCCCATACATGTATAATGCATATCAAGTTTTAAGTACACTGCTATCTGCGAAACATAAACGAATTTATATACAATATAAATTATGATTTTATGTCTTCTTGACGCCAGTTTGTTTAGTCACTCGAAGTTCATTTGTAGCATAGAACTAGCCGTTGAGCTTTTATTATAAGGCCAAACATTACTTAACTACTATAACTACGAACACCTTTTGATTGATATTGTCTGGCAGAGCCAGGTCCTGCCAGACGTTTTATTTTCAAATATGTATTCTAATAATTTCATAGAATAAGATTATCAGATCAAGTTCAAATTAATAATGATACAAAGTTGGACAATGAAAACCACCAACTGTCCAACCAAAGAGGGAAAAAAGAAACTGGCGCCAAAGAATTTCACTATATTGAAAAGAGATCTACTATAAACAGAAATGAAAATTGTAACGTATGTGAACTATTTTGAGAACTATTTAGCACAATATCATAACATATACAAAGTCATAATAAACATAAAAGTATGTAACATATACAAAATCATGATAGACAAAAAAGTGTGTAACATATATAAAGGCATGATAAACATATAAACTATTTTGCATACAAAATTATCACATTTCTATAAATTGTTTGTGAAGAGGCACTGCAATTATAACAATAGTGAGCATTAAGATTTTCTTTCATATCTACTGTACAATACAGGTAAATCATCACTTTATTTTCACAAGGAACACCCCGATTCCTTGTAAATACGGTTCATAAGATAAAATTGATAGAGGAATACCCCGCTTCCTCATGTATATACATATGATTATTGAAATGACAATATTACTACAATATTACAACAACTGAAAATTCGTTAACGTGCACTACATTAGTTGTCAGGAAATTACGAATTGCCATTGCTACAATGTAAAACAATAAAGGAACACCCCGTTTCCTCACTGAATTGAACAAGTCCATATCATGTGCCTTTTCCCTTAATAATATGCTTTGCAGACTCATACAAATTCTCATTCTTAAAGGCATAGAACATCTTGTCCATGTAAAAATAAAAGTGATTACAATAAAATGTAGCCTTCAACATAAAAACACGTGAATGAACACCTTCTGAGCACCCAGCAAGAAATGATAGCTGTGTGCACTTCATATTTCCAGTCTATGCCAGACGGATTTATTTAAACTAAGACTATAACTTATATGTATATACTTGACTAGAGAACGAAAACAGAAAGTTGGACGGCACTGCGTCCACTAATCTAATACTGATATAAATGTTACACTACAGATGAAGTTAAATAAATAGTAAAATTTAAAACCAAAGCAAAAAGAAATTCCAATGAAAAAGAAAACAATAAGTTGAAAAAAGGTATTTAGGAATAGAGTCAGGAAACACTGCGAGTCGGCTGCCTAACCACACTCCAGTATTGTAGATTTTTTGTTACACCCATTCATCTTTTTTAATGAAGGGGAGGGGGAGGTAGAGGAAAACCAAAGCTGCAAACAGAAAAGCCGTTCCATTCGCCCCCTGACTCTATAGAAAAAGCTTAACAAACGTATATTGTGTTTCGGAATATAAATTAAACTAAGAAAAAAAGAATTAGATAAGGCAACTAGATACTAACACATATACAAAAACTAAAGGATTATGCTAAAGTGATAACATCGGAAAATAGAAAGCATAAAACAAGACAAATGTCAAGCAAAACATTGGAAGAATGAATAACATTAGGTAAACGGCTGTATTTACGAAAACCATTCGATCTCCAACGACCTAGCTGCATAACTGTGTTTTCTGGGACTCCCGATATAATTGCCTGTGTACACGCACCTATTCTAAAGTTGCGAGGTTGATAAAATTCACGAAATAGTTGCATGTATTCAGTCGCTTGCCTGCATGCTTTCGAAGTTTAGGCATAAGCAATTGATGCCCTGTACAGTACAGAAAGACCTGGCATGTATCTAGGTCTCAGTTTTGCAGGTAAGCTAGCAAATAAGTTTTAGGACATGGGTTGTTTGAACTGCAAGTGATCAGTATTCTTGATGGCGATGAATTTCGACAATTTCCTCACCGAAATAAACATGAATAAACTGGGTGGCCTTTTCAACATAACTTTAGTCTTTTGCAATTTGAAAGTAACCATGGAACGCTAGCAGCACAATAGCTTGGATAAAAGTTCTGTTATATCCTTGTAAGAAGGAGCTGCCGTTGCATTGTCTTGTTTTTGCAAGTAAAGATTTTATCAGAAACTTTGTTATAGCAGCAAGGCTTCTGTTGACAGTCCTTTGGTTATTTTGACTGCGTCTTTGACAACCTTAC
The DNA here is from genome assembly GCA_022818135.1 of Saxidomus purpurata. Taxonomy (NCBI): domain Eukaryota; kingdom Metazoa; phylum Mollusca; class Bivalvia; order Venerida; family Veneridae; genus Saxidomus; species Saxidomus purpurata. The sequence continues at coordinate 29,747,546 of JAFMSR010000010.1, forward strand.
ATGCGAAGTTTAAATGGCCTAAATGCTTTGTAAGTCCTTGAGTTTGACCCTGTTGTTATAAGGTAACTAATATTTCTTGAGGGAGTCTTTCAGTCGTAAAGGTACTGTCAATTTCAATGCCTTGCACTGCGACTACATGGGATGGGTAAACAGTTTTGCCATGTTTGACAGGAATACCCATTTCTACACAAAGTTTAAAAAAAAAACAACTTTAAGACTTGTGTAGCAAGAATTTGAAATTTGACCAACAAAACTTAAGTCAACTACCATGTGTGATACATGTTGTACATCAAGTTTTTTAAAGATGGGATATACTAAGGCCCTTCCGCGCGATGCAACTCTTTTCTTATATTTGCAAAATCTATGTGATCATAAATATACTTATGATTTTGAGAGAAGCTACTTTAAATTTCTCCTTCCGTACTAAGAGAAAATCCATTTGTAAAACCTCAATGAGGTAAACTCTATTTTTACGGTTGTAACCTGCAACATATTTTGACAGTACTTTGACCTTAATGGCAGTTGGAAGGGCAATATTTTCGGTTTTGGACGTCTGTTGTTTTACCAGATGAGGAGTTTCCAGAGGAGTATGAGCTAGTTGTGTTGCACTTGTCTTTGTATTGAGACTGACCTTTTGGGAAAATGTCCTGCATTTACATACGCCATAAGCACCTCCACATGCTGAGCATTTGTGTGCATGACTGCAGTTTTGTTTGATACATGTGTTTTATTGTTGGTAGTCCCAGTAATATCTTTTCTTTGCATAATATGACTTATAACCCTGCTTGAGGTAGATTGACCCGGTCTAAAGGAAGGCTGGGAAGGAAAGACTGTTCGGGAACTTGCATCATTCAGAACAAGTATGTTTCTACATGTACGTTACACTAAGATATGTCTGGTAACGCAGCTTTTAACATTCTGAATTTTTAGTCGTAAAGTGACTGCCTGTCCGTGTGTTGGGCCATTGTTTGCACAATTGACGTGTATTATTATATATCTGATGCTTCTTCCTCGTATTTCGAGGTTTACACACTTGCATTGAATGAAATGTCCTAGACTAAGTTAGAATATTATTAATGACCTTTTGAGTGAGTCTTTGTACATGACTTGTAGTATGATTGTTGTAGTATTTGACGTGTGAATGGTTTTCTCGAGTAAGGAGGTATCCTCGCCATAGTACAATTTTGCGAGGTCGACATACATCTTTGACCAGATGTTTCCTTTCAGCTTTGGCGACATTTTTGATTGGAAAATTCCCAGTTCTGAGGATGTGTTACTATCATTATTGAAAGTGTTAGCAGTGTGGCCGACAGACAAATTGGGGTATCCTCTGAAAAGGGATTTTCTGGGTCGACATCAGCCTCATCCTCTGAGTCGGCCAAAATATACATATTATCATAATAATTAGGTTTATTATTACCCTCCTGGGGCTTTTGTAATAGCCTTCCTTCAGTTTATATTTGTCTAAATAGCCTCTGACGCTTCCTTCCTGACTTGTTGTCGACTGGTACATTTCTATTCTGTTTGTTGTTTTATTGCTTTTGGTTGTCTCTTTGTTTCATTCACACATTCTGTGCAAGTTCGTGTTTAGTTCTGTTCCGTTTAGCCTTATGTGTAGATTTTTCGTTGCTACCTTGCGTTTCCTTGGGGGCCATTCTGAAAAGTAGAACAACCTCAACAAGTATAAAAGTTATAATGATACTTTAAAGGGTAAACGGTAATCGTCTGCGGTGATCTGCTGGCATATGTTAGTAAATCGCTTTGTAAACAGATAATGCATTTTCGTAATGAAACAGTTGATAAGTTTAGAAAGCCAGCATATATAAATAACCAGATCCGGCGGGAAAACGTACACATAAGCGATGTTATTTCAAATGATGATCAACAATACATATAATTTGCTACAGACTGACAAAAGATATTTGTCTATGGTAGTTCTTGACAAATTATTGAGAGAAAAAAAATCAATTATATATCATGATATATAAATATAGCATCCAGAAAAACAAATATTCGGTATAGAAGCCAAATTATAATTACTCACTGTATGAACACATTCATGTGTATGAACAGTTGAATATCAAACACATTTAATTACTGTATGAACATGTATAAAAACACGCATTGACAGTCAAAAACGGTCCGAATCATAAATATAATTAGTAGTAAGCATCAATTCTATGAACATGTATTTATTAAACATGAATGGACAGATAAGCCGGGCTAAACATAAATTAACTGTATGACATGTTTAAAGACACACATTGGCAGTAAAAGATGGTCCGAATCATAAATATAGTAAGTATCAACTGTATGACACACATGAACAGTTGAGTCGGGCTAAACATAAACTGACTGTCTGGACATGTATATAAACATGCATTGACAGTCAAAAAGCCCAATAATATAAGTATTAACTGTATGAACGTGTATGACACGCATGAGCAGTTGAGTCGGGCTTAACATAAATTAACTGTATGGACATGTATATAAACATGCATTGACAGTCAGAGCCCATAACAATATAAATATCAACTGTATGAACATGTATGACACGCATTAACAGTTGAAATGGCAAAATATAAATCAACTGTATGGACATGTATAACATGCATTGACAGTCAAAAGCCAATTTGCATAGCAGTACACCAACTGTATGAACATGTATGACACGCATTGACAGTTGAAATGGCAAAATATAAATCAACTGTATGGACATGTATAACATGCATTGACAGTCAAAAGCCAATTTGCATAGCAGTACACCAACTGTATGAACATGTATGACACGCACTGACAGTTGAAATGGCAAAATATAAATGAACTGTATGGACATGTATAACATGCATTGACAGTCAAAAGTCAATTTGCATAGTAGTACACCAACTGTATGAACATGTATGACACGCATTGACAGTTGAAATGGCAAAATATAAATCAACTGTATGGACATGTATAACATGCATTGACAGTCAAAAGCCAATTTGCATAGCAGTACACCAACTGTATGAACATGTATGACACGCATTGACAGTTGAAATGGCAAAATATAAATCAACTGTATGGACATGTATAACATGCATTGACAGTCAAAAGCCAATTTGCATAGTAGTACACCAACTGTATGAACATGTATGACACGCATTGACAGTTGAAATGGCAAAATATAAATGAACTGTATGGACATGTATAACATGCATTCACAGTCAAAGCCAATTTGCATAGTATTATACCAACTGTATGAACATGTAAAAGTATGACACGCATGAACAGTTGAGTCAGGCTAAACATAAATTAACTGTATGAACATGTAATATAATAAACACGAATTGACAGTCAAAAATGGTCCGAATAATATATATAGTAAGCATCAACTGTATGAACATGTATGACACGCACGAATAGTTGAGTCGGGCTAAACATAGATTAACTGTATGGACATGTATATCAACATGCATTGACAGTCAAAAGCCCATAATAATATAATTATCAGCTGTATGAACATGTATGACACATACAGGAACATATAGAATTGACCAATAAATGAATGGCTAGATATTCATGTATAAAGTGCATGATGGCGTATACATTTTATAAAATTGTATGGAACATATATAATCGGTTCTATTTAAGTGTTAAACATTATCAAATTTTATGTAAATTCGCCGTCATCTTTTATCAATAAAAAGTTTCATCATGTGACGTGTCAGACAAAGGATACTTTAGACACATGTATATTCTGTAGACAAGCATTTCTCTCGCTGTCCGTATGATGAATATATAAATAATGTAAAAGTCTAGGCTGCATGTTTGTCACAGCTAAAATATGACAAATGATTACTTACGTTGTGAAATTTTCAAATGCTGATCAATCTGTTTGTAAGTATTACAAATTAATTTTGTGCAAGTCTATGAAAAGTAAATTCAGTAAAAAATGAATGTCATAATTGGTAAATGCTGAAGTTTAGATTAATATCTTTCATTTCTTTCCTCTCTAGATATAGAGGATAATTGTTGGTTTCGGTGTAAGATCACGTTATAATTTCACCGAGTGGGCACCAAAAGTGATATTTTCACGAGTGGCGCAGCCACGAGTGAAAATAACAACTTTTGGTGTTCACGAGTGAAATAAACGTGATATTACACCGAAACCAACAATTTTTCTGTTTATTTTATGGTTAAAACTCTACTTTAATTGAGTTTGTTTCTATAAAATAATGAAAATCGCGGGAAATGTCATCAAAAAACATAGCGCAAATGACGTCATTTTAACGACGTCATCGTCGCATGGTTTCTAGCATTAATTACGCTCGGTATACTTTTTGACGTAAAGCCGGGTTAAAGATTGCAAAAACAGTGAAAAATAAAAATGGTAATCCACTGTTTCAAAACTGTGGATTATCACTTTTATTTCACTGAGAAAACTCTATAATTCACTGGAAAACATTAAATAAAACATGTTTATGTGTACAGCTTTAACATATTTCCATTTCTAAAATTTTGTTCCGCAAAAATAATTGCTCCTGAAATAGTAGAACAGTAGTATAAAATAGAGTGTCCCCCCCGAAAATTTTGCCCATACGATGTAGCAGTTACTTCCCCTACATCGTATGTACCGGCATATGTGCTCATATGATCTAAGGGAAATAATTGTGACAGTCACTCGAGTTTTATGTTGACAAGAGTTGTCCTTTTGAATGAGCTGAATTAACCAATGAGGAGTGAAACAATGACGCGATTGAATCCGACTCGATAAATGAATCGCGAACGTTTCACTCGTGCCTCGGACGTTGAACCTGTCTGATACCGATATTTGTGCACATACACCCTTTACGATGTAGGGGAAGTAAATGCTACAGAAACTGGTTTCTATCACCGCAAGAGTGATGCCCCTGAATGGAGACACGTATATTGTTTTGAAAAGTGTTTCCACCAATCGCGATAGAGGAAAAATGACGCGCATGAGTCCGACCTGATGAAAAGGGTATAACGAAAGTTATAAAATATCAATGTCAATAACCTCGGAAACCAATTATATTATGCTAATTTAACGTCCTGGATATGAGAACATATTGTTTAAGTATTTAAATGAAACAGTAATCCTGTTCGAAGGACATATGATAATCGCCACCGCCCAAAACAAAAATGTTCATATATGACCCAAACCGGTATTTTCAGTTTTCATTTTGTCTAAATCAGAAGTGTTGATATTTAATAAATTGAATAAAAATGGCTGTGAATTAACTAGTTAATATTTTGATTGAGGAAAGAAATAATAATCGAGCAATTGTCGAAAGAAGTCGACAGTTGGAATTACAGGTATGTTTAGCAGTTTATCTTACATACAATTAACTATTTAATTAATGTTTTAATTGTAAAATATATGAAAACAGTTACAAAGCTTTTAAATTACATTGATGAAAGGTTGTTTCTGTATTTAAAAAAATTAAAACCAACTGACTTCATACTATGATATTTTTTATCTTTAAATTCAGATGCAGACACTACAACAGAGTGTGACAATGATGCAGAGTGAAATTAATAAACTTAAACAAAAAAGTCCAACAAATTCTGCCCATACTGATATTTTTACTTATTACGATATGTTTGCGCATGAACGATGTAGGGGAAGTAACTGTTACAAAATTGGGGGTTTATTATCGCAAGAGTGATGCCCTTGAATGATGTGCGGATTGAAAAATGTACATTGTTTTAAAAGAGTCTATTTTCAACCAATCGCGATAGAGGAAAGAATGATACGTTAAGAAGCAAACATTGTCAACTTGTTGACTGGTTCTATGAACATAAGACGATGTGTATATCGCCTCTGTCAAAATCGAAATAAGGAAACTGAGCTAGAGGAGTTAAATGGAAGGACGAGGAGTTGAAATGAGGGAGAGGAGTGAACATGAGGTAGTGGAATGAGGTAGATATTTGTATGATTTGACCAATATGGCCGATACACCTGCAACAAAGATTTGAATTTGATGTCTTGAAACTTTCTTAAGCAAATGTTTAAATGTCTGACTTTTTTATTCTAGCTCCGTCATTGCAAAGATGACAGGAGCAGCTTGATATACATCCTTCGTCAGCGTCAAACCTACATGTGATGGCATGATATTTGTTTATGGTATTTATATACTATTGCAAAACTGATTCTGGCCGGTTCGGAAGTCATATCATCGCTTTTGCGTCCGCCATTCAATTCGCACTTCATGTCCGGTGTGTAAATCTTACATGCATGAGTCGCTTTTCTATATCTATATGATGTGTAGCAGAGCAAAGGTCACAGGATATATCTCTACAGGGGTATAGTAGGAATTCGCTATGAGCACCCCAATGACCAATAAATGGAACCTACCCATTGTAAAATTCCAAATGAAACACTTATTAAAAGGTAGGACGGTTTATTCAAGCGTATAATGCAATGAAAATAAAACAAACTTTTGCGTATATTTCTCAACATACATGTAGATTAATCAAATATTTAAAAATGATGATAACTAATATAATATTTCGAAAGGACATCAACTGCATACTTGTAATAAAAACCACAAACGGGTATTAAATAACAAGCGAGAGTGTCATGGTGGCACGATTAAATTACATTTTTTGAAAGAATACCAAGGACACACTGCGACCTGTAAACCGCAAGCCTGTACTTTGAATAGCGTTAATTTTAGTGGAGTGAGCGCTGTAGGAAAACATTATTTTAATCTTGCGTATATTTTAAATGAATAGTTTTAAATAAAAGCTTATTATTTGATTTAAACTCTTGCTTGTTGCTAGACGTTTTTATATACTCTTAGTTAAATGGTAAACACCACCTATTGGAAAAATGACCGAGCAAGAGAAGTCACAAAGCAACACCTTTGTTTATTAGCTACATTTATTTTTTTTCTTCTAACTCATCTACATTTCTTTAATATAAAAGCATGAGTTTTAATAAAACAGACACAAGTTTTGCTCTTTCCGGATGGAACAAATGAATGAAGTCAGTCAATTCGTTGATAGAAATGTCACAGATCATAACGTTTTTTTTATATACAATAGACACGCAGCTCACTTTAGCTTCGACAATGTATTTGAACTATTAGCCGAACAAGTTCGGCAGTCCTGTTATATATGTATCACTCTCACTCAGTATCTTCAATTTGTTCCGTATCTTCTTCCTCTTCAAACTGTGGAGTGACGTAATTGTCCAGCACTTTATCAAACAGAAATCTCCGTTTAAGAATGGCGTACTTTAAGGCTTCCTCCCCTTCGTAGTGTTCTGTTGCAATTAGTTGATTGACTGTCTTCTTTATCGCTTTATAGATGGGATCCTTCTTCATAGCATCGAACCACACCAGTTTTATACCGAAAATGTTCATCATGGTTTTCCTGTAAGTGCTTTTCATATCCTCGAAGACATTTTCTCTGGCTTCACTTTCACTGATCTCGGTATCTTCTTTCATAAGCTCATTCACTTCGGTTTCATACTGCGACTGGCACTTATCAAACGCTTCCTCTACAATGTATTCCCAAGGGTCAATATCCAAACTCTTCTCAGAGGTTACAGACATATCGTCGTCGCTGTTATCATAATTGTTTTCATCAACAGGTCCAAAGATGTCCTCTTGTACAGAAATGTCTGACATCGCGTCTTCCTCTGAATCTTCGTCCGGATGTGCAGACCTTTTATGCCGTAACATATTATCCCTTCTTCTAAAACCTTTGAAACAGATATCACATTCAAACATCGCGCTTGAAGGCTAAACTGCAAATGAGGAGGAGTCATGTAAGTGTTCAGTTTAATACCTGTCCAATAGTAGTGACGTTTTCATCTTCTTTTGAGGTCTGCTTCGGCTTTCTGCTCGCAGATGGTGCCCTCTGTCTAGGTTTCTTGGTACTCTTGTTATTAATACCATCTAACTTCACTCTGGAACCTTTACGCTTCCGTGTTTCACTGACTTCTTTTATTCGTTGCAATTCCAGATCGATTAATGTCACTTTAGGTTTGGACTGACGTTCAAGCATACTCTTAGCTATATAGAGCTGTCGTCTGCTCCGCTGGGAGGACCATCCGTATATATATTTCAGAATGAGGCACATAGCTATTACGAGATGCGCTCCTTTTAAACTTCCTCTTTACTCTCTTTTCTTTTGTATCGAATATATCCATTTTTCTCGAGTGTACGTCTACACTTCTTGACATCCAATCAATCACTGAACACAGAAATGTCATTCTGTTTATTTATCGTTCAAGACTCAAGACTTAAGACCGCCGTTGCAGTAATATCAATATTCACGCGTAAATAGGTATCCTACTTACTACCAGCTTATCCATCAGTTCGACCTTATTATTTACTTTTTTACCCTCCTCTCTCCTCCTCCTTCCTCCCTTTTACCTCCTCCTTCCCTCCTCTTTCCCTCACCTTTCCTCCTCTTACCTCATTTTCTATCTTTTGTCTTATTTTCCCCTTCTTTCCATCGCCACTATTTTCATTTTGAGAGAGGTAATATACATATCGACTGATGAAAACGGGACCAGTCCTCAAGTTGACAATGTTTGCTACAGTATCTCGCGACTTTGCACTTTCCGCAGTATTCGAGCGGTACTTCAATATTGTCACATGCCCAGCATGCTGTGTTGGATGGTAACTGAAGTGGCGCCGTCAAAAAGCAATTTCCGTTAATCTTACAGTTTTCTTCCTAGCATATGTTTCAGATGCCTCAAAAATGTTCTTTGGTCCTGAAACGCTTTTTCGCAGCACACGCATATGTAAGAATAATACTCACTTGTATGCCACACTCTTAAATGGTGTAAAAGGTTTCTCCAAAACAAGAAATAGTAACCGCATTTGGAGCATTGAAATATAAGATTTTCGACACCTTCTTGATCCATTGCTGTCGACTTTAAACTTACAGCTTCAGGTGGTAGGCGTGTGGGGTGTTGGTGCTGCTGGATATCAAGTTTCAACACCCCACACGATATGTATATCACCTCTCTCAAAATGAAAATAGTGGCGATGGAAAGAAGGGGAAAATAAGACAAAAGATAGAAAATGAGGTAAGAGGAGGAAAGGTGAGGGAAAGAGGAGGGAAGGAGGAGGTAAAAGGGAGGAAGGAGGAGGAGAGAGGAGGGTAAAAAAGTAAATAATAAGGTCGAACTGATGGATAAGCTGGTAGTAAGTAGGATACCTATTTACGCGTGAATATTGATATTACTGCAACGGCGGTCTTAAGTCTGGACTGCCGAACTTGTTCGGCTAATAGTTCAAATACATTGTCGAAGCTAAAGTGAGCTGCGTGTCTATTGTATATAAAAAAAACGTTATGATCTGTGACATTTCTATCAACGAATTGACTGACTTCATTCATTTGTTCCATCCGGAAAGAGCAAAACTTGTGTCTGTTTTATTAAAACTCATGCTTTTATATTAAAGAAATGTAGATGAGTTAGAAGAAAAAAAATAAATGTAGCTAATAAACAAAGGTGTTGCTTTGTGACTTCTCTTGCTCGGTCATTTTTCCAATAGGTGGTGTTTACCATTTAACTAAGAGTATATAAAAACGTCTAGCAACAAGCAAGAGTTTAAATCAAATAATAAGCTTTTATTTAAAACTATTCATTTAAAATATACGCAAGATTAAAATAATGTTTTCCTACAGCGCTCACTCCACTAAAATTAACGCTATTCAAAGTACAGGCTCGCAGTGTGTCCTTGGTATTCTTTCAAAAAATGTAATTTAATCGTGCCACCATGACACTCTCGCTTGTTATTTAATACCCGTTTGTGGTTTTTATTACAAGTATGCAGTTGATGTCCTTTCGAAATATTATATTAGTTATCATCATTTTTAAATATTTGATTAATCTACATGTATGTTGAGAAATATACGCAAAAGTTTGTTTTATTTTCATTGCATTATACGCTTGAATAAACCGTCCTACCTTTTAATAAGTGTTTCATTTGGAATTTTACAATGGGTAGGTTCCATTTATTGGTCATTGGGGTGCTCATAGCGAATTCCTACTATACCCCTGTAGAGATATATCCTGTGACCTTTGCTCTGCTACACATCATATAGATATAGAAAAGCGACTCATGCATGTAAGATTTACACACCGGACATGAAGTGCGAATTGAATGGCGGACGCAAAAGCGATGATATGACTTCCGAACCGGCCAGAATCAGTTTTGCAATAGTATATAAATACCATAAACAAATATCATGCCATCACATGTAGGTTTGACGCTGACGAAGGGTGTATATCAAGCTGCTCCTGTCATCTTTGCAATGACGGAGCTAGAATAAAAAAGTCAGACATTTAAACATTTGCTTAAGAAAGTTTCAAGACATCAAACTCAAATCTTTGTTGCAGGTGTATCGGCCATATTGGTCAAATCATACAAATATCTACCTCATTCCACTACCTCATGTTCACTCCTCTCCCTCATTTCAACTCCTCGTCCTTCCATTTAACTCCTCTAGCTCAGTTTCCTTATTTCGATTTTGACAGAGGCGATATACACATCGTCTTATGTTCATAGAACCAGTCAACAAGTTGACAATGTTTGCTTCTTAACGTATCATTCTTTCCTCTATCGCGATTGGTTGAAAATAGACTCTTTTAAAACAATGTACATTTTTCAATCCGCACATCATTCAAGGGCATCACTCTTGCGATAATAAACCCCCAATTTTGTAACAGTTACTTCCCCTACATCGTTCATGCGCAAACATATCGTAATAAGTAAAAATATCAGTATGGGCAGAATTTGTTGGACTTTTTTGTTTAAGTTTATTAATTTCACTCTGCATCATTGTCACACTCTGTTGTAGTGTCTGCATCTGAATTTAAAGATAAAAAATATCATAGTATGAAGTCAGTTGGTTTTAATTTTTTTAAATACAGAAACAACCTTTCATCAATGTAATTTAAAAGCTTTGTAACTGTTTTCATATATTTTACAATTAAAACATTAATTAAATAGTTAATTGTATGTAAGATAAACTGCTAAACATACCTGTAATTCCAACTGTCGACTTCTTTCGACAATTGCTCGATTATTATTTCTTTCCTCAATCAAAATATTAACTAGTTAATTCACAGCCATTTTTATTCAATTTATTAAATATCAACACTTCTGATTTAGACAAAATGAAAACTGAAAATACCGGTTTGGGTCATATATGAACATTTTTGTTTTGGGCGGTGGCGATTATCATATGTCCTTCGAACAGGATTACTGTTTCATTTAAATACTTAAACAATATGTTCTCATATCCAGGACGTTAAATTAGCATAATATAATTGGTTTCCGAGGTTATTGACATTGATATTTTATAACTTTCGTTATACCCTTTTCATCAGGTCGGACTCATGCGCGTCATTTTTCCTCTATCGCGATTGGTGGAAACACTTTTCAAAACAATATACGTGTCTCCATTCAGGGGCATCACTCTTGCGGTGATAGAAACCAGTTTCTGTAGCATTTACTTCCCCTACATCGTAAAGGGTGTATGTGCACAAATATCGGTATCAGACAGGTTCAACGTCCGAGGCACGAGTGAAACGTTCGCGATTCATTTATCGAGTCGGATTCAATCGCGTCATTGTTTCACTCCTCATTGGTTAATTCAGCTCATTCAAAAGGACAACTCTTGTCAACATAAAACTCGAGTGACTGTCACAATTATTTCCCTTAGATCATATGAGCACATATGCCGGTACATACGATGTAGGGGAAGTAACAGCTACATCGTATGGGCAAATTTTTCGGGTATGGGCAAAATTTTCGGGGGGGGGGGTCACTCTATTTTATACTACTTAGAACAAGGTAAGTAGCTAATTGATATGACCTCCATCCATTGCTACAAATTCTGAAAGGAGGCGAATGTTAGAAGTATTGCCGCTATGAATAAATATTCACGAAATTCTGGACTTCAGCAGCTAAAATTCTATTGCCTTCGTTCACATTCTCATTGAAACTAGTATAATTGTCTAGTCGCGGAAGAAATTCTAAATTCATAACGATTTTTGCTCGTTGAGCTATGCATTCATCTGCAAAGTGTGGAATGTTCTTATCGAGGTTTCTTGGAGTGACCGAAAAATGACTTAAATCATCCATATTTGAGTAAACAATATTTGATTCAAGCTGGGAGATTAGAAATAGTCGTCCCAAACTGGTTTCAAGTTAAGTCTGTTCTACCAGAACATCGTGGCTCCGCCTGTACCAGGCATACACATTTTAAGACAAACTTCATCTAAATTTATATTAATTCGCCCACTCAAAAATGCCCAATCTCTCAGATGCCTTGTGAATGAATGGCTCATAATCAAAACATTCAAAGTGTGTTGACACAATTGTATTGTAAAAGGCAGGTCAGACAGGGTATAAGTCGTGAGGTTCGAAAATGTTAGAAAGACGACACATTAAATTATTATCTCACTACAATGACAAACAGTTGTCAATGATAAAGTCGTCGAAAATTGCAAACAACATTGAGGAAATCTATGTAACTAATCGTTTATAAATAAAGTGCATATCTCACCCTCTGTCGAGTAAATAAATAAAAAGTAATTCTGCACATGTTCAAGAAAATAATAAAGTAAAAATAAAATGTAAACGATACAAATTACAAATCCAAATCCAATGTTCCGGGTACGTCTTTTCTCTGAGTGGGCGCTTTCTTGAATTAACTCAAAACCACGCGAACCTTTGAAGTCACGCTAACTACAAGTTAATTGAGCCTTACGATTGGTCGAGATCTGAGATGCTGCGAGCTTGCATGCAAAGATTACATGATATGATGCAGAACTGACCACGGTCACGTGTAAATATAAGCTTGGCAGGGATTAAATTTATCATAATCTGCATTTGACCTATATATGACAAAGCACTAGGAAGTAAGTGGGTGGCTATCTATTCCTATACATGTATAATGCATATCAGGTTTAAAGTACACTGCTATCTGCGAAACATAAACGAATTTATATACAATATAAATTATGATTTTTCGTCATAAGCATAATACAGATTTCTATTGACAAATATACATGTAGATAAGCGTTGATTTATAACTAAATCTAAGCATACATTACTTCAACCATTCTAGCCGAAACAATTAAGAAGACTTAAGTTTGATAACGACATAAGTTATAAGCTTCTTTTCTACTTTTTCTCCGTATGTATTTGTATACAACAACAAAACACTTTAATTAAAATCAGGTTGCATATCCTAAAATCTTGCTAAAAGACCGATCATGAAAATAAGCCAATCTGTAAAATAATTTCTTGCAGTGAAAATGGACCTGAAAATTAGGCAGATTATAAAATAAGATGCCAGAACTTCATATAGACAGAACGGGAATAAAACTGTGATAAAGTAGAATACTGTTTATAAGAAAACAAGCCATGATTTTAATTATATTTACGCTATTTAGCATAGTGAAGTGATCACAACATTCAGTGTTATACATGTAGTCAAATAAAGCTTAATTAAAATTTAAAATATTTAAATGCCACCTGAAATTAAGATCCATAAAATTCCGACAGAATATAACGAATTCATTATTTGTCAAACTTAATATATAATATTAAAATAGCTTTTCTTACTTTAGTATACATGTAACTTGAAATAGATGTTAGTGTTATAATGTTGCTTCGAAGTTTTAGTACTGCAGCTTAAAAATCACAACATTTCAAAGATACAAGTTAGTATCCGTTATACGTTTTTATCCTTTTTTATTTTATTTATAAAGTATGCAAACCTACACATTTTTGGAAAGGTGTATTCAAATTCTAAACTAATAAAAGAAAACAAATGATGGTTATCAGGATTACTATAAAAGTAATAGGACATGAGAAAAATAGAATGTGTTACCCATACCTCATTTTTGTACACGTCTTACAGCCGGGGGTAGCCCGATATACTAAAACGTTTCGTTGCATTACTAATTCCCTACATGAGGCAACAGTGTTACAACTTTTCTGTCATCTGTCATCAATTTCATTCTATGCTGTTGCATTTGCTGCGATAGGTTACACTCCTTTAACCATTCAAAAATGGCAATAAAATGGTAAAATATGATGTTTTCAAAAAATCTATGACCCGGTTCCCTCAAACAGAGACCCTTGTATAAAACGCCAGAGAATAGGCCTTTAATTGGTCATAGGCCTTTAAACATATTACAACATAACAGACTATAATTCTTGTAAAATACACTACGAAACACTGCTAAGTTTCGTTAGAATTTACGTAACTACACACTGTTTCAATAATTTTGCTAAATCATAAAATTTTATGAAAAATTTGTGAAAAAATATGAAAACATTCAAAAAATTGATTTTACTATTAACAAGGTATCACATAGCAACAATCTGCAACTTTAAAACACAAAATGGGAAAAGTGATTAAGATAGTGGATATGTAATGAGTACTTCCTGTTTAATGGCCATTTGGGATACTTTGGATTTTATAGTTGTACCTATTTTGTACTGTGGTTAGAGCATCTGCTTTGAGATCAAGAGGTCATGAGTTCAATCCCCGAAGGAGCCAATTTTTTTTTTTTTTCGTTATTTTTTTGTTTTAGTTATCAGATTGAATAATAAGAAAAAATATGCCATTTTAAAAGATTTGAGAACCGTATCTTAATTTTCCTTAATTTTTTCAAGCTGTACAGTTACTTGAAATTATGAAAATTGACCGTGCTCATTTTTAAAAGTCCAATATCTCAAATAGTAGACGGTAAAACATTTTCATGTTTTCTTATATTTCAGTTAATACACTACTTATAAAAGTTTTTTAATCAATAGTGATGCCCCTACTTCGAATCTTTTGCTACAGTCGTGTATATTAGCATGTGTGATATATCTCGGGGCAAAATTAGGCAAATTGTATACCCTTGTTTTTGGCATAATTGCATACTTTTTTTCCACATGTTTAGCTTGTAGAATCATAATACATGTTTCGTAATTCTACATTGCTTATAATACCTTTTGGAATTTAGAATAAAAATAAATGTAAGTAAATACTTGCATACAAACCTATTTCAACTTTTAGGGTACTTTTAAATCTGGTCAGTATTTCTTAAGTGGGGGTAGGGCAGCAAAAACGAAATTAATTTTAAATTTAACGGTGAAATGTGTTTAAATTTTGCATACTAGTCGGTTAACAGATATAGATTATAAAAATATTCAGTTTAATGTGTTCTGGAATAGTGTCCATTAGATTCCCACTACCTTAAGTCAAGCAATGGAGAAAACTGTCATTACTGTCAATATTGTAATATACTCACAATATTTCAGGAGTCAAATTTTTTTTTCTGATATGTTTGACCCAGCAAGCGTTCAGACCTGTGCGTTGCCATGTATGAGGTACACATAATCACTTGGATGTTTAGAATATAAATTATGGCTAGGATAATTAACTAAAGATTAAAGAGCTATCCTTTTTCTCTGTGTCATGTGTGATATAATTTCTCGGAAATATACAATTATTATATTACACGAAATATCAACAATTTATTAACTTATTAAGCCATAACATGGTCAATGAAAAGAGAGTTATAAGCCTACCTCTATCGACAGTATCAATGACATCAAGATAGAATAATTTTTATTTGCTTTTTGACTAAATTTTATCTGTTTTTTGCGGATGATGAACTTTACCGGTTGAAATATATAAAAGTAAAATGTATGTTCTGTTCTGTTAAAATGCGCAAAGCGTTTCAAAAAAACTAGAAATATGTTTTTAAACCTCATGCATTAGAAGTTGTAAGGGATGACAATGGGTACCAAATTTGATACTCGAGTACTCGGTCATTACTCCGATCGAGTACTCGGATACTCGGAAACGATCACTCACAAGATGGAGAACTAGATGAACGTTGTATCTTTATTTTGATTTCAGGTGTTTATAATATATAATACAGGTGTATGTGATAAGGTTTATGGAAGTGTTTCGTCTTTTTTGTTGTGTCCTAGATAATTAGCTTCATTTATTATCCACCGATACTAAAATAGAACTTATGTGAAAACCAGTGTTAAAGTAGATATCTCTAAGGCATCATAGTACCGTATTTGATCAGAATTTATGAAATATTGTCATTGCTAATATACCTTTATTTCAAACAAAGTGTGAAATTGTACGTCTATAGTGTTTAGTTAAGCTACATATTACTATAATCTTATTAAGCACATAACCACATTGATATAGTATGAGTAAGCACCAAGTACCGTTACTAGTATTAGGCCATTTTGTAGCAACACATTTATCAGAACAATACAGAATTCAGCATAGCTACAAAACTGTTCATCAAACATCTACATCAAGATATTTCGAAATTTTTGGCGGTATACACAAAATATAGTTATGTCTTTGTAAAATTGTTAATAGTCTAGTCCCTGAGGGTGGTTCTGTGTGCATAAAAGGTCCCCTCAATATTGTTGCTGATTTTGTTTGAGGAACATTTCAGCTGCAAGAAAAGTGAGAGTGATCGTGTTGCATCATGGTCATAAGCGAGAAATCCAAGATGGCCGCCAAATTTTGAATTATCAACATTAACAACACTGAAACATTTTACAAACACATTTAGTGTATAGGATAGGTCTATTTTTCAATTTTCTTCTTGACTTAACATAAAAATAAGTATTAATTCGATTTTTAAGTGGGAAAAAGTATCGTGTTTATTCTTTTTTACAATTTTCATCCAAAAATTTGCCTCTAAAATGTAAAAAAATGCCAAAAGTTATGTAGTACTCGCAAAATATATTCTTCAATAAAGATTAATGTTGTAAATATGATAAGTGGAAATAGTTGATGAAATTAGTTTGCTGTAGATATAGTTATTTTGCTCAAATGTGTAATTTAAGGAAAAAAGTGGGTGGGGTAATTTCACATGAAAATGAGCCAAATTTCAATTATACAGTATTAGTGACTTGCCACTGTTTGAGAACAAATGTTTTACCTAGTATATCTAATTCTTCTTTTTCAAAATGAATTAACATTGAGATCTATTGATATTCGTTTAAAATCAATAACAAAATGCATTTCTGTTACATGTATCACTAGTTTATAATGTCATTATGATAAAACATTTACATATAACTTTGTCATAATTGTGCCCATTCATGTCTTTTTAGTGATGTACATGTACTATTAAAATACCAGCATTGTGGTAAGTTTAAATTCAAATTCGTAGATTGTTGTTTCATTAAATTCACATTGGGCATTTTAAATAAAAAGAACTAGATTAAAGTGAAAAATAAAGATATGCCAATTATTTATTATAAAAAAGCACGTTAGCTTAAAGCCAGACAGTTTTTCATTGTCTGATCAGGCCTATATCTGTAGTGAAAGCACAACTGGCAATGACAGAGTAATGAAAGGATTACAACAGTTCTGTCCTACAGTGCTATCTCGGCATTTTCAGTAAACACAACATGAAACCCCTGCTTTCCTGGATGCACATCGTTTCGTTAAGCACCCTTTACAGTTTCAAGTCAAAACTAGACCACTTGGGACACCATGATGAATGACATTGGCAATCAAAGATCCATCAACCTCTTCATAGCCATATAATTTGGGATCAACATCAATGTCTTGAAGACAATGTCATTGTATGTAGCATACAGTGACCTCAATATATGATCTTGTAGTGCTGAGCTGGTTGGTGGGAGAGCGTGTATATCCATTTGCCTTGCTTTGATGATACATGGAATATCTGAGCTCATCCATTGTTAGGCATGTAGCAGTTGGCTTCAACACTTTGACTAGATATTGTTCTGCCCATCTTATAACCTCATTTTGGTTTGGAATATTTAGTGATTTTCCAAATTCTGATAGGTACCTTTCTGGTGAAGCTTTTAATGCAGAAAGTTTGGTTCCGACTTTACTTGTGGTGTCGCAGCCTGTAAGGATATGTGCGGCAGGAAGAACGGCACAAAGCTCCAGATTACTTTCTGCAATAGCATGAAGAGGTATATGTCTCGTAGAGTTGCCTATTCCGGCCCTCATCTAGATCTCACGCAGACCAGAGAACTTCAAAGTTTGCCAGTAATACAATCCAAGTACCATGACACCTGTATCACCCGAAAGCAGAATGATTCTTTCTGCTCCTTTGCCTGTAGCGTGTACTGCGTGAGGTATCAATCGTACATCTGCCTCTTCAGTCCGAAGGTTTAACTGTGCATAGCCATATTGATTTCCATCTTTAATAGACTGGGATTGCGATGTCATGTACGTTCCAGCTACAGCACTGAGGACAATCTCAAAACCTTTACACACATATGGTCCATTTTCCTGCACCCAATTCCATAACAAACTTTGGAGCGTGACTTTGTTAACAGTTGATCCCCAGAAAGTATCCATATTAACAGGCAATGGTGTGTCCTCTTCAACCCGATTGATCTCTATTGGTTTAACTAGTGTCCTTCTAGTTCTCTCGGTATCTTTTACTGAACCTTCTATGTAAGAGTCAAACACAAAATCGATTCTCTTCGCATTACTGCAAACTTTCAGCATCATGATGATAAAATTATAGCAAAGGTCTCTAAATGTCTTTAGTCCTCTTAGGTTCACCTTCCGTATGTTGGCCATTACATCAACCAAACAAACTGTTCTCATTTCTGTCCATTTAGAAGGTGGCTGTATATCGTTAATGTCCAGTTTCTTTTCCAGTTCGTGACACAGACTACATTTATTTTTTCATCAATCCATCTTCGTCAAACAGATAGCTACTTTAAATAATGTCATATTTGAACAACTCTTTCGTGTCGTAGCCTCTTGCTTGCGCTATTTCAAGTATTCTGTGTCCTCTACAACCTCGTTCAGAATCTTTCTTTTCGGTTTTCCAGCTGATTGCTTTGTTTGCATGTTTGATTGGAAGGTTTTGACGTCGCTTCTGTGAATTGTATCAGCTATCCTCCTAGTTTTCTCAACAAATCTTTCCTTTCTAAATTCTATATAAACAGTCTCTTTCAAATATTATTTAAATAAAATTTAAATTCTAATATGACTCGATCCGTTTCTCAGATAAATAAAGAACGAACATATGCGTTGTACATTATGCAATAAACAAGGCTTTGACACTCGTGTCGTCATATTGAAACCGTTACATTTCTTTACCTTTTTTGTGATATTTGGTCTTGTGGAATCGAATAACACTCTTCATGTACTCTTTCTCGTTTAATAACCTTTTGGCACTCTGATACATGTACTTAGTTATAAACATTTTTTGATTAATTGATGCGCATCAGAACTGACTGTAACACAGTAATTTGCGTCCAAACCAATCGATATGAAATTTATTTTACACTGTATTCACTTTAAAATAGTATGTAATGAAAGAATGGCAAAATGGGATATTTTTTATAATGCAAGAAAGTCATGTTCATTTGACGGAAACGTATCAAATTTACGACATATATTTACATGATGCATGCCGTATAAAACTTTTCTACATTGGTTCATTTTAACAATTGAACACAAAACAATATCAACGATCATGATACTTAGAATAATTTGTTGATGCATTCTGATACTTGGAACGTATTGCAACTACCACGTATTATGTCTGTAAAGGTAAAATAAGAACAATTAATTTCTGTCTGACCACACAGACGTTTTTAATTTGTTTTTATTTTATTTACTGGCTACTTCTACCTGAAACTAAGCGAAATCGTAGATGTGGCCTTCCTACGAGATTTGAGTCTCCCACCAGATTTGACCCTGCCACGAGATTATATGGCATTTATTTACAATAGAAAGGTTGCAGTAATTTCGCTTTTTTATGCACACTCCGTTTATGCACACTCTGTTTATGCACATTTTTTGTAAAGAACAGTTTATATATGCACGTTTTATTAATGGTTGTGAACGAATTATACTTATGCATCATTACAAACACCATTTAAATATTTTCAGCGTGAAATTTGATTTTATTTTCGGTTAATAAGTGAATCAGTAAGTTAACATGATTAATTTAATGTTTATAGCTTGTAAAATTATAATGTATGTGTTTATAACAAACTCAAAAATGTATTTCAAAAACTTAACTTTTTATATTTATATATAATTTACATTCTACATGTACACTCAACCGGTTTAGAATCGCAAAAGTTGCAAAATATTAATTTTAACAGTGTTATCGTGTTTCATATTTATTCAAATTTCATACACAACAAAAGCAATACAAAATTAAATTCTTGTAAAAGTTTCAATAACTCATCGCAAAATATGACTTAAATAGAAATAAAAACAATAGCGGCATTCATATAAAAATGTTCAACAGGGGAAATCTTTGCATTTCTAAATCGGTTATTGTCAGTAAGTGTACTATACATTTTCTATTCACAGACAAATAAAGTTTGGCTCGTATCCTTTTTTTTCAAAATCGTTCCTTGCATGCCAATAAGGATGTAAAAATCTGTAACGTAGCTTACAAAATTTATCTTATGAAATACAAGATCTCGTAGATTCGTTCCCGAAGGAACTCTGTCCGCATGTTTATATTTCCTTAATAATTAAAAGTATTAGTAACATAAATTCAGAACTGCTGTCTCTTATTGCTTAGAGAATTCTCGAGTTGAAGTATAATATCCATTATCTGAGGAATACTTGACAATAAAAGTTATATCTTGTTATTTCACGGGAGTGATAACGTGGATTGTAAGTTGAAGAACAGTATTTCGTACTCCAGTTAATGATCCTATAAATTGTTTTACACGTCATAATAAAAAAGTAAGACAAAAAAGCTTAATTTTAAAATGTAAATCATATATCGATCCCGAGAGACAACTGTAAACTCATTTTATAATCTCTCAATTTTGCTTCTCTGATACACCAACAACAGAGCTACTAAATTCTTTTGATCTCAGACTTTGCATGGATCCATTGTCACTAATCCACAGGGAATTAGATGAATTGTATCATTTGATTTACAAATGTTATTTTTTTGTCAGAAAAGTGTGTAAGGAAAGAAAGACGTTGATGACAAGCGTTGGCAGTAGCCAATGCCAAAATTGGCTACTAGAAAGTCCAGCTGGCTCACAAAATAAAACAAAAGTTAAATTGAACCCTCAACTGAGTGTTATACGAACAGCGTTATGTAGAAATATTGGCTCGAGGAAAACAATGAGCCAGTGTTAGCATTGAGACCTATATTGCATTCCCACCCAGTTAATTACACAAGATAACAATGTCTTCCTTCTAATTTAGGGAATTACATTATTGGTAATACTTGAATGCTCGGGTAAACCATTTTTTACTGAAACAAAAACATTAATGGCATAATGAGACCGTATACAACTCCTTTTGCAGTGTAAAAAAAACACCCAAAAAAGACTCAAAGAACAATATTTGCTTGGATGTAGAAGTTTAAGTAGTCAATATCAACCATCCTCTTCTCTTTGTTTTACGTGAATACACGTGGTGCTTATATCAGACGTTGTTGACGGCAATTATTATTGAAGTAAGAACAGGCCATAGTCAAGAAAAATAGTAAGAACCACAACTTAACATGGAAAGTATAAATTTGCCCCTCTCCGCCTCCATTTGCATCATCGTAAAACAGTTACTATCAAAGGTTAATATGGACCAAAGAACAGTTCTTGTTAAGGTAGCAGGCATATCCGGCATCGGAATTCATTTTCATTTAGTTACATCAATTTTAAGAAGACTTTTATATTGTTCAGGGAAATCAGCAGTTAATGTACAATATCTATAAACTGAGGCTTTCCCCCTAGTCTTGACAAAATGAATTAAGCACTTTTCTTAATATTTCGCATGGAAAACATGTGAGTTAAACACAAACAGTAGTTAGCAATCCTATAAATTGTTCAAATTTTTAAAATTCATATAAAAGACAAAAAGTAGTAAAATCTAAATTGCCATCCTTAGCGACAAGACACGTCTTTTGTCTATATTTATATTCCTTAAAGGTGTAACGGGCTTATTAGTTGTGGTCGAATATCTTATTGAAATCCAAAACCTAGCTTGATTGATATGTCATTTATTTATTAAATGAGAGGATCAAAGCATTTAACACAATGATTGTTAAACATTGTAATTGCAGTATAATATGCGACTAGTTTTTGAATACAAGAGGCCATTATATTACGCATCATCGAGGGTAAGCTGACACAGGGCTCTGAACATTACTCTATAGTTGCACTCGAAACGATGCATAATGTTACTCATCAGAAAGTTTACAAGACCAAATCGTTGTCAGTTTTAAACACAATGTCTCCTTGGACAAAGACACTGATGCTAGACGTGCCTCCGTCCACCCAGCTGTAAATGGGTAGCAGTGATGAAAAAACTCGCCGCCTCTCTCTCGTGAGCGTGATGACATCTGGATTGAGTGTTCGAGAGGGATTCAATAAGCTAGTGAGCTTTGTCGGAATCGAACAAAAATAAATTCGTATAAATTTTATAACTTCAGAAGCATAAACAATATAATAAGAGTTAGAGCTTTATATTCCAGTCATCATCTGTGCAATCAGCATTTTAGCTGTGTTGCAGTACCGTTAAACTTGCAATAAACTATATAAAGTGGTTATTGTACAATTAAGGAGGGGATAATTCAGTTCTCTGTACATGTGTAAATATCTCTCAGTACGCACAAAAAATAAATCTAAAATAAAGCAAAACATTTACTCTTAACAAAAAAAGATGAACCCGCTTTTAGCTACAGTATATATAATTCAGCATCAACTGACCTATCTGGTTTTAGAACCAAGCTGATAAAATGTATCAGTTCACATGTAAAGGTCTCTAGGAGTTCCCAGATAAATAAAGTGTCACAAGTGTCACTGATACTAATTGAAAACTATAATCCCTAATTAAATGAGATTTATTCGTTTCCTATGTCTATCTGTAACTGCTTGTCGCCAATATAACATACAACAATGTCTTCAAGTTTTAATTAAAAGACAGACGATTGTAAGAGCTAGACAACTTTATATCCATAAATGTACATCATAGTTCTTATACTGTCTGACTTCTGGAACAACTATTTTATCTGTATAAACTGTCA
>JAFMSR010000010.1:29771074-29945253 GCA_022818135.1 Saxidomus purpurata
GAATAACAAACGACTTCCATTCATCCTATTTTTCAAGGATCTATTTAATAAAACAACAGGTATTGCAAGATGTGTATAGATTACAAGTCTGATCTTTTGTGTAAACGTGATGTTTCTATGCAAGTTTGTGGAATTTTGGTTCTATTTAAGTGCAGTTCATGTGTCTTAGACTATTAAACAGCATGCTAAAACATGCATTTAAACGCATTATAAAAAGTAGAATGTTAATATTATCTTTGGATGACGTTGACATAAATGATGCTTGCAAATGTTCATTTTGCCTTATTGAATTAAATTTTGCTTCCCTTGGTCCGCTGGCTAGGTTCGTGATCTTGACCGTTTCATGCAAATGTACTTTTTTATAGAACGGACATACTCTAGCAATGTCTGATAAAAATTGTGCAAATAAAGCTCTTTTGCAAATATAACTGATTCTACAGGTTTTCCGCTCCAATGCTCATCAAACTCCAAAGCATTGTAAGACGATTGAACGGATAATATTTCGTACGTTCACAATGTTTTATTTCATTTAAATGGTAAAACAAGAATTTCCAATGCATGCATTGATACAATGATGCACAATACTTTTAAATAAAGACATGCAATATTTTTCACATAAAACATTAATTCACAGACATAACTTTGTCTAAGAAGCACTGCACACGTAAAACATTGTGTTTTCAGAGATAAGAGATGTTCATAAGTTATTCCGTATGCTACTTGATTAGCTAAATTTAAAAGCAGATTTGAAAGTCGTATCTTTCTTTATTTAGAAAGAATGTTCTTTTGTCATCAGTAAAATATTTCGTCCATGTCTTGTCTTTGTAACGTGTTCAGTCAATAAAAAAGTAGTTTCTTCTGACGTGTCGAGTATTCAGATTTGATTTTCGTTATGTCTTAAGTTTAAACATATTGTATTCCCAAATATATACAATTGTACTAACAGATTAACAGATACATAATTGTACAAAGAGCAAAAGGATTGGATTGGATTCTTCTCCTTAAAAGTAAAGTATTTGACAGGATCTTACGATTAATGCAACATTGCATTTACAAGGGTAGGGTGCTTAGTGAGGGCAAACTTGGTTCAAGTGAGAAATTTGATCGCAAACTTGAGAAAATGGCGAATTTCGTGTGTTTTTAACTGATTCTACTTGGATAAGTATTCTTTTCATCGCAATTAAATTGTACGAATATGCTGTTAGTCAAGGGTTATATGTGGCTTTCACTCTGTTCTTAGTATCAAAACGCAATGTTTCGAACTTTCGATGTTATTGAAGGTTGAATAATTTGAGTAGGTCGAGGCTTTGCCAGATAGAAACCAAAAGTGCTTGACCATTTTTTCAACGTCTTCACTGAAATCGTTAGATGTTAAAGCCAGACGAGAAAGGGCGGGCGTATGAAACATTCATATGCAGTTCACTGCGATCACAAACACATTTTAGCCCAAAACTTTATATTTACAAACTTGTCACGCGCGCTTTACTTCGTTTACTTCTAACAAGTACATCGTTTTATAACAATGACTTGAATTTCAACGTGCGATTATCGTTTTGATTTGTTTTTTTATTTAGAAAAGAAATTTTGCATCTATACATATATTGCTATTTACCTTCGACCGCATATGCACACTAATGACATTCTACGAGTTGTTTGCATGTAGGTTGTTTGAGAATGATATTTGATTGTTTCTTTTAGTTTTGATCTAAATAGATATGTATCTGTAATTAGGTTTATGTCATGTGGAGTACTTTAATACTGATAATAGTTGTATTAGTAATCACGAGTTGTTTAACCAGTTTGCTTTTCGGGTCAAGCGATCCCCCCAATTTAGTAAAATTTTCAATTTGAATATTTGCCTGTCTAAAGTATCGTACATTTTCGATAAATGTTTTGTCACGTGTGTATAATGTTAGTTGCAGGGGTTGAAACGCTAATTCGTCTTAAATATACGCATGTCTTATATGCACGCATGTCTTATATGCACGAATGTCTTATATGCACACATGTCTTATATGCACACATGTCTTATGTTGCACGCATGTCTTATATGCACGCATATCTTATGTTGCACGCATGTATCTCCTTGTCAAAATCAATGTCCAAAAGTTATTTCAGAGTTTACCAAAGCTCATTAGAATTTAATTTCTGTCTTTCACCAACATATTGTCAAGTTAACATTGCTGTCAACGATTTGTTTACCTTTTTTTGAATACCGGTATTTGTTAATTGCAACAATGCATTCAATAAAACCTTTATCTTCTTTATCGGTGTTACGACAATGAAGTGATGTTTATTTTACTCATATATGCAACTGAGTATTATAACAAACTTGGAGAAAATATAGTTATGAAAATTCATTACTTTCAATAATCAAAGGACTGAAAGTGCTGGAGGATCGATTGTCTCTGAACAACACAGTCTGCACACATACATGTGTAAATATCAGGACAACACAGATTGTACACATCACATGTGTAAATATCAGGACACCCTTGCACGAGTGAAGTTATAAACTGGGGACACAACTGTCCACAAATTTTGACCTTTAACCATTTGTGTAAACTTTACTTTTGAGATAGGAACCCATGTGCTTACATTTTGCATTCAGTGACTATGTTCAACTACCCTATGAAGTATTAAGCTGTGAATGGTAACTGAGAAATGGATTCTGACAAAGCTGAACTGAAAATTCATTGTTTGAACAACTTTTAATGCCATTCAAAAGTTATGGGATATGCCCATAGGGTTGATTGTATTGTGCCAATTCATTGATTCGGATTTAACGTCGCACTCAACAGCTAAGGTCATATTGCAACATTCAGCTTTCATGGAGGAGGAAGACCCTGGGTGCCAATTCTGGCATTATTTCAGTCACGAGCGGGCACCTGGGTAGAACCTAGATAGCTCCCAGACATAAAAGAATTCGACCCAAGTAGGGCACGAACCTACAGCGGTGAGGGACAAGTAAACATCAGTCAATGACCTCAACCACTCGGCAACAGATGCCATTGTTTGATGCCAAGCAATTGTCTGAAGTTTCAAGGCTTTAATGGTTACCGAGAAAGTGAATTTTAAGAAAGCTTAACCAGATTCAAGACGACAGTGACGACTAACATCAAGAAGGTTATGACAATGGCTCTTCTTTTTTTCAAAGAAAAGCTAAAAATTGATAAATCAATCTTTTGTTATAAATTGATTCAGTATATACATATTGTAGAACAAGTACTTGCAGCTTACATTAACTATCCCCGTGAGTTGTTCCAAAATACTGCGAATTGCAATATACCGGGTCTATTGCGCACACCTAGTCATTACCAGCTTTTCTTCGATACTGTTTTAAATTTTCATAACTTGTATAAAACAACAACTGAATGTTTTAATAGCAGGCTATTATCTTTCATATTTAACATATACTAGACTCTAGCAGTATTTCGTAACAAGTAATAATGATGATGATTATGATGATAATTATGTTCCTATATAATTAATGTATGCATGAATGTACACACCAAAATTTAGTGTAGCAAAAGAATCGTGGTAAAGTTTAGTTTAAACAATATCTATTCTCGAAAATACATAGTATATATACATACATAGTACAAAGGTGTAACAATATAACTGGAGTCTGAAAATAAGCTTTCAAAGAAAACTTAAATTAATTCATTTTCCTACTTTGGTAAAGTTTGAAAGTTTTTGTTACAATTTATATTGAGTTAATATTTGTTCTTTGTAAATGACAGCATAATCCAGAGAAATGAATTTGATTTTCCCTTTAGATTATTGCATTTGTCTATATCTAAAGATCGTAGTTAAGACATGTAGATCTATGTGATTTCTTACAGTTATTCGTACCCAGGTACGAATCGACTTCGCCGAAATGCGGACATTTTCGTACCATTTTCGAACCACGCATTTACATAAAATACAACTATTACGTGTTTAAAGCATAAAAACATGTTGTCATATTTCAAAAAGACATCTACAAGTGCCTCTGTAGAGTTAATTTGCTGATAAGTTTCAGTTTTATACCTTAACGCATGAAGGCGTATTTTAGACTAGTTTTTTGGAAAATCTTTAGAGACACTAAATGACAACTAGTCAGGCCGAGCACTTTTGATGATCGAGTCGTTGGCCAGTTACAAAAAAATCGTTTTTTTATGTTGAATTCCGAGTTTTGTTATTTAAAATTCAAGAGTACCTAGTGGTTCGATAATGTATTACGATGTTCCGATAGTTCATGACACATTATTCGGCCTGACTAGGTGTCTTTTAGTGTCTCCGGTCTGACTTAGAAAACTGTTCTGATCAAAACCGCGTAGGAAACTAGTTCTATATACAGAACAGATACCTCGTTAATTTTTAGTAATTTTTAATGTTTTACATTTATTCATCAATATATCATAATGAAAACAGAGTACAAGGTAATGCATTACAATTCTTTTTAAGTCATTGAATATATAGAACTACTTTTCGGTCGTATTCGACAAAAAATTGTGTTAAGAGTTCGGCCGTAAGGGTCTGAAATACTCTGTTAACTTTGGATACGATTGAATAAATTCAATCGATCCAAACAGTAGAGAAAGGCAGTGTAGTAATTCCATACAGAATTATTATATTCAATTAGACGGTACACAAGTAAAGGCTACTTTATTGGTAAAACTCACATAAATAAAGCTCTATTAACATTTATAAATACATTGATATATTAAAGTCCCAGAATCACTTTGAATTTACTGATATTATAAGAAAATTATATTGATAAGATAATGATAGAACCATGTTCTATTCACTCTAAAACAATGTTGTAAATGTGATCCTGGGACTGTAAAACAATTATAAAATCATGTTGAAAATATCACACACAAATGATTATCACAAACAGTATTATAGAAATAAACATCTTGGAGGACGATTTTGTAGAAATCTTTTTATAACAATGAACGTTTAATCTTGTCATTAAAAGAGTATAAAATGGATGCATTTATTTGCCTTTTTATAGATATACATCCGTATAACACTATAACGACTGACATTATTCAGTGATAAAGTATATCAAACAGATATAATGCACACATGTCTCATTGTTCAAAACCTTTTGCGTAGTTTTATTGCCTCCTATTGCGACCTCTGTTTGCCTGTGGCAATAACCCGAGGAATTCAATGGCTCTCTGCTTTACCAAATCCGGTACTGATTCGTCATTCCTTAAGAAGGTTAGCTTTTTTCTGAAAGCGTCATTTACGACAAACGTCCCATTCTGATAATTTTCCAGGACAGTGCTGAGCCTTTCGTATGCGATCTTCCAGTGCAGAGACACAACGACGGGATGGTAATTACTTGATGAAAGTCTCAGTCTATCTATGACCATTTTCTCAGATGCTGAAAGTTCTTCTGTTCTGGTATCTCTTGTATACTTCAGTGGTATTTGGTCAAGAATCCCCGATTCGTATTTCTGCAAAAGACTTTTAGCATTTCTCTGTACGTGTGTTGGAGCATCCGGATTATTTGCTAAGAACTTCAGCTTCGGGATGGTGATTGTTATGCAGTAATTTGTGTTTGCATTTAATTTTTCAATGTTATCGTTTACCTCTTGTTCTACAATCTTCCAGTGCATAGATACTACGACAGGATGGTTACTTGAAGACAGCTTCAACCTCTCTAAGACCATTTTCTCAGATGCTGAAAGTTCTTCTGTTCTGGTATCTCTTGTATACTTCAGTGGTATTTGGTCAAGAATCCCCGATTCGTATTTCTGCAAAAGACTTTTAGCATTTCTCTGAACGTGTGTTGGAGCATCCGGATTATTTGCTAAGAGCTTCAGCTTCGGGATGGTGATTGTTATGCAGTAATTTGTGTTTGCATTTAATTTTTCAATGTTATCGTTTACCTCTTGTTCTACAATCTTCCAGTGCATAGATACTACGACAGGATGGTTACTTGAAGACAGCTTCAACCTCTCTAAGACCATTTTCTCAGATGCTGAAAGTTCTTCTGTTCTGGTATCTGTTGTATACTTCAGTGGTATTTGGTCAAGAATCCCCGATTCGTATTTCTGCAAAAGACTTTTAGCATTTCTCTGTACGTGTGTTGGAGCATCCGGATTATTTGCTAAGAACTTCAGCTTCGGGATGGTGATTGTTATGCAGTAATTTGTGTTTGCATTTAATTTTTCAATGTTATCGTTTACCTCTTGTTCTACAATCTTCCAGTGCATAGATACTACGACAGGATGGTTTCTTGAAGACAGCTTCAACCTCTCTAAGACCATTTTCTCAGATGCTGAAAGTTCTTCTGTTCTGGTATCTGTTGTATACTTCAGTGGTATTTGGTCAAGAATCCCCGATTCATATTTCTGCAAAAGACTTTTAGCATTTCTCTGAACGTGTGTTGGAGCATCCGGATTATTTGCTAAGAACTTCAGCTTCGGGATGGTGATTGTTATGCAGTAATTTGTGTTTGCATTTAATTTTTCAATGTTATCGTTTACCTCTTGTTCTACAATCTTCCAGTGCATAGATACTACGACAGGATGGTAGTTACTTGAAGACAGCTTCAACCTCTCTAAGACCTTTCTTTCTGCATCAGCCAGTTCTTCAACAGTTGTATTTCTGTCATATTTTCGTGATACTCTGTCCAGTTTAACCGATTCATTCTTCTCCATGAGTGTATGAGCAATACCTTTAATGACGGCTGGAACACCAGGATGGTTCGTAAAGAACTTTAGCTTCGGAACTGGTATCGTCATGTTATAATCATGGTCCGCATTTAAGTTTTCTATGGCTTCTTTCATCTCGTGTTCTGCGATTTTCCAGTGTAAGGTTACTACTGTGGGTGGATATTCTGGTTCATCTTCAGACAAAAGTTTCAAGCCTCTGATCATCTGATACTCAGTCTTAGATATATACACGAGTGGAGTATCCGCAGTGTATTTCTCTTGTATATCGCTAGTAACAATTTCAACAATTTGTCGCTCGATTCTGATTGCATCATTTTGCAGTTGCTCAGATCCACAGTGCTCTATGTCGCTAAGCTTGAAGAGAAGGCCACGATCTGGATTAAACGTGGCAGGGTCTTCAAGCTGTTCTTCAACTGACTTCAGATAACTGTTCCATGACTGATTCTTTAAGCGTTTAATCGCATCCGGGAGATCAGACATCTTTTTCGCTGTTGTCTGGTTCAGCGCTCTAATCTACAAAAAGAAACAACAGTACAAATTTAACCATACTATATGCAAATAGACACTGTTGTCTAGCAAACACTGTCAGGTCTATATAATGAGGTATATATTATATTTTTACAAATTTATGTATGCTAAATGCATACATTTTGTTTGTATTAATCATACTTATAGACATTTGTTAGTGTTGTAATGTTAAATGCAATTTGATACTGTTGCTGCTGTTGTTATTTAGCGATATCGCAGTAAAGGTATATCAAAACAAAAGTGTCAAAATGTATAAAACAAAATCCTATTACCATTGCCACAGTGGAAAATGTGATGGTAATCAGATTCTTGATTAAGTTTGTGAAAAATGATATTCTAAGTGAGGAAGCGGAAATTAAAATTTGTTAGAACTTCGACAGTTGAAAGGGACAAAAGGGTAGTTTGGTTACTCACATGATCAAATTATAACAAAATTTGTAAAGATGTGATATATATATATATAGCATAGATATAACGAGGACATATTGAAAGTAGGAGATGCCAATAAGGCAAATTTTTGACAATTACTACGTATCTTAAGCGTTCTGGCTGGTAGTCAAAATTCCCTGGCACGCGCACATTATCTAAAGAGAAAGTTGTATAAAATAGAACAAAGTTAACAAGTAATCACATGTTATATAAAAGTTTGTAACCAACCTCATCTTCGTCAGTAATGGTAGTGAAATCCGTCTCAAGGCTGTACTTTGTAACCATCTGCTGTATCACTTCATTTTGGATTTTCATGTTTCTGTCCTTGCGACGTTGTTTTATATCTGGATCTATCTCAAATTCAATTTCTTCATGAACCCTTTCATGAAATAAGTCACCAAGTCCATTTTCAAAGATATACCTGTAAATTACATTTTACTTTGTACTAATAAGTTCATAAATCAAGGAATTTTACAAAACAGTATTGCTTGTTTGTATATACATTTTCCGAACTCCAAGCAGCGAGTTCTCCCCTTTATACTAACAGTATCTCCGGCAGCAATTTTTAAATTTCATTGTTAACATATTACATTCTTGTAACACGGTACTTCGACGGTCATGTAATATCGTGTGAAGATGACACCAACTAGACAATTGTCGTGATGGTATTTCGGATTAACGGAACTATGAATATTCATTGAACAACCATAACTGTTAATCGTTAGATGACAGTTGAAAATAATTATGGTTAGTTCAAGGCATTGTTTGTGCGGTGAACAAATACACAATAACCATTCGGCAAGTAATAATTGCACAGAAAATAGCATGTGAGCCTAATGTGTACAATTTAAAAAATAAAATTTACTATTAAACATTTATCTGACAAAATAAGAGGATGGTTCTTAAATGTTGAGATCCTAAATGTTATAAATGTGTAATATACTTTTTCTGTGTTTCATAGACCTCTGGAATCAGGGCTGTCACATCTCCACTAGCATACTCTAACATTTCTTGCGTCATAGGTCTTTTAGCCCAGAAATCTCCAACATGTTTGTTCCATTCCATCTAAAATATATCTGTGCAGTGCAATATACAGAGTGACAAACAGCCAAATTAAACTTTCACACATAACATACGTCGATATGTTTGTTAGGTTGACTGATTGCCTGTGTATGGACTGGGATTAATCAACAGAAACGAGATATCTGCAGATATTGCACAGTACGTTTAGCAAATAGTTGCTTTGAACAAATATTGCAATGATTTGTTTCGTTAACATAGCGCACTATTTCAAAAGGTATGTTTATCATGCACCTAACGGCATATAAAATGTCAATTCAACACTAAATAGATCATCTTTTTCAGGTAAGTGCATGAGCAGCTGGTAAAAGACACTTAGTATTATTCTATGATTGTGATGGACATTGTTCAACAATTGACTAATATGTCCAGTTAACTAGTACTATAGGCTGGTTTGCACAGTGAACCAAATTTACATTACTTGTAATCAGTCTTGCTTTACTTGATATAATATCAGAAAATTAGTTCCTCCTGATTTTATTGTTTCGCATTATTCGTTCTTACCTTCACGTCTTCCTTGCCCTCGTAAACGTCAGCATTTTCTGAATATAGCTCGCAAATCTCGGCTAGTTTTACTCTCGATGGGATCTTCCTCCCTTTATGCTCTTGGATCACGAGATGTGCTACCTGAGTTAAAATAATTCAACTTTAAAAGTTAGTGATGTAATCTAATTTCAATTAATTTTTATTCGTTTTTTTCTTTATACACACATCTTTATGTAAAAGTTGTAGATTATTATCTTATCAAACTTAGATTTGTTAATAATTAACCGATATCTAAATTGGATTTAAAAAAAAGATACTTGACAGTATTTGCTCTTAATAGATTTAATTACCTGTGTGTCGAAAACATTTTCAAGTCTGATACCAAACTGATAGGACAGAGCTGCACTGTCCCCTGAACACGACTGAATTACCTGAAAATAATAACAATGGGGATATATGCTTTCAATCCTAGAGAAATATTCTGAAACACAGCCTTAACGACGATGTGTATTTTGCTTAGACATGCTCTTTTAATTTCAGTACTACAAGAATGCAGTATAACGCTTTATTCATGCACTACATTACCTTAACAATATCCTTCGAAGTTAGAATTGAAGTTAGACCAGTCTGCTCAAAGAATGTTCTATCCTGAGCTCCATTTTTCATTACGTCGAATAAGTAAACCTTTCCGTCAAGAGTACCAATCTGCAGCAACGTAAGAGGTCCGTCTTTGCCAAGCTGTACGCCTTCAGAATCAAGAGCAATCAACTCTTCTTGTTGAAGATGTCTCACTGCATCTTTACACTCTCGTATGTTTTCGGGTGAGAATAGGGTTGGTGATGGAGATGCCATTGTTAATTTGACAGTAGCGCATTAAATACTAGGATCTATGTGAGAAGAAAGCATACATATATAGACATATGTTTAGGGACCTATTGTCAGACATTCAGTTTTAACGACAAATTTAGAACATTAGTTGAGTGATACTCACGAACGGTTGCAAAATCTATTGTACAAGCTTATGTTAAAAGAAGATAATGCACTTTAAAAAAAGATGAACGTATTTTAACATAATAATATAATGATCAATATCAAGAATATTGTTTATTAATTTTATCGAACATTGACTTTATTGAGGCCAACTTAGACTGTATATTTTATATTATTCAAACGTTGATTAAATCATCATTCATTTAAGAAAATTTAGTAGTACTTATGTACAGTATTGTAGTTGTTCATTATGAACTTACTAGTACGTTAGAGCTTTAGTCAAAATGAAATATTCATAATTCTCTGTGAATGTACATAGAAATATCAATTTATTTATCCTTCTCATTTCAGCACTTGATATATTCAACTATGAAAATAACACATGTCATGTAAATCAACCATACAATTCACTTAGTACCTTTCTTCCATTGTATATGAATAGTGCCTCATGTAATATTTCTCTTAGGGAAGGATACCGTGAAAGCGTCAAGTTGGGAAACTGTTAAATGTCAATAGTTGCATAAGCAGTATTCAATAAAATGACTTATAAAAAAGCTAGACTTAAGCATTATTGCTGAATGACTTGAGCCCATACTCCTAACCTACGAGATAACATCACCCGCGTTATTGTGACCATCTCCCTGTCGAGCCGAATATCCTTATCAGTGCGTTTTGTCCTTTATTCTCGCGATTGCGAAGCAAGTTTGCAACTTAGATAAATCGCTTTCGAGACTCATTCAAGATAAAACAAATCTCTAAGAGAGAAAGAGAGAGAGAGGCAATGTGGAAATATCTGTGTCTTGCCTAGGGTCATATTCCAAGTAACACATGTATCATTATAAAAAATATGTTGCAAGGTTCCCTAAGCAGGTAATACTGGTTAAAATGCAATAAAAGATTTAAGGATTATCACTTGCCGAACGCTGATAATGGGTTCATGTTTATACAAAAAATGCGATCATTGGAAAGTTTTTACATTTTCTGGACATTATGATAATAAAGATAAAACCTTTGAATGTTCAGAAGAAAGTGAGCAAAAACTGATATCTTACCTACATAAAGTAGTTTTGTTCTTGAATTTTATTGCAACATTGAAGTTGATACTTTGTTTCTTTTTCTTTAAGTTTGTATGTTGTTTTTCACTCAAATTCATTACAAAAAAAGTGAATAGTTAAAGACAAGAAAAACTGTGATACAAAGTATCACAGCGGTCCTTCAAACAAAACTGACATGTAAATATTTTGGAAATTGGTGATGGTTGATATTGAGGCATGACCCCATAAGAATTCAAGGAGACCAAGCTTAACTTATACCTTAAGCAAATATCAAGTATAATATGTTGAAAAGCTTCAGCCCATAATTGTCAAGTTTTCAATACTATATACTTTCAATGATTCATATTCAAATTTTGAAAGAAATTTACCGTCTAATTAAAAAGATATATGGAATTTTTATACCCCTAGCCTCATCTTGTAAATAACTAACTTAACAGTATACCAGAAAGAATAATTTGTCAATATTCAGTGACCATTATATAACAATTTAATATAATTTTGGTAATAAAGTTTTCAGTATACACTGTAGAGATACAGTAACTACACATTCACTTATGGGCCTGCCCAAATGATAGTAATGTAGATATGTTTACAAAGTTAAAAAGAATGATGAAGAAAATGTAAAGGGGTTTAAACTCAAAGAAAATGCAAATTATATCAACGAGGCATCCATTCCACTCTGTTAAATTTTGTCTTAATACTATTCTTAATATGTATATAATGGCAAAAAAATATGAACTTTTCGGTCTAGATTTAAATAATCAGATCTAAAATCAGCCATTATCCTAATTAGTTTTACATGATTGAAGATATTTAAGATTATTTGCCGTGAAATATGTTAAAATGGTTAAAAAGCTAAAAAGATAAGCAAAACAGAAGAAAAAAAGTTTAAAAAATTGGGTTCGGATGGGATTTGAACTCCACTCGTAAAAGAACAAATCAGACGTCTTAACCAACTGCACTACGAGGAGTACATTTCTGTGGGAAAAATAACGTTATAATGAGAGACGAATCTATATAAAGAACGACAACTCTTGCGTTTCTAGAAAAATAGACTGTGTCTGCAGTTTTCATCTCAAAAGTACCTAAATTTTCAATGAAGAGAGACGCATATATTCGATCTAGTGCTTAGTCTCCACGCACCCTTTACCTACCCCGTATTAGATATAGCTATACAATGTAGTTATTTTAAGCAAGCTGTTCGTCGCGAAATGTATAACACTATAAATTGATTAAATAAATAAGTTATTTACCAACGGACGTGGAAGGTAGCGGAGATAAGTTTTACTTATGGCGTTATACTGGCACTGATGAAGTTTACCTTACAGTCATAACTCACATCTGCTGTATGGGTTGAACCTGTTCAGCCAATTTACCAATAAAATCATAAATCACGTCTGCTGAATGAAACGAACCAGCTCTAGCATAGTTTACAATACATTCCTTTTGACATAAACTCTTTTCTTGAAGGTCTAAATGTACTACAACCCATGTGTTATTCACGTCGCCCTATCTATTATAACGTATAATTGATATATTTCTTTATTGACATATTTTACGCCTTTTATGAATACAACAGCTCAAACTTCAAGAATAAAAAAAACCCCATGAAATCTTAAAGTATACTAATGTAATTTGTCCTTTTAAATTTTTTTGTATGACTAGTGGCTTTAAAAATATATAGGGTAAGTTGTTTTCCGAAAATCACAACTCGTAACACAATTAGTTTGTTATTGTATTCGGTTATACGTTTCACGTCATATGATAGTCACAACGTATTGAACAGGTACTACTTTTGTCAGGCCACCGATTTTTATCAATGATGCGCTGAGTCAGATATACAAAGTCATACAGTACGGTTGAGCGATTACACTAAAAGATTTTATACATGTATTGTACTCATTTTTGAAAAATTTAGTTGCGTAATAAACACTTGAGATACTTTTGTGGTTGAGTTAGATGTTTATATTAAATGCAGACATGTTATATTCTAAAACTTCAGTTTTTCGGAGCGTTGATATAACCAAAATATATGAATCGGTGTCACAGTTATATTCCTATTGAATATGTATAGAGTTAAGAGCAAGCACCAAAAAAGTAAAGAAGGGGTCTGGCACGCATGGTCTCAGATTTTAAAATTGTGAATCCTATTGTTTGTTAGGTAATTTCAATTTATATATCTAATTACAGAAACAACTCAGTACAACTAATAACTTAATACATGTTATTATTTTAGCCATTACTGTGTTGATGCTAATGAATGAATTGTGAACAAAAGGTCCCAGGATCTTGTTATTTGTAGTTACCTATATTAAAGAAGACGGTTCATTTTATGTTGATACTGGTTCTGTGATTTCTTGAGTTTTCAAAGAATGAATTAAAGACAATTAAAATGTCCTTCATAAGTGACCCCCCCAAAACCAGGTGGTCAAATATCTTAATCGTTTTATTGCCCTATATCAGTTTTAATCCTCTCTGATTAGGTCCAGCAGCGTGTCAGTAGACTTGATATGTAGTACAATAGTAGAACTATAAATTTTATTGATTTGTACAGATAATTGTTTTATAACTTATTTCCTGTTGTTTATATAAACTGTTTTATATAATTATGACATTTTACTTAACTTTTATTGCAGGATATGAAAAATATTTTTAGATAAATGCAGTATAACTATGATTTTAAAGTTATATAGAGAAAGTTAATACGCTCAAGTAATTAAGCGCCTTCCCGTGGTGTGGTGTGAATGCATTTTTGATTTATAAAGAATCCTTCTGACTGTATTTATTTCTTTGTAAATTATATGTGCAACTGAAGGCTTCTTCTAACTGTAAAATAAGACAAAAATAAATTTCTTTTATGTATCAAGTGTAACATCTAATCTTAGTGATAATTGGTTTGCGGTAAGAGTAATTAATTGAGTATTTAAAATATCACTCATTCTAACTTTGAAATCACAGTTATTTTGCAGTAATCTAAAAGTAAAAAAAAATTGTATATTTCTGTCATATAAGAAAAAATATTTTGATATAATAACTGTAAGTGTTGATTTGTTTATAATCTAATTTGACTGGGATTTACATACCAAAAAGGTAACTGATAAAATAGAATAATAACATCTTATGAAGGTCTTAAAATTTATGTATAACTAACATCCCTTTCCTACATTATCTGTAAATGTAAGGGAGTTATACAGTAGCTGAATAGGATAAACAGAAGCTAGTCTACCAGTAACCAGTCATGTTAATTGACCAATACTGTGAATTCGCTGTGAATTCGCATGGCTGACTGGACCCCTGTGGTGAATACCCCACATTCCTGTTCAATTGTCTTTAAAGGAAATTGATATCATATATTCGAAATTTTATCTTTAATTTACACTTCTCAATTTGTACAAAATAAACAATACACATGAGACAAACAACATTTTTGCCAGCTATTGGTCCGTAAAGTGTACATATCTACGTATCTAGCATTAACAGGTCGTACCAATCATAGCCTCTTTAGAGGATGGTGGACCTAATAAGCACAATTACAAACAAACAGAATCTAGCATTAGGCACGGTGAGGTTTTACAGTAGTTTATAGGATTTTAACTTGTTGATAATGTGTTGGTCTTTTTGTTTTGATAGTAAGTCCTCATACATGTATGTTAGTTGAGGTAATCATAGCTAATCAGTTAATCCTTAAACTGTCACATTGTTTATACAATGTAACGTTACGTCAAAAGTAATGCACGAAAGTCATATTACATGGTGGGATGTTATATGAGATTTTCCAGCACTGGTGAAAACTGCGGATACCCCGATCCGTAGCCTGGTCACCAGGCCCTGAAATATCCCTTTCACTATTACTATTTCACTGTTTTGTTCTAGAGCCAGCATACTATCCAGCACCGATTTCAGGAAGCTGCCCTAGTGTACAAAGCAAAATCATATAAAATATACTGGAAATAGTGCATGAAATATAGTAAAAACATAAATCAGATTAGTAACTAGTCTACCCGACCCGATGTGCAAGAATGTATGAAATGCGTATTTTACTGCGAAACATAAATAAATGAATGAATAATAAAAAAATAAATAAATAAATACATTAACGAAATATTTATAATATATTTTCCCTTGTGTAAACTGTTTACATGGCATAGGAAGTAACCATGATTACGCAAGTCCGTGAAAAATAAACTTCACAACCTTAAACTGTGAAAAACAATTTTGGAGCAACGAATACCATTTGCCGCTCTTTTACTTTCTCTTTACATGTAACCCTTTAAAAACTAGTTCACATGAAAAATAGTTTTGTGTGGCAACATAGCCTGTTGTATGCTTTTCATCCAAAAAATGCGCATTTAAAGCCCAAATTAATAATGAATTAGATATTACTAGTGAATCAAACTTTGTTTGGTGTAATAAGACTTATAGGTGTTTGCTCTTAAGAAGCATTTTTGTAGCTTTGAATTCGCGCTATAAGACGTTTTATTACATTTAGTTAAATAAGAAAATTTATTAACGATTTAATGCAGTTAAGACTGTTATAATTAAAACAAAAACAAAATGTCAAAGCATTTCAGACAGAAATATACACACCGACCGTAGTGGTTGTTGTTAATGTGGACTGTTCTTATTCTTTTTGTAACTTTATGTTGTACATTGTAACAAAACTAATGAGATTGTTATATTAGTTTAACGTAAACATTTTTCGAAATGTTAGTTTCGGTACTGACTACTTAGAATATAGTCATTTTCTTATTATCGGTACGCCGGCTTTATTTTGAAATAAAAGTAATCAAAGTTGCCTTTAACCATTTACATTTTCGGCAAAGATATTCGTATATACAAGAATTGCAACACAAATATACAAACACATAATACACGACACAACATATTTTCCTTGTTTTGTTTATTTATAATCAGTAAACAATAATGTTTCAAAAGAGTTTTTGTTTAACACTTCTTGATAAAATGAGTAAGGTCGAAACAAAAAATAATATTTTTTCAAAAGTAGTTATTTGTTATACTTAGCAGAAGAATTAACAACACAAAAAAGAAGACTATTGCCGACTCTGAAATGATTTAATTCAAACCCTGTTAATGTTTTGTAACACTGTTA
The DNA here is from genome assembly GCA_022818135.1 of Saxidomus purpurata. Lineage (NCBI taxonomy): Eukaryota > Metazoa > Mollusca > Bivalvia > Venerida > Veneridae > Saxidomus > Saxidomus purpurata. The sequence goes on from JAFMSR010000010.1 coordinate 29,787,430, forward strand.
TTTAATATCAGTGTAAGGTGTTTGTATATGATTAAAATACATTTATTTTATTGTATTCACTAAAAACTAGTTACCTGCTGACACGAAACTCCTGAAATCTAAAATGAAATATCTTTGTCTTTGCAACTGATTTATATTTTGGATTACCGTATATACATGTAAGAATTTTTGAAAAATGGAATTACGTCTAAACTATATATAGTTTATTCAATATCACGTTAACATGTTTACGCAAAATCACGTCACAAAGGTTTTGAAGAAATATTACCTAACTGCTTGTTTTAGGTTGAAAATATCAATTTTCCGATAGAGATTTGTTAACTGTATATATATTGCGGTCACAGAAGCGGTCCGCTACATTTAATATGGGTGTGGAAAATGTAACATGTAAGTTAGGTAGTGTATAGTTCTTTGAACAAATTTTATGAAATGAATGAAATCGTCTAGAAGGTACGATGAAGAATCGGTTAACACTACTGTTCAGTATGTAGCTTTAAAAAATGTCCAAAAAAACATTGATATTATCTTTTATCCATGTAAGCGTCAAATTATTTGATAAGTTCATGTAAACGTTTTGAACAATCTATAGATAAAGTCTGCGTCATGAAATACTAGGATATCACGTGACTTAAGTGTTCACATTAATTTAATAAGAACTGAAAGTAGTGAACAGTTTATATATTGTTCGGCCAGAATAAAACACCGATATCGGTCAAACATGACGTTATTTCCATGCATCGGGTAAAAATGATCCATTATATTACCATGACTAGGTCTATTAAATTTTAAAATTTACAATCACACTACAGTATGTCTTGAAAGGAAGTATTGCTGTAGAGTCACCGAACAATAAACAATATATATGCTCGATTGCTGAGTGTGAAAATATAAATTTTCTTTTCAATATAATTTGTATCATGTGAAACAGTTTTGCGCACAAAAAAACAACAAGAAAGCTGTTTCGCGAAAGGCAAAAGTAAAATTAAAACGAATGGTATTCATACTTTGTATCCCATTTTTCTTGTTCCGGTTTATGTCTGTGTGCTGTATTATATATAGAGCACTGTATCATATTATTGGTACAACTTTATCATATTATTGATACTTCCTAGTATCCCAAGTGTGTTGGATCACATTTAAACTAGGGATAAACGTTTTCACAGGAGGCTATTTTTGCTGGGAAGGGAGCGGGGTAGAAACCGGTACGCGGGATAACAATAAAGACTGATAGTGCAACACAAAGAAATGGAGAAATATCCCCTCTATAAATGTTAGCAAAAACAAATTTATGAAATTAAGGAGGAAACTGTATTGTAGGCTCGTTCTATTTGTCTGAGTTTCAACCGTGTTTCAGTCATTGTCAAAATGTAGATGTCTTCGTACATGTACATATCGACGTAAACTTTGAGAAAAAATGGATACTAGTATTCTAAAATATGCGTTTGATTGATATAGTTCCACAACACACTACATCATCATATATCTTAAAATGATAAATATGCGAACGAAAATCTTTTAATTTTCTCTGAAATATTGAAATGAAAAAATGAAATAAACGCTTGAAGACATGTCGCTTCTTTAAGTTACGTTTCGGTAAATCAAATTCGGTGAACAAAGCTATGAGTCCCATGAGCACGTTAAATGCTAAAATCAATATAATGAATAATGATATAAATGTTCTATGTAAATAAAAAAAAATTAATTTTGACATATGCCTTTTTTATGTTTATGTCGCGCTTTGACTGGAAAGTGCTGCCATGAGGCATTCCATAGCTGCATTAAAACCATCGTTTGAGATATTTTGGAGGACAAATAGCAGTCAGTTTCGCTGGTAAGACATCTTTTATGGTTAATCTAAGTGCTGCGAGTAACATTTGAAATGCTCAAGGGACTTCAAGTCTACAGTGTTTTGTGTATACTGGTATCAAAGGGAGATTGTAAAGAAGATGGAATGTGTTGTCATGTTATGACGTTTATTTTCAGTGTATATTTATTTACACTATATGTGCAATGTGGAATAAATGATATCACTCTGTGATTGGCCCAACCACAACTCTACTGCCAATTCTAAGCTATTTTTATCGTAACTATTGATAATCGGGCAAAATGTGTGACTTATTGTTCTAAATATTTAATTAGTTATATCTTGTTGGAGTTCTTACTGGTGTCTACAGATTTCTTTACTAGTAGAAATTGTTTGTGTATTAGACCAGTTGACTTGTATTAGAATATGCCGTGTTAAGTGGAGAGCTTCTTTAGGAGCTACAACCTTTCATTACCATTAGACTTATCATTTTTCATAATGAACACAGTTTACCGTTAGAATTATCATTTTTCATAATGACCACAGTTTGTTGTATAAGCTATATTTATATATAGTCGCCTTAATGGAACGTTACTCTATCCGTCATTATTTAATTTCGAAAAACTTTCATTTGCCTATTACCTTTAAATTTAAGAAAATGGTAGATAGAGCAATGTTCTATTAATGCGACGTTATGTAAAGATATCTTACACAGGCCACCGTGTTGACATCGTTAGACTGCTTAGTCTTATCGGCCAAATTCTGCAAAACAAATTATCATCTTAAAACCAGACAGCTGTCACAGACTGTTTTCATATCCCAAACAAATTAGACCATACCCGCACCGCCTACTATTTGCTAATTTTTGATTCAATGTTGATGTTGTTGTTGTTGTTTGTGGGTTTTATGCCCGTTTCAGTCATTTGTACATGCGGGCAGTTTATTTATAACCATCGTTTCTCCAAAAGACCAGTAAAAGTCCATTTAAAGTGAAGTCATCGGCGTTTTTCTTGTTATTCTCAAATATCAACACATAATAAGAAAAAAATATATAACATAGCAAAATACATTAAAGATGCATTTGAACTAAGAAAGAATACTCTGGAAAACTTATTTAATTCTTGAAGTTTGTATATATTTGTCACCTATCTGTTTGTTGCAGTGTTTATATATGTATGTTGATATATGTATTTATTTGTTTGTCTTCGCCATAATTGTATGTTTATATGGCCAAAGGCATTTCCTATGCTGATTGCCAATACACTTGAAACTTGAAACTTGTTATTGTTTTCCTACTGTTAACAATCTTGGTAGTCGCATCGGACCGCATTTTCTTACCCTGGAGGCGAGTAGTACAGCAGGTACCGGAAGTTTCTATGTGTCAATGAATAAAAAATATATATAAAATACGTATATAAAAAATCACTACTTCGCCGCGTCGTTTCGAAACCCGAAGGCTTTGTTGTTATATTCGGTTGTACATTTCACGTCATATGATAGTCAAGAATGTTTTGAATGTTTATGATTTTGACTGGTAACAGATTTTAATCAATTATCAGCTGAGTCAGATATGCATGTATAATGCCATACAGAACGTTTTAACGCTTACATTTTAAGAGCAACAAATAATATATATGTTCATCAAACTTTGTTGTTTTTGCTTGTTATATTTGCGTGATAATATCTAAAATCATAAAGCATAGTCTGAATTGAAATATGTTATGGATGTAAGTGATGTAAATTTATCTCTTGAGTAATATCGGTTGGATATACATGTCATCATTTTTTAAAAATATAGGTGCGTCGTGTACATATGACTAACCTTTGTGGTTGACTTAGATGTTTATACTAAAATCCGGACATGTAATATTCCAAGAATTCATACTGGTTGTTAAAAAAAAATTTTTTTTGGAGCGTTAAAGTCGCGCTATAAGACGTTTTATTACCTTTAGTTAAGTAAAAAAAATATTTACGACGGTATGCAGTTTAAACTGGTATGGTAGTAAAAATAACAGGTAACGTCACAGCATTTCAGACAGAAATATACGCGCCGACGGTAAATTGTCTAAAAAAAATGTTTTGTAACTTAATGTATTCTTATATGCCTATCATGGCATATTTCTATAGTCAATCCGAGTGCTTTAATATAATCAAAGCACTCAGACAAGTAGGCGGAGTTTTGGATATTCGACTTATAACAATCGAAATAATATATGGCTTGAAGTGCTTTATCAAAATTGAATAATTTCCCGTCGGTTATGTGCCTACGTAATAATTCACTTGAACTTCGCCTTTGTAAATTATTCCGCCCGGCACATTAATTCCGAGGAATGCTCCAAATTCGATAATGCACTCAAAGGCATGATTATTTCCTATAACTAATTAGTACGTTAGATTTTAGAAAATACGTTTATCATTTTTCGAAAATGGATGTATTTATGCTAGTTTCGGTACAGACATTTTATAATATCCCGTTATCGGTACGCAGGCTTCATTTTGTAGAAAAAAGGGAAGTGACAACAAGGTTTCAAGTTTTAATCTTTGTAATTTTTACCGATTACACGTACGACAAATATTTTTGTATATGTACAAGAACTGCAACACAATTATACACACACATAATAAAGAACTTATCATAACACGATTTTCTTGTTTTGTGTTTGTTTTGTATGCCAAGAAAACAAGTAATTTTTCATGAGTGTTTATGTGTAATATTTCTTGGTAAAAGTAGTCAGGCCGAAGCAAAGTTGTGCTGACATAACAATTAACAACACAGCACAGATATTTATTGTTTAGTCGGAAATAATTAATTTGAAATCCGAATGATATTAACAGTGTGATTCAATATCAGTATAAGGTTTGAATTTCTATGCAGTTATTTAATTGCTTTTATTAAAAGAACTAGTTACCTGCTGCCACGAAACTCCTTAAATGTAAAATGAAATTATCGTTGCCTTTGCAACTGATTTATACCTTGGATTACAGTATCAACATTTAAGAATTTTTTGAAAATGGAATTGCGTCTTAACAACATTCAATTTAAGTCAAATATAACGTGAGCTGGTTACGGAAAATCATGCGATAATTTTTTCAAGTGCTTATTGATTCCATTTTGCCCACCTGTAGAATGGAATCAATAAGCACTTAAAAAAATTATCACATGATTTTCCGCAAACGTTAAAGGAGTTTCGTATTTAGCAGATAATTAGATTTTAAAAAAGGCTTAATTTAATGAAGGAATAAGTGACTTCACTCTGTGATTGACCCAAGGTGGCAATAAAACGGAACGAGTTTAATGCCAATTCTGAGCTAACTTTAACGTAAATGTTATCGAGTCTTTTTCAAGTAGTAAATATTTAATTATTTATGTCTTGTTGGAGTTTACATATTAATCAAAGTCCCCACTGTTGTCTACAGTTTTCTTTACTAGTTAACATTGTATGTATATCAGACCTGCTGACCTTTATAAGTGTTTGACCCCATTTGCCCACCAATCGAATCGCTCAGATTTTCAAAAAGACGTCTTTCTTTTTTTATTAAAACTAACTACTGAAATCATTTAATTCATTTAGAGTTCAATTAAAAGAATAGAAAACACTTTAGCGTCGCCGGCAATTCATGTCGGTGGCTATGCAAACACTAAGCAGGTTACAGTTTATAAAGTCAAATTTTAACAATTAAGAAACCCCGGTCGCTCGCTACCGCTCGCTCCCTTAGGGTTTCTTAATTGTTAAAATTTGACTTAATAAACACTAACTTATACTTAGAATATGCCTCATAATATGGAGAGCATTTAGGGGTTATATCAATTCATTACCATTACAGTTATGTCTTATAAAACTTTTTTTTTTCATAAAGACACAACATATTGTTTAAGCTATCTTTACATTTTGTCGCTTGAATGGAAGGTTACTCTACCTATCGTTATTATGCCCCCTTTCGTAGAAGGTCGGTCCGTCGATAACTCGAGAAAGCGTGGGCCTAGCATCTGGAAACTTAGTGAGGAAGTTAGTCATGACCAACAGATGACCTCTATTGATTTTGAATGGATTCCGGACAATAACTTGAGAAAACGTGGGGTAAGCATCTTGAAACTTAATGTGGAGGTTGGTCATGACCAGTATATTACCCCTATTGATTTAAAGGTCAGCAGGTCAAAGGTCACAGCCACCTAAGATGGTAAAACGGTTTCTTGACGAAAACTCGAGAAAGGCTGGGCCTGGCTTCATGAATTTGATGTGGGGGTTAGTCATGACCAGCAGATGGTCCCTATTGATTCTGAGGTCAGTAAGCCAAAGGTTAAGGCCAAAGGGACTTCTTTTTCGGCCACATGATTTTTTTCGGCCAACATTTTTATGTAAGACCAAAAATGGTTGTTTTTCTTTTTAAGGCCAAAACCTTTTATTTTCAGGCCACATGTAACTTTTCTTAAAGTATTACATGTATATGCGTTTATTTCCCTTATAGGGACATACCAAATAACTGAACCTCCAAAACATAAATAATAGAATTTTTGGAAGTATTGTAACTTAACCTAAAAGTTTAAGCTATGCATTCCAGTCATTATCGATAAAAATATGCTGCAGTACCGTAAACCATTCAATACTCTATGTCAAGTTGTTGTTGTATAATTAATTGGTTGATGCGATTTATTGCAGAAGGCCTTTGCATTGATTAATTGTGTTAAAAAATGCATTTATCGCCTTAGTTGTTCTTTAAACTTTTATCTTTTTATCATTTTACGTTCATTGAACATATTATCTATGTTTCAAGAATATATTCTGCTAGATGTAAGGTATGTTCCTTTTAATTAAATCAAAGTACTAAAGGCACTGGAGATGTCCGTTATACACTATGGTGATCATTTCCTCTACGTATACAGATCTGAAATGGTAACAAGTTGGGCAATGATGGTCCTATACTGCGGACCTGAGTACAACATATACATTGCACCCAAGTGTGAACACAATTGCTTCAGAAATGCCAGAGTGTAAAAACTTTTATAGCGTAAAAATAAACGTAAAGAAACGGTTTGTATAAATACCCTTCAGTTTTGCAGTTATCTGTGTGGTGAAAATAAAGGGAAATTATTCAAAACGAGACAAGGCAGAGTAATAGTTCTTGTCCAGTACACTCTTTCTCTTAATGCCTTCTTTATTTGTATGTAATTTGAATACATTCATTCCATACTTTACAAGTTATGCTCCATACAAAAATACATTTAATTTAATTTAAAGACAATGTTTTTTACAATGCTGCTGACATTTACTTTGTACTTGAAGTTATATTACCCTTCAAAATGGCTATACTGAGTTATAATCACAAATGATGCTGAAAACACAGTCATCTAGACGCTTTCAACATATGTCAGAAAGTTGACAAAGTTATTTCTTTTATTTACGTATACAAATTAAGATGTACGTACCGAACAGATGGATTTGTTTTGAGAAAGGGGAGATAATATGAATGAAACTGTTCTACAGTTCCATAATTGTTTTGTTATAAAAATGGGACTGTTCGTTATACTAGGAGTATAAATCATCGCTGAATGTTTTATTTAAAATTATGATGAGCGGTAATATCACTTTCTGTTGCCACACCAATCACAATGTTTGTCTCACATTAAAGTAAAATGATGTGCGATATCCTCATATCACCCTCTATCGACATGCCAAGACTCAGGATGCTGATTTGAACACTTTTTGAGAGATCACAGGCTCTATGTTGTATGTAGTTTTTACTATTTCTGTTGCCGAGGCAGCAGCACATTTTATCTGACCATTTGATTATAATATACTTAAAGGGACATACCCTATAACTGGTGTCAAACTAAATAACCTCCAAAACATAAATAATAGAGTCTTTAGAAGTTTTATAACTTAACCATCAAGTTTTAGCAATGCATTCCCAGTCATTATCAATAAAACCAGCGGTTTAAAATATACTGCAGTACCGTAAACCATTCAATAATCTATGTAAAGTTGTTGTTGTACAATTAATGGGTGGATGCGATTTATTACAGAAAGCCTCTTTATTGATTAATTGTGGTAAAATGGGGAATTTTTCGCCATAGCTTCTTTGAAATTGTATTTACTCATACATTTACGTTCATTTAACACATAATTTATGTTTCGAGGATATAATCTGCTAGATGTAGGGAGTGCCTCTTTAAGTAAGGAAGAATCTATTATCTAGCTAGATGTCTATGATATAATTGTAATAAAAATGCATTGGCATGATTACACATATGTTTTATAAAGTAATTTCACCATAACCATTGCTTTAGCCTGCTAAAATGTATTTGTTTAGTTTTAAAGGTATATTTAAAGGTATAGAATTTGGCCATGTAACAGATTTTTTTGAAACTTTTACATCTGATTATTTACACTCATTTATGTTCACTTAGCGCTTAATTCAAGTAAGATTTTCACTGGAGGTATTTTTAAAATTTGATTTCCCTATCCTGGTTGCCCAACCAAGATAGTTATTTTATCATAAGTAAAAATTTGATACACATACTTTGCCTAAGGAAAGATGTAAATATAAGACCTATTGTATTATATTTGTGAAATATTTGCATTAAAAATTATATATTTAGATGGAATTCATTAGAAATGCAAGTTTGAAAAATTATTATTACCTCCCTTTACCTATCTTGGGTGGGCACCCAAGATATATTGGAAATAAATGAATTCAGAAGCTACACGTAGTTTTAAAACTTGCATTTTGGTTCAGAATGTTGAAATATTTATATATCTATCCAATTCAAATGTAAAAGTAGAAATTATATTGAAATAAAAAAAATACTCAACGTTTTAAATACTTTCATATTAAAGGGGTGTAATAACAAAAGTTTATAAAAGTTAATAAAATGTAAGTTTCTGATAGGGATCTAACTCTATGTAATGGGCCTTTTTGTTCATTAAATAAATCTCAGAATATACAAAAAGTAAAAATTGTCATAAAATGTTGCTTAAAAGTAATTGACCACCTTTAATTATGATAATATACCATTTATAGTTTAAAGGGTTACTCAGGAAAAATTAACTGACTAAATTAGAGTAGACAAGTATGCTAAAGTTTTACCGGCAATGAAAAAGAAATGTATCATTATTGTAAGAAGAAAACAAATACTGCAGTAACAAGACTTAGTACTATAGTGTTACACATGTTTTTCTGTGACAAATAAACTAACAGTACTGCTTCAAATCAAACTGCACGTTTTACAGACGGACATACCGGTATATCCTTACTTAACGCAAAACCGTGAAGCCGTTTTGTTTGCATGATAGGGCCCAATAAAAAGACAAAAAAGCTAGATTTAAGATACATCATGTTTAGTTTAGTTAATAACTAAAGCAGATGCTGTGTTCGCTGCCTATCGCTGCTTATCTGCTAGACTTACCCTCTCTTTAAGTGTAAAGGGAGGGTACTGTATCGAGAAAATGATACAAGCAATCATGCGTTAAATGCCCATGTAATCGATTCTCATTTACATATATTAATTCAGCAGTATTTGAATGGCATTTGTCGAATGTTGCTTTCTCTTCGTTGATAATATCTATAGCGGTAGGGTATACATTGATTTTATGTTACATGTCTATGATGCAAATAGCCAAAGGATGGCTAATGTTGCAGACATAGGATCATCTGCAAATTGCGTAAAACTTTCTGGGCAAGATTCATGACTTAGAAATATAACCTAGTGCTTGCTAAGTATTTGGCTATGTTTACCAAAATCTTAAAGGACAAATGTTGAACCTTTTCCTTCACTGACTAAGGGAGCAAATCGTATAAATTTGTTCGTTCCGTGAAGGGTTTCTTTCCTTTTATGTCTATGGTTTGACGACGGTCATATCAAAATCCTTCCATTGTAAACAAACTCTCAAGAAAGAGTGTCAAAGAGATATGCACATTGTTTCTTTTTCAGGACAGTCCTGAATGTTACAAAAGTATGAATATGCATGTATTTAAATTTGAGAAGTTCTGCCAAGAAGATCCCGTGATAACTGCTTTTATGAAGGTTCGTAACTATGGCAACATAAGTCCTTTCTAAGTCATAACCCTGTCTCTATGCTCTGCAATCATACGGATTTGAATTTGGTAAACTTTAGGGTCGTACGTCAAAGCTACGTGGCGATTTTGTCTCAATTAATTGCAAAGAAAGGAAATGTATGTTTATTTAGCTTTGTAGTTTTAGTTTAACTGCGATTTAATTCCGAGTATTATACACTTTTCATGTTTTTCGGCGCAGCCGTATTAAGTTATCTTTTGACCGGAAGTTGGTTATTTTTCAAACGCCAATGAAATGACAAATAGAATGCAAAATATGGTTTTAATTGAGAAGTTTACTCTGTAAGACACCTTTTAATTTAATAATACCGAATGAAAGAGGTAAATAAAATACTCTTGCGGTTTCAGTCTTAAATAGTTCATACCTATTTTCATATGTTGTTACCGCTAAACTAATGTTAATTATAAGTGTAGAGTAATTATACTTTTTCGACCAGTGAATAACGGTCAATATTTCGAGTTACATATTTGATAAGAATAGCAAGGATTAAGTTTGTTTTCCTGATGCACTTGTCACGGCACGGGCTTGATTACAGCTCGGAAAAGAAAAACCCCGATGAATCTATATAATTATGTTTGGATGAGATTCGCCAACAACATTGCTTACGACAATGTACAACAGTAGATGTTTACAAAGTTTAACTAGACCTTTAACCAATTTAGTACTGTTATGTATGTGATCAAATTAGAAATGGTCGTAACTTAAATATGTAATGAAGTGTAATAAAGTAAGGTGAACTTGTGGAGGTGTTTGTTTACTGGTAACTGAAAAACACATGCTTTATCAAGCAAACTATATCTGTCATATGTTTATATAGAAACAATACAAACCATTAGTTCCCTTCCGTGTCATTGGATGCAGTCAAACCTGTCTTTAGCGACCGCACATGAACTGCTGAAATTATGGTTTCTTAAGACAGGTGATCTCTAAACTCAGGATAAATTGCATTCGGCTTATATTACAAGTGCGGGATATAACGTGGTTGCATATGTCAGGTTGTTGCTTAACTCAGGTGGTCTTAAAGGTAGGGATTACTGTACTTTATTTTCATTCATGATGTTCCTTTCCGTGTCATTGCAAAACGTACTCGGTTTGTATTGATGAAATCATCGGCATAGCGACAGAGAAAACTAAAACTATTTTTTTTTTATATTCATTTATCGTCTTTCTTGTGATTTTAATATCAAGGTTATCGGTCACTGTGGGCAGCGCAACTGTAATTCTGCTGTCACCGTGCAATCCTGAGTTTACATATATCTGGTTTGTAAGGCCTACTTTTATTGGTAAGTTTAAAAACACCAACCAAAGTTTATCCTTCTCCGGCTCACGCTTTGAATGGAACGAAGACGCTTAAAGACATGTGTTTTGGGTTTTTGGAGATGTTTGCAAGAAAAGTGTGTTAGCACGACGTCACAGTTGTTTGTGACAGCCTAATGTTCAAAGACGTTTATAGCAGTAAACTATTAAATTAAAGTCATTTAAAAATTTATTTGGTAGATATTTTAGTCAACAAGATCAGAAAAAGTTTTGGTATGACTTTTTTTTTCCAGATGCATATAGCGCAACATATATCTGACGGGTTATCTTGTATTTTCATGTCAACTAGGAGGTCACTTTGCGCTTCCTTGGAGTAGAAACATAAGGTCGTATAAACTGAAATGCACTTTCTGAATTAAGTTTGACGTAACGAAAATGTGTGAAGAAATACATTTAAACACACATAATCATTACAAATAAACTCAAAAAGTTTAATTCATTTCATCGGAAAGTTGTTATTTGGCAGAATTTTTTTTTAAGCATCTTACTTTCAGACTCCTAGCAAACCTTAAGAACTCGTATTATGATTTTGCTTAGTGATTAATCTATGTTGTTAGAACTTGGCAACCGAGAATAGATGTGCTAATGCAAAATTGAAATATTTCCTAGGATCAATTTCCCTGAATCAAGACGGTCGATATAACTGCTGTACGTAATATGATAGAGAGATCGCATTACTGAAAAATGCGTCGTAGCTGCATATTGTGACAAGCATAAAGTTTATTACAAGACATCTGAATTGAAGAGCGATGTCAAAAGACATCCTTTCAACAGCACCATGTACGAGCAAATACTAAACGTGTTATAAATACCTTTAATTGTGTTATGCCCTGTCATAGAATATGACAAGTAAACATTTAAACTAGATGGATGTTCAGAAGAACACTTGTGTCGCCCTCTTACACTCTGTCAGAAATGTTTAAGACCTACAAAATTTGGCGGCATAACGACCCTTTTGTAATAATCAATGCAATTTGAACGTTTGATGAAGAAATCTTAAGAAATGGCAAAGTTATAGCCAACGTTAAGTTTTCGTAACAAAACTTAAGAACAAAAAGGGCATAACTTTGTCAAATATGACCTTATCTTACACGATTTGACGGCATAGCAACCATTTTGTCATAAGCAATACAATTTGAAAGTTTGATGAAGAAATATTAAGAAACGTTAAGTTTTTGTGACGGACGGAAGACGGACTTTGGGATGTTATCCCTTTTATCTTTCTTTGATCTTTTTTAAGCCCACAATACAATATTTAACCCCACAATATCATTTTTAACCCCTTAATGACGGAATGAACTGAAACAATTTCATAATGCTAAGTTGTACTTAAACCTTAATCCCCTAATGTCTACTGGGCATGTACGGACAGACTGACGGACAGACGGACGAACAAAGCTATCCCTAGCTCTCCGAAAGGGCGACACAAAAGAATGTTACTGGAATCATCAGCCGACTTAATATTAAGCACCAGAAGTTTCTTTACTTATTTTTTTATAAACGTTGTACAATACTAGTGTGCGCTGTTTTTCGTCAACTACACGAAATTAGAAATTCGTACTTTTTTGTACGTAAATTAATCATACGTAAAAATTCACAAGATACGTTCATCTTCACCGTTTGACCTACTGTTTAGATGCGAATGTACCTGAATACAATGTGCACTCAAGGTAACTACTTTCCAGGTCATATTGGATTCCACAAATCCAGTACATAGCACAGTGTTTCATGTTGGCATTAACACAACCAACTTATGGTGTGTTTAAAGAACATTAGATCTCGGTTAATCGGATTTACAGAGGTAACTTTTCAACAGTCTCTTGATTTTTGCAATCAAGCTGTTAATCACTAGACTTAAATGTGATTGATATTTGGCTTGAATTAAAATTTACTTGGACTGATTATTCTTTTTACCCAGTTTGTATAAGAATAGATAGAGTACTGTTTGCAAGAATAATTACGTTATTTCGAGGAGGCGTAATTATTCGACTTAGCAGTACTCTATGCATTTTTTCTTGTGGCACATTTGCTCTGTTGCGCTAGTGTAACTGTGGTCTATTATAGAAAGTCACTCTTCATCTCTGCAAATTATTAGAAATGCAGTACATTGTTTATAATATAAGGAGAAGTAAGAACCCAGACACACTAGCTAAATGCCAAGGTATCTCGGTCGTTTTTTATGCTTTAGTAACTTAAACACTTTATTTAGTTAGGTCACAAAGTCAAATATTGAAAGTATCTTGCATGTTTTTAGAGGTGACCTTTAGACAGTTTTTCACAGTAAGAAATCAGTGTCCCCTGTAAGAAAAATTTTTGACGCCCAGGAAAACTTCCGACCCTGTGGATTTTGATCAAATGTCTCCACACGGGGAAATATGATAAGTGCATCAATAATATCTGTTTCAGTTTTAATTCAAACACAACATGTAAAAATATAAGAGTATATTCTGTTCTACATAACAATAACAATTCAGATACATCAGTACATAAAATACTTGAACACACAATATGATTAAAATAAACATATAAAAAATACGAACAACCAGGTTTAGTAACATTTCATAGTCGCTAATTTCTAAATAAAGTCATCCATATTTTCGACTTTTCAATTTCTAAGTTTGTGAAAACATCATATAATACAATTGAATAAAAATATCAGAAATAGATATACCAAGCGCGTTTATTTACACGCAATCCATAAGTAGGTTATCCATCTCTTTCCCTAATTTCAGTATTCGAGGTTATGTACACGCCCAGTGGAAGATATATCTGCAATTCTAATAAACACATATCTAATGACCTTATCACTTTCTTACGGAACTACATGATTAAATTCAATATATCAGTTTTCCTTGATTTTGTGTAAGCCATTCGATGGTAAGCCCCGATCCTTTTAAGATCCACATTTTCTATTTCTTTACTTTTCAATTTGAACACTGCTAGACCTCTGTCGTCGTTGTATCTTTGGAATGACGAGGAATATCCTAGTTTGCGAATGGCCATATTTAAAATACACCTGAAAACGTCTTCGCTGATGAAATTAAAGCTGATGCTAGTTATCTCGTTATCATCGAGTAGTTTCTTCAGTGTACCAAGGTATCTTTCTACAAAAACAGTCTGTAATTCTTTATTTAATTCCTCGACGTTTAGATGGATTTTGTTCGGCGCCTCTGTCTTATACGCGAAATATCTGTCATATTTCTCAATATTCGCAAAAGTGTCTTTTCTTGTAGCAGGTCCAACGCTTTGTTCATCACCAACCTGTATGGTTAAATAGAATACAATATAAAATAATTTGTAAATACTTGTAGTATTGACTATAGAGTATGTTTTAGCCTGACAGAAGATATATCTTTTTATTGATTTAAATGATATTGTTTTAATAATTTATGTTTATTTCATTATTATTTTGAATGCTTTTATAATTAAAATGAACAATTTTATATGAACCAGCTTTGGTGCGTTACATTTGGAAAAGAAATAATTACGCACTTGTTGATGGATAATATGACATTTCATTTTAAGTCATTTTAAAGAAAACAATGCTCTGTTTAGGCATTTCCGATCCCTAGTAGGTCCACGTAATGCAAACATTTGCAAATCACACAATAACTTAAAGGGTTTGAAATTAGGTTTTGAAGGATGCGAGTCCCTTTCAATATCATAACATCAGTACTTGAATCATAGCCTGTTTCGTTTTCTATAAGCATTTATTCTAGATACAATCAATATTTGCAAACCTAACGCATGAAATATAATGTTCATATTTCGTACTACATCGTTTCACAAGTAAGAGAACATGCGAAGTGTAGCCACCATCTCTATACGGAGAGTATATCATACATTTTCTTAATATAATGCCTCAGAATATATTACACAGAAGCTACTACAAAATATTTAGACGAAATCATTAAAATCAATATATTTGATTAAAATATGATTACCGCAACTCGAGCTAGAACTCCATACTGTTTGCGTACTGTTAATGCAGCCCATTTTGAAGGCTGATTTAGTTTCGAAAAATTCCTTAACAAATTTTCAAAGTCCCTTCTGTTATCAAATTTGTATCACTGTACGAGTATCTAACAGATCTCTTGCTATGTGTTTTTTCGCAATTCACTATACCCTTTACGAGGGGTGTTCCAAAAATAATGTCATTTGCCTTTGTTTTCCTAAACTAAAAGTATTTTCATCATTTTAAATTTCTCTGGCCCTCAAAATACTCCCCACCTACCTGAACACACCGTTTGAGTCGCTCAATCCAACTTTGAAAGCAGAGTTCATACTCTTTAATGGGGACACTCATTAGGTACTGATAAACAGCAGACCCAAGGGCATTTCTCGACTTGTATCTCTTTCCAGACAGTTGGAATTTGAGTTTTGGAAACAAGAAAAAGTCACAAGGGGCCAAGTCTGGTGAATATGGAGGATGCGGAAGGACAGTAACTTTTTCTGATGCCAAAAACTCGGTCACAAGCCTAGCCTTATGAGCGGGGGCATTATCATGCAAAAGCCGGAGGTACTTGATTCCTGTGCTTTGGCGGTTGCGTTTGTAGCAGGACTTTAAATTTTTCAGAACAACATTTTTGTAGAACTTTGCTGTTACCGTTCTGCCTTTTGGTACCGGAATTTGCATTACTGGTCCCTTATTATCAAAGAAAATCACATACAAAACTTTCTTAACAGTGCGTTGGCGCTTGGCAATACTTGGACGTTTTGCATTTTTAGTGGCCCAAATTCTATTTGAGCATTTCCGCTTTGGCTCAAAATAGTAAACCCATATCTCATCACCAGTAACGAAGTTGTGGAAAGCCTTTTTGTTATATTTGGGATACATTTTGAGAAGCTTTTTTGCATTTGCAACACGGGTTCTCTTTTGTTCGTCTGTTAGCAAATGGGGTATCCATCTTGCATTTATTTTCCGAAGTTGAAGATGTTTCTTTAAAATACCATGAACTCGTGCTAAAGACAAGTTCGTCAACCGTGCTAAATCCCTCACAGTGTATTGGGCATCTTTGTTCAGCATATTCCTGACTTTTTCTATGTTGCTTTTCGTCGTTGTTATTGCAGGACGACCTTGACGAGTAGCATCTTTGACTTGCTGCTGACCGGTTTTAAATTTAGCAACCCACCTACAAATAGATCTGTGAGATATTTTCACCTGTGTAATGCTTCAGTGATTATTCTATCGGTCCGAAGTGGTTTATAGTACATAGCACACGATATTCACGAGATAATGCACAAATGACATTAGTTTTGGAACACCCCTTGCATATCGCACGTTACGCGTTCACTTAAGTGATTAACTATGACTTTTGTATGGTGGGCGATTGAATGCTCTGGGAGAAAACTGGAACAGACAGGTCGATAAGGTTTCAACAAAGTTCTTCGTCATCACGTTGCATGAACCTGTCAATTATTCAGTTAGAAAAGATCAGACATTTGTTGATGTAAAAAACATGTTTACCTTTTCATACTTACTGCTCCATATTAAAAAAAGAAAAGTAATATCAAACAGGGAATGCCACGTACCAAAAACGCAGCCTCCCCAAAACGAACCCCACAGCACCCAGAAGTGCACACCACCAACACACACACACACGCACACACAAACGACACACAACCACGCACACACACACACATAACACACACTAGCACACAAAGCAAACACACGAGGACAAAACGAACAATTAAAGGAACACAGTGGGGCACCGCCTTGGAACGGTCAGTGGCAAAAACACCACTGGGGAGCTTAAACCGGTTTATGGTGCGCACCCAACCTCACTCTTACCCCCACCATGTTCCAAAGCTGCTCGCTCACAGTTTCAGATAAAAAAGCTATTCGTTCTAAAATATGTTATTTTCAGAGAGTTTGGAGAACCTTATTTTTTCACAAAATCTGAGTGCGAGTAGCTTTAATGACCGTATTGCTATAGTTCAATTAATAGGAGTAATTGGACAGCTTACATATAAAATAAGTAGTTTTTTAATTTTTATCCATGTAAAGTTGTACACTTAACGTTATATGACTGAACTGCGGTCTGCTGAAGACCGATTTTGCTTGTGTTTTATGCTTACTATAGGTATATTACATGAAAAAGGAGGGAAAAGCCTTAAATGTTTGTTTATTTTATTTGACAATTCCATTCTTATACTGTTTACAAGCAAAAATATACTAAAAGTCAATTGACCATGACTTTTGAAGAAAATCACTTGATGGTTAATTTTTTTAGATTGAGTCAAACACTCTTATGAAGACTTGCAAAAGTATACAAAAAAGAGTATCAGAAATATTTGCTAAAATGTCTGTCAAGTAGGTTCTAAATATTCAACTTATTTCTTAAATATTTTAACAAAATAGTATTAAAATATAATAGGAACCCTTGCAATATTATGTGATACACATTTAATCGGCGCTATTTCAGTCGTAAAGAATGAATTTGAATGGTTTTGAAATAGATCTTTCCGCTAATTTCGTTTCTAAAGTATGACAAAAAACTATTTTAACCACATGTTTGCCATTCGTCTGCCCTTCAAAGTACTACCTTTAATTTTACAGAGAATGCAAATACTACCCAGCTATACTGAAATATTCATCATCATTTTGAACAAACGTCTGTCTGTCCGTTGAAAACTCACATTAAAGACATTGTTTTGGAGATATGATAACAGCTTTATAGAGCCTTTAAATACTATAGAGCAATGCTGCCCCGAACGTTTAAAGCTTTTCAGTAATCCAATTGCAATCATCTATGTAAGTATTCTATTAAAAATATAACATCAAATGCACAAATTAACCCTCGCCGAAGGCGGAGGGATACAGTTGGCGTTATCCGTCCGGTCCTAGGCAATGTTTTTAAATAAATAGTAACCAATCCTTTCATTATTTTATCCGTTAATTAGTTATTTATGAGTATGTTAAGTACTGATGGGATTTTAAAATGGTTTGATTTGATAGTTATATTGGTATTTTTTCACACGCAAGAGGTTTATGCAAATCGACCGTATGAGTCGGTATAACAAAAACATAGTGGCCCCAAAGTGACTTCAGAATGTGTGGTATATATCATACATTTGTACAAATCTCTGTAAAAACATTAATCAAGATTTAACATTAATAAAGTACACTCTAAAAACAGTTAGAAGAGTTGAAGTATAATATCCATTATCTGGGGAATACTTTACAATAAATGTTATATCTTTTTATTTCACGGGAGTGATAACGTGGATTGTAAGACAGCCTCCCTTACTTCCATTTATGATCCTATAAATTGTTTTACACGTCATAATTGAAAGTAAGACGAAAAAGCTTAATTTTAAAATGTAAATCATATATCGATCCCTTGAGACTACTGTAAACTCATTTTATTATCTCTCAATTTTGCTTCTCTGATACACCAAACACCAACAGCAGAGCTACTAAATTCTTTTAATCTCAGACTTTGCATCAATCCATTGTCACTTATCCACAGGGAATTAGGTGAATGTATCATTTGATTTACAAATTTTAGTAGTGTGTGTGTGTGTGTGTGTGTGTGTGTGTGTGTGTGTGTGTGTGTGTGTGTGTGTGTGTGTGTGTGTGTGTGTGTGTGTGTGTGTGTGTGTGTGTGTTGGTGGTGTGCACTTCTGGGTGCTGTGGGGCTCGTTTTGGGGAGGCTGCGTTTTTGGCACGTGGCATTCCCTGTTTGATATTTTTTTTGTTTTTTTTTAAATTTTAAACCTTTTTTGTCAGAAAAAATGTGTAAGAAAAGAAAGACGTTCATGACTAGCGAAAAGTTAAATTGGCTACATCCTCAACTGTGTGTTATACGAACAGCGTTATGTAGAAAAAAATGGCTCGAGAAGAAAACGAGCCAGTGCTAGCATTGAGACATTCCCACCCAGTAAATTACACAAGATAACAATGTTTTCTAATTGAGGAGGTAATTTATTTTTGGTTATACTGGAATGCTCGGGTAAACAATTTTTTACTGAAACAACAAATAAATGGCATAATGAGACCGTATACAACTCCTTTTGTAGTGTACATTAGGCATTCATATAAAGACTCAAAGAACAATATTTGCTTGGATGTAGAAGTTTAAATAGTGAATATCAACCATCCTCATCTCTTTGTTTTACGTGAATATACGTGTTGCTTATATCAGACGTTGTTGACGGCAATTATCACTCAAGTAAGCGCCAGGACATAGTCAAGAAAAATAGTAAGAACCACAACTTAACATGGAAAGTATAAATTTGCCCCTCTCCGCTTCCAAATGTCAGAAAGATTTGCATCATCGTAAAACAGCTACTATCAACGGTTAATTATGAGACGTTCATGAAACTACGACTATAAGAACAGTTCTTGTTAAGATAGCAGGCATATCCGTCACCGGAATTCATTTTCATTTGGATACATCATGTTTGTAGAGACTTTTATATTGCTCAGGGAAATCATGAGTTAATGCGTGATATCTATAAACTGAGGCTATCCGCCCAGCTTGACAAAATGAATTAAGCACTTTTCGTAATATTTCGCATGAAAAACATGTGAGTTATACACGAACAACAGTTAGCAAACCTATACATTTTTTCAAATTTTGAAAATTAATAGAAAATACAAAAAGTAGCTTAATCTAAATTGCCATCCTTAGCGACAAGACAAGTCTTTTGTCTATATTTATATTCCTTAAAAGGTACGAGTATAACGCGCTTATTAGTTGTGGTCGAATATCTTATTGAAGTTCAAAACCTAGCATGATTGATATATGTTATTTATTCATTAAATGGAGAGGATTAAATCATTTAACACATTATTGTGATTGTGAAACATTGCAATTGTAATATAATGTGACTAGTTTTTAAAAACAAGAGGCTATTTCATTACGCATCATCAAGGGGGAGCTGACTCTGGGCTCTGAACGTTACTCTTAAGTTACGATGCATAATGTTACTCATCAGTAAGTTTGCAATATAATTCAGCATCAACTGACCTATCTTGTTTTAGAACCAAGCTGATAAAATGTAAACATGTAAAGATCACTAAGAGTTCCCAGATAAATAATGTGTCACAAGTGTCACTGATACTAATTGAAAACTATAATCCCTAATTAAATGAGATTTATTCGGCTCCTGTGTCTATCTGTAACTGCTTGTCGCCAATATAACATACAACAATGTCTTCAAGTTTTAATTAAAAGACAGACGATTGAAAGAGCTAGACAACTTTATATCCGTAAATGTACATCATAGTTTTTATACTGTCTGACTTCAGTAACAACTATTTCATCTGTATAAACTGTCATTTATTTGTGAGTCTTCATTGAAGCATAGTGTTTAAAATTCTGATTACGTGATATATATGACCTAAAACACTAATATTACTTCTCTGTTTTTTATATTGGGAAATGAAATTTGAAAGCAGCTTCATATAAAAAAGTAATCACAATAATATTATAAATACTTTTTTTAAAGTGGTATAGGGGAATGTATTACCCACCTAGATTTATATTACCCGAACCGTTAGGCAAGGGTGGTATTATATCTTCAAAATCCCTTATGATACCTCAATGTCACTTTGCGACATCACAAAACAACGTCATAGATACTATATGCCGTCCGCAATCTTGTTTGAAAAACGCGAGACTTTTCCTACGACTGCAGGTTTGTACTTTGAAATGTAAATAAATCATTTTCATACCTTTAAAATTTCGAACTATTTTAGCTGGGGATTAATGACGGGGAATGCAATATATACGGCTTGTCCGTTGATATCTTTTATGTTTACGGATCATTCATTGGCCAATCAAACGTCTGGATATTTCTTGGAAGGGTAATAAATTGTTTCAATTAAACAATAATTAAATTTAGAGTATAACAATACTGTGACTGTATAAGTTTATATCGGACGAGGATGATATCGGCAGAAAAACCTCGGTAATAACCTTGTATTTTCTATGTATCATATTATGACGTCGTCCTTATACACATATTTATCCTACCATCACTGCTTTATTTGTAGAAAATCGGCCTAGGTTTACACGACAGGCAAGCTTTTCACATTCTATTTTTAGCCGCCATTTTTAAACTTTAAATCGGCTATCAGAGTGATTTTAAAACGCTACAACTCATATCAATATGCCATTTTACACATGCTTTTATAGCTAGTACTAATATTGTCATTTTGTACAAAATCAAAGATGAATGACAAGTATTAAATCATTTAGGACAGCTTTAAGAAAAACTTTCTTCACTGGCCGTAGCAACAGCTGATGACGGACTACTTTCATGACCTAGTTTGTCGGTCATGAAGTGCATGTTAACAATTAAACATTGATTAAAATTCTGACACAATAAAAATACAAACATGAGTTTTCTTTTGTATAATTATTTAATTTTCAACATCAACAAATGTCATTTTCAAAATACATAAATACTGGTAGATCTAATCATGAATATTTCTCAATTAAGAAAATGCTGTATTAAATTGTTAAAATTGATTTTTTCACTGTTTTTAATCTTTCTCGCTGCCAAAATAAACAGTAAATGTATCTGAATTTAACTAGAATGAACTAGAACTGTGGAGAAAATTGAATGTTTGTGCACTTTAACGCCCATGATGTTGCAAGTTTGTATAATTTTTTTCAATTCTTGAAAAACTGCTAATATTTAAGAAAAAATGCATGCTTGGTCTGCTTTTAAACCATTTTTTATGTTGTTGAATTCAAAGGGTTTATCCCAAGCATGATCTTTTTATTATATAGAACCTGACCAAATGGTTAAATATCCAAGTATGTGATTGAAACATGAACTGTGGTAGAACCTATACCCAAAGAGTCACTCAGTGATCATTTTTATGTAGATTTGTTTTTCTTAAAATTTAATATGCCAGAAAACATTAATTAATCTCCATGCATCATAAACATAAACAATAACATATCAACATTTCAACCATTTTTTAGTCATATAGTCACTAATCAGCTCTTGTGTCTTACTTCTTTAAAGGTTCTTTCTTATTATTTTCAGCTTCTCATAAGTTATGATAGGTAGGTGATATTATCAACAAGTTAGCCTTTTGATCGAGTACTGAAATATATTTTTTTTTTGTCACTGAAAGGATTTAAGTTTGTCAGTATTGCAAGATTTGAAGTCCTTTCTTTTAATATGATAGATCTATTGTACGATATTGTTTATTTGAGACATTAATTCACACTGAGTCAATCATTCCATCAGGAAACATCTGGTCCAGAAATTACGGGATAACAGTATTTCTTGAATAAAAGATGCTATCATTGCATAGATCTATCTGGTTTTTCCAATGCAAAACACTTTTCTGAATAAAATCCCATTCTAAACTGCATCGAATACGGTTGAATTAAGAGAATTTCGAGGAAAAACACTTCTGTCACTTCTGCAGATTTAGTATATACATGAAGTTATAAAAATAGGTTTCCCGCATCGCAGTATAAAATAGCGTGGGCGGGGTACCATTACGTTTAAAGCGGGGATTTTGTCTTGTGTGAATGCTATAGCGGTAAATTTTAAAGCAGATTTCTAAATAAAACAACTGGTTCCATTTTTATTCGATCGATAAAGACCATAGCCGGGTGCCTATAGTTTTCGAATCGTTACTATTTTTAGAAATGACATAAACAGTAAACCTGAGAGGTGATAGAGGAAATCGATTTGTTTCAAATCTTGTTTTTATACACATTGTCACCATAAACATGTGATCAGTAGGTAAGTAGAATAAGGAATTGCATCTGTAATTGGTTAGCTTACACGCAGTTGTAGGATGCATTTAAAGATACTGCAGTGAGCAGGGGCGAGGGTCAAGCCTAAGGGGGTGAGGTCCAGACCCCAAGCATCTGTGATATTTATAAATGCAATCAGTCAGTTATCGTGGTTATCACCTGAATGGCTAACAAGGTTTGAAATTCGGTATTTTTAGTGAATAGTTCACGTCATCACTGTTCATGACACATGTTGTATTGACTGACGTCACTTATATGGCTTGCAGAAATTAATGAAGCATACCAGTAAAGTTTATCTTATTCAGTTTAGAATAGCTTAAAATAACAGTTTTAGGTGTTGAGCTTTTTAAGTTTTATTTTTGCATGTTGTTTCACTTCAGTCTCACACGGACGTGTTTGTGTAGTGTATTAACATGATCAAAATAAATGTGTAACTGGGTTATGTTGTAATGCATCCATACGCGTCATAGCGACAGACAATTTTAAAGCTGGAATTTAATCTTAATTAATAAAAACAAACGAGACATTTTTAGGTAAAATGTAGAATAAAAAGAATATTAGGTTACCGTCTTAGTGTGGGCTCGTCTCCGAAATGTTTATACGGCTCGGCAGAGCCTCGCCGTATTAACCTTTCTCCAACCCGTCTTATAAATTCAACCACACTAAGACAGTAACCTAATATTCTCTACTAACGAACCGATAAAATATATAGCTTTCGCGATAAAACTCACCCCTTGCTGATTTATTTTCAAATGAATAACAAACGACTTCCATTCATGCTATTTTTCAAGGATTTATTGAATAAAAAAACGGGTATTATAAGATGTGTAGAGATTACAAATTTGATCTTTTGTGTAAACGTGATGTTTCTATGCAAGTTTGTGGAATTTTGGTTCTATTCAAGTGCAGTTCATGTGTCTTATGCTATTAAACAGCATAATAAAACATGCATTTAAACGCATTATAAAAAGTAGACTGTTAATATTATCTTTGGATGACGTTGACATAAATGATGCATGCAAATGTTAATTTTGCCTTATTGGATTAAATGTTGCTTCCCTTGGTCCGTTGGCCAGGTTCGTGATCTTGACCGTTTTATGCAAATGTACTTTTTCATAGAAGGGACATACTCTAGCAATGTCTGATAAAAATTGTGTAGATATCTACAGGTGTTCCGCTCCAATGCTCACCAGACTCCAAAGCATTGTAAGACGATTGAATGGTTATTATTTCGTACGTTCACAATGTTTTATTTCATTTAAATGGTAAAACAAGAATTATCAATGCATGCATTGATATAATGATGCACAATACTTTTAAATAAAGACATGTAATATTTTGTCACATAAAATATTAATTCACAGACAGAACTTTGTCTAAGAAGCAATGCACACGTAAAACATTGTGTTTTCAGAGATAAAAAAATGTTCATAAGTTATTCCGTATGCAACATTGATTAGCTAAATTTAAAGCAGCTTTGAAAGTAATATCTTTCTTTATTTAGGAAGAATGTTCCTTTGTCATCAACAGAATATTTCTTCCATGTCTTGTCTTTGTAACGAGTATTTGCTTTCAGTCAATAAAGTACTAGTAGTTTCTTCTGACGTGTCGAGTATTCAGACTTGATTTTCGCTATGTCTTTAGTTTAAACATATTTTATTCCTAATTATATACAATTGTACAAACAGTTAAAAGATACATAATTGTACAAAGAGCAAAACGATTGGATTGGATTCTTCTCCTGAAAAGTAAAGTATTTGACAGGATCTTACGATTAATGCAACATTACATTTACAAGGGTAGGGTGTATAGTGAGGGCAAACTTGGTTCAAGTGAGAAATCTGATCGCAAACTTGAGAAAATGGCGAACTGATTCTACTTGGATAAGTCTTCTTTTCAGCGCAATGAAATTGTACGAATAGGCCGTTGGACAAGGGTTATATGTGGCTTTCATTCTGTTCTTAGTATCAAAACGCAATGTTTCGGACTTTTGATGTTATTGAAGGTTGAATTTGGGTAGGTCGAACCTTCGCCAGATAGAAACCAAAAGTGCTTCACAATTTTTTTTCAACGTTTTCACTCAAATCGTTGGATGTTAAAGCCAGACGAGAAAGGGCGAGCGTAGGAAATATTCTTATGCAGTTCATTGCGATCACAAACACATTTTAGCCCAAAACTTTATATTTACAAACTTGTCACGCGCGCTTCACTTCGTTTACTTCTAGCAAGTACATCGTTCTATAACAATGACTTGAATTTCAACGTGCGATTATCGTTTTGACATTCTACAAGTTGTTTGCATGCAGTTTGTTTCAGAATGATATTTCATTGTTTCTTTTAGTTTTGATCTAAATAGATATGTATCTGTAATTAAGTTTATATCATGTGGAGTACTTTAATACTGATAATAATTGTATAAGTAGTCACGAGTTGTTTAACCAGTTTGCTTTTCGGCTCAAGCAATCCCCCCAATTTAGTAAAATTTTCAATTTGACTATTTGCCTGTCTAAAGTAACGTACATTTTAGATAAATGTTTTGTCACGTGTGTATAATGTTAGTTGCAGGGGTTGAAACGCTAATTCGTCATAAATACACGCATGTCTTATATGCACGCATGTCTTATATTGCACGCATGTCTTATATTGCACGCATGTCTTATATTGCACGCATGTCTTATATGCACGCATATCTTATGTCGCGTGCATATAAGACATGCGTGCATATAAGACATGCGCATGTATCTCCTTGTCAAAATCAATGTCCAAAAGTTATTTCAGAGTTTAGCAAAGCTCAATAGAATTTAATTTCTGTCTTTCACCAATATATTGTCAAGTTAACATTGCTGTCAACGATTTGTTTACCTTCCTTTTGAATACCGGTATTTGTTAATTGCAACAATGCATTCAATAAAACCTTTATCTTCTTTATCGATGTTACGACAATGAAGTGATGTTTATTTTACTCATATATGTAACTGAGTATTATAACAAACTTGGAGAAAATATAGTTATGAAAATTCATTACTTTCAATAAATAGTAGAGAAAGGCAGTGTAGTAATTCCATACAGAATTATTATATTCAATTAGACGGTACACAAGTAAAGGCTACTTTATTGGTAAAACTCACATAAATAAAGCACTATTAACATTTATAAATACATTGATATATTAAAGTCCCAGTACCACTTTGAATTAACTGATATTATAACAAAAATATATTGATAAGATAATGATAGAACCATGTTCTATTCACTCTAAAACAATGTTGTAAATGTGATCCTGGGACTGTAAAAACAATTATCAAATCATGTTGAAAATGTCACAAACAAATGTATTATAGAAATAAACATCTTGGAGGACGATTTTGTTGAAATCTTTTTACAACAATGAACGTTTAATCTTGTGATTAAAAGAGTATAAAATGGATGCATTTATTTTCCTTTTTTATAGATATACATCCGTATAACACTATATCGACTGACATAATTCAGTGATAACGTTTATCAAACAGATATAATGCACACATGTCTCATTGTTCAATACTTTTTGCATAGTTTTATTGCCTGCTATTGCGACCTGTTTGCCTGTGGCAATCTCCCGAGGAATTCAATGGCTCTCTGCTTTACAAAATCCGGTACTGATCTGTTATTCCTAAAGAAATTAAGCTTACTTATGAAACCATCATTTACGGCAAACGTCCCATTCTGATATTTTTCTAGGTCAGTGCTGAGCCTTTCGTAGGCGATCTTCCAGTGCAGAGACACAACGACGGGATGGTTACTTCTTGATGAGAGTCTCAGTCTCTCTATCACCATTTTCTCAGATGCTGAAAGTTCATCTGTGTTGGTATCACTTGTATACTTCAGTGGTATTTGGTCAAGTATCCCCGATTCGTATTTCTGCAAAAGTCTTTGAGCCAATCGCTTTAAGTGTATTGGAACATCCGGATTGTTTGCTAAGAACTTCAGCTTATGGATCGGGATTGTTATGCTGTAATTTGTGTTTGCGTTCAAATGTTCAATATTATCGTTAACCTCTTGTTCTGCAATCTTCCAGTGCAAAGATACTACGACAGGATGGTAGTTACTTGAAGACAGCTTCAACCTCTCTATGACCATTCTTTCTGCATCAGCCAGTTCTTCAACAGTTGTATTTCTGTCATATTTTCGTGATACTCTGTCCAGTATAATCGATTCATTCTTCTGCATGAGTGTTTGAGCAATACATTTAACGACGGCTGGAACACCAGGATTGTTCGTAAAGAATTTAAGCCTCGGAACTGGTATCGTCATGTCATAATCAGGGTCCGCATTTAAGTTTTCGATGGCTTCTTTGACCTCTTGTTCTGCGATTTTCCAGTATAAGGCTACTACTGTGGGAGGATATTCTGGTTCATCATCAGACAAAGGTTTCAATCCTCTGATCATCTGATACTCGGTCTTGGATATATTCACGAGTGGAGTTTCGACAGTGTACTTCTCTTGTATATCGCTAGTAACAATTTCAACAACTTGTCGTTTGATTCTGATTGCATCATTTTGCAGTGGCTCAGATCCACAGTGCTCTATGTCGCTAAGCTTGAAAAGAAGGCCACGATCTGGATTAAACGTGGCAGGGTCTTCAAGCTGTTCTTCAACTGACTTCAGATAACTGTTCCATTCCTGATTCTTTAAGCGTTTAATCGCATCCGGGAGATCAGACATCTCTTTCGCTGTTGTGTCGTTCAGCGCTTTAATCTACAAAAAGAAACAACAGTACAAATTTAACCATACTATATGCAAACAGACACTGTTGTCTAGCAAACACTGTCAGGTCTATATAATGAGGTATATTTTATATTTTTACAAATTTATGTATGCTGAATACATACATTTTGTTTGTATTAATCATACTTATAGACATTTGTTAGTGTTGTAATGTTAAATGCAATTTGTTACTGTTGCTGCCATTATTATTTAGCGATATCGTAGTAAAGGTATATCAAAACAAAAGTGTCAAAATGTGTAAAAAAAATCCTATTACCATTGCCACAGTGGAAAATGTGATGGTAATCAGAATCTTGATTAAGTTTGTGAAAAATGATATTCTAAGTGAGGTAGCGGAAATTAAAATGTGTTAGAACTTCGACAGTTGAAAGGGACAAAAGGGTAGTTTCATTAAAACAAAAATAATATCAAACAGGGAATGCCACGTACCAAAAACGCAGCCTCCCCAAAACGAGCCCCACAGCACCAAGAAGTGCACACCACACACACACACACACACACACACACACACACACACACACACACACGCACACACACACAACACACACACACACACAATCATGTACACACACAAACATACACTACCAACACACACAAGCATACAAAGCAAACACACGAGGACAAAACGAACAATTAACGGAACACAGTGGGGCACCGCCTTGGAACGGTCAGTGGCAAAAACACCACTGGGGAGCTTAAACCGGTTTATGGTGCGCACCCAACCTCACTCTTACCCCCACCATGTTCCAAAAAAACAAAAATAATATCAAACAGGGAATGCCACGTACCAAAAACGCAGCCTCCCCAAAACGAGCCCCACATCACCCAGAAGTGCACACACACACACACACACACACACACACACACACACACACACACACACACACACACACACGTGTTATTCACGTCGCCCTATCTATTATAACGTATAATTGATATATTTCTTTATTGACATATTTTACGCCTTTTATGAATACAGCAGCTCAAACTTCAGGAATAAAAAACCCCCATGAAATCTTAAAGTATACTAATGTCATTTGTCCTTTTACATTTTTTGTATGACTAGTGGCTTTAAAAATATATAGGTTAAGTTGTTTTCCGAAAATCACAACTCGTAACACAATTAGTTTGTTATTGTATTCGGTTATACGTTTCACGTCATATGATAGTCACAACGTATTGATCAGGTACTACTTTTGTCAGGTCACCGATTTTTATCAAGATGCGCTGAGTCAGATATACAAAAAAACAAAAATAATATCAAACAGGGAATGCCACGTACCAAAAACGTAGCCTCCCCAAAACGAGCCCCACAGCACCCAGAACACATACAAAGTCATACAGTACGGTTGAGCGATTACACTAAAATAATGTATACATGTATTGTACTCATTTTTTAAAATTTAGTTGCGTAATAAACACTTGAGATACTTTTGTGGTTGAGTTAGATGTTGATATTAAATGCAGACATGTTATATTCTAAAACTTCAGTTTTCCAGAGCGTTGATATAACCAAAATATATGAATCGGTGTCACAGTTATATTCCTATTGAATATGTATAGAGTTAATCACTAAAATTGTGAATCCTATTGTTTGTTAGGTAATTTCAATTTATATATCTAATTACAGAAACAACTCAGTACAACTAATAAGCATATATAATACACGATCTTTTATAAAATAATGTTTTAATGCGTGAATGTAACCTTCGTGACAAGTTTCCAGTGTTTTTTCGGTGTTTGAAAAAAGTTATGGATTTTTTTCATAGCGAGTACACTGTCTGAACAAAATAATTTGAGTACATTGTCTGAACGTTTTTTCTCAATGCATCGACCGACTCATTTATATTCATTTCTTTGTAGTTTGGAGCACCGAAGCAAGCATTTCGTTCCTGTCACGTTTTTAAGAGATTGGAAGGTAGGAGTCAAGTATTTTTCTGATTTCTAGAAAATTCAATCCAATGTTCATAAACAATACATACTCTTGTAAAGAACTGACATTTTGTAAAATGTAAAATGTTTATTTTTAAAACAGTTCAATATCTGGTCTTCGCCGTCTGTAATTCATATTCTAATTCAACATTGTGAGAAAATAAATATATGTCGGTGCACTTGTGACATGCCATGAGAGTTTTAATACTCATTCGTTAATAAAAACTACTATGTACTGAGACTATCTCTCCAATATGTGATAATTATTTTAATCTGCTACTATACACAACCGGTTCATGGTTGCATTATTTTACTGATTTCAGGATTTGAATTACATACATCTATCAGAATGGTACGTACATAGTTGTAAATTCTTATCGGTAATCGACGATTAAATGTCTGTTACATGTACTAGTCTAAAATTTTCCTTTGAATACGGAATACATTTCTTGAAAGAAGGGCAATTCATGAAAATTGCTTTATATCATTTGAAATGAGTGTCAAAGTACATGAATCATGTAGACAATGTAGTAAAACCTGACTGTTAATGTAGTTTGTGCAGAACCGGAAAAAGTATATGACATAACGATAAAGCTTTTTTCAAATTATTGATATTAAACATCTTAATGATATATGTCATGTATCTAAAAAAATAATTTCAGGTTGATCTGCCGAAACTGTGGTAAGGGATATAAAGGCCGTTCAGGGCTTCATCCATTATGGAAAGGCACCCTATCGATACTGTGGAAAGCTTTTTTGTTTAGCAAGTCCAAGATTCAGAGGCACAGGTTTGCAAAATTATTTCCTTACTAAGTGTTTCATCATGCAAATTTGATTAAACTTGACTACACGATGGCATACATTAGAGCTACTAGTATATCTGTGAACAAGTAAATTGTGGTCTTATGGCGGCACATCATTAAAAGAACAAATATCAAACATGGATTTTTCATATGCATTATTGTTATAATTCATTGATTGCTTATACCAGCGGTTGAAAACCAGAACACGAAATATCAATACGACAGTAATGTTCATGTTATAATGGTTCTTTTGTTAGTTTTTTCTATGAAGCAATTGATTTTACACTGAACAATAAGTCGATGCACATGCAGAAAACCATACCAATACAGTCGTCGTTTTTTGAAACGGTTTAAATTATTCATACACCATGTATACTTTTCCGTATGTGCATCGATGTTTCTACACACCCGTATGAGAGGAAAGATGGTCCAGGAGAGCTAACTTCAATCTAAACGCCTTACAGCAATCACTACTTCAGTTTGGCATGATGGACCTTATGCTGATTAAATTCACCGTTGGTGGCAAATGTCACAGCTAAACAGCTTTGGACCATCGTGTACCGATGCCCTAAATGTGTAAACATTATTGTTCAGTGTAAAATCAATTGCTTCATAGAAAAAATGCATGCCATCATGTAGTCAAGATTTATCAAATCTGCCTGATGAAACACTTAGTAAGGAAATACAAACCTGTGCCTCTGAGTCTTAGACTTGCTAAAATATAGCCTTCCACCGCATCGATAGGGTGCCCTTCCATCATGGATGAAACCCTAAACGGCCTTTATATGCCTTACCACAGTTTCGGCAGACCAACGTCTATCCAGATTCCGGATATAATTTTTTTTAAGTTTTAAGACATATAACATATATCATTTAGATATTTAATATCAATAATTTGAAAAAAACTTTTTAATTATTATTATATCATATACTTTTTCAGGTTCTGCACAAACTACATTAACAGTCAGGTTTTACTGCATTGTCTACATGATTCATGTACTTTGACACTTATTTCAAATGATATAAAGCAATTTTCATGAATTGCCCTTCTTTCAAGAAATGTATTCCGTATTCAAAGGAAAATTTTAGACTAGTAACAGACATTTAATCGTCGATTACCGATAAGAATTTACAACTATATACATACCATTCTGATACAGCAAAGATATCAATTGTTACTCGGAAATAATTAATTTGAAATCCGATTAATATTAACAGTGTGATTCAATATCAGTATAAGGTTTAAATTTCTGTACAATTATCTAATTGCTTTTATTAAAAAAACTAGTTACCTGCTGACACGAAACTCCTTAAATGTAAAATGAAATTGAAAGTGCTTATTGATTCCATTTTGACTACCTGTAGAATGTAATCAATAAGCACTTAAATAATTTATCACATGATTTTCCGCAAACGTTAAAGGAGTTTCGTATTAGCAGATAACTAGATTTTAAAAAAGGCTTAATTTAATGAAAGGATAAGTGACTCTTCTCTGTGATTGACCCAAGGTAGCAATAAAACGGCACGAGTTTAATGCCAATTCTGAGCTTACTTTATCTTAAATGTTATCCAGTCTCTTTCAAGTAGTAAATATTTAATTATTTATATCTTGTTGGTGTTAACATACTAAACAAAGTCCCCACTGTTGTCTACAGTTTTCTTTACTAGTCAACATTGTATGTACATTGTATATCAGATCTGCTGACCTTTATAAGTGTTTGACCCTATTTGCCCACCAATCGAATCGTTCAGATTTTCAAAAATTATTAAAACTAACTACTGAAATCATTCAATTCATTAAGAGTTCAGTTAATAGAATAGAATACACTTTAGCTCCGCCGACAATTTATGTCGGTGGCTATACAAACACTAAGTAGGTTAGAGTCAAATTTTAACACTAAAGAAACTCCGCTCGTTCGTTACCACTCGCTCCCGTAGGGTTTCTTAATTGTTAAAATTTGACTTAATAAACACTAACTTAACACTTTAAGCTATCTTAACATTTTGTCGCCTTAATGGACGATTACTCTACCTATCGTTATTATGCCCCCTTTCGAAGAAGGTCGGTCCGTCGGTCGGTAGAGCAACAGTAAACTCGAGAAAGCGTGGGCCTAGCATCTTGAAACTTAGTGAGGAAGTTAGTCATGAACAGCAGATGACCTTTATTAATTTTGAATGGATTCCGGACAATAACTTGAGAAAATGTGGGGTAAGCATCTTGAAACTTAATGTGGAGGTAGGTCATGACCAGCAGATTACCCCTATTGATTTAGAGTTCAGCAGGTCAAAGGTCACAGCGACCTAAGATGATTAAACGGTTTCTTGACGAAAACTCGAGAAAGGCTGGGCCTAGCTACATGAATTTGATGTGGAGGTTAGTCATGACCAGCAGATGACCCCTATTGATTTTGAGGTCAGTAGGTCAAAGGTTAAGGTCAAAGGGACTTCTTTTTCGACCACATGATTTTTTTCGGCCAACATTTTTATGTAAGACCAAAAATGGTTGTTTTTCTTTAAAAGGCCAAAACCTTTTTTCAGGCCACATGTATCTTTTTTAAAAGTATTATATGCGTTTATTTCCCTGAAATGAACATACCAAATAACTGATGTCAAACTAAATAACCTCCAAAACATAAATAATAGAACTTTTGGAAGTATCGTAACTTAACCTAAAAGTTTAAGCTCTGCATTCCAGTCATTATCGAAAAAAATATGTTGTAGTACTGTAAACCATTCAATACTCTATGTAAAGTTGTTGGTGTACAATTAATTGGTTGATGCGATTTATTGCAGAAGGCCTTTGCATTGATTTATTGTGTTAAAAGGACGCATCTGTGCAATGTTGTTCTAAACTTTTTTTTTTTGGTGGGGAATTTTTTTGTTTTTGGGGGGGGTTTGGTGGGTGGGGGGGGGGTTTTTTTTTTTTGGGGGGGGGGGGGGGGGGGGGCGGGGTAAAAGTTACGATCTGAAATGGTATCAAGACGAGTAATGATGGTCCTATACTGCTGACCTGAGTACAACATATACATTGCACCCACGTGTCAACACAATTGCTTCAGAAATGCCAGAGTGTAAAAACTTTAATAGCGTAAAAATAAAAGTTAAGAAACGGTTTGTATAAATTCCCTTCAGTTTTGCAGTTATGCCATGTGGTGTAAATAAAGGGAAATTATTCAAAACGAGACAAGGCAGAGTAATAGTTCTTGTCCAGTAAACTCTTTCTCTTAATGTTTTGTGGCTCCCTGTTTGTTTTTTTTTTTTTCTTCTACATTTGTATGCATTTAAAACTTTTCCATATTAAATTATCCCCAAAAAAAAAAAATTAAATAAAATAAAAAAAAAATTTTTTTTAAATTTCCTCCTTTTTTTTTTTTTTTTAAAATTTATTCCCCCCAAAAAAAAAAAGTCACAAATGATGCTGAAAACACAGTCTACTAGACGCTTTCAACATATGTAAGAAAAGAAGTTATTTCTCTGATTTACAGATACAAATTAAAATGTACGTAACCGAACGGATGGATTTGTTTTGAGAACGGGGAGATAATATGAATGAAACTGTTCATAATTGTTTTGTTATAAAAATGGGACTATTCGTTATACTAGGAGTATAAATCATCGCTTAATGTTTTATTTAAAATTATGATGAACGGTAATATCACTTTCTGTTTCCACACCAATCACAATTTTTGTCTCTCATTAAAGTAAAATGATGTGCGTAATCCTCATATCACCCTCTATCGACATGCCAAGACTCAGGATGCTGCTTTGAACACTTTTTGAGACATCACAGACTCTATGTTGTATGTGGTTTTTACTATTTCTGTTGCCGAGGCAACAGCACATTTTATCTGACCATTTGATTATAATATACTTAAAGGGACATACCCTATAACTGGTGTCAAACTAAATAACCCCCAAAACATAAATAATAGAGACTTTAGAAGTTTTATAACTTAACCATAAAGTTTTAGCAATGCATTCCCAGTCATTATCGATAAAACCAGCGGTTTAAAATATACTGCAGTACCGTAAACCATTCAATAATCTGTGTAAAGTTGTTGTTGTACAATTAATGGGTGGATGCGATTTCTTACAGAAAGCCTCTTTATTGATTAATTGTGGTAAAATGAGGAATTTTTCGCCATAGCTTCTTTGAAATTGTATTTACTCATAAATTTACGTTCATTGAACACAAAATTTATGTTCCGAGAATATAATCTGCTAGATGTAGGGAGTGCCTCTTTAAGTAAGGAAGAATCTATTATCTAGCTAGATGTCTATGATATAAATGTAATAAAAATGCATTGGCATCATTACACATATGTTTTATAAAGTAATTTCACCATAACCATTGCTTTAGCCTGCTAAAATGTATTTGTTCAGCTTTAAAGGTATATAATTAGAATTTGGCCATGTAACAGATTTGTTTGAAACTTTTACATCTGATCATTTACACTCATTTATGTTCACTTAGCGCTTAATTCAAGTAAGATTTTCACTGGAGGTGTTTTTAAAATTAGATTTCCCTATCCTGGTTGCCCAACCAAGATAGAGTTATTTTATCATAAGTAAAAATTTGATACACATACTTTGCCTAAGGAAAGATGTAAATATAAGACCTATTGTATTATTTTGTGAAATATTCGCTTAAAAATTATATATTTAGATGGAATTCATTAGAAATGCAAGTTTGAAAAATTATTATTACCTCCCTTTACCTATCTTGGGTGCCAACCCAAGATAGATTGGAAATAAATAAATTCAGAAGCTACACGTAGTTTTAAAACTTGCATTTTGGTTCAGAATGTTGAAATATTTGTATATCTATCCAATTCAAATGTAAAAGCAGAAATTATATTGAAAAAAAAAGAAATACTCAACGCTTTTAAATACTTTCATATTAAAGGGGGCATAACAAATTTTATAAAAGTTAATAAAATGTAAGTTTCTGATAGGGATCTAACTCTATGTAATGGGCCTTTTTGTTCATTAAATAAATCTCTAACAGAATATACAAAAAGTAAAAATTGTCATAAAATGTTGCTTAAAAGTAATTGACCACCTTTAATTATGATAATATACCATTTATAGTTTAAAGGGTTACTCAGGAAAAATTAACTGACTAAATTAGAGTAGACAAGTATGCTAAAGTTTTACCGGCAATGAAAAAGAAATGTATCATTATTGTAAGAAGAAAACAAATACAATAACTGCAGTAACAAGACTTAGTACTATAGTGTTACACATGTTTTTCTGTGAGAAATAAACTAACAGTACCGCTTCATATCAAACTGCACGTTTTACAGACGGACATACCGGTATATCCTTACATAACGCAAAACCGTGAAGCTGTTTTGTTTGCATGATAGGGCCCAATAAAAAGACAAAAAAGCTAGATTTAAGATACATCATGTTTAGTTTAGTTAATAACTAAAGCAGATGCTGTGTTCGCTGCCTATCGCTACTTATCTGCTAGACTTACCCTCTCTTTAAGTGTAAAGGGAGGGTACTGCATCGAGAAAATGATACAAGCAACCATACGTTAAATGCCCCTGTGATCGATTCTCATTTACATATATTAATTCAGCAGTATTTGAATGGCATTTGTCGAATGTTGCTTTCTCTTCGTTGATAATATCTATAGCGGTAGGGTATACATTGATTTTATGTATACATGTCTATGATGCAAATAGCCAGAGAATGGCTAATGTTGCAGACATAGGATCATGTGCAAATGGCGTAAAACTTTCTGGGCAAGATTCATGACTTAGACATATAACCTAGTGCTTGCTAAGTATCTATGTTTACCAAAATCTTAAAGGACAAATGTTGAACCTTTTCCTTCACTGACTAAAGGAGCAAATCGTATAAATTTGTTCGATCCGTGAAGGGTTTCTTTCCCTTTATGTCTATGGTTTGACGACGATCATATCAAAATCCTTCGATTGTAAACAAACTTACGGATCAAGATCTCAAGAAAGGGTGTCAAAGAGATATGCACATTGTTTCTTTTTCAGGACAGTCCTGAATGTTACAAAATTATGAATATGCATGTATTTAAATTTGAGAAGTTCTGTCAAGAAGATCCCGTGATAACTGCTTTTATGAAGGTTCGTAACTATGGCAACATAAGTCCTTTCTAAGGCATAACCCTGTCTCTATGCTCTGCAATCATACGGATTTGAATTTGGTAAACTTTAAGGTCATACGTCAAAGCTACGTGGCGATTTTGTCTCAATTGATTGCAAAGAAAGGAAATGTATGTTTATTTAGCTTTGTAGTTTTAGTTTAACTGCGATTTTATTCCGAGTATTATACACTTTTCATGTTTTTCGGCGCAGCCGTATTAAGTTACTTTTTGACCGGAAGTTGGTTACTTTTCAAACGCCAATGAAATGACAAATAGAATGCAAAATATGTTTTTAATCGAGAAGTTTACTCTGTAAGACACCTTTTAATTTAATAATACCGAATGAAAGAGGTAAATAAAATACTCTTGCGGTTTCAGTCTTTCTTGATTAGTTTTATCCTTTAATACGTAAATAGTTCATACCTATTTTCATATGTTGTTACCGCTAAACTAATGTTAATTATAAGTATAGAGTAATTACACTTTTTCGACCAGTGAATAACGGTCAATATTTCGAGTTATTTGATAAGAATAACAAGGATTAAGTTTGTTTTCCTGATGCACTTGTCACGGCACGTGCTTGATTACAGCTCGGAAAAGAAAAACCCCGATGAATCTATATAATTATGTTTGGATGAGATTTGCCAACAACATTGCTTACGACAATGTACAAAAGTAGATGTTTACAAAGTTTAACTAGACCTTTAACTAATTTAGTACTGTTATGTTTGTGATCAAATTAGAAATGGTCGTAACTTAAATATGTAATAAAGTGTAATAAAGTAAGGTGAACTTGTGGAGGTGTTTGTTTACTGGTAACTGAAAAACACATGCTTTATCAAGCAAACTATATCTGTCATATGTTTATATAGAAACAATACAAACCACTAGTTCCCTTCCGTGTCATTGAATACAGTCAAACCTGTCTTTAGCGACCGCACAGGAACTGCTGATATTATGGTTTCTTAAGACAGGTGATCTCTAAACTCAGGATAAATTGCATTCGGCTTATATTACAAGTGAGGAATATAACGTGGTTGCATATGTCAGGTTGTTGCTTTACTCAGGTGGTCTTAAAGGTAGGGATTACTGTACTTTATTTTCATTCATTATGTTCCTTTCCGTGTCATTGCAAAACGTACTCGGTTTGTATTGATGAAATCATCGGCATAGCGACAGAGAAAACTAAAACTTTTTTTTTTTCTATATTCATTTATCGTCTTTCTTGTGATTTTAATATCAAGGTTATCGGTCACTGTGGGCAGCGCAACTGTAATTCTGCTGTCACTTTACATATATCTGGTTTTTAAGGCCTGCTTTTATTGGTCAGTTTGAAAACACCAACCAAAGTTTAACCTTGGTCTCCGGCTCACGATTTGAATGGAACGAAGACGCTTAAAGACATGTGTTTTGGGTTTATGGAGATGTTTGCAAGAAAAGTGTGTTAGCACGACGTCACAATTGTTTGTGACAGCCTAATGTTCGAAGACGTTTATAGCAGTAAACTATTAAATTAAAGTCATCTAAAAATTTATTTGGTAGATATTTTAGTCAACAAGATCAGAAAAAGTTTTGGTATGACTTTTCATTTTTTCCCAGATGCATATAGCACAACATATATCTGACGGGTTATCTTGTATTTTCATGTCAACTAGGAGGTCACTTTGCGCTTCCTTGGAGTAGAAACATAAGGTCGTATAAACTGAAATGCACTTTCTGAATTAATTTTGACGTAACGCAGATGTGTGAAGAAATACATTTAAACACATATAATCATTACAAATAAACTCAAAAAGTTTAATTCATTTCATCGAAAAGTTGTTATTTGGCAGAATTTCTTTTTAAGCATCTTACTTTCAGACTCCTGGTAAACCTTAAGATCTCGTATTGTGATTTTGCTTAGTGATTAATCTATGTTGTTAGAACTTGGCAACCGAGAAGAAATCTGCGAATGCAAAATAGAAATATTTCCTAGATCAATTTCCCTGAATCAAGACGGTCGATGTAACTGCTGTATGTAATATGATAGAGAGATCACATTACTGAAAAATGCGTCGTAGCTGCATAAAGTTTATTACAAGATATCTGAATTGAAGAGCGATGTCAAAAGACATCCTTTCAACAGCACCATGTACGAGCAAATACTAAACGTGTTATAAATACCTTTAATTGTGTTATGCCCAGTCATAGAATATGACAAGTAAACATTAAAACTAGATGGATGTTCAGAAGAACACTTGTGTCGCTCTCTTACACACAGTCAGAAAATTTTAAGACCTACACAATTTTGCGGCATAACAACCCTTTAGTCATAATCAGTGCATTTTGAACGTTTGATGAAGAAATCTTAAGATATTTCAAAGTTATAGACAACGTTAAGTTTTCGTAATAAAACTTAAGTACAAAAAGTATCATAACTCTGTCAAAAATGACCTTGACCAACACAATTTGAAGGTATAGTGACCATTTTGTCAAAAGCAATACAATTTGAAAGTTTGATGAAGAAATATTGAGAAGCATTAAGCTTATGTGACGGGCGGACAGACGGACTCACCAGACGGACTTTGTGATGTTATCCCTTTGGTCTTTCTTTGATCTTTTTAACACAATTTTTAATTCAACAATACCATTTTTAACTCCTCACTGATGGAATAAACTGAACAATTTCATAATGCTAAGTTATCAAACCCTAACCCCCTTATATCTACTGGGCATATACGGACAGTCTGACGGAGAGTCGGACGAACAAAGCTATCCCTATGTGTCGCCTTTTCTCCGAAAGGGCAACACAAAAAAAGATGTAGCTGGAATCATCACCCGACTTAATCTCAAGCACCAGATGTTTCTTTACTTATTTTATAAATGTTGTACAATACTACTGTGCGCTGTTTTGCGTCAACTACACGAAATTAGAAATTACTTTTTTGTATGTAAATTAATCTTACGTAAAAAATCACAAGATACGTTCAGTTTCAAGGTTTGAGCTAGGTGCGAATGTACCTGAATACAATGTACATTCAAGGTAATTACTTTCCAGGTCACTGTGGACTCCACAAATCCAGTACATAGCACAGTTTGTCATGTTGGCATTAGCACAACATATGGTGAGTTTAAAGATCATTAGGTCTCGGTTAATCGGATTGGCAGAGGTAACTTTTCAACAGTCTCTTCGTTTTTGCAATTAAGCTGTTTATCACTAGACATAAGTGTGATTGATATTTGGCTTGAAATAAAATTCACTTGGACTAATAATTCTTTTTACCCAGTTTCTATAAGAAATAGATAGAGTACTGTTTGCAAGAATAATTACGTTATTTCGAGGAGGCGTAATTATTCGACTTAACAGTACTCTATGTTTTTTTTATTGTGGCACATTCGCTCTGTTGCGCCATTGTAACTGTGGTCTATTATAGATAAACCCTCTTCGTCTCCGCCCAATATACAATGCAAATTATTAGAAATACAGTACATTGTTTATAATATAAGGAGAAGTGAGAACCCAGACACACTAGCTAAATGCCAAGGTATCTCGGTCGGTTTTTATGCTTAAGTAACTTCAACACTTTATTTAGTTAGGTCACAAAGTCAAATATTGCAAGTATCTTGTATGTTTTTAGAGGTGACCTTTAGACAGTTTTTCACAGTAAGAAATCAATGTCCCCTGTAGGATATTTTTGACGCCCAGGAAAACTTCCGACCCTATGGATTTTGACCAAATGTCTCCACACGGGGATTTATGATAAGTTCTACATAACAATAACAATTCAGATACATCACTACATAAAATACTTGAACACACAATATGATTAAAATAAATATATAAAAAATACGAACAACCAGGTTTAGTATCATTTCATAGTCGCTAATTTCTAAATAAAGTCATCCATATTTTCGACTTTTCAATTTCTGAGTTTCTGAAAACATCATATAATATAGTTGAATAAAAATATCAGAAATAGTTATACCAAGCGCGTTTATTTACACACAATCCTTAAGTAGGTTATCCATCTTTTGCCCTAATTTCAGTATTCGAGGTTATGTACACGCCCAGTGGTAGATATATCTGCAATTCTAATAAACACATATCTAATGACCTTATCACTTTCTTACGGAACTACATGATTAAATTCAATATATCAGTTTTCCTTGATTTTGTGTAAGCCATTCGATGGTAAGCCCCGATCCTTTTAAGATCCACATTTTCTATTTCTTTACTTTTCAATTTGAACACTGCTAGACCTCTGTCGTCGTTGTATCTTTGGAATGACGAGGAATATCCTAGTTTGCGAATGGCCATATTTAAAATACACCTGAAAACGTCTTCGCTAACGAAATTAAAGCTGATGCTAGTTATCTCATTATCATCAAGTAGTTTCTTGAGTGTACCAAGGTACCTTTCTACAAAAACAGTCTGCAATTCTTTATTTAATTCCTCGACGTTTACATGGATTTTGTTCGTTGCCTCTGTCTTATACGCGAAATATCTGTCATATTTCTCAATATTCGCAAAAGTGTCTTTTCTTGTAGCAGGTGCAACGCTTTGTTCATCACCAACCTGTATGGTTAAATAGAATACAATGTAAAATAATTTGTAAATACTTGTAGTATTGACTATAGAGTATGTTTAAGCCTGACAGAAGATATATCTTTTTATTGATTTAAATGATACTTTTTAATCATTTATGTTTATTTTTCATTTTTATTTTGAATGCTTTTATAATTAAAATGAACAATGTTAAATGAACCAGTTTTGGTGCGTTACATTTGGAAAAGAAATAATTACGCACTTGTTGATGGATAAAATGACATTTCATTTTAAGTCATTTTAAGAAAACAATGCTCTGTTTAGGCATTTCCGATCCCTAGTAGGTCCACGTAATGCAAACATTTGCAAATCACACGGTTTGAAATTAGGTTTTGAAGGATGCGAGTCCCTTTCAATATCATAAAATCAGTACTTGAATCATAGCCTGTTCCGATTTCTATAAGCATTTATTCTAGATACAATCAATATTTGCAAACCTAACGCATGAAATATAATGTTCATATTTCGTACTACATCGTTTCACAAGTAAGAGAACATGCGAAGTGTAGCCACCATCTCTTTACGGAGAGTATATCATACATTTTCTTAATATAATGCCTCAGAATATATACACAGAAGCTACTACAAAATATTAGACACAATTATTAATATCAATATATTTGATTAAAATATAATTACCGCAACTCGAGCTAGAACTCCATACTGTTTGCACAATGTTAATGCAGCCCATTTTGAAGGCTGATTAAGTTGCGAAAAAATCCTTAACATATTTTCAAAGTCCCTTCTGTTATCAAATTTGTATCACTGTACGAGTATCTAACAGATCTCTTGCTATGTGTTTTTTCGCAATTCGCTATACCCTTTATATCGCACGTTACGCGTTCACTAAAGTGATTAACTATGACTTTTGTATGGTGGGCGATTGAATGCTCTGGGAGAAAACTGGAACACACTGGTCGATAAGGTTTCAACAAAGTGCTTCGTCATCACGTTGCATGAACCTGTCAATAATTCAGTTAGAAAAGGTCAGACATTTGTTGATGTAAAAAACATGTTTACCTTTCATACTTACTGCTCCATATTAAAGCTGCTCGCCCACAGTTTCAGATAAAAAAGCTATTCGTTCTAAAATATGTTAATTTCAGAGAGTTTGGAGAACCTTATTTTTTCACAAAATCTGAGAGCGAGTAGCTTTAATGGCCGTATTGCTATAGTTCAATTAATAGGAGTTATTGGACAGCTTACATATAAAATAAGTTTTTATTTTATTTTTTATCCATGTAAAGTTGTACACTTAACGTTAAATGACTGAACTACGGTCTGCTTAAGACCGATTTTGCTTGTGTTTTATGCTTACTATAAGCATATTACATGGAAAAGGAGGGAAAAGTCTTAAATTTTTGTTTATTTTATTTGACAATTCCATTCTTATACTGTATACAAGCAAAAATATATTAAAAGTCAGTTGACCATGACTTTTGAAGAAAATCACTTGATGGTTCAATTTTTTAGATTGAGTTAAACACTCTAATGAAGACTTGCAAAAGTGTACAAAAAGGAGTATCAGAAATATTTGCTAAAATGTCTGTCAAGTAGGTTCTAAATATTCAACTTATTTCTGTAATATTTTAACAAAATAGTATTAAAATATAATAGGAACCCTTGCAATATTCTGTGATACACATTGAATCTCAAGATGCGAAAATACCTGTAAATACTATTTCAATCATAAAGAATGAATTCGAATGATTTTGAAATAGATCTTTCGGCTAATTTCGTTTCTAAAGTATGACAAAAAAGTATTTTAACCACATGTTTGCCATTCGTCTGCCCTTCAAAGTACTACCTTTAATTTTACAGAGAATGCAAATACTACCCAGGTATACTGAAATATTCATCATAATTTTGAACAAACGTCTGTCTGTCCGTTGAAAACCGTCATTAAAGACATTGTTTTGGAAATATGATAACAGCTTTATAAAGCCTTTAAATACTATAAAGCAATGCTGCCACGAACGTTTAAGGGTTTTCAGTAATCCAATTGATATCATCTATGTAAGTATTCTATTAAAAATATAACATCAAATGCACAAATTAACCCTCGCCGAAGGCGGAGGGATACAGTTGGCGTTATCTGTCCGGTCCTCGGCAATGTTTTTAAATAAATAGTAACCAATCCTTTCATTATTTTATCCGTTAATTAGTTACTTATGAGTATATTAAGTACTGATGGGATTTTAAAATGGTTTGATTTGATAGTTATATTGGTATTTTTTCACACGCAAGCGGTTTATGCAAATTGACCGTATAAGTCGGTATAACAAAAGCATAGTGGCCCCAAAGTCACTTCAGAATTTGTGGTATATATCATACATTTGTACAAATCTCTGAAAAAACAGATTTAACATTAATAAAGTACACCATTTACATGATTCTATATTGTTTTGATCACAATAACGTTCGTATGCTTTCATATAATTGCTCGGCATTCTGCAAAAAGGAGTTTCTAGAAAAAAAAGAAAAACAAAACGCTCCTACTGACAGATGACGGAGGGTAATTGAACTGTTTGCGTAATATGCCATTAATGCAAACACTGGCAAAGGAAACCGATTTCTTTCATGCAGTTACTAAAGATATTGATAGAAGCTGCCGTCAACAATCTTGTTATTGAACTTATATCTAGGGAGCAAGAAACTGTAAACTGGGAAATTTTCGCATGACGAAAAGTTCGCGATTTGTGAGGAGACATACCTATTCGCGGATTTTAAATTCGCGAAAGGAAAACTTA
This sequence comes from Saxidomus purpurata, assembly GCA_022818135.1. Taxonomy (NCBI): domain Eukaryota; kingdom Metazoa; phylum Mollusca; class Bivalvia; order Venerida; family Veneridae; genus Saxidomus; species Saxidomus purpurata. The sequence goes on from JAFMSR010000010.1 coordinate 29,831,327, forward strand.
CTATTAATAAATTTATGTAAAATGAATCTTTCACGAGATTTTTAAGTTTTTTTAAGCAAACCGGGACATTCGCGAAAATAGCGAAAATTTACTGGATGACCAGCGAACAGTGGAGATCATAATCAGACTGCACATAGCTGCTTTATTTATTTTTGTTTATCCAGACAATATCTGTCGTCTGCTGAAATCATGCCAAGCCGAATGGTATATAAGACAATTAAATTCTCAATTATTATAATGTAAAATAGCTACAAATTTTCAGAATTATCAATTTATTAGCGATTAAAACCGAGTGAGGTAGTTTAGTATTTCGAAGATAACTATCTATAGGGAAGTAACGTTGTGCTCTAGTCAACTTCAATAATACGTAGCACCTTCAGTACAGCGCATTAATAATGAAAATGCAATTTGAACATATTAGTTTCAAATCATCAAATAGACGTCCATTAATATTTCAAAAAGACAGGTTTTGCAGATATACCTAAATCTCGTGGGTTTTCTTGATCTGCGTTTGTGCAATTTATTCGAATCTCATCGAACTATATTAACTTGCGTGTTGAAAGTTGTGTTGAGGTAGAATGCCGCTGATTTTGGAGTATAGCATAAGGAAGGTGATTGTTGATAATAACCACCTTTCCAAAATGTAATAAAAATGCAACAAAATACACATTGTTCTACTAATTTTGAATATCTAAGATGCCGAAGATGTCGATACAATGAAAAGGATTGTTACGACGAGATAGAAAGATGCATGTAAATGGTGCTTGCTAAGTTGTACTGCGTGTGTGTGTATAGCTTCTGAAATTTGCACTTCATGTACGTAATAAACGTCTGTAAGTTGTACTTCGTGTACATACTTAGCTCTTTCGTGAACATACTAAGCTTCTGTAATTTATTCTTCGTGTTCATACTAATCTTCTGTAATTTGTACTTCGAGTACATTCTAAGCTTCTGTAAGTTGTACCTCGTGTACATACTAAGCTGTCGTGTACATACTAAACTTTTGTCAGTTATACTTCGTGTACTGACTAAACTTCGGTAAGTTGAACTTCGTGTATATACTAATCTTCTGTAATTTATAATTCGTGTACATAGTAAGCTTCTGTAAGTTGTACCTCGTGTACATACTAAGCTTTCGTGTACATACTATTCTTCTGTAATGTGTACATCGTGTACATACCAAGCTTCTGTAAGCTGTACCTCGTGTGCATACTAAGCTTTCGGGTACATACTAAGCTTCTGTCATTTGTACCTCATGTACATACTAAGCTTCCGTAAGATGTACCTCGTGTACATATTAAGCTTTCGGGTACATACTAAGCTTCTGTCATTTGTACTTCGTGTACATACTAAGCTTCTGTAAGTTGTACTTTATATTCATATTTAGCTTCTGTAAGATGTACCTCGTGTACATACTAAGATTTCGTGTACATATTAAGCTTCTGTAATTTGTACTTTGTGTACATACTAAGATTGTGTAATTTGTACATCGTGTATATACTAAGATTCTGTAATTAGGTACTTCGTGTACATACTAAGCTTCTGTAAGTTATACTTTATATACATATTTAGCTTTTGTATGTTGTACCTTGTGTACGTACTAAGCTTATTGTATTTGTACTTCGTGTACATACTGAGCTTCTGTGCTTTGTCATGCTCGAAACGTATTCGTTCATGTATATAGTTTATAAAAAAGAAACAATAGTTATGCGAAATGTGTATAGACTACTTTTGTCTTTAATCAAAATTAGGCACTCTTTACTATGATATTGATCTTAATGTTTGAAATATAATATTTAGACGTAACATATATATATATATATATATATATATATAAACTTTGATTGCGTTTCCAGTTGCGCGAAGAGGTAGGATTCATTTGTATTTTTGCACATTTTGTATTTTGGCAAACATATTTCGCTGTTACATTTTTAATGCATAAATCAAAACAGCGAAAATATACTTATCAAATCTTTTAACGCACCACATGTCCTTTTCCTTTCTTATATAATTATCAACTATTTCAATGTTTAGCTATCGATGCACGAAAGCTATCATGCATTTATGGAGACACTGGGTAGAAACTTCCATTATGATCGAGTGTGCAAAACATATGGAGGTACATTTTTAAGTTATGTAATTTGTACCAGATTGGAATGGTTGATATAAAAGGTCAGGTGATGTGTTAGAAGTATTTTAGCTCCAATAAATTGTAAAGACAAGGATCACAACTATAAGGGGTAGTTGTGTAGTAAATCAGTACTTTGCAATCAATTATCAATTTAAAAATTTAATCAAATAATTGCAAAGCGTCAGACATCGTATATTCAATATTATTGAAGTGCATTCCGTACACTTTATTTGTAAATATTCAAAAACTTTATTGTTTATTTGTTCTTTGTGCGTCGATTGCTTTTTCATGCTGGAGTGTAATCAACATTTATTTTAACTATGTTAAATCTTTCGAGAAAGTACGTCATTCTTGTTATATTTTCTCGGTCGTTACTATAATGGTTCATACTGTTGCAGTTTATTTTGCCAGAAGCTTCCTGGTTCTTAATGCATTTCATAATGGCAAATCATTACTCACAGTTTGCGCAGTTTCTCTCGCGATACTTGAAATTGTATGATTTAAAGGAACCACTAATCAGTAAGAACGACTTAAACAAGATCTGTTTACAGTATTGTCAGAACAACTTAACATGATCCTGACCTTTATGCATGAATATATTGCAACAGGAGTAATACTTATATCTAATCGACGGCAATATCTGTGAGTGGCTTACTGAGGGACGGACATACTTTACATTACAGAAGAAATATAAAAAATAAGTAAAGAGTTTTAGTTCAAGAGATTTATGTATTATAAAAGTTATTTAGATTTTGAATAAATTCTAGTAAGATTAGTTACACTTAATATTTTACTTTAAATAGAAATATCAAATTTGTGTATAAGTGATCTAGAACAGTCTGCTTTAATTCTACCTGACGTGTCAAGTTTATTTAGAGTAGTATTTACAGTTTTTAAGACAAATCAACATTTTCTAGAAATGGGGCATGGCTTTTTGTATATTTATAACTATCTATAACATTTTGGGAACAGCATGCCAAAAATGCACAATGTTTACCGTCTCTAAATAATTAGAGTTTGAAAATCTCCATCGGCGATTTTTGACGTGTCTGCAAGTAATAAAATCTTCAAATAAACATATACTTATGTGTAAAAAAATATTTAATTTTTTTTTCAGTCTAAAACCAATATAAACATATGAAGAAAAATGCAAAATAAAGAAAACAAAGAAGAAAAAGTAAAACATTTTTGATTCCGGCTGAATTCGAACCTACACCCCCAAAAATCTCAAAAGATCATCAGTCCAATGCTTAAGAACCTAGGCTAGAGCATTAAAATTGAAGAGTTTCAAGTGGAGGTTTTTATTAGGAGTCTACTACCTTAAGTGCTAGACTAATTGCTAGTCTGATAATACTGGTAACTGGTGAAAAAGCTATTTAGGTGCGAATGTACCTGAATACAATGTGCACTCGAGGTAACTACATTGTACTTTCCGTGTCACTGTGGATTCCACAATTCCAGTACATAGCACAGTGTTTCATGTTGGCATTAGCACAACTTTTGGTGAGTTAAAAGAACATTAGATCTCGGTTAATCGGATTTACAGAGGTATCTTTTCAACAGTATGATTATTGCAATTTAGCTGTTAATCAATATACTTTAGTGTGATTGATTATTGGCTTGAAATAAAATTTACTTGAACTGATAATTTAAAGCAGTTTCTATTTGTAATAATAGAGTACAGTTTGCAAGAATAATTACGTTATTTCGAGGAGGCGTAATTATTCGAGTCAACAGTACTGTATGCATTTCTTATTGTGGCACATTTGCTCAGTTGCGCCATTGATAATGTGGTCTATATAGATAGTCATTCTTCATCTTTGCAAATTATTAGAAATACAGTACATTGTTTATAATATAAGCAGAAGTAAGAACTCAGACACCCTAGCTAAATTCCACTGTATCTCGTTCGTTTTTGTATCTTAAAGTAACTTAAACAAGTCAAATAATGAGTGTATCTTGCATGTTTTAGAGGTGATCTTTATACAGTTTTCCACAGCAGTGTCCCCTGTAGGAAATTTTTGATACAAAAGAACACCTCCAACCCTGGGGATTTTAACCAAATGTCTTTGCTTCAGGGATGGGATTTAACAGAAAAATTTGTCTAAAAGCCTGGATGTGTCCGCCGCTCCCAACCCACACGGGGAAAAATGATAAATGCAAAAAAAATGTTTTAGTTTTAATTCAAACACAACATGTAAAAATATAAAAGAGTACGTTCTGTTCTACATAAGAATAAAACTTAAGATACATCAGTAAAAAAATACATTTTAATATGATTAAAATAGATAGCTATATAAAATACGAATAACAACCAGGTTGAGTACATTTAATAGTCAGTCGTTAATTTCAAAATTCAGTCATCCATATTTTCGCTTTTTCAATGTCTGAGTTTGTGATAACATCATATAATACAATTGAATAGAAATATCAAAAATAAATATACCAATCGCGTTCATTCTCAAGTAATCCTTAAGAGGATCATCAATCTCTTTCCCTAATTTCAGTATCCGTGGTTATGTACACGCTCAGTGATAGATATATCTGCAGTCCTAACAAAAACGTGTATTTAATGACCTCATCACTTTCTTACAGAACTACATGATTAAATTCAGTATGTCAGTTTTCCGTGATTTTGTGTAAGCCATTCGATGGTAAGCCCCAATCCTTTTACTATCCACATTTTCTATTTCTTTACTTTTCAATTTGAACATTGCTAGTATGAATAAAATAGATATATAAAAGTACGAATAACAATCAGGTTTAGTAACATTTCGTAACCAGTCGTTAATTTCTAAATTAAGTCATCCATATTTTCGAATTTTTAATGCCTTTGTGATATCATCATATAATATAAATGAATCGCGTTTATTCACAAGTAATCCTTAAGTAGATCATCCTTTTCCTTCATTTCATTACCGAGGTTATGTACACGCTCAGTGATAGATATATCTGCAATCCTAACAAACACATATTTAATGACCTCATCACTTCTTTTACAGAACTACATGATTAAGTTCAGTACATCAGTTTTCCGTGATTTTGTGTAAGCCATTCGATGGTAAGCCCCGATCCTTTTATTATCCACATTTTCTATTTCTTTACCTTTCAATTTGAACACTGCTAGACCTCTGTCATCATTGTATCTTTGGAATGACGAGGTATATCCTAGTTTGCGAATGGCCATATTTAGATTACACCTGAACACGTCTTCGTTAATGAAATTAAAGCAAATGCTAGTTATCTCATTATCATCAAGTAGTTTCTTGAGTGTACCAAGGTATCTTTCTACAAAAACAGTCTGTAATTCTTTATTTAATTCCTCGACGTTTACATGGATTTTGTTCGGCGCCTCTGTCTTATATGCGAAATATTTGTCATATTTCTCAATATTCGAAATTATAGTGTCTTTTCTTGTAGCAGACCCAACGCTTTAAACATCACCAACCTGTAAGGTTAAATAGAATACAATATCAAATAATATGTAAACAGTAGTTGCTATAGAGTATGTTTTCTTTAACCTGACTGACGATATTTCATTTGATATTATCTCTAGTCGATATTTCTAAATATTCGCAATAGTGTCTTTTCTTGTAGCAGATTCAACGCTTTGAACATCACCAACCTTTATGGTTAAATAGAATACAACATCAAATAATATGTAAATAGTAGTGGCTATAGAATTTGTTTTTTAACCTGACAGTCATTATATCTTTAGTGATTTCAATATGATATTGTGTAACTTTAAAATCATGTATTATTATTTTATGATTATTTTGAATGTTGTTATAATTAATAAGAACAATGTCATATGAACCAGTTTTGGCGCGTTAAATTTGGAAAATAAATATTTACGCACTTGTTGATGGATAAAAGGATATTTCACAGTAAGTCATTCTTGTTAAAGCATTTCCGATCCCTAGTAAGTCCACGTAATGCAAAGACATCACGCAATTGTTTAAAGGGTATGCATACGGTATTGAATTATGCGGATACAAAATTTTAAGACAAAGTATTAAAATCAATACATTTGATGTAAAATAGAATTACCGAACTGGAGAAAGCTCCATACTGTTTGCACAGTTATGTAGCCCATTTTGAAGGCTGGTTTATTTGAAAAACGGCTTATAACAGCTTTTCAAACTCCCTTCTGTTGTCAAATTTGTATCACTGTGCTTAGTATCTAACAGATTTTTTAGAATAAATATCTCGCCATGTGTTTTTTCGCAAGTCTCTATACCCTTTATATCACACGTTACGCGTTCACTAAAGTGATTAACTATGACCTTTGTATGGCGGGCGATTGAATATACTGGGAGAAAACTAGTCCAAACTTATCGATAACGTTTCAACAAAGTACTTCGTCATCACGTTGCTCGCTGCAAGAGCCCGTCAATAATTGAGTTAGAAAGGTAAAACATTTGTTTATGTGAAAAACCTGTTTACGTTTTCATATCATCTTAATAAAACTAAAATCGATAGCGTGTTTTTATTAACTGATCCATATTATTGGCCGTTTGTTACAGTTGAATTAATGGGAGTAATTGGACAGATTACATATAGAATAAATAGCTTTTAATTCAATCCGTGTAAGGTTGTACATTTGTCCTGCTTAAGACCGATTTTGTCTGTGTGTTTTATGCTTACTATAGGCATATTTCATAAGAAAAGGAGGAAACAGTCTTAAATATTTGTTAATTTTATTTGACAATTCGACGCCTATATTGTATACAAGCAAAAATATTAGAAATCAATTGACCATGTCTTTGATGGAAACCACTTGATGATTCACTTTTTAGATTTAGTCAAACACTCTTGTGCAGACTGACAAAAGCATACAATCAAAGTACTGAAAGTACTGGCGGGACGGTTGTGTTGACGTGTGCTCAGTCAGTTTAGGCAACCAATACTGAAATGTTCGCTCCAAAACGTGAAAATGTTCACTCAAACGTCCAAGACGTGAAAATGTTCACTCATTTATTCTGTGAAATTCTTTTCAACAACTAAGTAGAATTAAAAGATACTAAACAGCTCAAATACAAGACGTTAAAAAGTTAACACAAGATGGAGGTCAATGTTAAGGAAATCAAAACTGATTTGCAATTCTCTGCTTCGTCTGGTTCTAACCAGCAGCCAATAACTGTTAAAGCTTTGGCTGATGTACGTATAAACGTTTGTGTTATGGTCTTTAGAATAAGAACCATTGATTATTTACGACTTAGATGAAAGTCGTATCTTGCGCCCAGCGTATGCACACATTTCCCGAGTAGTGCATTAGCTTTTAAGACAAACAAGTTGTAAGCATATTTCCAAAACTTCTAACTTTTAAAATTTGAATTTAGTGTTTGCTACTACAGTCTAAATGCAGCCTAACAAATCAAATTATGATAATATATCTGCATCTTATCATGACATGAATAGTATAAATTATTTTACAAAATGCGGTTCGTAACAGAAACGAATGTCTCAAAATGCTTTCAAGTGATTTTCCCGCTAGTCAGCCTAATACAGAAGTGATACTATTGAATACATAAACAGCTAGTTAACCCTAGTATGTAGAAAAATTTGCGATGTGTACGAACTGCAAGACAGTCATATGCAACAAAAATCTATAACTCTATACAGTATTGTATTTACGCTCTTTTAGTGTATTGCATGTCAACAAGAAGAACATATTCTACTTCTTTCATACATTCTTCATTTATTACATAGTTTCATGTTTGTTGAAAGCTCGTCAAACCACTGATGTATGAGGATGATTTAATGCAACCACAGAAGTATACTTCCGTGATACAACTCTGTACATTTTGTATATTCAAGTCAACTCATACTAGTACTTTTAAATTATTTCCATTATTTTATTTTATTTGCTCCAAAACCAGCGGCATTCTCCCTGAACACAATCTACATTCGTATGCAAGTTAATATAGGTCGATGAGATTCGAAAATATCTGACAAACGCAGATCAATAAAGCCCACGAGATTAAGGTATATCTGCAAACCCTGTATTTTTGAAATATTAATGGACGTCAATTTGATGAGTTGGAACTAAAGTCATATCTTTAAATTGCAATTTCTTTATTAATGCACAGTACTGAAGGTTCTACCTATTTTTGTAAGTGGCCTGGAGCTAAACATACTCTCCCACAGATGATGATCTCAACTGTTCGCTAGGCATCCAGTAAAGTTTCGTTATTTTTCGAATGCCCCTATTCGCTTAAAAACGTAAACATCCCCCAAAAGATTCATTTCACATAAATATACTAATAGAAAAATCTCCTTTTGCAATTTAAAGTTCGAGAGTAGATCTGTCTGCTCATTTATAGCGAATTTTTTGTCACGCGAACATTTCCCAGTTTACAGTACTTTGCTTCCTAAATATCAGTTAAAGTTCAATAACAAGATCGTTGACTCAGCTTCAATCAATAGTCTTTGATAACTGAATGCAAGAAATAGGTTTCCTTCGCCAGTATTTGCATTAATTGTATATTGCGTAAACAGTTCAATAACCCTCCGTCATCTGTCAGTAGGAGTGTTTTTTTCTTTATTTATTTCTAGAAACTTCTTGCAGAATGCCGAGCAATTACATGAAAACATGGTCAAACGTAAATACGAATATTATTGTAATCGAAGCAATATTTCCGAGTAAGACAAAATACTGTTAACTCCTGTTTTATAATGGCAGACTCAGCTGTCTAATGCCAAATACAGGACCGTGTAAATTATGTTCTTTCTTAATGTTAAAGCTGGATTAATGTTTTTTCAGAGACTTGTACAAATGTATGATATATACCACACATTCTGAAATTTGGAGCCACTATGCTTTTATCATACCGACTTATACGGTCAATTTGCATTAACCTCTGGCGTGTGAAAAAAAATATAACTATAAAATCAAATGAATAATGAATGAATTATCTACTATCTATTCTAAAACAATGCTTACGGATGAGTGAATAACGCCGACTTTATCACAACGCCTTTGGCGAGGGGTAATTTGTGCACTTGATGTTATATTAGCATTGATGATTTGAATTGGATTTCTGAAAACCATGAAACTTTCGGGGCAGTATTGCCGCGGTTATAGTACTGAAAAACTCTTAAACAATGTCTTGAAAATGGTTCTCAATTGACAGACGGACATTTATTTAAGGCAAAGGGAAATAGTTCAATACATTTGGGTAGTACTTGCATTCTCTGTAAAATTGAAGGATTTTCAACCTTTTAAGTAGTCCTTAACAAATGGTAAACATGTGGGTAAAAATAAACTTTTGTTATACTTCAGAAAGGCCGAAAGATCTATTTCAAAATCATTCATATGCATTCTTTTATGGCTGAAATAGTGCCAGTATTTACAGGTCCTTTCACATTTTGGGCTTCAATTTGTGTTACATAATATTGCAAGTAGATTTATTATTTTTAATACTGCTTGGTGAAAATACGAAAGAAATTCGATTTGGTCTTAGTAAAGTACTGAAGTTTTAAGATGACGACTGACACTAGTTTCTTTGATCTAAAATGTAGCTTTTGAGTACTACTTTTTATTATTGCAAGTTATTTAACAAATCTGCAATCTCAAACAAACACGCTTGCGAGAATTGCAAATAAGTTATGATATCCTTGACATTGACCTCCATCTTGTGGTCACATTCTAACTTCTTTTATTTTAGCAGTTAAGTCTCTTTTATAAATGAGCATTTCAATCCTACGTTTTAGTTGAACAGAATTTCACAGAATAAGTGAGCGAACATTTTCACGTCTTGGACTTTTGAGTAAACATTTTCACGTCTCGGAGTTAACATTTCAGTTTATCACTTGGAGTTGAACATTTAAGTATTGCTTGCCTAATATGACTGTACACGTGCCAACACAACCGCCCCGCAAGCTTTGCTGTTACACCCCCCCCCCCCCCCCCCTACATTTCGACACTTGTCTGCGCGAAAAGACATTTTAATAATAAAGTTGAAGACAAAATCTTAACGAGATGCCAATCCGGCTTATGAATAACATTACTTTAAGTTTTACCTCGTGTATAAACTAAGCTTTCGTGTACATACTAAGCTTCTGTAAATTGTACTTCGTTTACATACTAAGCTGTTGTAAGTTTTACCTCATGTACATACTAAGCTTTCATGTACAAACTATACTTCTGTCAGTTGTACTTCGTGTTCATAGTTAGCTTCTGTTATGTGTACTACATATACATACTAAGCTGCTGTAAGTTGTCTTTTGTTAACAAACTAAGCTTTCGTGTTCAAACTTAGCTTCTGTATGATGTCCTTCGTGTGCATTCCAAGCTTCTGTAAGTTGTACCTCGTGTACATACAAAACTTCTATTATCAGTTCCTTGTGAATATTCTAAGCTTTCATGTACATGCTAACCTTTCGGGTACATACTTAGCTTCTGTTTTATGTACTTCGTGTACATGCTAAACTTATGTATGCTGTACTTTGTTTACATATTAAGCTTCTGTAACTTGTGCCTCGTGTGCATACTCAGCTTCTGTTATTTGTACCTCGTGTATTAAGCTTTCGTGTACATACTAAGCGTTCGTGTACATACTAAGCTGCTGTATTTTGTACTTCGTGTACATACTTAGCTTCTATAAGTTGAGGTCGTTAATATACTAAGCTTTTGTTATTTGAACCTTGTGTACATACTAAATTTATGCTATTTGTACTTCATGTATCTTCTGTATTTATACCTCGTGTAAAAACTAAGTTTCTATAAGTTGTACCACGTGTACATACTAAGCTTCTATAAGTTGTACCTCGTGTAAATACTAAGCTTAAGTATTTGTATTTCGTTCATATACCAAGCTTCTGTATTTGTACTTCGTGTACATACAAAGCTTTTGTATTTGTACTCCGTGTACAAACCAACCCTCTGTTTTTGTAACTCGTGTAAACACAAAGCCTCTGTATTTGTACTTCGTGTACATACTAATCTCTGTTAAGATGTACCTCGTGTACATACTAAGCTTCTGTATTTGTACCTCGCGAAAATACTAAGCTTCGATAAGTTGTACCTCGTGTACATACTAAGCTTCTATAAGTTGTACCTCGTGTACATACTAAGCTTCTAAATGTTGTACGTCGTGTAAATACTCAGTTTCTGTATTTGTACTTTGTGTACAAACTAAGCTTCTATAAGATGTACCTCGTGTTCACACTAAGCTTCTGTGCTGTCAAGATCGAAGCAAATTCGTACATGTACATATTTCATAAAAAATGAAACAAAAAGCTATGCGAAAATGTAAAGACTGCGTTTGTCTAAGGTCTAAATTCAGACACTTTTTACTATGATATTGATTTTAACGGGTTAATGCCTTGATGCGCTGCCTTGGGAAACCAACTCCGAAAATGTCTTCCATTATTGTGTAATGTCGAAATATCGGGAGGGTTGATTCTAAATAAAATGGAAATGCAGGTGGCAAAGTTAGTCCAAAGGTTGTTAAGACGCACAGATACAATGGGTTTGTGTTGCAATGTATTTTACAATCAGTAATTAATTTAGAATTTGACAAAATATTTGATTTGCAAAGCGTCAAAAAAAGTATAATTACATTGTAATGGTGCAAAGTACATTCTATACAATTTATTTGTAAATCATTCAAAGACTTAGTTGTTTATTTGTTCTTTGTGCTCAAGCCGCTTTTTCATTCTAGAGTGTAATCAACATTCATAAAATTATGTTCATGTTAAATCTTACCAGAAACTACGTCATTCTTGTTATATTTTCTCATTCGTTACTATAATGGTTCATAATATTGCAGTCTTTTTTCCAAACGTTTCCTGATGCTAAGTTTTTTTCATGCATTTCATAATGGCATATCATTAGTCAAAGATTGAGCAGTTTCTCTCGCGAGACTTGAAATAGTATGTTTCAAAAGAACCACGAAACTCACGAGACGTACACAAGATCTTGTCGGAATAAATTAACCTGATCCTGACCTTTACGCATGAATATATTATTCAGTGACTGCAATGAATAAATCAACTTTCGTGTGAATATCGTGCAATAGCGTAACAAGTTTAAAGAACATTAGATCTCAGTTAATTGTATTTACAGAGATAACTTTCAACAGTCACTTGAGTTTTGTAATTTACCTGTTAATTACTAGACTTTAGTGTGATTGGTAATAAGCTTGAAATAAAATTAACTTCGACGGATGATTTAAAACAGTTTTAAAGTAATAGATTGAATACTGTTTTTAAGATAATAACGTTATTTCGAGGAGGTGTAGACTCCGAAAAAGACAAACATTCGAGTCAACAATGCTATATCTATTTTCTATTCTGGTACATTTGCTCTGTTGTGCTTTTGGAACTGTGGTCTATTATAGACAGATCCATACACAGTGCAAATATTACTTTCGTGTGAATATCGTGCAATAGCGTACTTTTCGTTTCAATTACAGACATTCTCGCCGGTTAACAATTGTTTATGCAGTGAATAAACGACAACTTTAGATGTATTGACCGTCGTAGCTAAGTGGTAAGCATGCAGAATTCATGACTTGAAATACGTAGGTTCGAATCACGTAAAACGATTTAAGATTTTTGTTTTTATATGGTACTAGTATGTACAAGGACTGCAGTCGAACTTGGAATGCACGAGCATCACTTGGTTCGTGTTTCTCTTTGCGAAACTATTAAAATGTTAAAAAGTGAACAAATTATTACTTAACTCATTTGGATCTCCGCAAGTTAGACCCATTGCTTTATGCTGAGGCTGGGGTCCATTTGTCTGCACGTTGCACTAACATTTTTATCAAAGATGGCAGCAGATTTAGAAGCCTTTCTAAATTAAGGCATATCAGTGCATAGCAGTGCATCATCATGCATGCTTAAATCTGAGTGAATCATTAATAAGGAATAAACAGAGGATTTGCATGTTAAACTTTCGGATTTGTATTTCATCTATAATGATTTTATCGTTATACTTGGGCCAAAAGCCTTTGCAAGCTATAGCTGGCTCTTTGCTTAGACCTATGCAGTTGGTAGTAAGTTTATGTATACGTGGTCCATTGCTAATCTGCAAACGCTTTATTAAAGAGTAAGCTGCCTAGCATAATGTTGGCACACATCAGTTGTCTGTGCAACTGTTTGGCTTTTATTTGGAACTGATCAGTAAGCAGTGCATAGCAGCTGCTCCCTATTTTGCGGCAACTACATGTTATCAAAATTGACCTTTTCTACGTAACAAAGTTATACGTAAAAACTCATAAGATACGTTCAGCTTCACCGTTGACCTAATAGCTGCTGTAAAGAAATTTGCTCATAATAGTCATCGACTGACCTTTATTATCACCTTTTTGACATACTATCTCTTTATTTAAAGCGATGATTCTTATGGTGGCTTATAGTGCCATTAAGGCTCTCTTGTAATTTTTATACTGTGTTTACTTAACCCACCCGATGCTTTTAAGCAACCAATTTGTTTCTTCAGGTGCGATTGTACCTGAATACCATGTGCACTAGAGATACCAAGAACTCTTCTTTCAATGTCACTGTGGCTTTCACAAATTCTCTTTGCAAAGTTATAACAGTACATAGCAGTTATTTTTGTTGGCATTAGCACAACTTTTTGTGAGTTTAAAGAGCATTAGATCTCAGTTAATTGTATTTACAGAGATAACTTTTCAACAGTCACTTTTTTTGTAATTTACCTGTTAATTACTAGACTTTAGTGTGATTGGTAATAAGCTTGAAATAAAATTAACTTCGACGGATGATTTAAAACAGTTTCTATAAGTAATAGATTGAATACTGTTTTTAAGAATAATAACGTTATTTCGAGGAGGTGTAGACTCCGAAAAATGACATAACTATTCGAGTCAGCAATGCTATATCCATTTTCTATTGTGGTACATTTGCTCTGTTGCGCTTTTGGAACTGTGGTCTATTATAGACAGATCCATACACAGTGCAAATATTAGAAATACATCGAGGATATTTGTTGGTTTTGATGTAATGTCAGGTTATAATTTCACCGAGGGGGCACCAAAAGTGATACTTTCACGAGTGGCGCAGCCACGAGTGAAAATAACTACTTTTGGTGCTCACGAGTGAAATTATCGTGATATTTCATCGATACCAACAATTATTCTGTTCATTTTATGTCTATATCTCTACTTTTGTTGAGTTTGTTTCAATAAAATGTCTAAAATCGCGGGAAACGTCATCAGAAAGCATAACAAACATGACGTTATTTTAACGACGTCATCGTCGTATGGTTTCCTGAGTTCGTTACGCTCGGTATATATTTTGACGTTAAACCGGGTAGAAGATTTTGATAATTTCACTGAGTGAACAGTGAGTTTATCAGGATATAATCCACCGTTATATTTCGATAAACCACCAAAAAACATAAAATAAAGTTCATTGTTTATAATATAATCAGAAAGAAGAACACAGACAACCCAGCTAAATGTCAAAGTATGTCAGTAGTTATCGTTTTGGAGGTAATCTTCGTACAATTATTTATAATAAAGAAATCAGTCTCCCCTTAAGGGGATTTTGCCGACTATATTGTGCCGAATAGCACTTGAAACAAGCAGGTGATGGGTTGTTGTATCTTCAATCAGTATTTTGCAATCAGTTATCGATTTAAGATTAACAAAATATTTGCAAAGCGGCAGAAATAGTTTAATTACATTGGAGTGGTGCAAAGTACTTTCCATACAATTTGTTTGTAAATAATTCAAAAACTTACTTGTGCTTCGACCGCTTTTTCATGCTGGAGTGTAATCAACATTAATATGTTATTTTAAATCTTTCGAGAAACTACGTCATGCTTATTATATTTTCTCAGTCGTTACTATAATGGTTCATCATGTTACAGTTTTTTCCAGACGCGTCCTGATGCTAGGTTTCTTTTCATGCATTTCATAATGGCAAATGATTAGTCAAAGATTGCGCAGTTTCTCTCGCGAGACTTGAAGGAACCACGAGACGTAAACAAGATCTTTTCTTGCATACCAGATCGGGATATCTGCAGTTTTAACCAGTGCTGGAAAATGTCATCTTACACCCCCTGGTAAACTTCATTAGTTTTTCATATTTCTTTTAATATTAAAATAATATGGTATGATAGAAAATTATCTATCATTGCTGTGCAGTGCAGATGAGATTATCCGGATCTCTGTTAAATGTTTTGGCGGTAACTAAGCAGAGCCTCGTTACCTCTAAAACACTCAAATTTTGTAATTAACCTGTTAATTACTAGACTTTAGTGTGATTGGTAATTAGTTTGAAATGAAATTAACTTTGAAGGCTAATTTAAAACAGTTTCTATAAGTTTTAGATTGGGTACTGTTTTTAAGAATAATAACGTTATTTCGAGGAGGCGTAGACTCCGAAAAATGACATATCTATTCGAGTCAACAATGCTATATCCATTTTCTATTGTGGTACATTTGCTCTGTCGCGCTTTTGGAACTGTGGTCTATTATAAACAGATCCATACACAGTGCAAATTATTAGAAATACAGTTCATTGTTTATAACATAATCAGAAAAAAAAACCCAGACAACCCAGCTAAATGTCAAAGTATCTCAGTCGTTTCCGTTTTAGAGGTTATCTTCATACAATTATTTACAATAAAGAAAACAGTCACCTCTCTAGGGGATTTTTGATTCCAAAGATGCCTGCAACCCTGGGGATTTTGAACAAGTGTCTTTCCTTCAGTGATTGGATTTAAACAGCAACATTTTGTCTAAAAGCCCTGGGTGCGCCCAGCGCTCCCTACCCCCAAGGAGAAAATGATAAGTATATAAATGTTTTCTGTTTTAGTTTTAATTCAAACACAACATGTAAACATATATAAGAGTACGTTCTGTTCTACATAACATTCTAACACGATCAGCAACTTTTCGTATATAGATATAAAGGGAAAGAAGCTATACATTATTTTACGTTACACACCTACTCTTTTGTTTGGTATGGGTCCATATATTTTGGAAAGACCGACAGTAACAAAGAAAAGCTCGTGCGCAGGTCTATCTGTGCACGTGGGCAGGTCTGGTATTTCTCTTGCCAGACCTGTCCACGTGCACAGATAGACCTGCACACTTGCATAAAAATACTTCTGAAAGAAATGGGTCATTTTACAACACAATCGTAGGTCTCGAAAAAAAAAACCAACAGAAACTTAACACAATCGATCCAGTACGTTTTCTTTATATATTTTCGATACCACAAATTCTAGTATTCTATTGAAATTATGTGATATATACAGTATATCATTTCAAATATACTGTATATGATAAAAGGAGATGTAGAAACTGTAACCGGCATGTCAAAACTATTTTGATAGAGAAGGCATTTAAATTTTACAATGTAGACGTATGATTTTACTGAACTTGTAATCAAGCTTCTAGATTATATTTAAAGGTTGTAGTTAGAATAGATAGCAATTTCCGACACTTTTTTTCTGAAAAAAAAATAAAATTGCTTTCCTGTCTTTCTACCCCTTGCTCAGTAGCTGAGACGCAAACAAAACAGAACAAACTGTTTAGACACATGCTGAATGTGCGCCTTCCTCCAAGGTATAGTGTAAACTTGTATTACAAAGGCAAAACTCCACATGCCGAATGTTTCAGAGCTATAGCTTAACCCTTACCCTGCATGCGACCAGTACATACCATGATCAGATGGCACATCTGTGTAGTCTGATCATGTTCTGCACTGCACGTTATTTATTTAATTAACTTTCCCAGAGCATTCTTTAATGGTACTGACCATAGTGAAAAACGATCAAGTCCATTTTAGAAATTTACGGTGTAAAGGCTAAATCTGTTTTCTTAAATTATGCGCACCATGAAATATTTCAGCGGACACATTGACGAAGATCCCCTCCTTAAATTCAACAAGCACATTTCGTAAACGGATATTCCCCGCCATGGTTATATGTTCGGAACCAAATGTCACAGAGTGAGTAAAAATATGCAGCCTGTCATGACTGGGACTCGAACCAGGACCTTTCGCTTGATGACCATTGCTATTCCGACTGAATTATATATTTAGTCGCTTATGCATTTCTCCCTTTTACACGATTAAGTCCTTACCGTGACACTCCAATGCATATTTGAATAAAAACCGACACAATATTCGATGTAAACGATACTGCTTGACGTTTTCAAGATCAAAGGGCCGTAACTTAATTTTCTGATCGCAACACGTTGAAGATATGCATTAAAAGTACCAAACACTTCAGTAAGTTTCATAGATTTCCGGCATGTGGTTGCTTAAAATTTGCTATATCCATTACTGAATAAAAACCTGAGTGCATCATGCCGACGAAATCCGAGGAAAACGCTCAGTACCGATCACTACTTTGAAGTTAAATTTGCCCGGACGGACACACGGACGGACATACAGCGCAACTCTAGGATACTCCCTGTTAAACTTCGTTAAGAGCGTATAAAAACTGAAATACATGTATATATTTTCATGTAAATACTGTACAAATATTTCATGAAACGTGTTATTTCGCGAACACTCATGTATAACAGATGAAAAAATACATCTAATAGTACATTGTACATGTTCGTTTTCAGCATTAGACACATTTTATCTGCCTCCTGTTCTTAAAAAGTATCCAGAGCCTGTGATAAAATTTTGTAAGAATCGTATTCCGTTTCAACAATGTAACTAAATTCAGACATGTTACTAGCAAGACTTGTTGGTGGTGTGAAAGCCGGATATCGACCTCGTACGGCGGTCTTTCTTTGTAGGAAAGACCTGTGCACGGGCTTCATGAAACACGCGTGCACAGGTCTTTCCTACAAAGAAAGACCTTGTACTCGGTCGATATCCTATACATAAAATACAGATCACATTTCCCACGGGCAAAACGTTGGGTAAATATCGCACGCGTCCAATCTGTGCTTGTAAGTTACTATGGAATGTTGGTACGCGTCGAACATAGTTCGTGGTATTTTCTAAAGACTATTTCGAATTAGAATCGAAATAGTAAATGCATCTCAGTATTGTATCGTTTGATAAAATACAGTCAATCATTCGGATGCGAAATATTAAATCACTCGTGCTACGCACTCGTGATTTAATTACTACGCCTCCGAATTCCTGACTGTATTTTATTAAACGATAAAATACAGGGACACGTTTATTATTTCTTAAATAACAATTGAGATGCATCAGTACATAAAATACTTTAACATATAATATGATTAAAATAGATATATAAAAGTACGAATAACAATCAGGTTTGGTAACATTTCGTAGTCAGTCGTTAATTTCTAAATTAAGTCATCCATATTTTCGAATTTTCAATGCCTGAGTTTGTGATATCATCATTATAATATAAATGAATCGCGTTTATTCACAAGTAATCCTTAAGTAGATCATCCTTTTCCCTAATTTCAGTATCCGAGGTTATGTACACGCTCAGTGATAGATATATCTGCAATCCTAACAAACACATATTTAATGACCTCATCACTTCTTTTACAGAACTACATGATTAAGTTCAGTATATCAGTTTTCCGTGATTTTGTGTAAGCCATCCGATGGTAAGCCCCAATCCTTTTATTATCCACATTTTCTATTTCTTTAACTTTCAATTTGAACACTGCTAGACCTCTGTCGTCATTGTATCTTTGGAATGACGAGGTATATCCTATTTTGCGAATGGTCATATTTAGATTACACCTGAACACGTTTTCGTTAATGAAATTAAAGCTGATGCTAGTTATCTCATAATCATCAAGTAGTTTCTTGAGTGTACCAAGGTATCTTTCTACAAAAACAGTCTGTAATTCTTTATTTAATTCCTCGACGTTTACATGAATTTTGTTCGGTGCCTCTGTCTTATATGCGAAATATTTGTCATAATTCTCAATATTCGCAAAAGTGTCTTTTCTTGTACCAGATCCAACGCTTTGGTCATCACCAACCTGTAAGGTTAAATAGAATACAATATCAAATAATATGTAAATAATAGTGGACTTAGGGTATGTTTTCTTTAACCTGACAGACGCTTTATGTTTTATTGATTTAAATATGATATTATTATAATTTTTAATCATTTATTTTCATTTTATTTTAGAAATAATAAATATCTTCCTATATTTTATCGTTAGGTGTTTTGAAGCATAGTAATTGCTTTGAAAACTATCCCGGCACTTTGTCAAACGCGCAACAGTATATCATTGTTACTTTAAAATGCAAAATGCGATTGGACTCGCTTGTTTACATACGTCATGAGTTTATGTCGTTTACGGCACGTCGTCATTGGCAAAACATGCTGTTTTTATCGTAAAATAAAATACAGGCTTTTCCCTTTAGGTTTATATAGGAAAAGCCGCCGCTTGTGTTAGAATATTATTTGAATGCTGTTATAATTAAAATTAACAGTGTTATATGAACCAGTTTTGACGCGTTAAAGGAAAAGAAATATTTACGCACTTGTTGATGGATGACAGGATATTTCACAATAAGTCATTAAAAACAAAACATTGCTCTGTTTAGGCATTTTCGCTTCCTAGTAAGTCCACGTAATGCAAAAACATTTGCGAATTATGCATAAAGTTAAAGGGTTTGCAATTAGGTATTGAAGTATGCGAGGCCCTTTCAATATTATAATATTAGTACTTCAATCATACTTCTTAGACAAGCCTGTTTCAATTTCTTTAAGAATTTATTCTAGATACAATCAATATTTGCAAACCTCACACACATAATGCTGATCATATTTCGCACCGCACGGTTTCACTAGTTACAGAATATACAAAGTGAAAATACCATCTCTGTACGGAGAGTATATGATACACTGTCTTAATATAATACCTAAGAATATATTACACAAAAGGTAATACAAAATATTCAGACAAAGTCATTAAAATCAATATAAGTAATTAAAATAGAATTACCGCAACTCTAGCATGAACTCCATACTGTTTGCACGCTGTCAATGCAGCCCATAATGAAGGCTGTTGCAGTTTCGAAAAACTCCTTAACATATTTGCAAAGTCCCTTCTGCTTTACAAATTTGTATCACTGTACAAAGTATCTAACAGATTCTTTAGAATAAATACCCGTTATGTGTTTTTTCGCAAGTCTCTATACCCTATATATCGCACGTTACGCGTTCACTTAATTAATGAACTAAGACTTTTGTATCGTGGGCAATTGAATGCACTGGGAGAAAACTAGTCCAAACTGATCGATAATGTTTCAACAAAGTGCTTCGTCATCACGTTGCTCGCCGCAAGTGCCTGTCAATAATGGAGTTAGAAAAGGCCAAACCTTTGTTAATGTGAAAAGCATTTTTACCTTTTTCATTTCGTCTTGATAAAACTGTTTTTCATAGTATAATTTTGATGAAGCGTGTCTTACGCTGGTCATTTTGTTACGGTTCCGTTGAAATCTGGGAATGCAATCAATGGACAGTTATTACCGTTGTTGTCATTCATCTCACATAGTGCTGCTTAATGCCACATTGCCATACATACAGCGGCTATAAGTACTTTTTAATAAATGCCGACTATACCGTGCCGGATAGCACTTGAAACAAGCAGGTGATGCGTTAGAGGTATTTGAGTTCCAATTACTAGTAGTTGTAAAAACAAGTGGGTTGTTGTATCTTCAATCAGTATTTTACAATCAATTATCAATTTCAGATTAACAAAATATTTGCAAAGCGTCAGAAATAGTTTAATTACATTGGAAAGATGCAAAGTACATTCCATACAATTATTTTGTAAATAATTTAAGAAACTTAGTTGTTTATTTGTTCTATGTGCTTCGCCCGCTTTTTCATACTGGAGTGTTATCAACATTACTATGTACTTGTTAAATCTTTCGAGAAACTACGTCATGCTTATTATATTTTCTCAGTCGTTGCTATAATGGTTCATCATGTTACAGTTTTTTCCAGACGCTTCCTGATGCTGGGTTTTTCATGCATTAAATAATGGCAAATGATTAGTCAAAGATTGCGCAGTTTCTCTCGCGATACTTGAAGGAACCACGAGACGTAAACACGATCTTTTCTTGCATACCAGATCGGGATATATGCAGTTTTTTCTAGTGCTAGAAAATGTCATCTTACACCCTGGTCGAGATGACATAATGACCTCAAAACGAACTACTTTTATTAATGAATCTGTAAATTGATACATTACTACAAGCGCGTTAATATAAGTCATTAGTTTTATTTTATTTCTTCTAATATTAAAATAATCTGGTTTGATAGAAAATTATCTATCACTGCCTGTACGTGCAGATGAGATTATCCGGATCTCGGGTAACTGATTTGGCGGTAACTCAACAGAGCCTCGTTACCGCTAAAACAGTTACACTCGAGCCAGATATTCTCATCTGCACTTGCAACCAGTGAAAGATACTTTTGGTCGTAACAAATTAACCTGATCCTGAACTTTATGCATGAATACATGTATATTATTCAGTGAGTGAACTGCCTAAAGCAACTTTCTTGTGTATATCGCCCAATAACGGTACTTTTCGTTATAAATACGGACATTCTCTATTAATTGTTTATATAGTTAATAAACGACAACTTGAGATGTATTGACCGCTGTAGCTAAGTGGTTAGCATGCAAACTTCATGACAAGAAATACAAGGTTTCGAATCATGTATTACTTAATTGATTTAAGATTGTAATGTGTGGCCTAGATCCTGTAAGTTCCCTATGTCTAAGTTAGCATACCACATTTCAAACACTGTAGACAATTAAACTGTGAAATGTGCTGATAACAACTATAAACTTGCACTATGGGAAAGTAGTGCAAGGCAGAACAGATCAATCTTCTGTTTGAATGTCACATTCAATAAGAACATATTGCATATGAAAATAGTACTTAAACTTCAAACGTTTGCAGAAAGGTCAATAGCTTACGGGCTCCATTGCACTATTTTTTAATGGACTCTGTTTTAGAAATTACTGCGCTGTTAACTGATTCCAGAAGGTAATCACGGAAGAGTACGGATATTTACGGAACGTACGAAGCTCGATATAAGACTTTGTATTTTGATGTTAAAATTTCTGATGTTTTTTCATTGTTAACTTTCTTACTTACGAACGGTAACATATATATTTACCTGAGATAGAATTCTTAAAACAAGATATAATTATTGGTTTGGCTCAGTGAACGGTTTCACCGAAATGTTCTTTTCTAAATGAAAAGCACATGTTCGTAGCATATGTCTGGATCAAAAGAAAACGCTAAAATCTAGATACAGCATCAGTGTAGTGCCAAGAATGTAATTGTTGGTACTGCTTTTTATTTCTGTTATAAGGATTTGTCCTTGGTACACAATAATTTTCTATCAACATCATCATATCGCTTGAAGTTGAACAAAGCTCAGATCGAATTATTGTATTGGTCTCATAATAAATTTATGATGTTGACCATGTGATTATTTTTCATTCAACGTACGTTTTACAATAAAACAAATTTCCCTGCCACCCATACATGTGTTAATCATTTATCCTGTGTCTTGTACTTGTATCAAATTTCGTCCTCCGCACTTTTCGACCCGCGCTTAAGTAAGGTTCAGCGCAATCAAGGAAGTTCAAAAGTTGTTTTAGGGCAGTTAATCTATAGCCCTCATGCCTTCAGCGCTCACAACACTTTGATTTTGTTTTATGATACTAGTATGTACAAGGAATGCATTCGAACATGGAGTGCACAAGCATCACTGGATTTGTGTTTCTTTTTGCTAAACTATTAAAATGTTAAAAAGTGAATAATTGATTATATTATATTACTTAGCTCATTCGTATCTCTGCAAGTTTGACCCATTGCTTTATGCTTAGGATGGGGTTCTTTGTCTGCACTTTGCACTGATATGTTTTTTCAAAGATGGCATCAGGTTTGGAAGCCCTTTTAAATGAAGGCATAGCAGTGCATCATTATGCATGCTTTAATCAGAGTGTATCATTAATAAGAAATAAACAGATGAGTTGTATGTTTAACTGTCGAATTCTGTTTTTATCTATAACGATTTTATCGTTGTACTTGGGCCAAATGTCCATGCAAGATATAGCTTGCTCTTTGCTTAGACCTAAGCAGTTGGCATTTAGTTGAGATATACGTGGTACATTTGTAATATGAAATGGTTTTTATCAAGTAGCTGCAAAGCATAATTTTGGCAAAGATCAGTTTTCTGTGCAACTATTTGTCTTTCATTTGGTACTGATTAGTTAGCAGTGCAAAGCGGCTACTCCCTTATCATGGCTCTATTTTCTAGTCTGCGCTGTTGCCAACTGTTGGGGTGCCAGACAGCGCCAGACTACAGTATTAGGTGTTATGACAATAAAGACATTTGGGTTGCTAGAAGTCGTCATTCCCGTTGCTTGCAACCATACACAGTTTAATATATTCTACTTATTTCATATAGATTCTATATTCAAGTTAGCAAGGGCCAAGCTATTCAGCTGGTGTATTTGTCAAATGTCAAGATTGCATAGGGGTCAAAGGTCGGTCAGCAAATTAAAGAGAGTAGATACAACGTCAAGGTTGGATGCACTTTGCATCCGCTTACTTGTTTTAGTGTTGTTTTGTCTGCAACTCCAATGATTATGCCTATCATTAAAGGATAGGCTACGTTATTGGAGAGCATAACTATGACAGGTGCAGTCGACATAATTTGGGACTTGGATGTACATTACAACGTATATCGTCTTTTTCTTGTTTGTCGTACCTTTTCGATTTACCAATTTAGTGAAGCCATGCAATATAGAAGAATTGAAAATGTAAGACAGTTGAAATAAATTGTTATTGATAAAAGTAGGCAATGAATTAAAATTACAAAGTATAAACGTTACAGCTATGGAAATGAAGAAAAACGAATATAAAAATGTCGAATTGCAAATTCTGACAAACCTCGTGTTCTAGCCGCTTGGGAGATGAAATACAAACTTACGCTAAATTGGTATAATGCAACTCCATTTCATCACGTTGCGAAACTAAACATATAAATGTGTTAACTCACTTATGAACTGAATGAGTATGACAATTAACCGCGAAAATGTCAATTAAAACTGAAAAAAAAAATCCAAAACTTTTTTTCTTACCAATCTCCTTTTTCAGACAAGGCACAATTTTTCCGTTATCAACGAAGGGAGACAACTTGTAAAAAAATTCTCGACTGCACCTGTCATAGTAATGCCGTCCATAAATGTAGCCTATCCTTCAGTTAAAGGCATAACTATACAAAGAGTTTAAAACGTTTAGAGGGCTAAGCCTTGAAATGAATTAATTGACGTTGGCAGTATTCGAACACACGAGCCACAGATTAGAAAAATACCAAACATGTTCGATACCAACTAAGCTATCGATATTGGTATTGGTAATTGTTTTGTTTTGTTCGTGCTTTTTTCCGAGAAACCTAAAGGAACCAAAAAAATATCATCATGTTTCTTCGATAGCCTTTTGTGTTCGAAACGAAATCTGAGTTTATAATAATTGTCACTGTTCACTTAAATTTAAAGTTTTCCGTATTTGGTCAATGTTTATTCTCCATTTGGCATTTTGTAATATAATCTTTATCATTTATGTCATGATTAGACGCAGATACATTATCCAAATTTTATTTGTTAGGCTGCGTTAAGACTGCTGTAGCAGATTTTAATATTGCTTTTTAGAAGCTTAGACTTTTGGGAAATATGCTTACAACCTGTTTATTGTAATAAGGCTTTTTTTGGGGGAAATCTTTGCATACGCTGGGCGCATTTCATCTCAGTCGTAATTTGTTTATGGTTCTTATTTTAAAAACCTTTAAACAAGCCTTCATGCGAACAGCAGCTTAAGTTGTAACAGCTGTTGGAAGTTGGTAAGAACCAGACGAAACAGATACAAAAAGTACAACATTCTGACACATTTATGTCAGCACAGTTTCATTAACCGAACTAAAGTCCCGTTCGGTATGCATGAACCTCTTTCGAATTGAACTGAACATTGGCTCATGTAAAATTTGCATTTTCCGAATAAAAATCACCTTTAGTATGCATTGACAACTTTAAAAATATAACATCCAAAGTATTTTAAGAATTTACTTTGTATGAGTTAGCATACTCATTCAGTGTTTGTGTACCGTCTGTGCACATGTTGCACGGCTGATTTAATATACTGAAGTTTTAACATTACGACTGACACTAGTTTCTTCAAACTAAACTCTTACTCTTTAGTACTACATTTTGAGCACTGTATTATTGCAAGTTCATTTACAAGTTTGCGATCTGAAACACATTTGAAGTTTGCGTGAATTGCAAATCAGTTTTGATTTCTTTAACATTGACCTCCATCTCTAGTTCACATTTTACATCTTGGATTTGAGCAGTTTACTCTCTTTGAATTGAGCATTTCAAATCCTACTTAGTAGTTGAACAGAATATCTCAGAATAAATGAGTGAACATTTTCACTTCTTGGCCTTTTGAGTGATCATTTTCACGTCCTGGCCTTTTTAGTTAACATTTTCACGTCTTGGTGTGTTTCAATATATCACTCGGAGTTTTCAGTATTGCTTACCTAAACTTAATGGACACATGCCAACACAACCGGCCAACCAGTGCTTTGTTTTATAGCTTACCACGTGCATATCAATACAATGAGCATATACAATAAACCGACCATAGAATTATGTTAAAGAGGTCAGGAGGATCAGGTTAATTTGTCCGAGTAATACTTAGGTTGAACTATTTTGTCGAGTCTTCCTTGCAGATTCTTAAAGAAAATAAAGAAAGTGGGTTTTTTTCCAAAAAAATGCAGGATGTAATTACTGTACTCGTGTGATGTTAGTGGTAAAGTTTCAGCTCTAAGATGACTTTTTATCTTTTAAAACTCGTTAGCGCGAGTATTTTGTTTCATCATTATGCTGTCTGGAGATGTAGCATGTTATATATCGTATCACTTACTCAGCATTTCTGGTTTTGTAAAATCTACTGCGAATCTACAGAACATAGTTTCAGACACACTTTACTGTATAAATAGTAAACAAGTGTCAGAAAATACGCAGTTAGTAAACAAATAAACCAGAAACACTAACCCGCTCTCAGTAACGGAGGGTCATCTGTTTCATGCTGTTTGTGAACATGTAGTGATAACATGGGATTATTTTCTTGTTTTTCAGATGCATATATCACAACAAAGCAACTAATGTTTAAGTTATGTAAGTATTGCAATTCCCAAGCAATGTTTTCAACATAATGTGCCAAGTCGTAAATTGCGTGTCTGTTTATAATGAATTGTATCCTGTTTTGGCTCTTGAATTTTAGACATTTTATTTCACCCACAAACTAATGGGAATATGGACCTTTAAGAACAACTACTGATTCGTTTATCTAAAACTTCTTTAAAACCACTTCTATCTACAAAATAAAGATTTTTTATTAGAAATACGTTACTGCATTTTCAAAATTTCTCAATTTATTCCCTTTATGAATGACTGAACTGTTCAAATGTCCCGAAAACTTTCATGCATTGGATTGCTGATATAAGGAAGGGAAGCAATCTATTTGAACAGTTTCATAACATTTCTGATGTGCCACTGTCCCTTACATTGGGTGACCTCTTGGTGTTATCCTTTGATGATATAAATGAATGAATGAATGAATGAATGAATGAATGAATGAATGAATGAATGAATGAATGAATGAATGAATGTTCGGTTCAATGTACCTGAACTGGCAAACATCCTGACTGGTATCATTTTCAGCAAGTAATTTCATACTTTATCTAATAATCAACAAAAACATGTGATAACTGATGATACCAACTCTTAAATTTCTTGTAAAAAAGAAAATGTAACAGATGAGACAAGTCAAATGTTGATGCCTAGCATGCATCAAGACAAAGCAAATTCTGTAAACATCAAAAACTGGTCTAATGGGTAGTATTTAAGCTACACTTAAGCAATCGAGTGAATATATTGTAATCTATAGATTACTGCTAATTGTATTACAATACGTATGTTACTATATATAGTAAAAAATTGTACAGTATTATGATGATTATCTTCACAGTCACGGCATTACTAGTTTTTTCTATCATTTAGTAGTTTTGCACATTGTATGATAGAATACTGATTTAATACGTCAGATATATATTATAGACGTTAATTCACGACTGGGCCTTGCGGGAACGTATAATCCGCCCTCAGCCACATAATAGCACTCTGGCGAAAGCCCTCGTGTCATTATGCTTCCTGAGGATCGATTATCACGTCCTGGCCCGGCTCAGCCGTGTATCATCCTCTAAATAAGCTACACATTAATGAGTGATGTTAATCCATTCTTTATTTTAATTTCGGGGCCGCTTTTTATTAATTTCATAATTTTGTGTGCATAGAACTATTAACTACTTCACTTACATTCCTGTTTGACCGAAGCTTGTGTACAATAAAAACTGTTCACTACTATCTAAAAGTGTGCAAAGAACTTATTCACTTACATAATCGTTTTCCAAAGCTGTCCTAAATATAGCAGGCAATTAAGGTGGCCCGCAATAAGCATAAGGCTAAGAGTGTTGTTTTTTCTGAACGTCTTTGATGTGCTGTCATACTTTGCAAACAATTTCTGCATCGACTTATAAATATGTTATAACCCGTCCAAAGAGAATTATTTTAGGACTGTCACAAATTACAAGACCTTATTCTAATTGAAACTATATTCTAAACCGGAACTTTCAGGATAGTTGTGAACGCTGTCATACCTTTCTTATACGACACCGATGTGAAAAACAGACACACTTTTTGTTTACTTGACAACGTCCTGAAATTAATTTTCAGAAAGGATTTCACATGTTTTATGCTCAAACCTGTTGCACTAGGTATTATGTTCATTATCACTAGATTGTATTCTCGAAATGCTTTGTTTGTTCAATACCTGTATTTGGTGCTTTAAGACACGTGGAAAACATAACTTCTTGAACTTTGGCAAGTTGAAATCGTGTATCAGTCATCGAAATCGGAAGACACCGAAAAGTCAAAGGTTAAATAAACTCTTTTTGTGTAATCTATTTAAAGTTGTGTTAAAGGAGTTAGAGTTATTACTAGAAGAACTGTATCCATGAAACGTATGTATGGCCCTTACTATGACCCATTCATTTACAACAGTAGTAATTTTAAATTAGTAAATATTTATTATCATTTAACTGAAATGTAGCAAGACTGTCAAATGCCATCCCCTTACTTACAAAGTGCACTTTATTTGAGCATGGAAGCTTAAACTCTCCATTTCCTTATTCTAAGGGTGTTATTATTTTATAGTTGTCTTGGATTATAGTATCTTAAATGCTGTGAAACACCTCATTATAATGAGATACCATCTATGTAATACTCAGTCATCAAAAGCGCAGTATTTATATAAATGGTACACTTTTGACTAAGCCGTAGGTTTTCGAAAAAGGTATATAAGGTAAAAATTGCTTTTCCTACTATAATCATGTTTACATAAACAAGACATCGGGGGAAGTGAGGTGTAAAATTATCCTGTCGTATTTTGTTGGAAAAGATATATTTACTCAGGTGTAGCCCTGTAATATCATCAATGACGTGTGGCATAGTGGATAAATAGACAGTCGTCGAAACTTAGTATCACGAGTTCGAGTCCTGGTCGGAGAGGTATTTTTTCGTTCATATTAGTATGTTCACTATTGACAAAATGCACGTGATTTGTTGAAAGTAAATGTAAAATGACCTCAGAATTATGTCTATATATGAGGGTAGTAAAGAAAAGTTCGAAAAAGAAAAGAAAGGTAGATCTTAAGGCAGGCTTTCGTGAGCAAAGTGTGGTAAAAGTTGCAACTGTGCAGAAAATGTCAAAAATGCAATTAAGCTAATTGAATAGTTCCCATTATTAATGTTAGCGATTAGGAGTTAGCAAGCGTATGGACTATTCTGACACAGAGGTAATGAAAGTAATAAAATAATTGTCGTACAGAAAAGAAAAAGAAGAAAAATAAAGAAGAATAAAGATATAAATAAAAGAATAAAGATAATTGAAAAATATGATTAAAGCATTTTGATGATGGAAAAGTAGAACGGTAAAATCCCTAAATATGAAAAGAATTTTAAAAGAACATAACGGAACTTGAAAAAATTGCATTGCTTTAGCCGACAATGCATGAATTTCTCCAAAGTCAGGCACCTTACCCTCCAGGCCATAGCGGCTTTTCGACTTTACACAATATCTATAAACGTATTTATTTTCATACTAGTTCCTAATGTAAAACGCTGAAATGGGATTTTCCTATAATAGACATGTGTTGGCGGATACCGGATGTGAGGTTGTACATCGGAGGACGGATCAAACAAACGGATGTTCTCAAAATGATCCATTTATATTTTTAAGGCCAATAAACAAAATTAAATGTTTCTGTATTTTATTACAAATATTTTTTTTGTAAATTGTAAAATAACAATACAATAGATTTATGTGTGACGTAGAGTAAATTTGACTGTTTCATCTTCAGTTTCAGCAGTATAGTTGGTCTAATTGTCACAGTAAGTGACTTTTCATTTAAAATCGGAATCTGAACTAGTGATTCCTAGTGCGCGTAAGATGTTTGCCATTTTTTTCGCATAAAGCAATTGCAGATACATGTATCATTATTGGTTCTGAAATGTCTGCGTTTGGTCTCTTTCTTCTTCGACGATGTTTATGTGGATAATAATTATGTTGACCATCAGCACTAGCATGTTCTTGGTTTGCTGGCGTACCGGTGAAATGGAGTGAAATCAGGTTGTCTTTGTACCACATTGTATTGGCGTTAGACTACACGTCTCCTTTCTACAAACATGTCCAGTCTTCAAAACCATCCATTTCAGTTGATTCAAATCTATTTTAAATTGTACATTTTGGACAGAGGCTAAAACAAAATAAATGTTGAATGACCGATCAGATGGCGGCATCAAAACACATTTGTTTCAGCTTGTTTTGAAAACTATTTTTAAATTAGTTGTTTAGACTTACAATCATGCTAAACAAATTTGTAAATTCAACGAACGAAGACACAGGGCACAACGGCGCTTAGTGATTGTCATTCTTTGTATGGTCCACACTTCATAAACCGAAAATCAACCCTTTAGCTACCTTTTGAAAACAATTAAGGTACCAGTTTTATTACGAACATTCAAGTGTTAATACATATTGGCTTGATTGTACTGTTTATGATAACTAATACAATTAATTTCTTTAGATGTTTTCCCTATTCTGGCTGTCCTATATCGTGTTCATTCAATATTTAAATGTAAAGGTCTTGATAAATATTATCATTGCAGTTCACGTCTCATCTGGGACATTTCAGGACTTCTGCAACTTGTCATGTTGAGAGAAAGTTTTGCTGTTATTGCAAAACTTAACAATCATGATATTTCAGGAAGTTTGCGAAATGACTATAATTGTTACTACAGCTTGAAATATCATAAACCGAAGATGTTCCATTCATAGACCAGTATTTTAGCCATCTATCTGCGCGTCAGAACGTATTCTTTGAAGCATGCTTTACAATTATCGTAGGCAAAAATCCGAGTTTCTAAGATATAAAAAACATACATATTTGAGGCTTTTTGGTGTTATCTTTACGTATTGTTCGTAAAAAGAAGTTGTGTCGTATTTATGCAGAGTTTATCGGTCAACTGTGAAAGCATAATTGTTACATTTTTGTAACTGTTGTGGTTGTTGCTTGGGTTTAATGCACGTTCTAACCGTATTTTGGTCATTTATTAGAGGTTACAGTGATTTCACGTCAGCGATTTGACCACATGGACAGACGATACAGCTGTTATAACAGGAACAGTAAACTATTCAACTTATAATTGTTTTCGGGCGTCGGCTAGTGCAGGGTCAGGTCTTACAGTTTTCAAAGGCCCGTTGCTATCACCTATCGTAAAAACAAAACACGTGGATAACTTGCTGAATTGGCAAGGGGAGTTAGAAAAGTAAGTGCTGTATTCGAAACACTGTCAAGTGAGAATCAAGACAACATACGATGACCATCAACTGAGTTTAGGTGTGGTTCGCAGACTGTATGTATAGAGTGGAGTCAGTCTGAGATCGAAAGTCTTCTTCTCCTCCAAGTGATGTTATCAGTGACATTGCAAACACGCCGGTGTAGATTAAAAATTAGTTTTATTATATCTTTTTATTTTATTATTTATCTGTAATAAAATATCGTGTCTGCCTGTCGATTGGTTGAAAATGCTGTGTCTTTATCTGTTTAGTTTTGTTTGTTCTAGGTATAGAATAATTATGTCTCGAATTGAAAATACAAGTCTTTTGTTTGGTTTTGTCGGAGTTTTAACGCTCTTTCCAACCCCATTTTTGATAATTTTATCAGGCGGGCAGTTACCTAACAATCGTTTCTGGGAAGAATCAGTATCCGTAAAAATTTTCAAACTTTCTCGCGTAAAGGGACATGGTCTGAAGCAGGGCCAGAACCAATGGTCCCCAATGTATGAGACGTTACAGTGATTAAATGACAGTGACTCGAACCACTCGAGCACGGGATGGATAAATGGTTATGCTAACTCATAAACAGTAAATTCTCAAACTATTTTGGATATAAATGTTTGTATATCGCATATCAACAAGAAGAACATAGCCTACTTGTTTCATACATTCTCGTCATTAAGAGCATTCATTATATACTATCATGTTTTGTTGAAAGTTCGGCAAACCACTGATGTATGAGGGTTGTTTCATACAACCTTAACTTGATACAACTCTGTATATTCAAGTCAACTAACGAGTACTTTTTTTTCTTGAATTTGTTCAATCACTAAAATTTGACAATAATCATTAAAATTTTGTCATCTTTTATGATTAGCCATATTTTTTCACATCTGTGTAAATGCAAAATGGAGAGTAAACATTAACCAACTTTAGGTCTAGGAACGGACAACTTTTGAAAAACTTGAACACAATACGCTACAGAAGGAACGCAACGAAAGTCCAAGTTTTTGGTTCCTTTACGCAAACTTTTTTCGGAAAAAGGCTCTAACAAAACAAGACAAAAACAGTATAGCAGACAAACACGAAGCACGATACTACACATAGCAATTTAACAGTAGAAAATGCTCGCGCGTACAATGTCCACACAGTGCTCGAATGAGTATCGGTGTAGTACATATTTCCGATAATGGATAAAGATTAAAAACTTTATGTAAAACATACGCAGTCTGAAGCAAAAAATTGAACACTTTTGTGGAATGTAGATTATATGTCGGTAATTAATTGCATTTCTGCGAGCATGTGATTTAAGAAATAATAAATGTGCGAAGATACTGTAGATATCACTCCGCTTAGAACTATTTCTTTCATCTATGTTGCCTGTGTCTTTAGGAACCTCGTAACGCTAAATCCGTTCATTTTTTCTGTTCAATTCTATTCTGTTCCCTTTGGAACAGCTGTCTTTAGACAACCGTCCAAAACCGTCCAAAAATCATTTTCTGAATTATTAAAGAGGTGCACGTTCATAAAAATCATAATTGACTTATATTGAAAGTCTTTCCTACTTAAAATATTTCAGAATACCCTAAGGTGCGCAATTTACCCTCGAACTAGACGCTGCAGACTTACGTTTATAATTAACGAGCTTGCAATTTCTTATTTCTGATTTGAACTTGACATAATTCAATATTATCTAAATATCGTTTCTGCAGACACCAGGGGTGCAATATTTCAAAGACAATTGTTACGACAGTAAAAATTGAACGTTAAAGCATTTAGATAATGCAGATGCACTAACAGTAAGAATCAAGATTGAGGGTAACATATAATATATGCGGCAGAAACTTGTATTTGTAGCGTTTTGATAGCTTGTGACTCTTTGCTGCTCAGGAAAACTCTCTGCGTTTCTGTACGTTTATTTTCAAAACAAATGCAATGTTGCATTTACAATGTTTTAAAGCCTTTATGATAAATCTAAAAATATAATTCCGAGTCAACTTTTAATGTTCAGGGAAAAACGTCACTGAATTCCGCATAGAATGATATAAGTTCCTACTTCCTATCTTTGAATGTTGAAACATAGGAGTTGATCAATGCTTGTCTATGCTAACTAAGCTAACTTTATTAGCAACCCCAAAATTAAACCAAATCTCTTGTCTTCAACTTCTGTAGTTGTGTAAATCTGGTCTTGGCCATTGTATTGTGCGATCGCAACCTATTTAAGACTCGGTTTAAGCTGTCAGCAAGTTTAGATTTCTATTGGTTTGGAGTTCGTTACGTGGTACAATGTTCATCAAGTCAACATCTGGTGAAATGTTACAGCTAGCGATAAGTAAAGAAAAACGAAGGAACAAATAAAGTTAGAGTAGTGTGTTTTATATTGTTTGAAAGATGTTACTTCTTATACATCGTTTTGCTAAAATGGTCATCTGAACAATTAATAAATATATCTCGGATAATCATATGTGGTGTTTTTTCAAATGCATGAAATATCTATTGCAACTTGATATCAGCAAACGGGTTTACATGAAAATACTTTCATTTCATAAGAATATGTTTTAAGTTTTTATCCGTAACATCATTTCATTCAGAAGTGACAAAACATTATTAATTTACTACCATTTGCTATTTGAACTGCCGAACAGCAGTTCTATGGCGTTTCATTTCTGCAAATAATTCATTCATTATTTGTTGTTTTTATATGGCATAACTATTCTAACTAATTTAAATTTATTGGGTTTTTTTCTGTTGTGTTGTCACCGTCAAATGACAGGTCCGTTCAAATCATAATCAGTGGCAATTTTCGGTTTTCTCCGCATTTTATTTTGAAATGATCATCATGCAAGTTCTTTTCAATTTTGTCATTAGTTAATTTGATTTATGCAACATTTCGGAAAAAAATATTAATACCTCAGTAGATGATGAGAATGCAAACTGTAAACTGAAATATTGTCTGCACTTCTACAGGTTTCGAAACGTGATCACCATTTTACACAATTTACGAACATCAATCGTTTTCACAAATAAATAATGCATATTTAACGCTTTCCTCAATTTGGATATTGTGATTATTAATCATGTAATATAGCTACATAAACGTTAATAAACTGTAACGTGTATGTCGCCATGCCTTTCTACGTGTTCTATATTTCCGGTTCAAGTTTCAGCGACAAGGATTAACCATTTCCTCGCCAATTATTTCAGTAAATTCAGTTTTGTCTTCCATCATGAGATTTTGGCAGATGCCAGTATAAATACACATTATATGGTCCGATATTAATATTGATATCATTTTTAAACGCAATTTATGAGACGTCTATATATCGTACAAACAATTTTTTGGTTCTCGTTTATATTTCTAAGAACTGTTTAATATCACAAATTGCTAAATGTTAACATGATATAAAATGCAGTATTATGTTTTGTCCTGTTTCTAAACAACTTACATTCATATATAAGAGATAACTGTATGAATAAAACTATATCATGAATGTAAATCACACTGTTCTAGATTTTGTCAGGAAAAATAAATTTCAATTTGTAACAATAACTATAAAATCTTCAAATAAAGTTATTATTCAAGACTCATCGATCTTTTGTTAGCTCTTTCCAAGTCTCTACCGAATCGCATAAATCTTTTATCAGCAGTGTTTTCAGGTGAGTTACGTCCGAAGCGCATAAATCTTTTGTCAGCGGTGTCCAAACTATCCCGTCCGAAACGCATAAACCTTTTATCGGCTGTTGATGATTCTTCGTCTTGTTGGTCCCTTCCAAATCGCATGAATCTTTTTCCAAAACGCATGAATCTCTTGTCGGCCTCTGGATCTCTACCAAAACGCATAAATCGCTTCTCTGCTTCCATGTCGTCATCAGATGCTCCACTTTCTGCATTATCTGAAGTTTAGATATTTGGAAATTTTGTTATGTTTTTCAAAAAGTTGTTGGTGTGAGATAAGTTATGAGGTGAACCCGAAATAAACGTTTAATTGAAGTATGAACATAACTATGAACCAGTCTAGATTGAAACGAAGCTTTGACATTGTCTAAAAGCTTTGAGTTTTGAATAAAAACTTGATGATGTTTATAAAGACTGGGTTAATACTGTATCTAGCCTTGTACTTTAAAGTACAATGTATAACTTTGATAAAGAATCAACATTGTTATAATACTTGGTATCAGTTCAGCACCTTTTCGCCATAAATTACCCCAATCAAAACATTTTAAAGGATGTATTAAAGGGTCATTGTTTTGAGTGCGGCAATATCTAAATCACACATGTTTTCTCTCTCTCATTCTCTGTCTTGGTACAAGTTGTATTGATAAGATAATATTTGAAATAAACATTCATGTACACACAAACAGAGAACAAGTATCACCAATATTGAAAGCAGTTTGTTTAAGCAAATTTGCTTTTGATTAACCATTTATACTTGACAAAGACGGATTTGATTGGTATATGTCGTTATAGCAAGTCTAATTTGGAAACATCTTCATGACATTTTAAGTCACTCCTTCTTTTAATACAATAATTTCATTACAAATTTGAAGATCAATTTTATTTGTAAACGTCGACAATTTTTTCAAAAGAGCATTATTTCTCCTTGCTCAAAATCTATGAATAATAAAAAGGCTGCTTGTTTAAAGTTGTTAAATATATTTCAGTGTTATCTCGATTTTTACACTGTCGACAACTTTGAAATTAGGATGCAAAGTATCTTTTAATACTGCTAGAAGAAATTTTAAATAAGCGGTTATCAATTTTTACCGATGAATAATTGAATTAAAGTTTAAGATTAAACTTGCATCATTAAAATTTACCTCTGCCAAATCTCATGAATCGTTTGTCAGCCCCTGCCATGTCCTCATCACCTCGACCAAATCTCATGAAACGTTTCTCTTCTGGTCCTGTGGCGTCTTTAGGTGGGTCACGTCCGAATCGCATAAATCGTTTGTCGGCTGTCATATCTCGTCCGAATCGCATAAATCTTTTGCCAAATCTCATGAATCGTTTTTCCATGTCGTCATTTTCCTCTTCATCTCCTCGTCCAAATCTCATGAAACGTTTTCCAAATCTCATGAATCGTTTGTCAGCTTCTGTCATATCTTCTGGATTTCTTCCAAATCTCATGAATCGTTTGTCAGCTTCTGTCATATCATCTGGATCTCTGCCAAATCTCATGAAGCGTTTTTCTTCAGCTGTCATATCTTCAGGGTTTCTTCCAAATCTCATGAACCGTTTTTCTTCTTCTGTCATATCTTCCGGGTTTCTTCCAAAGCGCATAAATCGTTTCTCATCTTCTTTATCTTGGGCTGGATCTCTTCCAAATCTCATGAAACGTTTGTCCTCTTGGTTGTTATCTCTGCCAAATCTCATAAATCGTTTGTCCTCTTCGGTTATTTCTGGATCCCTACCAAATCGCATGAAACGTTTGTCTGCCTCTGACATTTGGTCTGGGTCCCGTCCAAATCTCATAAATCGTTTATCCGCTGATTCTATTTCGTCGACAGGTGCATCTCTTTTTTCTACATTATTTACATCAGCAGGTGTTTCATCTATGTTTGAGTCTATTTCAGGAGTATTGTGTGCATCATCTGTGGAACGTTTTTTTCGTAGGTTTACATTATGTGTAATTTCAAAGTTTCTTATTCTTGAAGTAAGTGTAGCTAACAAGTCATCTATGCTATTTGTATAACCGCGACCAAATCTTAAAAATCTTTTGTCTTCAACTGGATATAAGTCACCACCTCTGCCTATTCTAAGAAAAGCATTTTCATTCGGACCTCCCTTTCCAAATCGGAAAAAACCGTCATCAGACAGCGCCCTTCCGAACCTGAGAAATCGTTTGTCTTTGGAATTATCTAAACCTGAAAAAAGTAAAATAGCAAATTTGCTGGTTGCATTTGAATAAGTCACGACAAGTTTATTTCGTAAAGAAGAAGCATTAAACACCGTTGACCTTTATTATAACATTAAAACAATTTTTAAATAGCGTAGAGGAACGGTTAGGTCATTCAATGACGGGTATCAGGAGTTATTATGTTCTTAAGTTGCTCGAATAACTGTCTATATATTTCAAAGGGGTCGAATTTTATTAAAACGTGGTCATTTTTTAATTTTAATAGTTGTCATTATAGTTTAAATGTATGTCACAATGAGCTACATGTATATGTTTGTTTGTTTTGTTTTTTTATTATATGAAAACTGGTCAGATAATTGTCTGACTAGTTCATTAATCGGAAATCGTCTGTATGGGTCGCTTTATGTCATAAATTTTATTGTCAAATCTCACCAAAATCCAACAACTCACTGAAGACATATATTATAGAGGTTTTTGAAGAGGTTATTTTGAATTACTATTGTTGTGTTGGAAAAAAAGACAGATGCTACGTTGGGGCAGGTTTGTTGTACTATCCATATAAAAAAAGAACGTGTTCATTCAAGATATTAACCCACATTCATTTAAACTCTATTTATCATATATGTTTTGTATGTGTAGTTTGTGGCCCACTTCAAATTCTTAAATTATTTGTTGCGGTAAATGAAGAAAATGATGCAGTATACAGATTTGCTTTTACATTGTATTTTCATGTTACTATATTTTCCGTTTCAATATTCAATAAATGCAATATTCTGTGAAGTTTTATTTGCTCAAAAATGTATATAAAGATAAAAACCAATTTCGATAGCGCACGCGAGGTATCGTCGCCTAAATCAATGTTTTTCAAGTATTCAAACTGCAGTTTCATTGCACACTATGCATTTCAGATTTGGCTTTGCAGGTTTTATAGCAGAATAATGAGGCATTTTAGCTATTTGTGGATATAGAAAATATCTTTTTATTTTTTTTAAATGAATAGAAACATTAGTTTGAGTTTTAAATTGGCACGAAAACTGTTCTGTTTATTGTTTGGTAATCAAACATGCACAAGTAACTCGGATCTAGTTTATATACCAAATGAATTCTCTTAACTGCGATAAAATTATCCATTCACGAAAACATTATATGTGTACTAGGAAATACGGTACATTTATGGCATTTACAGAAGTTCGAGTCCTTAACATATTAGAAAAATCGGAAATTACAACATAAAACAAGGATTCAGACTTGACGTAAGTCTTGGTGGGATTTTGCACATCGAAACTGCAAAATGTCTTTTAACATATTTTTTTCATCATTGATAAAGCATGGACTTTAGGTTTAAAAGTGAGTATAAGACATTTGGAACCGGTATAATTTTTATATTTTTTTTCTGAACATTGCAAAGCCAGATTTAAATTTAGGCTCGCACTGTGACAAGGCATGCATGACATAAGACCATAGTTTTTGATTGCCTCTGCGACATTAAGATGTATGAAATATGGCAACAGTTCAAGATTTTTAAACGGAACTCCTTCCCAGCTGTCACTTTGATATATGCGAAATGAATGAAGGCTTGTGAATGTTCAGACAGACACTTTAAAAACATGAAATTTGAATACAATCTGGAGTTTGCAAAAAGACAATTGCTACGACTGTTTTACGGTTTTCTAACAAAATTTTAAAAATATTTTGTCTGGCGATTTTGAGGTGCAACGTTTACATTTAGGATCAGCACCATCAAATTCCCTGTACTGCATTCCCACGCGATACTATGTTCTCCATTAATTTTGAAGAAGAAAACAGAACATTAAGTCAAATGGGATTTGTTATTTAAATATTTCACAGAAACTGAATTGAACACGGATATCTTATTTGCAACAAAAAAATGACTCTGAGGATAAAAGTGATGAACATCTTAAGTTATTGAAGCATATCACAACATATGAAACCTTGCAAAAGAGCGTGCAGAAAGCTAGACGAAAACCGTTTAGATGTATACAATGACTTCGGCATTACCGCATTAAATGTAAATAACTTCTAAACGCCTCATAAATAAGATTTAGATTTACATAATCTGTTTCTGTAAGAACTCGATTTGAAGTACAACTGAAGGATAAAATTCTTAATGCTTCTATCAATTGAAATAAACAAATGTTTGGTACTTGATTTAAAGAGAAGTAACTGTTGCTTTTTTAGAAGTTTTATAAATTGTGGATTTGTATGTGTAGTTGTCCTAAACGAAATCTGAAGCTTAAAGGACATCTCATTTCACTAGGGTTTTTTAGAAACGGCTTGCCCATGTTTAGTACCCTTACTTGCTCGAATAAGTTTCCTTCAAATTATAATATTTGACTATCAGATATAAGGACGACTGCTGATTAGGCAGACCTACATGTATATGTTGTAGAAAATAAACACGAATATGTAGCAGTTTAAGCGTTTTAGCGTTATCAAAGTAAAATGGCAAAATTCAATTTATAGCGAAAGAAGAACTTTATTCTAGAGTTGATGAACTAATTGTTGGTCCGTCTGTTCTAAATTTGAATTTTTTAGTGATGTTCTCATGTTTAAACTAAACTTTATGATCTTTAGTTAATATGACTTGTTTGTGCAAACTCCTGAATTTAAAGTTATACGCGAATTTAAAACCAGTATAAAAACAAATAGTATGTTATATAATTTAATAATATGAAAGAAGTTTTTTTATGACTTTACGAGAAATTCAGGTGAGTTTTTATCATTCTCAGTTCTTTTGGGTATGAAATGATAATACATCAATATACTGATTATCAGCGGGTTACCCGATGTTGAATAGAGAGTAGGTTGATTCTAGATTTTACAAATTGGTCTTGACCTTGTGCCACTTTCATCCTTTCTATATTGATCTCAAAGTACTGTAAGCCAATAAAAAGTACTCTTGAAAAAAATCTACTGCATTTGAATCGTTAATACGTAGCTTCAGATACCGTTAACAGCTTGAAGAAAATATTTACAGAATTGAGTATGTCTTGCTTCTTAGCGACATTTTGTCTTAAAGTGACATTACCGTTCAAACTTGCCCGCAAAATGTTGAATTAAACATTAATCACATAGTTTTACTATTTAACTAAACTAGCATACTGCCATATTTATAACCAAAATTTATGAATGTGTAAAAGTTGTTTTTCCACGGAAGAGAAAAAATGTTAAAATCTTTTTGACTATCCTATTAAGAAATTTAAAAATCGACCCTTTCTGTTAGATATATAATCATTTATACCCGTCAACAAGAGATATCACTCGACATATTTCATTTCATATATGTTCTCAAAGCATCTTTTGTATTTTAAGCTTTATTCTTGATCATTATTTGATATGGCCATTTCGGAGGGTAATATAACTTTAAAATTCACTGATAGGTTTTGTAAACGCTTTCCAAGTAGTCATGTGCTATCCAGCATCTAGTTTACGTATATAATACAATATCCATAACCCTCACGTAACTCTTCCTAACACACAATCTACAAGAAAGTGTCGTTACAGCGTTTTTTGTGGACACATATGTTTTTATCATTACACAATATTCATCAAACTTTTCTGAAAATCAGTGAGCAATAAATTTTGTATTGCGTGCGTTAAACAAAAATTACTTCATTCAATTGGGATTCTTTTAACACTTTGCAGACTATACACCTCGCGCAAAAATCCCGTATTATTGTATCATCATAACCAGAATCAAAGGTCCCAGTTGCGTGCAGTGGTCGATTTGCTTGAACCGAAATTAACGATTTTCTGCGGTGACTGATTGTTTGGCTAATTGCTTATTTACAAAACTGGCATCGTATCTTCGTGTTCATCGTGTCCCATCTGCACGAAAGCTTATACCTTAGGGAGATATCATTATTCCGCACATAATGTCAAAGAAAAATTATTTGTGACAACCTGTCCGTAGAGATGCTCTTCAATGATTTGAAATCAACAGGGTAGACAAATTTCTGGAGTTTTTGCCAACAGTGAAATGACTCCTGCCATGCAATTGGTATTTTAAAGACATTATCGACAAAAAACATCAGTTTCCATTTTTCATTATATTTTAAAACCTAATGGTGTAATGTTTTTCTATTATTTAACACGGACTTTCGTTTTTGCCCATTTCTTTTTTAAGTTTGTAATTCTTTGTAAATACTTTTTTTCATTTCACCAAGCCGTATCATACCAGTTTGTAATTTTTGCCCTCATTAAAGATATAGAAACCGTTTCGTTTCTAAAGGGAGTTTAATGTTCTGTGGGTTCCGTGAAACCTAAAAAGCTTCTTCTAAGTGATTTTTCCCCCAGAAACGCTACCAAATAGATACTTCAAACGAAATAGAAAAATACTATAATATTGCTGTTCTAATTTTTTAAGTTTTAATACTCAATTAAGACATTAATACCGGTATGTTAAGCTGCCCAGTGTATATTTAGATTGTTAAACTGTCTTTGCTAAAGCTGTATTAAAACTTAATTTGGACGTCTTGTTTATTAATTCCTTCCTCGCTATGAAAACCAAATTGCGAAATAGGCATATTACAAACATTTACGCAAACAAACAAGACATTATGCAGCATCTATTGATCAAATAGTCCTTGACCGAAGCTATGTTAATTCACAACGTAAACGGCAATAATTAAATTTGTGTTTATTGAAATTATCATTGCTAAATTCTCAGTGTTTATTGGGATAAGTTTTACGTCATAGTATTAGAAAAACACAAGCGATAGTGTTGTCATTATGAGATGACCAATAGTTAAACAGCCTCAGGGGACTACGTCACAATTAAGTTATCTTATGAATATTCATGAGACAGGACACGTTCGATTAAATTAAAGCGAGGACTGTTGCTAGGTAAGCCATCTGAGTCTCCAACGACTATGTCCCAACTGACCAATAATAAAACGTTCGATATTTCTTGCTTAAAGGGAGATTGCTATAGCTCGGACATATTTATGTATCTGTTAAGATGGATGATGCACGGCTGTGTACCGAACAAATTTTGAATGAGTATATAAATAACTGAATCGAGTACGAACATACAGAAGCGGCAAGATTGGTATATTTTATTACTGATATGTTGTATAAAGCAAAACAAACACCAAAAGTAAAATATTACAGATTGACAGTTTAATGTTTAAGGACAAAGAGTAAATTGAAGCTTGATTAACGAAATGAATTCATTTTAAACTTACTTAACAACAATAATTAAAAAGAAACATAAATTATCAGGAATGAAAAGTGCACGTTCTGGGGTACTGGTGTACTTTTATGTTAGTAATTTTCTGTACCTTTCTGACTGCTACATCAAATGTTTATTGAGTTATGTCTGAATTACACGATTTTTAATTGGATTCAGTAGGCGCTAAATTAGTCAGTGCACGGTTTTAATCAAATCTTTATTTAACAAGAAAAACTTTACAGACAATCGCACTTTTGCGTTGTTTAGTTTTGTCAATCTCTATGGAGTATCTAAACACAGGGACAAACAGCACATTTGTACCATGTGTCGAACAAGTGCTGCAACTTTTCAGATTATCTACCTTTCTTGTCTGTGCGGACTGAAGTTATTTCATCATGCAATATAGCAAACTCTTATTCAAAATGATACACGAAATGGATCTATAAAGGTATCTTATCATATAACTTTAATGAATGATAAGGCAGGTGATCTACGTTTTGACATTTTGAAGTTTTGAATAATACAATACACGTCAACAGTAATATGTCTTTTGAAGTTTTCAGCAATATGACTGAAGCCTCCCGATTAGTTGAAATTATTCACGGTTAGATGAAACCTTTATACTTTGTTTTTTCAAGGTAAAAAGATAAGGAATGAGTTTTCTAGTCAAGCGCTACCCATAAAAATGAAATAATTACATTTTATGATCTAGAATGAGGTTACTCAGCATGCAATAAACAACGTGACAAAGAAAAACAGCTGTGTTATATGACGCTCTCTAGATATTCTTTCATTATACCATTTCCTTTACATGAGTCCCAGAACAGAAGTTATCATTCAATCATTCATTTATTGAAAAAGTCAAGACTTTTTTTCGGTGGATTATACCACATTGCACATTTCAGCCCTCTACGGATCATAAAATCTAAGAATGACATGCAAATACGGAGTTAATTCAATTTCATCCGTTATCACGCTGACGCAAGACAACCTTTGGATAGTTTTTCTTCACAAAAACGTGTTTTCCCTAACTGTAAGCGGATCCAAAGGAACAATGTCTGTTGCTAGTTATACTAAATTAATTAATGGATAAGAGATCTGAACTTTGTAAATCAAGAAAGAATTTCGTCAGAGCGGCCGGACTTCTTGATGATTCAGATACCTTTTTACACTGAACGACTTAAACTGTGGCGATTGATATTTGATTTGTTAAGTCTGTTAATGCTGTCCAGTAAATATAAATATGTTTGCAAAAGTTTTCATAGTATTCGTATGAACGACAATTTTATTTAAAGTCAAAGACAGTCAGTAAATATTAACCGTAAAATTTCTGAACAATAACCGTCCTAGTATTATCATTATCATTATCATTATCATTATCATTATCATTATCATTATCATTATCATTATCTATTATTATTATTATTATAACTTGTTAAGCCGTCGTTACGCAGCGGTAGCGCCTTGCCTCAGGATTGGATCTCCACAAGCGCCATGATTGTGCCCTTTGTCAAGACACATTAGTTGAACTTTTTTTTCTCTTCGAGGTTGATTACATCTGATCTTAAGTAAGTCCCGAGAGCGATTAATCTAAGTTGTAAGAACTTGTTTCGCAAACGAAAATAAATATATTTGTATAGTGATATTTGAGTGATAGTGTA
Source organism: Saxidomus purpurata (assembly GCA_022818135.1). Taxonomy (NCBI): domain Eukaryota; kingdom Metazoa; phylum Mollusca; class Bivalvia; order Venerida; family Veneridae; genus Saxidomus; species Saxidomus purpurata. Next base: position 29,875,112 of record JAFMSR010000010.1, read on the forward strand.
TGATTTGCAAGAGAATATGATGATTATCTATTTCATTTACTGCAAAGGAAGACATTTTATGTTCTTACGCACATTATTCTATTACATAGTTCGTGTGGTACTAGTATTGAAATCTATTTCAATTCGAATGTGACTTTTCATAAATGTAATACCATAACTTAGAGTTTACTTTTGAGACACACTAATCAGTTAATAACAGCAACAAGCCACGTATTACATTTGTTAATAATCTAATCTGATATCAAAATTTATTTTATCTACAAAACTTTAATTTCATTAAAAATTGGCAAGAAGAAATATGTGTAGGTATAAGCATAATTATGTTAGTTTAAAATGTCAAAGAATTGACTTCAGGTTGATTGTTCATATCTAAAGCTAAACAGGTTTTGGGTATTTTTCTGTTCCAGCTAGATTCCCTATTTGTTTATCGAATTGAGTAGTTTACATGCGTCAGAATATGTGATAAATATCAAATCTGAGAGCCGACATAAAATAATTCAAAACATAGAGTGTAGTAATGAAACTGTTCAAGGGTATAATTCAATCTCGAATCATGTCAGATTAAAGTCATGCTATAACTATTTGACAGGACAATAAAATATGTTCATCTCGGATCGTGCACTGGCATATTGCTAATAATTGGATGAATAAGAAACTTTTGTCGTCTGCCAAATGAGAAGGTTCTTGACCATTGATTCTTACGTGCTCAGAGATTGCTACTGTTTCGAGGCTGTAAAGCATGGCTTATAAACGATAGTGTTTGTCAATTATAAGACGATTTATTGGCTTATGGCATAAACTAAAGTATCATCTTCTGCAGTCCCTGATACAGAAACGCTACAAATAATTCGATAACTTTTGCCCTTCTGTTTCATAAATCTACATTAACATTGATCAAAGATTTGTTATGACAATCGACATCCAAGAAAAAGAAGACGATAAAAGCAGATTTCCACAAGTTATGTTTCAATTGATTGTATTTCCAAAACTACAATAAATACACTTCTTTGTTTAACTTGTCACATTGAATTATCGTCATTATTTTAAGATGAAGAAAAAATTCAAAATTGCATTTTAAGTCAAACGCAAATTACATAGTGAAACAAAATGTAAGCATTCGACATGAAAGTATTCCAGTATCCTCCTGTTTTGTCTTAAATATTTATTTTATATTTAATTTGTTCATACAAATGAAAAAGCATCATGCAGGAAAAATTATTCTGCAAACGTTCTAAAGATTAGTTGCCCAAAATATCTCCTTTTTTAAAATATATATATACTACTGGGCCTGGACTTTGGTGGACATAATATTCTTATTTTAAAAACGAATGATTCTTTCCTGAAATTCTTCAGATACTGCTTTTTTAAACGAATCAAGTTTTAATGACCTGTCCTGTCCCAGACTATATTGTCAGATGTACTGTATGTCAGTTTGTGTTTCCATAGCAACAGTCAATCTTCTCAGTGCGATACCATAACCTCGCACCTCATAAAATGATATTTCATTTTTAATGTTTGAAAAAAGTCTTTCGTTTCACTGAGAACAATGTCTTACACGAAGTTACTCAGTGTACAAAGAATAACATACATTTAGCTACCCAACACGTTCATATACTCAAAATCGCGCCGACAATCTTTTTTAAAGGACGTTCTTGTTAAGGTTATATCACCGTTCAAAATGGCCCTACTGGTTTACGGTTAAATCAGATGCTTCAAAGAGAATGAATACTTCGAAACGCGTAAGGAATTATTTCAGTATACATTTTAATTTCTCTTTAAGAAAAAGTAAATCTCTTAAAACAATTGCTCTTTTGATTTCTGAGTCCAAACATATTTCCACTATATGCACTTGTACACTTGTCTGTATAGTTTTAACATTGGTACTATACGTTAATCTGGGATTATAAACAAGTGGTTCTTAAAATTATCACAGTTTCATTGGAAGGTAATACTTTCTTAATGCAAAATAGATCTAGGTAGAGCCTATTCAGCTGCTTATTGTTAAATGTGTTGTATGGGCTTTTGTTTGAGTCACTACACACATGATGTTTAGATGGAAGGGAGTTGCCATGTTACTCACCTTGAAATAATGAATCGCATGCCTCTCGGTTTTCGGCACATAGCTCTAGTATGTCCTCAGCAAACACCCTACCACTGAGCCATTTGGCGAGGATGGCTAAAATAAGCCCAGTACACGTCCACGTCCGCATCACCCTCTCTCAATTCACACTCTTTTGTTTCTGTCTGAAAATATAAACGAAAACATATAAACATGACATGGAAACAATAAACGAGCAAACGGGGCATATGTACAGTATAAATTATAACAAAACACTCTTAACAACAACATATAAAATACTAACTAAATCATTAACATCATTTTAAAAATATTTGTTTATACTATTATAAGCCAATTATAATGCCTGCTTTATATTTTCTGGTATTGATATCTATTTAAGCAATGGGTCGCGGTATTTGCTTCCTTTAAGTAAGTACATGTATACAAGAACAGATATCACCCCCAAAATATAGCACTATTGAATCACAGTACTTCCGTTCAAAATAATCTAACCAGTGAGAACGCAAAAAAAATTCAGTATGAAACTTGTAGATTATTTATTGTAAACATACATTAAATAGTTACTGATTGAACGTATTATTTCAGGACGATTTCTTATTTGTCTTGAGAACTATTCCCCACTTTTTCATTACACTTTAGAAGAATTAGAAAATGAAAACTTTGTTTTACTCATTTCACTGAGAGAGAATAGTTCATGGTTTGCTTGTTTATAAAAAATACGGTTTTATTAATCGTACGCAGTGTCCGTGTATACTTTTTTCAGTTTGGCATATAAATGAGAGGCATATGCCAAATCATTTTATATCTTTAAACCTAAATGTATTTGACAGCTCTCGTTTTTATAACATAATTTCTCTTTAATGACATCATATCAACTATTGTTACATTTTCCTTCCAGCAGGCATCACAATTTAAATTTACAGAACAGACCAGAGCGGAACAATGCAATACTTAAAATCAGTAATACTTGAGATTAATTAAGATTGGCCTAGTTGAACTTCATCCCATAATATTTATAACATTCTAGCACATGTACCATTAGAAGCATTATGGAAATGAAGACATTTCAACAATTACAAACATCTGACATTGAAGAGATACAATGAAAGCTTGAGCGAGTTGTTAATACAACTTTAATTCGCAGAATTTCTCATTTCGCCAATAAAATGTCATCCTAGAGCAACTGCACGTTATCCGCGGTTTAATTCTTATGTTAATAGGACTTAATTGGTGACTAATGTAAATCCTGTATTCAAATTTAAGAAGCTTCTTTAGTGAAAACAGGGGAAAGAAAGATTGATAAAAATGTAATCGGGATCACACTACTAAATTTTTGCCACACAATGATTACCATGTATTTTGTGTGTGTAATTTAGTAATTATTTGTTTTGTTTGTGTCAGATTTCATGCTTCGACAAGCATGTTTATTACATCACTACCTTTTCATATTACATTAAACTATATTTATTTATCAGCATGTCATAGATTAAGCTTGTTGGTTGTCAAGATAGATATAGCTTCATATGTTTCATAATTGACTTGCCTGCCACCTAGTATTTCGTTAATCACTGAGTTTGAAGACAAAGGTTATTGAAATATATTAGTGTAAATGTCTCCTTAACGTCTGAATACTTTTTATAATGGTAAAATGTGTACTCTTTTTTTCTCAGAATACCATTTTGCTGATAAAGTATAGCATGTGACTGCGTTTTAATAGCTGTAGTATAGTTGGATAGCTGTTGACCAAGAGACTTGTTTTTTCCCTTTTATCAGGTTCAGTGGATGGAACAGAGAGGATGTTTTCCAGTGAATTATAGAGTTTTCTTAGTGAAATAAAATTGATAATCCACAGTTTTTTTACCACTTTTATTTTCACTGTTTTTGCAATTTTTAACCCTAATAACGTCAAAAAGTATACGGAGCGTAATCAATGTTGGAAACCATACGACGATGACGTCGTTAAGATGACGTTATTTGTCCTATGTTTGTTGATGACGTTTCCCGTTCCCGCGGTTTTCGATATCTTATACAACAAAACTCAGCAAAAGTAGAGTTTTAACCATGAAATAACCAGAAAAATTGTTGGTTTCGATGTAACGTTAATTTCACTCGTGAACACAAAACGCAGTTGTTTTCACTCGTGGCTGCGCCACTCGTGAAAATATCACTTTTGATGCCCACTCGGTGAAATTATAATGTGATATAAAGTTGAAACCATAAATTATCCTATATGTATTTTTTTCAAGAAAGATCGTTGTAAACTAACCTTTACTGTTATATATTTAGTTAAATTTATAATACACAGCGATACTGACTTTTCATCAAAAGTGTTTGCAAACACATTTGTACGTAAAATTAAATTTTTACATAGATTTGTATTAATTTTGTACAGAATGCATCACAAACGATTCGACATATTGTATTTAGTACACCAAATGAATCACTTGGGTATAAGAAAGTTTATGGATCAATATGAATTAATCAGTTTAGATACGATATAGCTGTTACTGTCCTGATAATTGTGTTACAGCATAGAATTTATGTGCATGCAATGATCCCAGATGTATCTAGCATTTCGACTATTCAGTTATTCATGTGTTCGATGTCACAAGTCATGTCTGTTTCCTTTGTTTGAAACATGCGCTTTTCTATTGTGATGTAAATTTAAAACAATAGAATACTGGCCTCTTGAAAGTTTAATTCTGTACATATTTGTAAACTCTAAGTCTTTTTCAAGAACTGCAGTTCGAGCTCGCTATGCATAGCTCGTGAAAATCTAACAGACAGTATAAGGTTTACTTTTACGTAGATAAGACAAGTTAATTGTTCTAAATGCACAAGCATAAGTATTAGAGAAGTAACAGTATGTATAGAAGTAAAAATATGATATACCGTTCTTAAGAAATCACTTAACAAACAAGATTTGGTTACTACACGATTTATTTCAGACAGGACATGAATGTTTGCCTCCTACGTGTTTCCAATTATGCACCAACCTGTCTACTTGTGTAATATACGGATGATAAATATAAACTCTCAAAACGTCTTTATGATTTGAATGTCTGGGGAATTCTGTTTCTTGTTTTTCATACTTACATGGTAACAAAGGATTTGATTTGGAGTACCATTACAAATACACTCTCGGATTTTCTACAGATGCGTGATCGTGATACGCATAAAGTCTGAAAATCTAAATTTTATATCCCTGACCGATCAAGCGATAAATCAAGGGGAAATGAAAATAGATGTGTGTATAGTTTTTTTGTGTAAAATGCAAATCATGTAAGTGACCCAATGATGTAAAATAAGATAATACTACAAAACGTTATATATCAGCCTCTTGATCGAATATACACAAGTATGCGTAAAGCAATGCCTGGAGAACAACTGTATAATCGTGTCGGTATGTATATGTTTTACTCATTTGAACATGAAAGAGAAATGTTATAAGATACATATAGTAATTACAGCAATTCATATTTGGATTGACACCTGCTTGTGACCATATATAGCTGCCCTGTCACCGTATATAACGCTTTCATGTGTATAGTATGTGTTAGAAGAAAATATAAGAGACACTAAATGCACGAATACAACTGTCAGTGGGGTTATATAATATTGGATGTACCATGTCATAGAGGTCGTGACAGGTGTTAGTTCCTTTTCATCTTAAGTATAATGTATCAAATTGTAGAAAATGATACAGAGTCTTTAGATTAAATTTGGTCATGAGAAAGGCGACACGCAGTTTTGGATTTTTTCGTCGGTATATATTTTTTTAACCGGCATCTGTCTGCTACCACAAAGGAATTTCTTATTTTCCAGACAGACATGCCCATAAAATTAATATATACGACAATACTTTGTATCAATATTCACATTGCCAGTGTATTCTTGTTAATACCAAACATTCAGTCTGTTGGACATCTGTTTAATAAATCATTCTTTATAGGCAATTTATGATGACGGCAAATATTGAAAAGTTAGAGCTGAAAGGATAACTACAACACGTATTTATCAATAAGATCCTGAGTCAATAAAAACGTTTTACGTTCCTGTTTCGTAAGATTGAGAGATCTTTGCTTCCAAATTTAGAATATTTACAAAGATCCCAAGGCTCGCCTACGACAAGAGAGTTGTTTCAATAATACTTTGCAGACGACCTTGTTTTGTGGATACAGATGTATTTTACTTGACTATCAGCGCTTCTTCTCTTTATACAAGCAAACAGTTAGGATTTAAAGAATTTGAGATAGCAATATTGATATTAAAACTAACTTGATACTTTTAATGTTAGCGAATTTAATTGCAAATAAATAAAAGAGACTGACAATTTGTGAAAACGTGCAGTATTCTAATGTAGATATTTTTTAAACAAAGCGGACAGACGTTGTATGACTTAACTGTAGCCTAGAAGTTAGTTTTGTTAACTTACTCGACACAAGACATTCTACTACGAAGTCATTTAGGAGTGTTTGGTGCTTACATAATAGACTTTCATTTTAACGTATAGAAAAGTCACTCCAACAAACTTGTATTATTAGTTTACTTCTGCCGGTGCTTATTCCAATCATTTTCCTGTCTGCACTGCCAAACATTCAAGATTGGTTCCCCTAGGACTTACCAGTATGTTAAAGTGCTCAAAATTTACTACAGTAGTATACAGGATTGTAAATAGATAGGCGTTGAAATGTTTCAACACATTGAACCGACAGAAGCCCGTTTATAGTTTTTGATATCTTCCGAGTCTCTTTTAAACTTTTTTTGATATATCAATCCTGTTAAATTGATTCCAAACATGAACAACAGGCAGTAAAATGGCGACCGGGGAATAAATTACTGCGTGACACATACGTCTTATGTCAATTTCTGTATCTCCGTTGAAATTTCTATTTTCCACAACAAATGGCCTTCGTTTGAAAAGATGACACTTAATGCGTAAGACACAGTACAGGTCTCCAGCTGGTAAGTATAAATGTCAAGAGTAGTAAGGACAATTGAACAGGTTTTCTCTTCTTTGCCAATTGCTGTCGAAATTGCCAATTTAGCCTTAATATATCATGTCCATGATAAAGTTTGAAGCATGCCTAATGTATCTGACAGTAGTTTATTTCTAAAACTTACAGTTATGATAGTGGAACAATTCGCTATTCCCAAAGCTCTCCCTGTAGAAATGCAAGTATTATAGTAATTATAACTACAAAAGTAGTATTTGAGTGGGTTTTTTTAAAGACGTCATAAAATCGAACATTCTTTGAGACACGGCAACCCCTACACTAATCATGTTAAAACCACTAGCAAAACCAGAAAGTCAATTCAAAGAGCACTTGAACCACATGCACTGTAATTATACTAACTCTGGAGCCATAGATCTTCGGTAAATTTTACTAGGAACACAATTCATCTATTTGAACTATAGTAAGGCAACCGGTCCTCTGTTGCACATCGTCCGCAAGCAATAATATTTAATATATTCATTGTACAACAAACGATGCATTACGAGAAGTTCAAGGCGTAAATGTAACGTTACACAGTGCTGCAAAATATATCCCACGAGACAGTACTAATTCATATGGTATACAATAAACGCGAAAAGCAATAATTACTGTTTTTCCAGTATCTGCCTAGATCGTTTTTACTATGAGCTTTGTCCACAGGGCTGGTGCGATAGCATATATATTTTGGTGTTGCTGTACGAAAAACCGATTCGGTTTTGCATAAAACATTGTTCATTTAGACTTGATTATTTTGCCACTTAGGATGCTAAGAATATTATAAGATCACAACTTAGAATACACAAAACGATTACCTTGACTTATGAGTTTGTACGCAATGTAAAGATCTAAGAATAAACATTTTTCGAGACATGTAGATTTTATAAGGCCATTATGAGTAGTACGGCTGTTTACAAACTTGCAGACCAAATCAAGATATTAACATGCTTTTAATTCAAGAAATCAAATGAAAGCCATATTATGTTCAAAATACTGTAAAGGTATCCTTTATATGTACGAGTACGTAAAAAAGATCCGTTATGGTGGTTATTTTAGATGGGACACACGGATATATTTATTTCAAGGAAGACTAAGTCGAACATGTAATTCTCGATCTATTTATACTATGGAAAGTCTTTGAAGCACTAAAGGTGATGTACATTTCGGAGTTGATATGCACAATTTCGTATGGTTCACAAGGTTTTGATAAAACTGAAAATGTTGGCTACACATATCTATCTTTCTTGATTTATGAAATAAGATGAAACAAGTTTAAGGTATATGTTAAGTGTTTATAAATGCCCACAACGTGAATTTAGTACTTCAAAATGTTATACCTATGATAAGTTTTGAGAAAAATCATTTTGATGCATATCAGGCCCGTACAAAATAAGGGATGTACTTGAAGTTAATAAAACGTTTACAAACAAAATATTCAATGTATAAGTTTTCAACTGCCATTTCTTAGCGAGTTGGTATATGAAATAAGAGACTATTTTGTTTACAAATTATAGATAATTTGAAGGAAAAAAATCATGAACCTTAATTCGTGTAAAAATGTCTTCTTGAATATCACGTCACACAAAACAATGATAGGATATTGAAACTTTGAGTTGTTTCTTACGTATATGATAATACAATCGTGTGTCCTTTTCATTGTAAGGACAAAATATGTTACAAAGCTGAGTAAATTAAACGATGACTTGGTCCCAACAACATTTCATTGCTTGTGTCCATTAGCATGCCTTGTAGAACTAGAATACAATGAAATATAGCATTCCTATGTTTCTCTCTTTGTATTCTCTTGCCATTTATCGGATATGATGCTCCATTCAAGTGAAATAATACTAAATCAAGTGCTTTGTTGAAACTATTTACGTTTTCTGACTAATCATAGTTCATTTTATTTTGCGTAGTTTATTATTTTTTCTCTGACAAATATCAAACCAGATACCAGTCCACCGGGATAGGAGAATAGTATCGACAAATGGTCTTGTCTGGCGAAAATACGTTTTCACACAAACAACAATTTACTTCTTTTTCCTTTTTGTTCCGTCCTAATGGTTTGATCAATATAAAAGAGAGTAATGTTGACCACGTGCGTTATTTACAACACTGTATATATTTCTGGAAAAATGACTTTATGGCACTTCTTGTAGTTAGAATATGATAAAACAAACTGTTGCCCATTACCACGGAATTGAAACATCTTACATTTGTCACGGTATTTACCAGATGGGTCACTGTTTGGGTTGCTTTAATTGCTTCAAAATATATTGGAAAGAAAGTGTGCGTGACAAGTAACTCTGGAATCTAGAAACTATGAGTGGTGCTTCAAATATAAGATCTGAATTACTGCTGCTTACCTGCTGAAAAACATTTGAAGTCATTACTGAGTAATAGCGATAATTTGCATGTTACAATTAAAGCTGTCGCCTTAAACAAATTCAACTTTTACGCGCTTGGAAAGAGCACAATGTACATAAAGCATTTCCCGTTGTTCAGACGAAAGAACTTTCTGATTTATCATGCGTTTCCTCTGCATGTTAAAGAAGCACGCTATGCAATTATAGTAAATCTCACGCGACCCGTGTCTAGTATAATTAAGTGCAACAACAGTACACTTATCATTAAGAGGAAAGTGCCTCAGTTGTTTACCAACTAATGATTTACAGGTCATTCCTTTAATTATCCGGAAATGAAGGTTATGGACTGTTTTAAAACGCCCAGCAGGTACAAAACCTTTCCTACTTTTCGGTATTTTTTCCGATTGATGACAGGAAAACTAAATGAACTTTGTTGTCGAATACTATTATGTAGCACTTGTTCTGAGAATAAAGACACCTTTATTGTGTTTGAACATGATCACTTCAAATAAAACGGAAGTTCTTAGTTGTTGTTTTCCTATTTAAGGAACAGTTGTACACACTTTATAAAGGTCTTTCATACATAATATTTTTTTGCAACTAGTTCATGACTATGGTTCACAAAGAAACAAAACAATTATCACATGCTTTTATACGAAAGCTGCAAAGGTAAAACTAAATTCCAAATGGTTTTTACTAAATCTGTGTTACAAGCGTTTAACTGCGATAACTTATAGTAACAAGTTTTAGATATAAATCTTTTCCACCTACAAATGTATTATAACGTTTATTTTGCATTAGATATTAGCATATTGTAGTCAAATAACAAAGGAACTTACAAGAAATATATGAAGGGAGCTGCACTTCCTTGGAATTACTTTTTTTATCAGGTTTTCATACATATTATTTATGTCGTTTTCAACGTGTGTGCCGTCGATTTTATATAATAAAAAATACAGTAAATTCCATTTTACTTTTACACCAGCCGTCAAAAATTCAAAAAAATAAGCTCTTTGTTACGATTATTTATATCATGATTTGTAAATTTCTTACGGTTACAATAAGTAGACTGCATGGTTTTTTTCAATTTCAGAAAGTTGTTTTCGTGCATTCGATTTCTATGCTTTGATGCCAATTTTTTACTTTTAATCACGTTATTGAAAAATACGGAATATAATTTTAGATAATCTTAATATTTGCGAAAAAGGCGAAACCAATTCAACAAGCGTGTTGAATTAGAGGCAATTATTAGAAAAGGCAATTGTTGTTATGTTATTGTTCTCTCTTTTTGTTTCTTTAGGGACAAATGCTATTTAGCGAAATGAAGTAAAACAATATCACTTAATTTTTGACAGCTTGTGACTGCAAAAGAAATGCACGTTAGCTTTATATGTCACCCAAAAATTATTTTAAATGAGTGTAGAAATTGATTAGAAATGATCTATACTACTGAAAAGGCTAAATTAAGACAGGCCAATATCTTTATGTCTAACTAGATCATCTATTTACGTTCTGACAATTTAGTAACCTATTAGACTGGTTGTTATTGTAATAGGAATTATCCTTGGGGCATCAGAGAAATAAGCACGCATCATATTCAATAAATCAACACTTTCGGAAGTAACTTGGGATTTATATCTCTTGCCGAAGTAAACTGTATTTGCTCAGCTCCGTTTATTCGGATTCTATGGTAAGCTAAATGGGGCAGATTTTTCTCCTCCATATGTAAGTGTTATTTACTTATAGAAAAGTTAGCATGTGAATAAATGATACATACGCAGTTTTTAACTCTAAAGCGTTCCAAACATACATTTGCATTTGCAAATAGCTGTAACATTATAGTTCAAGATTGTTTTACATAAATTAGTTCGTTCTAAAACGTTCTAAAAGGAATATCTAATAAATCATGATGTCTGGGAAAGAGCAAGAGAGACCTAAAGAGATCAATGTCTTTAGCAAACACCTTTATATCTTTTATTTGAGAAGGAAGTGTTCCGTGTGTCTATCAAGACCAATGTCATGCAGTTATTTAGAAATTGTCTGTTAGCCATACGTATTTCATCAAACACAGGTTAATCTTAATGAAATATTAATGGTTATATTTCCTGTTTAAATTCAGCCTGCTAAAATACCTGATTAAACAAAACAAGAAGCACGATCAATGCCGAGATAAGATTTATAATCTCCACTTTGAGGTGGCTTTAAATATCTGTTAACAACATGAAAGTCTGTCATTTTCATCACATTTGCATGACCACAGCTGTTGTATTATACTTACTGGATCAAAACAGCTGAAATATGGCATGGCAGAACTTTCACTTAAACCAAAGAACGTAATAGTTTTTATACAAACTCTGGAACGATAAGAAAAACTTGCTCGATCTGGCCATACGACATAACACGCAAATGCAAAACTAGACTGTTAAAATGCCCGAAGAAAGACCGAGACTACCATACCTCACCTTCATTTCTCTAAACTTCTAGTGATAACCTTAATTATGAAAAACCTGCCAATAAAGTTGTTTAATTTGTGCTTCAGGCCGGGCTGTTTGATTATGATACTATATCTTACGGAACCCTAGAGCTATATTTAAGGTGTTTTAAAAGATACCTGTTTCCAAGATGAATTGACTTGTTGTCTCGTACAAGAGAGTTTCAATTAATATTGGACCACGGTCACCATTAACCGAGGGTCACACTTTGCTGTGTGTAGATTAAAATTAATATTTAATAGACTGACATTCCAACAGCAGATGAGCACTCTGTTCAGACCCGCAAATAAAAAATGAATAAGATGTCATGTAAAGGGGAATATATTCAATAGCAGATAACTGTAAAATACGGCTTCCTTGATTATGATAACCAAACTATGTTTGTGAAATGACTTTGTTCACAAGCTTCCATCTTTATTTTTATCTAGACGTCTGACAACAGAGCTTTTCTTAGCATTCTGAAATCGTTATGGACCAACGTTCCTTTTGGTTTAAAACTCTTCAGTATACAACACATGCTATTAAAACATACCTATTGCACAGTTCGGTCTTTATACGAACCAAAAGAATTCAGTAAAAGGCGAATTTCAAATTTGACGCAAATAAAAGAAACAAACGTCAACAGTTTTCCAGCGATGTTTATGTTTTGATGTCATTTTAAATAAAAAGTGGTCATTAGATTTTAATACTGTTATATGACTTTGGCCTTTCTAAAAGTCATGATATGTAAAAACTTAACAATAAACAAGAACAATTATATCTGATGAGGTATTCATGTACGCCGTAATCAAAAATAAGAGAATTTATTCTAAATGCCTCGCATTAAGACACTGCACGCAAACAGTTTTAAGGTAGAAAGATCCAAATGGGATCGGGAAATGTCGTGCGATGTCGGTACTTTCCGTGAAATATTCGGTATGATTACAGGTAAAGCTCCAAATAATCTACAATGAACAATACGAGAGGAAGGCCTTAATATTGATCGAAGGAGCCGAAATTGAAAATCATATTGCCTGTATAATTTCGTGAACAATAAATTGTTCTTAGCTTATGCAGGTCACTAAATATAAACAAAAATGATGGAACCCTTCTATCAGCATATACAGTATAAGATAACAGCCTTAACTACTTATCTAAACAATATTTTAGTTTATTAAAGCAAATTGTCTACATAGAAGTCTAGTGCAGTGATATTTGATGATAACGTCTTGCTTTATTTGATACATTGTTGCGTCCCATGTGTAGAGAAGCTGCCAACTTTCATACACTGGGCGGCTGAATGGTTGATTAGAAACGATCAACTGTCCACTCGAATTATACGAAGATTTTTCGCAACTCGCATTGGGACTGTTAACTAGAATGCAGGGCCGATTTACTAAATCATTCATTTTGCTCTCTATTGTTTAGTAATATTTACAAAGAATTGTTGGGGAATTACGAGACATTATTATCCAATTACAATGCACAGCACGAAGTTTTTCTTTATTGTGCTTTTAACCTTAGGTTGAATGATGCACCGTCAGACATTTATGAAAGTCGCAATCTTCTGAATTGAAATATTTTACGACAACAGTTGAGATGCGCATTAATAGTTTTAACGCTCAGACCTTGTCAGAAAAATGACTTGAAGTCAAAATTAAATATGAAATATTTCGTATTTCTGCTTTACATTATGTCATAACTTGTTTGTGCGGCTTACATTTTTGCTAGAAAAACGGACGGGGCACTTTACATTGTAATAGTTGTATACCGGACAGTCAATGGACGGAAATTGACGTGCGATATTTGTGACAAAATAATTATATTAACCCTTTCAATTTTTTCGTCCCTTTCGTTTGTTGTTGACCATATTTATCCATGATAATAGAAACCCAAAGGAATCTTCATCTTATTTGGCATAAACGTTGGTTGTAATAAAATAATAATTGATCATAGATTGTCTAAACTGTATACCATAGCAACCTATCAGGATTATGAACAAAATAAGAAATAGATATATTGTATAGTATTGTATATTGTATATAACATTTCCTTGCTAACATGCAATGGCGTTTAAATCAGTGTAAACGTTCCTTTTGTCTTTTATTTTAAATTTTGCAAATTTTCTGTAACGGAGCCAACGGATTTAACGAATTGTTATACATTTAAATACATATTCAAACTTCCTTCACTGTAAAATAACCCACACGCCCACAATGAAGTAACTCTTATAAGCAGGTTTGTCCTTTGTTATAAACGTTACATTTATATTTATTGAAAACAGACGCTATTTACATCGTTTTAGTTGACGTTTGAGACCAATAAAGACTAAAATTTAGCAAAGTTCTTTAACTCGAACTTTATTGTTAAAGATCTTGTTGGTTCTAAAACGACGTTGACTGCAAATGACTGGACGACAACTCTGCTTTACTCACAGCTAGACTATGTTAGAGCAACACCAAACGACGCTTTCTTATAAACAGATGTGTATTTATAATTCTTTTGATAAATTGTGAAGAAAACAATAAAAAGAATGTTGATTTCACCTATTCTTCCGTAGGCGTATTATACGGTGTAGGCGACCATTTTGTATTCGTGACCAACTATAAAAACATTCTAAGTCTACGACATTGAAGCATATGACCATCGACCGATCTAGACATTTGTTACATCACCAATTATGCGTATTTCTAATCAAATCAAACTCCTGTGGCTATGCTTTTGTCAAATTGATTTGTATTCCCATCTCGGAGTCAAGGATGGTCCCCTTTTGGACATAAGATCACAAGCCTCAGAACAAATTGCTGTCTTATGACCACGTGGAGACCGCCTTGCGAGTTCACGTCAGTAATCGGGAAAACTTTTTACATTTTATTACCATTGCACGAGTTATCGACTGTCAATTAATATCATTTATCTTGAAGCTTCCACACAAAGAGAATACCGGATATCAATTTGCTTGCAAAATAGTGGTTATATTTTGTCCTAAACGCTGAGCGGAAAATTAATTTCTTAACTCATTACCCCAAGGACACGAAAAGCACTGTGTTTCTGTTGTGTTTAATACAACATTATTATAGGACTATGCATTTTCATCTTAATCTAAATTTAAAATGTTTTAATCTTTCCATTACAGAATAACCCTGCTGAGATTTACGGCGAAATAATTGTTGAAAGAAATATCTTAAAGTTTAATCATAGAAATAGTGAACTGTGTAACTTCGACTTTAGAGAGTATATTTTGTAGTGAAAGAAGATATAATGTAACTCTTTGTATTTTATTATTCATTTGCAATTGATAAGCCTATCTTATTTTCCTCAAATTGCGTTGATAGAGAAATTTAATGCGTTCATGCATTTATTTTATTCTAAACTGATATTTCTTCGAAAGTGTTCAGCGTTGATGTCGGGAAATTCAATACTTAACCTTAATTATAAAAAAAAATCAACCAATGTCTTATCTCTGTAAATGCAAAATGAGAGTTTTGTGTTCCCATAAACTTGCGTCTGATATCAGAATATGCAAAGAGTAATAAAATGTTTACATCGTTTTACCGGTCGATGTTATTTATACTAGCATTATAAATTATAGTAACAGAATACTGGAATGATACTTTGTACTGACTTTTAAATGCATACATGTGTCCATCACCTAGATGAATGTTTAACGATCTCTTAGAAACAATACTGCCAGCAAGCATTTTCATTTTATGTTCATTTTGTTTTATTTTATATTCATTAAGACACCAGGATATTTTATGTGATTCTTCTTTTTTAAATATAACTTCTAACCGTTAAACTGTTCTAAATATTATTTAGTAGTGTTTAATAATGAATAATTTAACTTTGTCGCCACAAAATTACTTGTGTCAATTTACGGTGGAGATATTTACTCAAATAATTTTGTACTTCGGGAAGAAATTCAAAACTCTTGAAACTGCGATCTTTTCCCTTTGCACTAAAGTAGTGATTCCCCATGGTCCTTCTTACCTTGCATTCAAATAATGTTACTGCCGTCTCACCATTGTGTATCTAATAGAGCGTATATAATACGGTTTAAGGCATGTGAAATATCGGCTAGTTTAAACTGTAGTAAGTAAGATATTTGGAAATTAGTTCTGTCGTAACATGGTAGACAACGAATATCAGTTTACCACTTCAATAAGTCAACCTGCTAGACTATATATTTATAGGTGTATGAAGCAGAGCCAATGATCACTTTAAAAAGTTAATCGAGTAAATAGCTATTTTTATAGAATATTTATTAACCAGTATGACTAGTATATTTCTTTTGTTTCAGCATCAAATTACTGAATCGTCCACAGGAACACAGTTAACACTGTGCAAAAAGGAATAAAGAACGCA
This sequence comes from Saxidomus purpurata, assembly GCA_022818135.1. Classification (NCBI taxonomy): domain Eukaryota; kingdom Metazoa; phylum Mollusca; class Bivalvia; order Venerida; family Veneridae; genus Saxidomus; species Saxidomus purpurata. The sequence goes on from JAFMSR010000010.1 coordinate 29,891,388, forward strand.
TCACAATCTGCGGGTACCTACTTCGAATTAGTCCGATCTAGAGCAGGGCTTTAAATTCGGGAAAAATACCAATATCCAAATAAATATCTACTGCCGAAAGAAAACGAATAAATAAATTCTTCTCAAATACGTATATGTACTTACATCATTACATTTTAAGATGCAAGAATTTGTTGTTTACGAAACAAATTCATTCAGTCAGAGGCCGCGTGTGATTTTGCTTAGGACTGCAACCCATTTATTCAATTAACAATTCATGATAAATAGCTCATCCAATCACATTTTACTCGGGAAGTTTTTATTAAATCCCAGAAGTTAGAAACAATAGCATAATTGAATATTGACGTGGATGGAAAATTAAACCCTGCTTCTTTTCCCCGTTGTAAGTAGTTAATCTAAGATGATGTTACAACAACAGATGGTGTTCAATGTAGTTAGAACATATAGGATGCTACTCCATGTACTTAGGACTGAAAATTTATGGGAAATCGATGTAAAATTTGTTACGAAGTATCTGTGATAGGACTCGAAGTCTACAACAATAGTGATAGAAAACCAAATAGGACTCGAAGTCTACAACAATACTAATAGAAACCAAATAACTAAGAAAAAACTATCTTACTTTAAAACTAAACGTTGTTGCTACTAACATCTCACTGTGCTATTAAGTCGTATAGTACACTTGGCATAGAATAGACAAAGATTCTTAGTTATGTAACTTGTTGAGATTTCCCGCCGCTGTTTGAAAGCATACTTAAAACTGAAAAAATGCGGTCCTAAGAATTTGTATTATAACTAAAACAATTCTGAATGAAACAAAATGTTTTTAACAAAATCTGTTATGGGAGAAATTGTCTAAACTATTCAGAAATCATGGCTATTAAAGTGTAACAGGTTTTTATATAATTGAGTCACACGAGTCGTGCGTTAAAATATCAATCCATGCTAATTGTTCTTTGGAATATCATGAACATTATGAACTTCCCCTCAAGCCAGGGTATACGTTGTCCGTTTAAAAGAAACCCGATTAAAAAACTTTTGAAACCTTTCTTGAGAATTTGAGATAAAAAAATCTTTGACCTAATCTGCCTCGGTAAGTTGCCCAGGTAGCTACATTCCTTTGCTGTGTTTCTTTTAGTAGTGGATCCGAGTAGATCAGATCCTCTTCTGTATAAAGTTATATTACCCTTGAAGATGGCCATATTGGGTTACTGCAAAGAATGATGCTGTAAACACAGTAGATGCTTTAAAAACATATATGAACTTGTCTTTACCTAGTCGTTTTACTTATTGACAGATATAAATTAAGATATACATAAAATAAAAGGTGTATTTTTAGTTTTTGACTAGGATAGTCATTTTTTATTACATATTTCCTCTATATTCAATGGGATTGAAAGTGTTACACAGATCCATACTTTTTGTTATAACTAAGGCAATGTTCATCATTCCAGGAGTATAAATAATTGCTTAATGTCTTATTCTAAATTATGATGGTCACCAAGAACGATTATATCACTATATGTTCAATTCATCATTTAGTACATCATATTCGTTACGATGTTACGTCAAATTCGTGAATATGTCTAAGTTAGACTGTCATTTGACACAGGGTAGTTATCAATCACTTAAATTTATAACTTCGGTTTCACCAGACGACACTGTGCTGTGCTTTACATCAAATAACAATATTTTATTCTGAATATAAATCATGTTGAGTTATATTTGTATAACGGTGCATCAGATAAGAATGTGCATCACAGAGAAGCAAAAATACTTTATGCACAATTGAAACAATTATTGTTAAATGACTGGGAGTATCATAACTATAAAGGGCCGCATTGGGATTCTGTCTGATAACAGAGTCAATAAACCTAGACAGGGCATGTTTGAAATCACTCCATATTTAACAAGGTTTTATTAACAGAACAGAACAGAACAGAACATCGCTTTATTTAACACTGGTTACATGTTACAGCAGCATAAGAGTTTTCATTTCATAGAAAGTTTTATCAAAATACATCTCGCATGACGTGGTGCATAAATAAACAAATAGTTCTGTCAATCTATCTTAATACTAATATAAAGCAGAATGAGTTAATTTGGAGGGTAGAAGAGGGAAGAGGGGGTAAATGCCCTACTAGCAGTAAAGAGTAATTTATGAATCTTGTAAATAAAGCTTTTTTGGACATTATGTAATCTGCCAGGCAATAGTGGTGGTCTCATGTGAGTGAAAATGTTAATTTGATGGATTTGTTTGACACCATGCTTGCTGCGCATCAATAGCGTTGCTGTAAAATGTCTCAAACACGTGTTACAGATTTTTTTTACATTTACTTGTATTCTGCACTCTTTTCATTTTTCCTCAGAATTATTGCGCAATTACTACGGAACATATTGGACAAGCATAACGTATCATATATAACCACACTCAAAAATGTTGCGTCTAATAAAGTGATACTTTTAATTTTCCACCTTTTCAACTCTTTTAAAAGCAGGCCCTACGACAGCTTTGCAAATTGGTAACATATCCTTAGGTGGCGTATGGTTTTAGTGTCCCGATAACATGAATCACATCTTGCCGGTACTACGGAGAAGTTGGCGCCATCATCAGATAACTCAGTCGGTATGAGATTTGAGTCTTTTAATTGGCAAACATACTTGCCAATTATGTCATATGTGCTTTGTTATATATCTTTCAGTCGTCATTTTACTGGGAAATGACGACACGCTATACAACAATGTGGGTGCAGAGAATACGGTTCTCGATACTACTGATGGAAAAAAGATTTAATCATCTTAAGACGACTTCCATAATATTTTCTTTCATTTTAACTTGTAATTGAGAAACATAATATAGTATACGCCATTTCCTACATGTTTTCAAAGCTTTCAGTGAATTGTTATGCACCTTATTGCAGAAAAGACCATTCGAAGGCCAAAATTTAAAACGTATTTGCAGATGACATTATATACCTTTTAAGGAAGCGTGTTTTTTTTCCTGTTTATTACAGCCATAAAGAAATATTTAAATAGCTAATGAATATTAAACGTTCAGTTGATAAAAAAGGTGATAAGATATTTCAAAATTGAATAAGGCCAGTGTCAGTCACAGTTGCCTGAGGTCGAAAGTGAATACATTGTCCGCCCACTAACAACGCCTTTACAAAATTACTTTATTATTCACATGATAATAACAACATATCAACATGTACACATTAGGGTCGATATTTTGGGTTGCAATATAACCTAAGCTCGATCATTTATTTCCGTCTTTAAATATTTGTTCAAGGATATTTGCAAACTGAATATCCACTTTATTAATTTTTATCCCAACATCAGTCCTTTCAGTTTACCCAGAGCACTTGTTAGAAGGGGATTTGACAAGATCAAAGTATTCTGATTTCATCAAAAATGTTCTAATATTTACTAAAACCAGTACTAGACAAATAATGTTCATATTTTTAAATAAAGGAACTATATTTTACGACTATTTATACTTTAGTAACGCACTTAAAATCAGATTTTAAGAAAAGATTAAGACACATATACCAATGCTTTTTAAAACTTGTAGCATTTATATGCATAATTTTGAGCATGAACAAAATGCAAACTCAGGTTTGAACTTTTTGCAAGGTTTTATTACAAGTGTGAAACTATCTGTATGCATAAGATATGTATCTGTGAGAAAAGTGAGCAATATATTAAAGAGAATAGCAACATCTATTTCCCCTGAGGAGCCATTGCAATTATAGTCAGCTGCAATGACACGGGTTGTACGTTTTCTTACAAATCTTTTGTTTAAATCAAAAGCTTCCTTTATTTATATAGTAAATAAATGAATAATAGATGACACAGGATATGTACCAATGTTAAAACCACTATACAAGTACCATATATCAAGGAGGAGAAACTCAGTTACTTTCAACCAACTCTATGGATAAGTTTATGTTCTTTCAAAGGCATATATTAAAATGACATTTTCCCACTGGCTTTGTTTCTTTCCTCAAATATTTCGGATACAAATAAAATCAAAAGAATGAACATCAAAATTGTGTATAATATTACCAAGTAGGGTTACTGTACGAACGTGCAATATCAACGATATTGTGATGGACAGACTAGAAATTTATTTCAAAGTGAAACTGTACGTTTAAAGATATACAGTTTTAGTAAAAAAAATGTGTTGTCCTAGCTTCACTTTCTGCGATCATGATAAGTTAAATAGAAAACAGTCTTGTTCGTGTCTTGCCTCAATATTACCGGATATAGGTAATCACATTGTTGATCCTTTTGTCATTTCAGTATTTCGAGAAAAGAAATTTAAGAAGCAAAAGATATAACAGCACTACAAAAATGTACATATGTATCACTACTATCACTACTAGTCCGGAAGTGTCAGAATTATAAGAATTATATATTGATTTATTTACAGTAAGCTGTTACATTGAAATGTTTTCTTAATTTGAATCTGTATTACTGCTGCTATGCGGATATTAAGAAATTCCTAAAGCAGAACTTTTTGAGTTGAGAACACAGATTTTTAGGCTTTATTTTCCATGTCCTGAGATAAGAAGTGTTTTACAACTCATTTTATTGTGTATGGAAGCTGTTACTAACGAGCGTTCCACACTAATAGCAATCCCAAGTTGCTAGATCTCCGTAAGGTTGCAATTATTTCAAAGATTTAATATTGTTATATGATGATTTGTTATTGTAGCTTTCCCTATGCATGTTAAATATTACTTCTTGAAGTTCAGATATTTCTCTCAAGAACAATCTATATATGCTTTCTGTAGCTAATGTCTCAATATAAAAGAAAGATAATAAAAATGTAGTTAAACAATCTCTATGTTTAATATCCCTGGATCTTAAACCCATTTAACAAAAAATAAATAAACAAAGAATCTTAAAGATAAGAAATGTAATACTTACTGTTGTGGCAGGAAGTCGAAGATTTCTCTGGTTTTATTGCGGTTTGTTATAGAAGTTTCACAAATATAAAGTTCCTAATCAAAGAAACATAGTTCTTACAGTTTGTTCCGAGTTTCTTAAAGTATTTTGCCGAATCTCAATCCGCCATTGGCTTTAAATAACACTCAATCACGTGACACAAGCGTTGGTATCGGACATTTTTGGAAAGAAATATCGAGGACCTACGTGCGTCATTTGAAATGTACATAATATAAACAGTTCAGCGCATGCGTGACAAGTTCTATGGCACGCGCTGCGTCACTTAGTGATTTGTTTTCTCGCGGGAAGATTGGCATGATGGTTAAAATTATGGAATAATAAGACAATCGTAATATTGCAAAAGTTGGCAGGGTAATTATAGACAAATGACCTCCCTGGATGGTTCTGCTTCTCTCGAAGGATTGATGTACACGCAAACTGTATTGGAATTTGAATTGCTTTCGGTCGTATACAATTTTAGTGGAAATTTCTTAATTTGTGAAATCACTTGACATTTTTCGTGATATACGGAGAATCAGGAAACAGAAAACAATTATACTCAATGCATATTCTTGACGGCAACAGGCTGGGACAGTTCATAAATCGGGAATGACTTGCTGTCTGTCTTGTGTGTACCTAAATCAATAAAGCCTATTATATATTTGACCCAAAGTTTCTAGTTTTCCGGTGCAAAAACTTTACTTGTCATTATTGTTTGCCAGATTTGAGTTAGGTGACAGACAATCACACCAAATGTCAGTCATCTCAGCTCACTGTTCTAGTATATGGCATAGTCTGGAAATAAACTAGGATTGTTCAGTTTCTTGTCACTTGTTTATTGCTAAGAATTATTGCAAAAAAACGCAATGAGACCGTGGTGTAGTTAAGCAAGTTTATTCGTATTTCTCAGGAGTTACCATCTACCAACTACCATCCGTCATTTCTTCCTGGACGTTTGACCAATATTGGCACCAATGCTCTCCAAATGCCATCTAACTCCAATGTTTAAGAGAGCTCTACCTCAAGCCACAAGAGTTGCTCGAATAAAACAAAATACATCTCATGTTCCCGCGCACCGTACACCACTCCCAAAAGTCGTGCTACACCCACAAAACTCCCAAAGGGGTTCTTCACGTACACCACCACTCCCTAAGATACCACTTTCCTATACATAGTATCCCAAGGTTTTGCCCATAAACACTTTCACGGGGTTACTTTACCTGTACACTAGAAGATCTTTCAAACATGTTTTCAATTTCTTACGGTTATAGCAAACAAAAAGTCAGATGTATTTATATTTCATTCCTTTTTTTTTTTTTTTTTTGGAAAATAGAAAATAGAAATTTAATTAAGACCGATTTCTCTTTGGTTAAATTAACAATATGTTATTTATATAAAATATGTAAATAATTAATGTGCAATACTTAAGATTATATGGCAGTGCATGTCTCAGGCAGCTTATTATCCAGATGTTTTGCAAACTGATTTATTCAGCTATATCATGATTTGGTACAGTTTCATTACACGATGGCAAATGAGTTTTAGTTTTACTACATAATCTAGATTTTCCAAGATATATGAGCATACTTGAATTTCATTTTTAGTTTCACAAAAGAGACGTATTTTCATTTAAAAAACCACATCTGTTGTACTCGCTGATAGAATAATGTGGGGATCGAAACAAATTTATAACTAAAATACATGTCCTGAGTTTTTAGGTGAAATGAAATTATTATTTGTCTGTGATAGTGTTAGTTGTGTAAAAAAAAGACGATGAATAGACATGGAAAAACAGCCGAGGTAAAACGCCATCTATTTTGGTCAAGTTACATACGAAGAAACAGATTCCTTTTAAATCTATGTGACATTTTTAAAATCATATAATTGAATAGACACGATTCTTCACATATTTTAAATGATGTTTTTGTTTTGTTTCTACTTGTACTGTGCCATGTTTCTACAGGTACTTTGCCAAGAAATGATCAGCAAAACAGATTTTATTGACAATTGATAACAGTAATTATAATACAATTTATTCAATAAGTAAGACTTGTTCACCGACCCTAGCTCTTCTAATTGATGGTGTTAATTAGTGGGCGACCCTTCCAAGGGCTCTCAAATTAAACAGTATAAAACTAGGCAAAGTTTGGATATTCTAATAACTACGATTTTATCCCTGAAGATATCTAATGTAAATGTTTACATTGAAATCAACATGATTTTATCCAGTGAAATATTCCTCTAGACGCACATTGCCGATACAAATTAACAGTACGTGCACAGTGTATTTATATCGTTTCCTTCTATTTTAAAAACTGAAAATACAAAAATCAGTCATTAAGTGCTGATGATGCTTATTTCATTTTATTTTAATCTATTATGTATATTATCTGAACTTTATTACAAAATTCAGTCATTTCGGATAAGCTGTGTTTTGAGTACTTTTCGAAATCATATCTTTATTTTACACTTCTTTAAGGTTTAGTACCCGTTTATTAAGGAAGATGTCAGACTGTTTCTGTTGCACGGAGGCGCAATAGTAAATGTTATTTTCAAATACAATAAGTTTCATACAGTTTCAATTCATTATGTATCTGATACAATTACAGTGGTTATCTGGTTCATGTTTACAACCAAATCATCTTATGCAGAAGTACGAATCACGAAGAAATCATGTCTAGGTCATTCAGATAAAAAGAAAGAATCAGGTACCCAATTTTGAACAGCTTGTTTCCGAATTTCTAAACCACTAACACAATGTAAACGGATATGGACCATGCTTCGTGTTGAATCTTATAGAATATCGAAACACTATCAACAAAGCTGATTCTATTTTTTATCAAAACAACAATGTATCGAAAAGTTGCGCATTTTAATATTACTATGTTAAGGTCAAAATATTACTCCGTCATCGTCTCCAATTTGAACTAAATTTTATTGATTTTATTTAACATTAACGGTCTGTGAATTCGCTTATTATATGTCGAAAGCAAATTACATTCAGTTAATGTTGATTTCAATTAAATATTATCTCGACATCGGAGGCATTTTATCTGCATAGATGGACATAATGAATAATAAATAACCAGTAAATTCGCACTGGTCATAATGGTCAAAGTCAACTGACATGACCGGTTTGTTTGAGCAGGAAATATGATGATTGATTTCACAAATTAAATCTCTCATATCAAAATTCAAACAAAATATCAGGGACATTCCATACACATCGAGCAAATAAGAAAAAGGTTTCCTCGTGATTCGTCTATAGAAAAAAATCGTATTTCTGAGGGGGATGTATTTGCGTCCACTACTTCCCTATTTGTTTCGGTTGTCTTATCATTTGCATGACAGATATACAGTTCTTAAAAAGACTAGAAACACTTATAGATTTGTTTACATTCATATGCTGAAAAGAATACATAAGCATTCTCATTGGAGAGTAGGGCACACCTGCTAGCCCAGACAGAAATTCAGATAAATTGTACTGTTTTAAAATAAGCACGTCCTGGAACACAGTTTGCTTCCAGTACATTTTTAAATAAGAAAACAATTGTCGTCTGCAACGTTATAACCCTTCAAAGCTAATGGAGTTTTTACAGGCTTTTATTGGATACATTTGTGATTTGAAATACAAAATGTCCTTTCTCTCAACGTCTGCTAATACAATACTGTATTATTTTAAAAGATAACTGCTCATAATAGAAATTTAAGAAATCTCATTAGTTTTTAATCTTGATTGGAACAATTTTCCTCTGTTCGCTTGCAGAAACACTACAACAAAATAGCACAAATAGCTACACAGATCTCTAGTGAATTTGTGTAGAAATGATGTAATATGGTCATTTTATTCGTGTAACTACATTTTTGTGTATTATACAAATATTTTCTGTCGAGGTAAAGCTTTGTATTCAAGAAGAATACTATAAGCAGTGTCATGATTTTATTAAAATGTTGTTTAATAATAAATAAACACGCGATATACCGAAAACAATGTCTCTTTCGTTCCCCGAAATCCCAATATCGCGTCCGCTATCCACCCAATTGTGTAAAGAAAATGCTTATGGACGGTTAATTGCACTACAACACGATTTCGCGTATTTTGTCGGTTATTGCTGTTTTTTGTTTTCGCTAAAGATGTTTAGCATGTATATTTCTTTATCCATATAACATAACATGTGTCTTCTGTTCTATTTTTCAAGCGCTGTTTTTCCAAAACAGACTCTAAATTGTTTCATTTTACTTATTTATATAGATATGTGTGTGTAATGACTAAGGGTAATTTGTTATGGTTCATAAGTCTGTTGTTAAGTAGTCCTGTAGCCCATAGTTACAATCATGAAAATCACGAGACAAATAGAACAGTAAAACGGACAAGGTTTTGTGTGAATAATAATTTTAACAATTTAACAATTTAATTTATCTTTTGGGTCTCAATAGTTTCTTAAAACGATTTAGGTATAGATTGTCTTCAAATCTAAAATTTGTTTTAAAGAACATTATCCAAAGATAATTCTGTTTTTTAATTTTGATTTTTTAATATTGGGATTTGTATTGAATAAAATATATTGTAGTGTTGTACTGGTACGTATTTTAGCTTTATTTGTATTATTGCTGGGAATTTACATAAAAATATATAATACCGCTACCAAAATGCTCGCTTTCCGATTGGTTAATCGATCCGTGTACATTTGATCGACGGCTCCATTTTTTATTGAAAACATATTTTGTGAAAAGCGCAATTTAATGCGGAAACGTTATACAGGTTTTTGCCGTGTACTCTGGACTGTACCCTGTTTGTATGTATGTCACCCTCGCCTTACTGCTCGGGCGACAACAATACAAAAAGGGTACAACCAGAGTCCCCCAAATAATATGTATTTTATCTCGAATATTGAGTCGAGTTATCCCATTTTTCCCCTTTTATAAAATAAATGTTCATTTGCACCGACCTCTTCAGGTCCTTTATTGCTTATCACCAACCAGACTGCTGCTCACGCATGGAAAACGTAATACTAACAAGCAGTATCAGCTTTTATGATTTACAGTGATAGGTGATGACTAACCACGACTTTTTTAAACGGCGTCTTTTACTTTGCTCGAATTTAGGTAAAAGATTTACTAAGAATTGAAATGTAATAGTCAGAAATTAAACTTGACATTCACAAATTATTATTAGTCTTCGATCATCTAAAGCCAATTAAAGTAAATTAATACGAATACAATGTTTGAAAAACAGATGGCATATAAACGTGAAGTTTGTAAAATACTACAAGCTTGTTGGATAATAATTATCTCTTTCATGTATTGCTCTAAATAATTCATTATTATTATACACCTCATTTGAACAAGGAAACATGTATGAAATGAATCGAAAAATTGACATTCCACACGAACACCATAGTGTTATAAAAGTCCCATGTTTGTTAAGTAGTAGACAAAGCGACGATACAAATGCATGCTACATTAATCGGGGCACAAAATTGTACCGATTTGTTTTTCATCGGCAATAAATTAACACATATTCTTCCATGATTTTAGATAAAATACCTTAACTTTGAATTTGCAGTACCTTTCGAGAAGTAGTACGAGGCTGTTGATATTACATTGATGTAATGTGGCGGTACATGTGGACCTTTCAGCTACGATAATGAGCAAAATAACTGCTGATTCTTACATAACTCAAGTTTTGTCTCTATTTACAAAGAGTAGAAAAATTATGTTATATTAAACTTTAAACAACGCGGGAACCGATATTCTGTAAGCATGACGTCATATTGCGCTGCATGGTGATAAATCAGCGTTCGCGTACAAAATAACGCTTTGCATTTATTTACCTTTGATGATATGCTTCAATTGATCGAAATAGCATCCTTTTCAGCGTTGATATCCTCTAATAAACAACCGATGTTTTGAAAACTTATGTTTAACTACTCGGACCTTTTTCGTTCGGCCTTAATGGCTAATTACTGCATATCAGTAGCGTCGAATCACTCCCTATTTATTAAACCATACAAGCTCAAACGATAGCTATATCAAAAACTTATTTTATGTTTTACTTTTATAATATATAAAATATAAATTATTTCCGAAATGAGACCATCTTTGCAAAAGACGTCAGATTAAGTACCTACCGCACCAACCGATTTAAGGATACGCGTACGGTTAATATTATGAACTGTGACAGGGACGTTTTACGACAGGCATCATTACATGGATTGCATGCATCGTAAACGTTTTATCCGGACAGATTTTGTCTCCTGGTATGAAAACATTGCAGTTGACAAAATGTTAATCCTGAACTTCTAGGTTATTTTAGGTATAAATGTTCTGTGTATTCTAATGTTGTTTAACGCAAAATCTAAAATAAAATTCTCCAAGGTTACTTTGAAATAAAAATACTTTTAGGTCTTTATGTACTTATACTGATTTTATTCCATACATAAGTCAACTATTTTAATTTCCGTAGTTAATAGAAAAGTCAGAAGAGCTATACTATCTGTTATGTACGAAACTCCAAGCTAATTTTCAAGATTACTTTAATATCCTTAAAGCACTCGAATTAAAAAGCTATAGAAATAATGGTACCGTACATCAGCTTCCAACCAGATGAAAAATATTTTTCATTCGCCAGGGAACCCTTATGCCTTTGTAAGCAACGTCATATTGCGCTGCAGTGGCGATAATAGACATTCGCGTACAACAGTTTTCTGCATTTATTTACCTTGTGTCTAAAATGCTTATATTCAAAGAATGCAAAACTTGGCAACATACCTTTGTAATCGTTGTTAGGCTTATGGTTCGTTTTGTTTTTTCAAGGTAAGGCATACTGTTTTAGGCTCGTAAAAACTGGACATTGTCAAAACACTTTTCGCCACGATTATATTATCTGTTTAGATGGCAGTATGTGCTCTTTTACTTCTTTTCAAATCTTTGTAACCTTGATCAAGTCCGTTAGAGCAGTTGACATAAGAGATGCATTAACCAATGCCTTATTAAACCAATGTAAATGAAAACAGCTATAACGGATGTAGGAAAAATCATTCGTATGTTGTTACTTTAACAAAATGTAAATTAATTTATTTTTCGAACAATGGACCATCTTAAAAAGTGCTGCTATATACTTTTTCCTATCACATATTATTAAGGATATTGTATTAAATTCAATATTAACTTGCAGTTCAAATAAAGGAATGTTTTAGCTGTACACATCATTTACATGGATTGCATGCATTGTAATTGTAACCGGAAGATTTATTCGATATTGGTTTGAAAGGACGCAGTTGAAAAAATATAAAAGCAACCTCTGGTTAATTTAGTTATAATTGTTCTGTGACTAATGTTGTTTAACCAAAATCTCACACTATAAGTGTCTCCCACAGAATACTTTAACGTTAAAAATACTTGTAGGTTTCATACCTTCTAAGTTATTCCATAGAAAAGTCAAATATATAGAGGATGTTAATATGTATAGTTATCGTTGTAATTTCATATTGTATCTCGCAGATGGGCTATAAAGTTTCACATTTTTATACATTTATCAAGGTATAGGAGGCGCAGCAGTGAAAGAACTATTTGTTCACGAGTGAAATTAACGTGATATTACACCGATACAACAATTTTTCTGTTTATTTTATGGTTAAAAACCTACTTTTATTGAGTTTGTTTCTACATTAAATATCGAAAATCGCGGGAAACGTCACAAGAAACATAGCGCAAATGACGTCATTTAAACGACGTACAATCAGTCGCATGGTTTCCAGCATTAATTCAACGCTCATTATACTTTTTGACGTAAATCCGGGTTAAAGATTGCAAAACAGTGAAAATAAAATGTGTTCTGAATCCATTGTTTCAAAACTGTGGATTATCCACTTTCTACTGTCACTAGAAAACTCTATAATATTCCCACTGAAAAACATAAAATAAAATAATTTCCTATTCATAGTATCAGTTAAACTTTTATTTTCTGGTATGTGATAAAACTTCAAGATATTTATATATACTATTACTGTTATTCCTTTAACATGAATGCATAGATAAGCTACGAGAAATAATAAGTACTATATCAGCCTTCCAAATCAGACTGAAAAATATGTCTTTCATTTGCCAATGAGTTATTGTGCTTTTGTATAAACGCTTCTGTTATACTGCTTCTTGTGCAAGTCATTTTCATAGAATAAACTTTCGACAACAACATTTTCTAAATTACGCTTGTGTAAAAATGTGCTTTTTTCAAAGAATGCAAGATTTGGCAAATGGTATCATGCAAATTGCAGTAAGGGTTATGATTCTCTTTGTTATGTCAAGGTAAGGCATACTGGTGAGCCTTAGGTTCGTAACTGAACATTGTCAAAACACTTTACGCCACGATTATATAATCTGTTTAGACGGCAATATGTGCTCTTTTACTTCTTTTCAAATCTATGTGACCTTGAGCAAGTCCGTTAGAGCAGTTGACATAAGAGATGTATTAACCAATGCTTTTGAAACTCCATGTAGTTGATTATATTACTGATGACTAAACGGAAAGATATAAAAAGTACGTAAGTATGACTTACTAAGCAGACATGTCTCGTAGAACAATGCGATTTGTAGCAACTGCAGCGATACTGTTATCTATAATGTGGATCGAATATTATTTGTAAAACGGACAATACCATGTTAACTTTTAGTTAAATAAATTAATGCTCAGGGGGTCAATGACTTAAATTCAAAATAACAAGATATTTTATTGACCACTTTTTTTATGGAGACTAACATATTGCTAGTTTAATTTCGGGAAAAATAATCACTGGGTCAATGACTTAACCTTCTCGAAATATTAATTGTTTAGTGATACATTGATCAGATAAGGTGTCTGGTAATGTACAAATATAACTTTTTTAGAGATTTTTGTATGGTAAATTTTTATGTATCGTTGTGTTTATTTCAGAATGGGTATCAATAATAATTTAAATCTAATCTAATGTAAAAGTCATACTTATGGTTCGAAAAATTAGAGATAGTCGGTATTTCTATCATCATCTGAATATGATTATTACGTCCCTAATCACTAACCCCATTTTTCTCCCACTTAAGCTAAAATTCATTTTCTGCAATTTTTGAAGTTAAATGAATATTTCATGTTATTGGAATAACAAGGTTTTTCAGATATTTTGCCTACAGTTTGATTTAAACCTTTGTTTTAGAATGCACAAATAAAAATGGGGGTCAACGTTATGCACATAAGAAAGTAAATTTCTTGCAGAAACTGACAAAAAATGGTGTTTTTAGATTTCAACGGGCTTTGAGCCCACATGACGGCATATGTCTGTAACAAGAATATATTTAAATGGAACTAGCTGTATTGATTAATTTTACCATCCTAACAATTATTATTGTAATACAGTTAGAATCAAGTAAATATCTTAAACGGTTTTTGAGAAATGACTATTTTTGAAATGCCCCTAAACCCCCATTTTTGCATCTGACAAAATTTGTCAATTTAATCACAAATTTGTGAGGTCAAAATTTGTTTTCTTAAAAATGTTCAATTTTCTTTACAATAACATATTCCAAATTTGCCTAAGTTTAGCTACAACAGATTGTTTTTTCCAGTTAACTCCTCATTTTTGAACTTATAAATAAATGTAAATTTCCGGAATTGCATTAATTTAAATCCAAAGCCTCACCAGTGATCCCCTGAACGTGCTGTCACAAGTCGGCAGCCATTTTAGCCGTTAAGCATAGTTCCATAGCTTTATGAAGCGGTCAGTATCCAGAATGGTAACGTTGAGCGAATACATTGTACAGTTTGTTTATGTGTCTGCCCTCTCCACATCTATCTATGTCGTATTCACAGATTAGTATTGACGTTTCAAAACTAGTTTCTACTTATGTTACCCCATATAAGCAGATTAGCAATGTTAATATGTCATATGTTACTCTTTGTTTTCACATTGTACTCGCAGATGGGCTATAAAGTTTCACATTTTTATAAACATTTATCAAAGGTATTGGAAGCCAGTATGAAAGAACTATTTTTCAAGAAAACGTAGATTCATGGGCTATGCAACAAATATTGATTACAAAAAACTATGATGTCTTTTTAAATTCAATATCTACGCTGAAATGTAACAATTCTATAAAAGAATATTAAGCACGTACAAACAAGTATGTTTACAGTAACTCAATGTATTGTGCTTGCGTCAGTTCTGCCTGAAATAAAAGTACCAGTGCGTATTGCTGTTTTGAATCTTTTGTTTAACGTGATACTCCCTCTGTTCTACTCTCACTATTGAAAGCTGTAATCAAATCTTCCCTCTTCCACAAAGAAATACCAAGTAAAATATCAGAATCCAAGGAATTTTTTTTATCATCTGTAACTAACATATACTATATTCAATTGTAAATTGAATGATTGATTGAACTTAAGCTTAATTAAACATACGGCTAAAGGCGCATTTTACGCATTTTTATTCGTGTAGTTTCTGTTTCAACATTATTATTTCATTATAATAGTCTTGTTTTAGAATGTCCGCTTCCTGTGATATGGTTCTTGGCATCATTTTCATAGAATGGAAAATATGATAAACGTTTTTTTCTCTTTGTGAAAAATGTAGCTCTTAAAGGACTTCATAATTAGGATAACATGAAGCAAGTAACGTACCAATACTATGGTACCATTAATTGTTATTTAATCAAAGCGCTGTGAGCGCTGAAGGCCTGGGGGCTATAGGTTAACTCCCCGGAAAACAACTTTTGACCTACGTGTTTTGCGCTGAATCTTACCTAAAGTGCAGTCGAAATGTGCAGAGGACGAAATTCAATATATGACACAGAATGAATGATTCACAAATATATGGGTGGCAGGGAAGTTTGTTTTATTATAAAACGTACGTTAAATGAAAATGTAACAAAGTCAACATTATAAAATGTTTAAGTCAATAAAAATAATTCGATCTGCGCTTTGTACAACTTCAAGCGATATGATCTGATGATGTGGATCGAAAATTATTGTGTACCAAGGACAATACCGTGAAACAGAAATAAACAAAGCAATACTAGCAATGAAATATAAATACAGTACTGTGCAATGTGTATAACAGAGAAAACCAAAAATGATTCTGGGTTACCTTGTAGTTGTAATCGGTGAAACCGTTCACTGGGCCTTGACATGCAGCGTCCTCGATAAATGGCGGGTGATTTTGATCACGTGAGTTCCTTCTCGGGAATGTACGTAAATTATATCTTTTTTTAGAGACATTTATTTTTAGGTAAATATATATGTAATCGTTCGTAAATAACAAAGTTGTCAATGAAATAACATCGTAAATTTGAAAATCAAACTACAAACTCTTATATCGAGCTTCGTATGTTTCCGTAAATTTCCGTAAATATCCGTACTTTTCCGTGATATGCATATGATTATCTTCCGTAATCAGCTAACAGCGCATTAATTTCTAAAACAGAAAAAAATTTGTAACATCTAGCCCGTATTTTATATACCTTCCTGCAATCGTTTGAAGTTTTATGTACTGTTTTTATTTGTAATATGTTCTTATCATATGCGACATTCAAACAGAAGATTGATCTGGTCTGTCTTGCACTACTTTCGCATAGCGCATGTTTACAGTTGTTATTCGCACATAGCACAGTTAAATTTCTTGCAGTGTTTGAAATTGTGTATACTAACTTAGGCCTAGGGGACTTTCAGCCCCCATGCCAAAAACTAAGATGTACATAGAAGTATTCCTTTATATTGGAAGAAAGACTGAACAGAATAAATTTGTAACGACCAGACTTGATCTGAAGCTATCTGGGATGTGTACAACGTCAGATGTTAGATTCGTCCGTAACGCACTGAACAGATGTTGCTACATATTAAGGTGAAATGCGCCTCAAATTACACGTTTTTTCATCGGGAAGATTTTTAATAGATAAATTTTTAAGGCAAAATTGACAGCAAGACTCGTGTAGAATTTTCCCGTTCTGACGTCACAAAAATGCGACTGACGTCGTAGGGGTCAAAACGTTTTCATTGAAATTTACACCATTGTGTAGGACGTTTTAAATGCAAGGAACATATTATTTCATATTGTTATTACATTTTAGATCTAAAGCGCGATGAAGGGAAAACAGAGAAATGACATGAAATAGCGTGCTGTTGCAAAAGTGACGTCAGTGGCCATTTTAGCAGCATTATAGCATAGAAACCATAAGAGCTATTAAATAAATGGAAGCGGTTCAATAAGAAATATCCTGAATTAGACACAGTGTAAATATCATGAGAAAATTAGAGAAATTTATTTGAGCAGCAATCCACTTTAATTTCCGTTTTTTAAAAACATTTCATTTCAAAATAAGTGACTCGGTTAAAGGATTATGATGAACAGTAGCACTTGCAAAACAGTTAGTGTTCTATTATTACCAACCATGCCCATTGTTGTCGATACAGAACAAAAGCACGTTACTAAAATTGACCACCGATCTCTTCAATGTAAAATGAAATGCCCGAACTAGTGACAGACAAATAAATTATATGACATGTGAAAGTGATTACATTACAAAGTTATATGTACGCAGTGTACGGCCATACTATGTATTGACACATTAACAATAAGTCATTTAACCTTCCAGTTAGGGTTGAAGGTTGTTACATGGTTGACGACTGTTAATGGTCTGAATACCTACATCTACCGCCTTAAATATGCAATGTTTTGTAGTATGGCTATGAGAATGGACCGTGTTCCCTAGCAACATGTAACGCTCATATGTTAAGAGTTCACGATAAATATGTGGTTGATAGGTCGTAGATCAGCGTACATACCTTGGTAGAATGTTAGGTAACTGGCCTTGTCAAGTTGGTAGACAAAGCTCTGTTTTTAATTGGCGCATATCTGTTTTATATTTGTAGTACTATTTATGTTTGTGTGTGTGATATTTGTTTTTTCATTAATCATTCAAGTGAGATTATTAAAGTTTGCAAACAGAAACAATTGCACTTTTTTTGTCTCTTGATTTCTAGCGATTGTGCTCTGACTTACATAAGGTAGATGCGCGTTTTGAGGGGTTTTTTTTTCAAGTTATGTTTCATGATCTTCGGATATAATATTCTTATTTTGCTTTTATATCAATGATCTATATTAGGACAATAAATCCACATGTTATGTGAAAAGTATCAATGATTCATGGGTTACAAACGAATAACACTTATGGAATTAATGCAGATCCTATAAGGAGAAAAGCTAGTTTAATCGGATGACAATGTTGGTACATGATCTAGTGGTCGCTCTTGTGACAGTGATTCGAGGAAAGTTGATCGGAGTTAATTTCATGATTATATACCGTTTGAAGGGAGACGTTACTATATGTAGTGGGGAGAACATAAATATGCATTGAGAAAAATATTAAAACAACGAATGCATAAGCAAGCTAGAGAGAGAGAGAGAGAGAGGGAGAGAGACAGAGAGGCAGAGAGAGACAGAGAGACAGAGAGAGGGACAGAGAGACAGAGAGAGAGACACAGAGAGAGACAGAGAGAGAGAGAGAGAGACATAGAGAGAGACAGAGAGAGAGAAGAGAGAGAGAGAGGTTTTGAATAAAGAATTTATGAAATTGATAATCTGCATCACCTTGACAAGTAAAAGTTAATAAGCGTCTAGAAAGCCTTAAAAGTAGAGAAATCTTCGATACATCTTACACTTTTGAAACAAAAATCAATCAGGGTTTATACGCTATTAATATACTTAATACTACAATAAACAGTAAATCTATTTTAAGAAATTGGTTGTCAGCTTCTTTTATATTTTGATTCATCTTGACTATCTTAAATTTGTGATTTACACTAGTTTAAGTTTTTAATTAACTTAATATGAAAAGGATTAAGATTGACTTTTCAACCTGTTATTTACATAGAATGAATCAACCGATTGATCTAGATCTAGCTACAGTCACTATCTGTGCACCTTAACTATATCAGTATAAATTGTCAACAAAAATTGCTGCTTCCTCTATTGCACTATGATCCAAGTGTTCACGTCTAAATTTCGCTTTCATCAGATTAGTCAAACAGAGGCTGATAATTGAGGAGTTTATTTAATACTACATAATCTTATTCAATCCACTCTTTGACATAGAAGTCCATCTTCCTAAAACATAATCACGCTCGGTTATCTTTAAGACAATTAAAATGAATTCATTTAATTATGGCGTGTCTCGGTTTTTGTGAGTTTCAAGACTTTCAAAAATATTTCATTGTTAAGAAATCATGCAGTGCATACGGATGTGGTTTGATGAGCAAATATGTGTAACCTCCATGCCACAGAACTGAAAATCTCTTTAACACTGCTTGTACTCGGTTTCATAGCTAGGCAGGTCTTTGGCAGTTTAAGGGTCAAAAGTTCGGAGTAGTCTCCACGAATACATTTTGCTGGTTTTTTTTGTCATTTTTCTTATTTTTTATTCAACAGATCTCCTAAGACGATACTGTCACGCCACATTTGTGGATTGAACTTGCAAATTCAAATATTTATTTGTCAACGTTTAGAATTCAGACGTGTTTGCAGTGGTTTATACCAGATCTACCAATAGATTATATCCGTTTTGAGCAGATACCAGATTGCTTCCCTTTCCTGTATATTTAGTTAAAGCAGAAAGCTTTGATCTTAATATTTCTTCTGTTGGTAAAGTTATTTAAAAGTGCATAATGATATAAAAAATATCATCGTAGAGTTCCCTAAAGACCTCATAATGTTGAAAACTTCCGATGATATCATTTTGCTTTGCTGAATAATTATTTGGAATAAACGGTACAATTATCAGTGGATCATTTCCCGGTACAAACATTTTTATAACAATCTCCAAAAAATAAAAATATGAAAATGAAATGCTTGATTTCGTACAAGAACAAACGCAATTCATGACACGGAAAACATTAAAACATCTGTACTTTTTATGAATGTGATGAACTTCAATCGAATTTTTAAATGCCAAAAGGCATAAACATCCCCAAAATTGAGAGAGAATTGAACCAACGCCAAAAGGCATATACATCCCCAAAACTAAGAGGGAATTGCGCCAACGCAAAAGGCATATACATCCCAAAACTTGACCGGGCATTGGCCAATTGATAGGCATATACATCCCAAAACTAAGAGGTAATTGTGCCAACGCAAAAAGACATATACATCCCTAAAACTAAGAGGGAATTGTGCCAACGCCAAAAGTCACATACATCTCCAAAACTAAGAGGGAATTGTGCCAATGCTTAAAGTCATATACATCCCAAAACTAAGAGGGAATTGTGCCAACGCTAAAGTCATATACATCTCCAAAACTAAGAGGGAATTGTGCCAATGCCAAAAGGCATATACATCCCAAAACTAAGAGGGAATTGTGCCAACGCTAAAACTCATATACATCCCAAAACTAAAAGTGAATAGTGCCATCGCTAAAACTCATTGACATACCAAATCGTTTGCAGTTAAATGAAAAGTTTAAAAAAGGTTATCTAAGAGAGTATTTTCTTTCTAAACATATACATGTTTGTACAATATATCAATAGAAATCCCAAAATGTTATTGCCTCTGGCGAGCGTACTTTGTGACAGTTTGGCACTCTTGTTAAATGATAAATACATAATTGAAATTACCAGTAGCATGAAGAAGATTCTGAAATTTTCCAATAAGTAATAAAGAAAGTGCGCAACCGTATGTTAATTCTAACCTTACCATAATCATCTTGTATACAGTTAGTTAAAAATCTAAATTCAGTTGATTTACAGAGAGACGATTTCAATACTAGTATATACAAAAATGAACCAGCAGCCGCTCACCAAACAGATGTGGCTATTTCGTCTAGAACTTACGCGAGTAAAAGACATTGAGTTTGACACACTGGTTAATCCATAATAAATATTCTTTGAACGACGTGTCACACTTAAGAAAAGACATCATTTCAATTGTTTAAATCAATAACTTTGACGGAGGCTATGCGTTTTCTTAAAAAAGACGTATTTTAGACACCAAAACTAATCTCTGTCCACGACATACATCGAATGAGTAAAACACGCCCGAAAGACAAGTTGCCTTGTTCAAGGTCACGGACATTGAAAAAGAGAAGACTTTGAATGTTTTACACGTGGTTTGAATAGTAGGTTTTAATATCTTTGTAAAATAAGTTACAAAACCCAAATTAATATCTTTATTTGGATTAACCGTTCCTCAGATGTTTGAAACTGTTGAAAGTAAATAAAACGTTTAAGAACAACTCAAAGTCAACGATTAAGTATTGTTGCACGAAAGCCAGTCAAAATGGAACTGATTTAAAAGACGCAGTTTTTGCTCTGCTTCGAAAGGATGATTCGATAAATCTTATCAGTTGTCTTAGACTTAAAAGGCAGTCAACTTAAATGATTAACATTAAACGTATCTCAAAATCTCGACATGTTCTTACATAACAGAAAAGAACAGCTATGCTGATAATATGAAAGGGAAACTGATTGGAAATGACTTACCAAAAGGATGTTGGTATCTCAATGCCAGGGGGAATATAGCTATTTCAATGTGGTTATTTTGTAAATTAATGACGTTAAGTTTATCTGCACTTATTTGCACATTGAATGTTTGGATTACAACGTTTAATGCCAATGAAAACGTGGAAGTCAAACTTCGCTTGTTATTAGACTATAACTTATGCATGAAACATAATATCCATTATCCTAGAAGATTGTTTAAATATAGGTAATATATGGCTACATTACAGGAATAAATAAATATGTTTAATTGCTACATTATGTACCTATAACCGGCTGAGAGTTTGTCTAACATACATATAGTTTTTGTATTGAAATAGGTAGAGTTTCAGGGCGGAGTTAGCTCTGTGATGTCACAATCGTACAAACATATCGAAAGACAATAGATATCTTTATATCAGTTCAAAAGATAGATATAATTCAAAGCGAATATGGAATAACTGTGTTTGTCCCCCAATACAGGAAATGTGTTACATTTACAGGAGCTGCATTTTTAAAAGCAATACAATCACGTGGCATGCATTTATGTATCGCCACTTTTTCTACTTCTTTACGTACAGTTGTTTTCATTATTGTATCATAGTTTAATTAAAGTGCAAACCAGAGTCAATAAGGAAATCAACCTACAACAGTTGTAGTTATCTTGTTACGCTATTTTTGACATGTAGACTACTAGTCTATTAGTCAAAACTTTGTGGTTCGTTCTCATAATGCATTGGCTTTTAATGCGCCAGGAATTCAATTTATCTATAAATGTCAGTTTAAATTTAACCTAGTCTCTTTCTAAATTTTGTTTAAAGTTTATTTCTCTTTTTTTTTTCTCAGAATATTTCTGATTATTTAATTTTAGTGAGTCGTTATTCAATCATAGATTTGTAAATTTTAAACGGGTTGCCCTTTATATATGTAGTCAATTGTAATGAATATTTCATGTTGTCTTTTAATGGTAAAATAACTAACAAAATTTGATTAAGATCTCTCGAAAGTGTGATTTATTCTGCTTTGTTGGTATAAATTTCATGAAAATACTATGGGAAATTTTATCTTAAGATTATTTTAACATATTTCGAAATAATGTGTTGGCAACAGAAGAAAGATACATTTGCGTGATTCAGTTCTGTAATGACTTGGGACTTGTCCATAGTTTAGTACTGACTAGTGATCTAGGTGATAAAGACTCAATCCACCGCTCCAACACACTGTGAATAGCATTTCACACAAAACTGTAACCGAGGTCCTAGGAGCATGTAAACAAACCATGGGAACATTGGTCATATGAAATATCAAGAACCAACGATAAAACTCTGAAATAGTACTTGTATATACTGAACTGATTGTTCAAAGAGTATCGTTCGAACAAAGAAGAAATTTTAATTGAAAAGAATTACACAACTTATGAACGCTAATATATAACTCCCTACTAGCGGCATATCATGAACTGTGAAACTTATTTCATAAAGATTTTGCATTATGACATACTTTTTTCGGCGCTGTCGTATTTAGCTCGCTTTTGAACGGAAGTCGGTAATCTTTCGACCGCAGTTGAAAATGAAAAGTAGAATCTATAACATATTTTGATTGACATATTTACTCTTTAAGGCATCTTTTAATTGGATGATACCGCATGGAAAAGTTCAATAAAATATTCTTGCTTATTCAGTGTTAAATGAATGGGTTTATGAGTTCTGTACGTGAATAGTTTATATCTATCAACATATCCTCCAAACTAATGTTAGTAGTTATACTTTCTCAACCAGGGACTAACAGTAAATTGATATTAATATTTCAAATAACATATTTGATAAGAAAAACAAACATTAAGTTGTATTTCTAATGGTCATGTCATGAAACGGACTTAATGGAAAGAAAATGTGTAAGCGGCCGGTTAGCTGTGTTGGGAAAGCATTCGCCCTGTAAGCGAAGGGTCCCGAATTTGAGTCCCGGTCAGGGTGTACGTTTTTCTAAGCATGTAGAATTTGGGACCCTCTTACTGCATAAAAATAAAACTGGACAGAATTTTTTACTGTGAAATCTAACTACCAATCTCTTTAATATACTTAAAATTGCACCGACCATCTTATTTCAAGATAGTTCTTGTTAAGATATATGCATGATATTTCAAATTGATCTACATTATACTTATTATGTACAGAAGTAAGCCCAACCATAAACAGAAAAGTGTGTATATATAATGAAGGGAATGGTGTATAACAATTTATTCCTGAATTGAAAAACACCGTGTACATTTAATGAATGAGAAGAAAGAAATTATAAGAGAATAATGACCAGCACAGTTACCGACGCAGAGGTAACAAGAGCTGTTTGTTAAACACGTATGCCCCCCCCGCCCCCTTGATGCATAATGTGTACTTTACAAGGAACAGTTTTTTAAAGTAAAAGTCACTGTGAAATTCGTGAAACGGCATCTGTAGAAATTGTATAATTATAAAAAAATCTAAAAAGAAACAGAAAACAGTCATCTCCATAGAACGATATTGGAATTTAACAATAACTTTGACACTAGTGAAACAAAAAGTCACCTTAGCGGTTTCATGTGTGTTCTTGGGCAAATTAAAAATTACTACAATTTCGGGTCAAAATGACCTTGAAGTTTGACCTACTGTCCTCGAAATTAATAGGGATTATCTTCTGGTCATGACACTTATCCACATCAATTTTGAAGAAAACTGACCCGAGCGCTTCCAAATTATCATCCGGAAATCGTTTAACTATTCCGGGTCACTGTGACCTTAACCTTTGACATACTGACCTAAAAACAATATGAGTCCTCTGCTGGCCATTAGTTTCAAGATCCTAGGCCCAAGCGTTTTGAGTTATAATCCGGAAACCAGTTGGTAGACGGACGGACAGACAGAACGACAGACATGCCGACCGACCGACATCTGCAAACCAATATACCCCTTTTCTTCGAAGGTGGCATAAATACAAGTATATATAATATAACAGCACCATTTAAAATCTCCTAGCGTATTTCAATATGAATTAAGGTCAAGAGTTGCATGAAATAACTGTTTCAGCCCTGCATCTAATTCAAAACTGTTGTTAAACTACTTTTGTCATGTAGGCCTTTGGTATTCAAACTATAGTTAAAACGCCATAACATGGATTTTTCTTCAGCTAAGTATTCATGTTCTCTAGCTATTATCTGGAATTGTTAATTTTTCCTTTGGGGCTAATGTCAAAATCTTATTACAACAGAATCTTTACTTAAACAAAAACGGAACAATGTTAAAATTCGGATAACTTGCTTCATAAGTCCCTCAGTTCTTCGTAAGAATCCGCCAGTATGGCTCTAACCAATGACCCTCAGTCAGTTGGAAGTTTAGGAATTTAAAGTCAGTGGCCACTAATGCGGGGTGTTCACTTTTAGCATGATTTAACTTTCTTTTATTAGTAATTTGAACTTGATTGTTTTATATTTTATAAAAGCATATATTGCCTTTGATCAGGCAAACTGTAAATCACATTATGTGAACCGGGAGTTTGCAAATGCTTTGTTATAATCCTATCCAAGAGTTAAAAGCGTTCTATTGACTGGTCAATAGTGGGTTTACATGTTATTTCGTTTACATATAATCATGACTTAACATACCGTTAGTGACTCATTGACAACTGCTCGTATTAATGCGTTTAAACAGATTGAAATGTAAAGGCAAAATTATACAACACATCCAGAAAGCCGACTTAACAGATTTCATCAAAGGTTTTCGGAGGCACGTTTCCAATTTCTGCTGAAATATAGGAATCTTCCAATGTATTTGCATTCGTCTACAAATCTAGATATTTGCTTAAGTATGAAATGAACGTTGGAGTGTTTTTATCGAATACGTAACAACTGATTTTGACGTGTTTACAAGATAACTTGACTTCGGGCAATATTCTTCCGGGGAGTTAAAACAGTGTTGAAGTCTTTAGCAGAATTCTGTCAAAATTGATTGACAACCCAAATCAGTCATTGGCATAATTTTCTGTAGTCTGAAAAATTGTAACAGTTCAATATTTAAGGTGATGATATTTTGAACTTAACTGTTTTCCGGGCCTTTTTTGAAAGGTTAGTATAATATGCATATAATGGTTCTCATCAGCAGAATTACACCATGACTAAAACGTTGTTCCTTATACTTATGCACATGCCCTTTTTCCAATTTTAGAACCACAGCTGTACGTTGAGGATATTGTAAACCATGCCCACATGCTTGTAAAGATTTGTGATACGGCCTCTACAACTTTGAAAAGTATTTAAATGTATTGCCGGTTTATAGTTTGAGGTTGACTTTCTTATACATGATACTTATTACACTCATCTGAAATCTTCCGATACAAAATAGTTCAAGAGTTTTTGATAAAAATTTAACACCATTAAGTATTTCAGCATTTTCTAGAGAATTGTGTTCTGCAGATAGACAAGGTGCAAAGGGGTTGTTCCTGCTTTCACACATAACTGGCAAAACTACATCAATTTCAGTTCTGCCAATTCCAGTCATAAGGGGCTAGTCACGTTTGAATCTTTTAACAAAGTATTTTTATAAACAAGGGAACCAACTCCCAGGCCGAACAAAACTCGAGGTAGCGATGATTGGTCGCCAAATTGGTAAGAAAGTTTATATCATTGTAAAAAAATATCAGGGTGATTTGCTTTGAAATGATTTATGTAGTTTATGATAGTGAACATTGCGTCTAAGACTCGATTCACTCGTAGAAATCGCTACCTCGACTCTTTGTTGTTGCCTTGTCTATACATACTATGTTAAAACTATCAAACGTACTTCGCCCATTTGATTCAAGTAGCAGTACACGTAGCATTTATTTGTTGTTACCATTTTGATGAATTTGCCGGATTGGTATTTTATCACCATCACCAAAAGTAACTATTGGTTTGACAAATAGATAGATCTCAACAAATATTTTTGATGTCTTTGAATGAAGATCAGTACACAGAAAAATTAGCTAGACCAATTCCAGTTAGCTTTCATTCGGTATTGTAGTGGTGTTTCATTATTTTCACCCTACAATTTTGATAAATGAGCCGGATTGGTTTTTTACATCATTCATTTCTGGAACTGAACTACAACAAAAGGACTGATTGTTCAATATATACAACATGGCAAAATAGCTGTATTTATACAGTATAATACATGCTGCTATATTAATATGGTCACAAGCTGTTGGCTATACACAGGATACTGTCAGTATGCATTAGTAATTGAAGATTAAACATCGAACGAACATAAATATCGTTACTGACGTGATTGACTCCTATTTTCTTTTTAATACGACTACTTATTAAATAGCATTGTCATACTTGCGAGTATAGAGTTATTAACATAAAAGTTTTGCTAAAACGAAATAAACTGTCCAAAAGTTTACGTGTTAATACAATTTACTCTATACATTACATTATAATTATTTCATTCTATTTATGAAAATATATATAGCTGAGTAGTGGTATATTTAATGTTTAATTTCTTTAACGTTTAATATAGTTGTTTGCCTTTTGTCATATCCTTAACTTTTGCTCACTTAAAAGTCATTAATTGAGAAAGTCAGCCTCAGCATATAAACAATATATAGTTGTTTTCGCAATTCTATTTGCGGCAAAACCAAACACTAATTGGTCGGGTTTATGATGCATCTTATGTCTATTTTGTCTACAGTGTACTCCAAGATTGGTGGTTAACCACTTTGCAATAAGTCATTGCACTTTTCTGCTAGTTCTAGTAGTGTATGATGCTCTTCTTACAACACTATTGAGTGTTAAATATATTTAGCTCAATTGTCATATGTTGAGTTTAGTCGAGCCAATGAGGTATTAGTTATTTACCTTAAAAAGTTAACATATGTCTTTCTTCAACTACTTGTTTTATTAATAATCAAAGCAATTATTTTGTCATCGTCATTTAGCCGAGCAGCAGGTCGTTTATTTTTCAATGTTTAATCACAGCAAATTCAGGCCAAATGTAGGATTGGTAGGACATTAATCAATGTTAACCTTCTATTCGACCATTGCACTTGCACTTTGCATAACATTCTGATGCATGCCCCGCATTTGTTTCAAGGTCTTATGTGTCTGATATATGTAAATATTTCATTCACTTGTAATATCTTGAAAACGATTAAGATGGAGATGTACCCTTGTTTCTGTGTTTTGCCATTGTTCGATGTTTAATGAATTTAATGCCCGTCTCAACTTTAGTTCGGTCATATTTTCAGGCGGACACTTTATCTAACCATAGATTCTTTGAAGAAGCAGTACTAGACCCCCATCCTCCGTCAGGATCTGCCAACATAATCTCACATAAAGAGCCATGGTCGGTAGCATGCCTTGAACCCATCACCCTCAATATACGAGCGGTTACAGTGATTTGAAGTCAGCTACTCTAACAACTCGCCAACGGAGGCTGACTTTCCCATTGCTCGTATACATCTAGGTGCAAGGCGGCAGTTTCCCCCATTTAAACAATGTCCAATGTCGTAAGATATACTTCCTTACATTTACTTCTATAGTGATGACCAAGTAACACAGAATCCGCATCTTGAATGATACTGTTATTAAAGTAAAGGTTATTAAAACCACTAACGTTATCTTTACAACGTTGGTTTTAAAATAGACAGTCTTTTGCGCATAATTAATTGTAGTTAATTTATTGGTCACATGCCTCCTAGACCTGTTTCAAGGCAGACTTAACTAGTACTTTTAGATTTTTATCAGCTGACATACTTTTATATAGCATAATGTATGAAACACGGGTAAAACTCCTAGAGGACAGTTTCTGACTTCAGAAACGCATCTTTTTTATTCAGTCAAATTATAAAAGAAATGATTCTTTTAAGCCACTTCATTGTTATTAATGATGTTATCATGTAATCTTTATTCTACATCTTGGCTTTCTGTCGCACTGTATTAGAAGGCAACCTACTATGCACCCAAATTTCATTCAGTTACTTTACTACTATACATTATATTATATTTCAACTCATAACCTAGACAAACTCAAAAGATTCTAATTTTGATTATAAGTAATTATTAAACAAATTCTAAAAGTTTTGCGATCGAAATTCGTGTAAAGCTAGTCTATTGACACCAAATCTTTATTCTAAATGTTACAAGTAATTCCCACAACATGGAATGATTGACTAATTGCTGAAGTGTCGCAGAATATTTATGTTCACACTTTAATCACAAGAGTTTCAAACTGGCACAAAATATGCCCGTCAGAGAGGCATAAGTCAGAAAAGACTAGTTTTATTTTTATCGCAAATGAGGTTTTATGCCCATAAACATTCACAGCAAGTTTGATGAATATTGGATACGAGCTGTTGAAGTTAAAGAGCGAAAAGAGCTAATTTGGCCAATTTTGGATTATTAAAGGTCCATTATCAAAAAAGCCTAGGGCGGTTTAGCTGTTATTGAACTTGGCCTAGACATTATGTATTGTATGAAAACTGTTCGACGTAGAGAGCGGACAATGCTAATATGACCAATTTTGAATACTTCAAGGACCATAATCCAAAAGTTCCAGTGTCGAATTATCTGATTATCGAACTTGACCCAGATAGTATACCCGCAAACGTCTTCATCAAGTTTGTTGAAGATCGTGTTCCCATAATACATTCCTACGGGCGTAAAATAAAGGTCTCTTTGAAATGATTTCGGTGTTAGTATAATTCGAAACGGAACGACCGCGACGAACTGGAAAAGTAGGTGACCAAGTGCGTAGAGGTTATCAGATGTATAGAGAAATAAATTTCCAGGAAGATCAAGAGTAAATGTTAACAACAGTTAACTAAAAGAGAACCATTTCAAACTGTAAACAATGGGTGATCCAAAATTTACTGGACTATTTCTATTACTACGACATAAGTTGCAGTAGCAAGCTAAAAGTCATATAACATGCCTTTATTCAAAAGACATTTAAGATATAAACCTTTTGCATTTAAGTACCAAGTAAGTAGTAAACTTTAATAATATAGAAACATTGCTTTCAGTGTTTCTGAGAAAATTACTATTTCTTGAAAACTTGTATGACGAAGTAAAGTTTATATGTACGAAAAATCAAGTTAAAGTATTGAGTAGTTAAAGAAATATAGCAACAGTCCGGTTAATTCTGGATCACCCCTCGTACATCGATATATCACAATTTCGGTCAACATTCAGCTATGGTTAAGATTGACTTCATCTGTACATGCAAAGAGTAAAGCGTTCATCCTGACGAAATTCTTCTCCCACTCCTGCTCTGGCCATTTTTCAAAAGATAACTGTTTTTCTCACTGAATCTCACGCAGTTATTAAATCCCGTTGGTCAGTTACCGGGTTTCATGGAATTTCTTTGTTTTTTAATTGAGTGAATCTTGAAAATAATCATAAGAATATTAGCCTTTAGATATTTGCAATTTTCTTAATTTTCTTGTGCGATTGGTAAAATTTCGAACGCTTGACAACAAAGGAAAAACACGTGATTAATGTCCTGACCAAGAAAATACCAAGTCACGACTCAATTACGTGAAATACGTGACGGAAAATAATCAAACCGTTCAAAATTCAGCAAGTGATGTGTGACTTTCATGCTCTTCTTGGCATTTAATTACCAATTTACTGAAATTGCACAAGGTTCTAAATGTGACAGATCTTTGGCAATTCATTACTTTAAATTAATATAAGAAACAATATAGATATCCGGGTTTCAGGAGATTGGGCCATAGCCCATGCAAAATTTGAGTCTGCGGTGTTAACTACGACAATAAGCGATGTTGAGTACATGAAAGAAATGGTAGTCAGATTTCATAGTAAAAATATGTGAACAGTTTTATCCTGATTCTGTAAGAAGGCGCCAAAATGTCACTAGGTGAGAAAAATCTGCATCCGACCGGGACTCGAACCCGGGAAACCTTCGCTTACAAAAAAATGCTCTCTCGGCTGAGCTAACTGGTCGCTTACACAACGTATCCCCAAATTGTTATAAAGTCCGTACCGTGACATATGCATCAGGAAAACAAACTTAATCGTGGTTTTTCTTATCAAATAAGTTACTCGAAATACTGACCGTTGTTCACTGGTCGGGAAAGCACAACTACTTTACACTCATAAGTAATATTAGTTTGGAAGTAACAACTTAATACGTTGTTAGATATAAACTACACGTATTTACGTTCGTAACCCTTTATGAAAGATTGAAAACGCCAAAGTATTTTATTGACCCTTTTCTTGTTGTATTATCAAATTAAAAGGTGCCTTACAGAGTAAATTTTTCACTGATTGAACTGCATCCATTTTAAAAAGGGACTGTCCAATCAGTCCCTTTTTAATTGTGTATTTGCTCAGTTTTTCATTATAAAAAATTGGTGAATTTTGAATATCTGTTAGTACAAAAGAACAAAAACAGCGTTTCCAGTTCAATTTTTTTATATTTCATACACCATTTTTACACAGTTTGTTCAGCCAGCTTAACAATTTCATACAATTAAACAGCTGAAACCTGATTAACAATTTCATACATTTTAATGGTAAACATATACAAAGAGCCAACCTCAATGGTAGAATTATTGAAAATGTTATGCTGGCTTAACAAACTAAACAGTTGAAACCTGATTACAGTAACAGATTCAAACAGACCACAGATAAACAAATTGAAAAAGACCAAATGTTATGCCTACTTAACATTTAAAACTAATTAGAATTTTGAACAAAGTTATGCCAGCTTAACCAAGTATTCAGTCCATTTCTATTTACTTTACTGATTGACCAAATGTTATGCCAGCATAACTTTAAGGAACAAAGAATTCTGAAAAATGTTATGCTGGCTTAACAAACCTCATTATTACCAGAATTCTTTCAACTGATTGAAAAAGACCAAATGTTATGCCGACTTAACATTTAAAAACAAATGAGTACTTAAAAAATGTAATAGCAGCTTAATAAAGTTTCCAGTTCATTTCTATCAGAAATTTTCAACTTTTCTGAATGACCAAATGTTATGCCAGAATAACTTTAAGGAACAAAGAATTCTGAAAAATGTTATGCTGGCTTAACAAACCTCATTATTACCAGAATTCTTTCAACTGATTGAAAAAGACCAAATGTTATGCTGACTTAACATTTAAAAACAAATGAGTACTTAAAAAATGTAATAGCAGCTTAATAAAGTTTCCAGTTCATTTCTATCAGAAATTTTCAACTTTTCTGAATGACCAAATGTTATGCCAGCATAACTTTAAGGAACAAAGAATTCTGAAAAATGTTATGCTGGCTTAACAAACCTCATTATTACCAGAATTCTTTTAACTGATTGAAAAAGACCAAATGTTATGCCGGCTTAACATTTAAAACAAATGAGTACTTACAAAAATGTAATGGCAACTTAATAAAGTTTCCAGATCATTTCTATCAGACATTTTCAACTTTTTTGAATGACCAAATGTTATGCCAGCATAACTTTTAGGATGAAAAGAATTCTGAAAAATGTTATGCTGGCTTAACAAACCTCATTATTGAAACAAATCAGAATTCTTTCAACTGATTGAAAAAGATCAAATGTTATGCCGACTTAACATTTAAAACAAATTAGAATTTTGAACCATGTTATGCCAGCTTAACCAAGTATTCAGTCCATTTCTATTTACTTTACTGATTGACCAAATGTTAGGCCAGCATAACTTTAAGGAACAAAGAATTCTGAAAAATGTTATGCTGGCTTAACAAACCTCATTATTACCAGAATTCTTTCAACTGATTGAAAAAGATCAAATGTTATGCCGGCTTAACATTTAAAACAAATGAGTACTTAAAAAATGTAATGGCAACTTAATAAAGTTTCCAGATCATTTCTATCAGACATTTTCAACTTTTCTGAATGACCAAATGTTAGGCCAGCATAACTTTTAGGATGAAAAGAATTCTGAAAAATGTTATGCTGGCTTAACAAACCTCATTATTGAAACAAATCAGAATTCTTTCAACTGATTGAAAAAGATCAAATGTTATGCCTGTTTCACATTTATAACAAATGAGTATTTTGAAAAATGTTATGCCAGCTTAACAAAATTTTCAGTCCATTTCTATCTGACATTTTCAACTTTTCTGAATGACCAAATGTTAGGCCAGCAATACTTTTAGGACAAAAGAATTCCGAAAAATGTTATGCTGGCTTAACAAACCTCATTATTGAAAGATACCAGAATTTTTTCAACTGACTGAAAAAGACCAAATGTTATGCCGGCTTAACATTTAAAACAAACGAGTACTTAAAAAATGTAATGGCAGCTTAACAAAGTTTCTAGATAATTTCTATCAGAAAATAAACAAGTTTTGAAAAATGTAGCATGACAAACTTTACAGTTGATACCTGGAATTTTTCAGCTATTCTGAATTATGATGTAGGCTTAACAATATTTCAGTAAATACCTAAACCAGGGCATGAATAGTAGTTGCAAGTATTTATTAAGGTAATGATTTTTTAATAAAAAAGAATGAATCTTTTTATAGTTAGACAAGAGCTATGTACTGTGATATACATAAATATAAGTAGAAGATGTAATAAGATAAACAAGTAGAATGAACAAACATTATATACATGCATGCATAATTACACAACTGTACACAATATAAAGTGCAGAATGAGCAAATGGATATTTATGTGAATCAAGCTTTCAACAAAAGAACTTCCATAATTGAACACAGACTTATTTCTCAATAGCCAAATTAGAGCATTTCCCACATTAAATATCTTAAAGCTTGAAAGAAATTTATAAGAGAAAATGTTTGAATTGAAAAAACGTAATCCTGGTATCCGTCTTGCCGAAAAGCGAAACACAAGGCGGGCTAAGGTAAATAAGGTGAGTAAACAACTGACAACTGTTTGACTGACTCAACACTTTAAAGTCTCAGCATTGCATTAAAAAAAGAATATCCATATAGTAAAAGAAAAATCAGTGTTTAGCTGTTCAACTGTTTTAATAAATACTGTACAAATAAATAGAGATACAAATCACCTGTGTGAAATATTCGCTAATGGAATTTTCAAAACTATATTAGCATCACACTTTAAAAATGTTTTTACAAATAAATAAGATATTAAATGAAAACCAAACAAGTGACAGGAAATTGTCACAAAACCAGGTTTTCATTTTCTAGTCTGCTGGTCGAGCGAAAATGTGTTTTTAAAGTCAGTAGATATACATAATGTGAAAAAGAAACAAAGGTCTTCTTCTATATATTACATGTGAAAAAAAAGCAAAGGGCCATAATTCAGGCAAAATTGATCCAAACACAAAACCCAGACAATATGCACGAGAGTTGATGACAACAGTTGTGTGAGAGTTTGGTTTAAATATCTTGAGAAATGTAGGAGGAAGTGGGCACGTGACAGTATTCTTCTATATATAACATATGTGGAAAAAAAGCAAAGGGCCATTATTCAGGCAAAAATTATAAAAAAAAAAAAAAGAAAGAAAAAAAAAAAAATGCTCTGTGTGGGGTTTGAACCGCTGGTCTCATGTGAAATTTTGTCATCCTACTGTAACAGAATACTCCAAAGTATACAGGATTGGTAATCTATTCTAAAAATAGACAGTAATAACAGAGTATTCTCCCTTTTATAATAACAGAGTATTCTCCCTTTTATATATACTTAAATAAGGAGACACAAAATTGCTAACGGACGGACGACCAGGGGCAGAACATTATATATTCAAAATTCTTTAGTTCACAATTATAGTTCTGTGAAAGTTTGGTTGAAATCCCTTGAGAAATGTAGGAGTTGCACACAGAAGAGTATTTCTCTATATATATTACATTATGTGGAAAAAAACAAAGGCCCATAATTCTGTCAAAAATGATCAAATCACAAAACCCTGACAATTGACGTTCGTAACCCTTTATGAAAGATTGAAAACGCCAAAGTATTTTATTGACCCTTTTCTTGTTGTATTATCAAATTAAAAGGTGCCTTACAGAGTAAATTTTTCACTGAGTCTCCAAAAATGTTATACATTCTACTTGTTGAGCAGTTACGAACCTCTGGTCAAAAACGAGTTTAATGCGGCTGTGTCGATAAAAGCAACTAAATTGAACGAGATTTTCTACAGAGTTTTTCAAAAGTAAATGCTTTGCATCTTTGATAATTGTAAATAATGTTTAAAGTCGTAACTTCTGATCTTTTCTCCTATGCAAATAACTGTCGGGAGTAAAGGAATCACCTGTCAGGTCTGATAAAACAGATGTTTATATATATTCTCATGATATGACATTTGTTATAAATGTTGTGCTAAATTATTTGTGGTGTTTGTCTAGATAATAGATATAATTCTTATACAATTGTTTAAGATATACTACAAATCATAAACAGTCGCGATTTAAGATAAAAACTATTGTCGTGACTTCGTATTAATTTTTTTCTTTTCATTGAAACAAATAACGTGCACGGGTACTTAAACATCACTTGAGCTTAGTATGTACCAAAGGGATAAAATGTGTACTGTTTTAACCAATCTGAAAACCAACATGTTTTGTTGATGATAGTTTAAGCTTGATCATTATAAGGGATCACTGATAGTAGGGGTATTTTTCCAGACATACACCAACTTTATCGCTTATTTTTATTCAAAGCACAGAAGTACTGAGTCCAAATGGAGAGATGAAAGTTGGCTTTCGTTTGTGATTGCTTCAAAACGTATTTCGTGTCATGTCTTGAGATGTTGGTCAGCCTGACTTTGGTTTTCAGTCTAATTTAAAATTAGCTATGTATCTCTATATGCACTTGTTGAAAGGCAATACTAACGTTACTTTCAAAAATGATTGATGCAAAAATTTTGAACGCATATAATAGAAATGTGTTATAGTTATACACTGTGTTCTAATACATTTTGATAAAGATTACATGAGTATGACATTCTGAAATAAAATTGGTATGGTATTTTGGGAAACTAGATTGTTTTAAATCAAATGAAGCTCGAAATAATTGTTTCATTTTCGTAAAATAATACTGCTCCGTTACATTTTCTCTAACCGTAAAGTATTCAAGCTAGTACTACGTTTTTATTGCAGTTTGATCTCTACTAAAACAAATTACATCTCTTGCAGAATGATACTTGATGTTTCTAACAATGTTAAGGGAAAGCAGCTACGGGTTTACAAGAAGCAAGTTTCACTTCTAAATAAATGGTCATTGTTCGTTTACTTGTTTCTTTACAATGTTTGAATCTAACGGAAAGAAATTACAATGGAACAATATTGCCATGACTTGAATGGTCATTGTTATCCACATTGTTCACTTTTGTCTGCATGAACGCTGATTATGGGTCATTATCAAAACAACATACCTAATTGTGTTCAAAGACATAAAGCGATCTCAGTCCACAGTTAATAATACAGATTGACAGAGCTATAGTCCATAACAAAACTTCTAATAATGCCGTTTCAGTGCATTGTCTGATTTCTGTCTAGATTTTTTTTCCGTGAAGAAAAATGAGAACAAACTAGATCTATTACCTAAGAATTGAAAAGAAGATATTTGTGTTCATTAAGATTGAACTTGCAAGATTTCCATGGACACCACGGAAACAATAAAATGGACGTGGAAATTAAAGTTCTGCTTTAGAAACACCTATCCACGCGCGCACACACGCGCGCACACACGCGCACACACAATACTGATTCCTTTGAGTAAAATAAATGACACATGGCGTGATACGAGACAAATACGGTAAATATAAAGATGTCATATGAGCTCATATTGTTACGTTTGAGATATGACGTCAGGAATTTAGATAAAGATAACGAATGATCTCCATCGCGGCCATGCAAAAATATTCCAACATCCAACGAGAATGAACTAACGATATCAGCTGCGTAAACCAAAGGATCATTAAAATCAAATTGAAATATTTAATCAAAGTTTTGGATGCCTTTACGCACACCAAAGGGTTTCTTCTATGAATGAGACAAAACTCCGTATATGTATATTGTCTTTCAATTGATCTTCAATTGCTGTATGATATGTTACATGAGAAACAGGCCAGACTTCGACAGAACTAAACACAGACAAATGGATAACGTTAAACTATTGTCTAACTAGTCTAGTAAACTATACTGCATACATTGTTTATTAATACCACAGTTGTAGTCAATAAGGAGCAGACAAAGAAAATAGTTGTACGTCAAATAGGTCATGTGAACATAATATTTCCACAGTCAGTACACGGTATTGCCAAAACATGATCCAATGTCTATATGTCCTTATTCAATCTGAAGAGATGTTTTCACTTAAATGAATTAAGACGCATTCTTTTTTAAGATACAACTTGCCTATGCATGATACTAGAGTTTCATCAAAATTATTTATACGAAGTCAATGTCACATGTTCAAACAACTTCACAAGCTAGTACAGGTGCTAATCGGTACAAAACAGGGGTGTAAAACATTGCCGACATTCGCAATATTGGTCAATGAATTTTGTACTCCATAGAATCAATGGACCTTAACTTCGGGATGTTAGCTTGCCGGACAAGTGTATCCGTCTTAAATGCCGATGATATGATGATACTTTCGGATAAAGAAAAACTTTACCAGCAATGGGCCATATATTACAGAGCGGATAAAAGCGCTGGACAGAATTTATTAATACATTTTAATCAAATGTTATACATTTTTAGGGTGATAGTGTCCGACTCATGTACGTTTATTACTGTTTGCAATAACGTATTGAAGACAGGAAAGCTTTCCTGTAGTGTAATATTTCACAATAAGAATAAATGTCATACAAGCAGTGAAATTGTTTGTTAAAGATGCAGAGTTAAGTGTGTACCTATCTGGAAATATAAGGCTTAAACCGACAGACTGTTTAACTCGTGTTAGTTTTTTATTTCTTTTATGCTTATTTTTTTTATTGCGATGCATCGGTATGGAGAGCAATCAGACAATTCTATAGTATTATGTGGGTGTACATCGCCTCATGCATATGTTATCGTTTTGATAGTGGATGGTTACCATTCCATACAAACGAACAATAATGATTATAAACTAAATGCTTAAAACCAAACAACAGGAAATAAGTAATAAACAAATTATCTCTACATATCAGTAAAGAAACGAATTGATGTTCTAAATGTCCGGTCTAAATCACCTGTTAGTAATTAGAAAGGGTATTTTTTTGTAGTACCACCCTAACAAAAACTTAATGTTACGTCATAACTGCAAAGTGCTAGATATAATAGTACTGTTAGGCAATATTTGCCAAGACATTAGACGGAGACTAAAACCATAATTTGTCTGCACCAGTATACTTTTGACAGACCGGAAATTGCTATCTTCTTAAATCACTCTATAAAGCGTAGAAAACACAAGAGGAAAAAGTTATTTGTTATGATTTCATTGATTGCTCTCGTATGAGATTACACCCCATGCTATATTTCATATCTCTTGAACTTCTTTAAATTTGGCACTCGTTTCTCTTTGATGTATTTATTTCATCTTGTGTTGTTAAATATGAGTTGGTTATCGCATTGTAGTCTCCTGAGCGTATGTTGAAAGGTGTTCGCCTGTACTACTGCACATTATTGACAGGTTACAAATTAGAACCCTATGTTAAATTAATATTTGATTTCCACACATTAAACTTACGACTCCCTGTTTCCGAGATAAGAAAACTCCGTTGGCCTATGTATTCCAGAGGCAATTACAGAATGAATTGTCTGGTTGTGTATAAACAACTTGAAAACAATTTTAAGGCAAACACTTTTAAACATAATTATTTGGTTTAGTTTTCTTGAGAGTGAAAAAAAGAATATAAATCAAATCGAGAAAACAGTAAATAAGCTAGCTGATACATTTTTGCTGCTGCAAAAACATCAAGACTCAGAACGTTTTCAGAAAGATAAATCTTTATTTTTCTCGTCAGATGGCGTGAAAGGAAAAGATATATTTTGATAACGCCCGTAGCAGACAAACAATTTGACAATTTGATTACGGTCTCATATTTTCATCGCTC
Organism: Saxidomus purpurata; assembly: GCA_022818135.1. Lineage (NCBI taxonomy): Eukaryota > Metazoa > Mollusca > Bivalvia > Venerida > Veneridae > Saxidomus > Saxidomus purpurata. Next base: position 29,929,855 of record JAFMSR010000010.1, read on the forward strand.
CACAATTGATTTGACAAATGCACGTTACTTTAAACGTATTTTTCATCTTTCTTTATTTTTTCATATTTCTTTACTAGAATAACGGAGTGGAATTAACCAGGATTTCCGTAATAAAATACACTAGTTTACAATCCAATTTGCTTAAATAAAAAGCCTGTAAATGACAGATTCTTCAAAACTGCACTTTTTCGGATCGTTTTCCATTACAAGATACATTTTGTAGTCAGTTATATGAAAATAAAATGTTTGGGCTCAGTGAATTATTATCATTATTATTATCATCATCATCATCACATCATCATCATCATCATCATCATCATACACCACCACCACCATTTTATTATTATTAATATTATTATTATTATTATTATTATTATTATTATTATATCGTCTAGCTATGTACTGTTCAAAACTGCCTTACTGCATTGAATGCTTTAAGTTTATATCTATACTAATTCATTTAATCTCGACTTCAAAATTGTGTCTTGTCTAAGGGAACGGTGGCTACTTGGGACCTGGTGGTGATCAAACACGGGACCCTACGACCCTAAAGCCAAGCGCTACCACTACACCAAGACAGCCCAAAATATAAACTATGTGGTAAAAGAACATACAAAAGGACTTGCACAGTAATGGGACGGCACAACAGTGTTGCAGGACAACCGGGACGATAGAATGATACACTTTTGTACAGAGTTTGCTCAACTGTTTTAGCCGCACTTGTTTATGTACATTTTTGTATTAGTATTCTATCTTACACAAAAAGTATACGAATTATATCCATTATCTAGACAAATAAGACAAATAGTTTAGTACAACATTTATAACAAATGGCGTATCATGCGAGTATAAAAAATATCTGTTTTTATCAGACTTGACGGGTGATGGCTACTCTCGACGGTTATTGTCATAGGAAAACGTATCAAATCAAGAAACTACCTTCTAGAATAACAGATCAAAACACGGCCCACAGCTATCAAAGACGTAAGTCATTCAGTTGAATGGACTAGTAATGATAAATCTTTTTGACCAGCACATTGGGGGTTTGAACTTTGCCCAGACTATGATCAAATGCCCTCAAACGACACCGAAATGAAATGAACAGGGAAGCAAGAACAATTAAGCATGAAATATCACAAATAGTTGTTGCACAGTTAATAAAATGACAGATTTGCTTTTATATATTTATCCATTAACCATGAGCTTTTTCTGTTTACATATACTCTATTATACTTTGAATACTGTCAATAATAGTTTATTTATATATAAATGATAACTAAAGAGAAAACAAGAACAATCTTTAAACAACAACCTTTAAAAAAGATGGTGGGCGAATTTTTTAGTATATGAAAGCGATTAGTAGCTAGATTTTATAGGAAAATTAATTGTATTAAGTCAGAAGGCGCCAATTGTCACAGGGTTAGAAAAAAGTGCACCTTGACAGGGACGCGAACCCATGGTCCTTCGCTTGCAGAGATGTTAGACCGAATGCTCTACTGACTGAGCTAATTTGTCGCTTACGCAACGTATCCCAAAACTGTGATTAAGTTCGTACCGTGACATTTGCATCAGGAGAACAAACTTATGAAACAAATCAATTACATACAAAAATGTGTCATATATATTTGTTTAGAACTTGACTAAATAGTTCTCCAATAATTGCTTGCAGAATTAATGCAGAAGGAAACCAATAAAGAAATTGATAATTCAATGTTTTCAAATGACTGCTGATTTACATGTAGTTATTGAATGTACAGTAGTTTTAACCTTTCCATGAAGGGTCAATATGTAGGTATGTAAAATTCCTCTGGTAATTATGTAACATTTGCACTGTGAATCTGAAAACACAGATAACTATTGCTAATCACTTTAGTGTATTACAGACAAGATAGATCATCGCAGTCTAAGTAAAATTAATTATGGCAGATTAAAGAGACAAAATGACTTTGCGTATATTACTTATAAGTCTTGTTGTATGAGGTGTAAAACGTATTCTTCACTTGTAATGAGGTCAAAGTATGCATTTAAGTGCAGTTTGATGACTCATGTTTTTAATAAAGTTTGAAACAGAAGTGTACTTTTTAATCTAATTAATAACATTAGGAAAAGTTTGTAAGGGTGATTTAATTGAAGTAATTGACGATGAAACTGCAATGCAATTTATTACGTTTCAATGTTTTTGACCCTATCTCTATTAAAGAGAGCCTAATCTTAAAGGCAGGAAATGTTATTCTCATACAGTGTGCCCATCCACCTTGAGTATATTCTTAACATAATTATGTTCATTTTGAAAAAAGGGTTATATCAAATTTAGATATATAGACAGTTTTTAGAAAACAATAAACTTACGTTATGTAAAATATTACACACTTCCATCGTAATGTGCAATTTATTTATTTTTACTTTTGCATAGTAATGGTAATTTAATAAATTACTTCTCCAAAACTGTACAATGATAATGCTAAATTTCTTTTGTAATCGTAATTTAACTAATTCTCAAAATGTAGTTGACTCCATCCCTGTTAAACAAAACTTTGATGATAAATTATTGCTGGTATACTGGCTTACTGTACGGATGGTCCGAACTTAAAATAAGAACAGGATATAACATTTCATACAATTGAAATCATCCTGTTTACTCGATGATAAATTTTCTTTTAAATTAACATTTGAATCAGTGAACTGATTTACATAACAGAAATGAAAGTGCTTCAGACTTTTGAAGCATTTACCATATAGCCAATGCATTCCAATAGGAAACTTTTTAAGAATAATTACTGCATTTTTGCCAGCAACAAGTCTTTTGTAATCACTGAATTCCAATAATGTGGATTCTAACATATAAATTATTTTTATAAAATAACCATTAACACGCGTGAACCGATGCTTTAAACTGGTCATTTTGCGCCGCATGACAAAAGCGTTCGCGTAGAAACAAAGTCTTTCATGTTAATCACCTTTGAAACTACGATAATGTGTAGTAATTAACCCCCCCCCCCCCCCCCCCCCCCCCCCCCCCCCCCCCCCCCCCCCCCCCCCCCCCCCCCCCCCCCCCCCCCCCCCCCCCCCCCCCCCCCCCCCCCCCCCCCCCCCCCCCCCCCCCCCCTGGTAAAACGACTGTTGGAACGGATGTTATTTCATAAGTAATTAATGGTAAAAACTGTTTGAATTTTTCATCTCGTGCATTGCATTTATTATTCGTGATGCGCTATTTTTCGTATGTTGGTGGTCAAACTATTCATCTCCTTTTTTATTTTAAATGTCTTTTATCCAACCAGCAACATGACAGTTTTTCAAGAGAGCTACATATATCAATATAACTGTAATTGTTATTTATTATCTTGATTTTTTTCAATTTCTTGAGAGAGAAAAAAATACTGTGTAAATTGAGAAATTATCAATCAGAAGAAAGATATGATCACATGGGATTGCTTTAGAAAAACTGAAATAGTATTGAATATCATAAGGAATGAGAACTAATAGTGGGCGAAAAGTTCGTGAGCGTGCGTGTTTTATCCTCATCACGTGACTGTCGTGTCCAACTTATTCCCCGTACTAGTTGAATGTCACGTGATATAACCATGGAATATTATTGGAATATGCCTTGTTTACTCATATACATTTATACTCGGTTTGAGCTAATTAAGTTCTTATTCTGTTCTGTAATATACCTCAAATTCAAATCATTCAATTTCAATTTTAAATATCACATGCGTTGTATTTATTAATTTGTGTGTATTAAAGATACAAATGTTGCATTTCAGTGTTTTTCATTGTTTTAGTAATTAAGCAAAGATTAGTGCAAGAGGAGAACGTTAATTCGGTAAATAGAACAACGATCTTGGATAATCAGATTTTTTTATTTTCTCGTGTAGCTTTAAATTAAACAAGTTTTAAAAGTGCTAAACATGAGGCATTAGAGCATGCACTGCAAAACAGGACTAATTTCTATGTTTTTGATGCATAATATGCTCGTGCGTCTTGACGCTATTCCCTGAACGTGCGGTTATTCGACAAAAACTCCCCACGAACTGGCATCATGAAAATATTATCAACACCAATACAAACTTTTATTGACAGACTAATATATATGATCAAGTTTCATCACAATATAGTTTATTCAAAAACCAAAATATAGTCGAAACATGCAGAGGAAACATTATACAAAGCAAAAAAAGATAAAGTCATTTATTACGATTTTTACAATTAATAGATACGGACTTTCTAATAAAGTCTGAATATTTTAAAAGCCTAGGGAATATACCGTTGCCAGTTCTTTTTGTTTTCTGAGGATTGACGAGAAAAGCCTAAAATTGGTCCTACTTAGTGACGAAATCTAACGCAAAAGTAGTCCACAAAGTGTAATAAAGCCTTTGGTTGGATAAAATATTATGAGAAGGCATGATATCATGGAAAAATCAAGCGCACAACACGAGATAACTACAAAGATGGCTTCCAAGATGGCCGACATTGACAGCTTACATTAATTTATTGTCGATTTTCCCAAAATCTGTTGAAATATTTCTCTTGTTATTTCAAAACAACATTGTGAAGTACAAAGTATTAAAAGATATAAGATTACTCGTATATAGTAATCTTCTAAAACAATAGGAGAAAATTAGCGATTGCACAAGATTTAACAACGTTTTGTTAAATAATATTACGTAAAAACCAGGACATTTAAGTTGTCAAATTACAAAAAGAAATACAAGAATTGTACAAATTCAGTTTTTATATCTACTCTTCTGGTCAATTAAATGGGGGGATACAAGACAGCGATAATCAATTCTCAGAGATGACTTCTTTGCCTCTTTACCAGTTGTATTTTTCAACTTTCGAACAAATAAGCATGCCCCCCAACCGAAACTGATGAAAGAAAACGTATAAAAGTTATATAAAAAAACGTACTTTTAAATTAGTGATTGTAAATAAATTACATTATTTAGAATATGGAATGAAATTCGCATTTGTTTTAAATTGACATCTTTTCTGTAAACTGAAAGCAGTGTTTCAGATATTATCTGTTGACTCAACTGAACAGTATACGACTTTAATCCCTGTTTTTTTATTCTCTTTCGATAGTATACAACAAATATGAATAAGAAATGCAATAAATATAAATAAGAAATGCAACAAATATAAATAAGAAATGCAATAAATATGAATATGAAATGCAATAAATATAAATAAAAATTGCTTTAGAATGAAGCCTTTTTGAAGGCTTAAACTCGAAAAATCGTTTTTTAAATGGTGTTTGTTCGACGCCTGGAATAAAAGACAAATCCTGCCTCATAAGATTGTTTGTAACATCTTTGGTTTTTGTTGTCTTTCTCTTATGTAGTAGTGCCATGAATCGTTTATATTCTCATTCTAGAATCATATTATCCATAGTTTCACTCTCTTATTTACAGTTAACGAACCTTTTTGATAAGTTATATTTTTAAAACACTTTGAAATACAGTTAATAAAGAAGTTAACGATTCAGTTCAATTTTTTAACACATGTAGATATTTACAGATGCCAGTTTTTTTCATCGGAGATAAGGATGATGAAGATCAAAAGGTGAGTTTATTTAACTTATTATTTATATCTTCCATAGCACCTCCTACGCGTTTTTCAATAGAACAATAAAAACATCGTTAAATGAGGCGAAAGACATTTGTACCAACATAAATAATAAGCTGATCTTAGGAAATATCACCAGTCACGCGAAGAAGCATGAGAAAAGTCAATCTTCGTCCATAAATTGGTCAAAGTGTATACATTTACTAGAACAGAAAGGAAAAGAAAATATTCATACCATGTAGAATAAATAGATAAACACGACTCTGGTTGTTGTATGGATGTAATAACAACACAATTATCTCAGCTTAGAAACCTCATTAAATATAGAAAAATTATTTCAAGTCTGCGTCACAGAAAAACTGTACTAAATTTAGGATTTAGTTTTACGTTCTTGTCTAATGATTGCTAGTTTTAAATTACCCTTACAGAATTAAAAGTCTGCTTTAAATATGCTATACATTGCACTGCTTTTGGGAGACTATTAAATAATGTAAATTATTTTCAGAATTAAAATAATTCATTTTATTTTTATCAACATTTTTCGCCTGCTGTAACGCTGTGTGGTAAGGTCTATAGTCGTGTTGTATATTATTCAAAAGCTAGTTCCCGTTCCGCGTTTCATACATTTGACTGAGTATAAAAAGACATTCTCATGCAATTCTCGCACAGTTTTATTTTATCAGTTTTAATTATGTGTCCACCTGTCACGCCCTTTATGTATTGGTTTTATGTCTACATTACTAGCCAATATTATTATGTTAATATGTCGTGAAGTATTGTTCATATATTGCGAGATTTTTTATCGTTCTACTGCAGTTGAAATTTTTAGGCACACAAGTTTTTCATTGTGTAAAAACGTAATTTCTTAGCAATCTGTCAAATCTGTCAACCTCGACAATTTTGTGCATGATAAAATTGCTCTGAATTCACAAATATTGTTTTAGCAATGTATAAAAGTCATTGTTCGTCTCTATCAGAGAATTCCCAAAGGCATTTGACACACAGTTCACCTCATGAATTACTACTTTAGGGTGCTTGTTATTTCAAACTTCAAAACTGTTACATTGCAGATGTGAACTGTGCTGATGAAAGATAACAATTTACTGGAGGGTGGCGACACTTCCGAGAATTAGACACGGAGCAAACGCGTGGTAAAGCTCCTTGTGGGTATTTCACTTCAGTACAATACCGATTGATGGATACTATATGAAAGGATAATAGACGTGTTTGTGTGCACATCTGCAACAGAAATAAGTGACACTGGTCTTATTCGCTATTACTTACCTGGATCTTCAATTGGAAAAAAAATTACACGGAACCTTCCAGATTTTGTAAAATGTGATCAACTTTCCGAGCAAGGCACAACATTAGTGAATTATCTATTCAAATGTTTGTTAATCATTAGAAATTCGGTTCTGCTAATAAACTTTTAAGCTTAACATTATGGTAGTGCTTACAATTTTTTTATATAAGTAAATTAAGAAATAATAAATGACTCCCTGTATTTCATCGTTGAATAAAATACAGTCAGGAGTTTGGATGCGTAGTAATTTAATCACGAGTGCGCAGTAGGCCTACTGTATTTTATCGTAAAATTAAATACAGGTTTTTCCTTATATGTTTATATAGGAAAAGCAGCCACTTGTGTTAGAACTACACCTATTAGACAATGAAATATGCCCAAAAGACAAATATGTTATCATCATTGATGTCTAATTTATTAAGCCACTTATATAGAATAAAAGAAAACTATCTGTATTATTTTGTCGTTCACATCTAAAGATTTACCGGGGAAATCTGCCGACTGAGAGGCGAACAGGCGAAACAAATTTATTCTATCCATATTTTGGCTTTACCGGTTTTTTGGTTCTTGTTTCGGTGCTTGCGAACGCGCATGGGGATGGGCACCTGTGGTCGGAAATCTAAATTTATGATGTTCTACTATCATGACAGGTGTCATACGGTTTACCAGTACTAGTGATTGTGTAGACAAGATTGTAGTAGTGTCGCATGGGTTTCCATTCATAATGTTGACTGGATAGTAAACGGTTTGCTATAGCACTTGGCGATTCCTTGCTAACCTCGCTCTATCTTGCCCTGCCTTTTATTGTACTTCACTGATATTGCATTGCCTTGCTTTGTTATGGACTCGGATTGTATTTTTTTCATATCATGAAGTTACCCATTCGTGAATGGGAACTGAAATTTGGCGTTCGACTGGCCGTTTGCAGTTGCAGTTGTATGATACTAATTGCAGAATTGCTGCTGTCAGTTTTGTGTGCACTGCTATTGCCTTGCCTTGCATAGACACGTCCACTGCTTGGAGTAACCTAACGGCGCATGGGATTTGCTTTTTGATGTTCTAGCTTTACTCAACTCTTTGCAGTGCATTTGTATGATACTCGTTCTGAATTAAAATTGGTAATTGCTGTGAACAATTAATTAGCTGGTGTAGTAAAGTTGCGGATAGCGCATCTGTTCTCCTTCTGGTTGACAGGATTTCCATTTGAGGATTTTACATGGTGTGACATGGTGTTAAGTCTTGAGCGGCCGACTTGATCGGCCATAAATACTTGTTATAGTTATATCTGTTTGCACTTGTATAGCAGATTAGAAGTATATTACTTGTAATTTTATTATCTATTTATCAATAAAAGAATTTATAATACAATGTATGTTGGTGTTAACATAAATAAAGGAGTTTAATGCACGAGATGTTTGCTGAAGCATTGTTGAGTAATAAGATAATTAATGAGGGGCCGGCCAACTTTAGATCATTTTTATTTAAACTATATGTAACAGTCCTTAAAAAAACACAAACCGAAACAGACATTGTTTATATCAGTACTTTCTACAAATCTAACTTTCCGAAAATATCATAGTTTATGAGCAGACGTCAAAAGCAGTACATTATTTCATCCAATAGATCTTAATTTTGTTTGATATATTGGTCATGAAATATTCTCCTACGTAAAGTTACTTTGCAAATGTAAGACCACGTCATATGCATCCTTGTTTTTATTCACATATTAACCATTTTCCCAATTTCTAAAAGGACATGTCAAATTTTATATTTTGCCAGCACTATTTATTGTCCAAATGAGTGCCAGACCGTATAGAGTCAAGTCAAGTCAAAAGTCAAAGTCAAAATGTTTATTGGCATAAACAAATACATGTTTTTCGCCAAACTCTCATTGGCGGTTTGTTTAAACATTATTATATTGAAAAGTATGAACATAAAACATATAATAAACGTGACTAAATCAATCGTAAGCAAATGTATAGAGAACATTACATATCACGAGATTGCTTGGATGCTCAGACTGACCAAGATATGCACTGATCACAATCCAAGACCACTTAAGATATAATAAGATAAGATTTATTTTGGTATGGAGTACATACATGGCTAAAACAAACATGAATGCAATAAAACAATATCACAACATGAACATAATAACCATGGCATGCACAGCAACACCAGTGATAGCACAAAAAAAGTAAACTCTTTTTTCCATTGTGGTCCCTTTGTGTTGGTGGCATGACAGAGAGATGCAATGAACCAATGTACAGTATTCAGTATTACAGGATATCACATAATTTAAAGGTCCAATACTAGAACAAATTTCAAATATATTTTAAACACTCACATAAATTAGTTATATTTGATAAATCTTAAAGTTGGTATGTAATAATTCTTAATAAATCAATTACATGTTCAATTATTTTTATATGCATTATGAAGACAGTTAAAAAGCCTGGGTGGTCATTTTGTGATTCACGAGATTTCAACATAATACACATACCACTTGTGTTCCAAACACTTTTTGTAAATTCTAACATGCCAATCTTCATTATTTAGTGTCTTGCATATGGCAATGTACTTGCCATTTAAATAACTGTCACTTAATTTTCACTTAGTAGTGGACCTTTAAATATCACATATTTCTTGAACATAATCACATATTTTTCTTGAATCTTATCACAAAATGACAATTTAATTTCACGTAATTATCTCATTTCATTTCTGCGAGACAGTAATTATATCACATGAAAATATCACAGTGTTGACTGACAATTAAAATGCCTATATCTTATTTATGTCTTTATATATCTTATAAAATGTTTTTTAACAGCAACCTTAAAACAAGCAGAGAGTTTAGAGATGTTTGTGATCTTATGAGGTATATAACTTGTTCCACAACGTGCAACCCATAAAACAAAAGGATTTGGACCCAAAACTCGTTACCTTAGGAATAGCAAAGGCACCGTTCTTGTGCTATAATTATGAACATTATCTTGGGACACAAAATGGTCACCCATGTAAACTGGGGCTTAACCATTTTTGATCTTGAACACACGACATAGAATATTCTGTTTTACACGTTCTTAAACAGGTAGCCAATTGAGTTTTACTGAAATGTTCTGCATCTATACGACTTCTACAGTTAAAATCCAGTACAAACCTCATTAACTTGTTCTGAGTTACTTGTAACTTATTTTTTAAAACTTGTGTCAGACCATTGTACCAAATAGAACAGGCATAGTCAAAATGTCACTGAATCAGGGACATTACCAGTATTTTTTAGTGTGTTGAGTGAGGTATTCTCGTTTGCGATATAAAAACTTTAACCTTGAATTCACCTTTTAGAGTACTGAACGAGCCATTGAATCAAATGACACATTTTGATCCAGGGTAGCACCTAGTTATTTGACAACAGAAGCAGGATTAATAGGTACACCATTACAAGTGACCTTGAGATTAGGATCTGATTTTAACATACTCTTGGGACCAAATAAGATAGACTCTGTTTTACCTACGCGTAGGGACAACTTGTTGTCTATTAATCAATGACTTACAAGATTCAAGGCATCTGATAACATTTTTTTTCAAATCAGATTTACATTTACCTGACACAAAAATTTCAGAGTCATCAGCATACAACAGAAGTTTTTTCTTTTATAACCGCTGACATGTCATTCACATAAATTAGAAATAGAAATGGACCCCTGAACCATGTTAAACTGTCGTGACCGAGTCCAGAAGCTTGAAGTTTCATGTGCAAAATAGCGTGATCTACAGTATCAAATGCTTTTTGCAGATCCAATAGTATCATGCCAACAATATTACCTTAATCCTTTTTTTCTGATAAAATCTGTTAAATGAATCTGGCAGGTATCAGTGAATCTAGCAGGTATCAGTAGAAAACCCACTTCTAAAACCTGACTGAAATTGGTAAAGTAACCCTTTTTCCTTACTCTGTCCTTTAAACCGATACATCCCGCTAACACTTTTTTTAAATGTGTATAATTTAGGAGAGATGTTTACATAAGCTATCAGTGTTCCTCCTCAATTGTAACATACTGTTTATTGTAATTAACACTATAAACAATATGTACAAATAAATACTGTTTAAACGAAACCAAATATGTTTCCAATAAGTTGGAAGTTTCATAGAAACTACCTATTGAACATCAATCTTTCTTTCTTCGTGGTCGCGTCTTTTCAATTTGAGAAACGAATTATAGAATTCAAATGTATAACAACTGTTCAAAACAAAAATGACGCTTTCTCTATGTTTTCAATAGCAATCCATAAAACTAACCATTTCTGATCAATTGCACGATCGTGGTTAATAATTCAAGTTAACTACCCTCATTTGCATCCATATATCGTTAAACGCCTGTGTGTATTCAATGGACGATACATCATTTTTGATTTGTTGAACTTCGAAACAATATCCATGTCTGTTTCCTTGTAGTTTGAAGCAATAAACATTTCCAGGAGTAAATATATTTACAAACAGACTGTTATTAGATTTTATGTATGAAAGCGACTCTTCACAAATAACCTATTTTCATAATTTTCAGGAGTGTTCAAAAATACGAGAGTGTCGCCTGTTGGCAGACGTGTAAGAAAACTAAATATATCCATATAATATTATAGTGGTCAAAATATTTGCCAGACAAGAAACTATTATGTAGGAGGGAGATATCAAGAGAAGATTTATGTTTCTTACACACCGAAATCCCACTATTATGTTCTTTGATTTGTTGGAATGGCAAATTGATCCGAAAAGAGGAGTAGCTCAACTACTCTGCAGGAACTAAGTTTTCGGCCATTCTCTTTCAAACTCCATCAGCTCTGTAGATATTTATAAACAGACAAACTGTTCTTGAGAAAAACGTATGTCTCTCTTTAAAGTCTGATGAAAATTCACCTTATGGTGTAGGGGATAAAGAACGGACATCAAATTCAACTTTCAGGCACCAGTTACTTTGTCCTTTCACCATGTGACCCGAAATTATGATATACACAACAACACCTCCACCTACTATTTCAAATCCAGTCTGTCTGATGAAAATCAAGCTGACAAGGTTTTCAAGTTTCGGGCCTCTTGCCGATAAGACCCCAAATTTTAATATGCACAACTAGACTTCATACTGATGCTTCCCTGAAAGTTTGATGAAAATCCAACAAGAGGTTTTGAAGATGAAGAGCGGGCAAGATCTTTTTCATTTCAGGCCCCTGTTACTTTGACCTTTGAATATATACCCTAAATTGTAATATGCATAGCTAGACTTCATACTAATGCCTCCCTGAAAGTTTGAAGGAGTTAATAAGATGAAAAGCGGACAAGATAAAGTGAAAAACGGACAAACGGCAAGGTGAAAAACAAACATGTCTCCACGTGAAGCAGACATTATAACTATACCGATAGAATAATGATAAATATATGTTCATTTAATTCTAAAGCACTGATGACGTATACATTTCAGTAACAGTTTTGTCGCTTTTTTGTAAAAAATGGCGTCAAACATGTCTTGTTATCTTGCAATATCACTGAACAAGTTTGCTGCTTAATAAACAGTCAATGCGTTATACCTAATGAGTGATATGTACGAGACACGAAACTACAGCAAGATGAATACTAGCGTGTATGTTTAATATCAATTACACACCTACTCTTTTGTTTGGCATGAGTCCATATATTTTGGAAAGACCGACAGTAACAAAGGAAAGCTCGTGCGCAGGTCTATCTGTGCTTTGCAGGTCTGGTATTTCTCTTGCCAGACCTGTCCACGTGCACAGATAGACCTGCGCACGTGCATAAAATTACTTCTGAAAGAAATGGGTCATTTTATAACACAATCGTAGGTCTCGAAAAAAACAACAGAAAACAGAAACTAAACACAATCGATCCAGTGCATTTTCTTTTTATGTTTTCGATACCACAAATTCTAGTATTCTAGGTATATTTTTAAAAAATGCCACACAATTCTCGTTGTAAACGATACTGCTAGACGTTTTCAAAATCAAAGGGCCGTAACTTAATTAGCTGATAGCAAGACGTTGCCGATATGCATTAAAAGAACCAAACACTCCAGTAAAGTTTCATAGATTTCCGGCAGGTGGTTACTTAAAATTTGCTATATCCATTACTGAATAAAAACCTGAGCGCAACATGCCGACGATATCCGAAAAAATACGCTCAGTACCGACCACTACTTTGAAGTTAAATTTGCACGAACGGACACACTGACAGACATACAGCGCGACTCAAGGATACTCCCTGTTAAACTTCGTTACGAGGGTATAAAAACTGAAATACATGTATATATTTTCATGTAAATACCGTACAAATATTTCAAGTGTTATTTCACGGACACTCATGTATAACAGATGAAAATAATACATCTAAAAATACATGTACGTATTCTGCATTAGAAACATTTCATCTGCCTCCTGTTCTTAAAAAGTATCCAGAGCCTGTGATAAAATCTTGTAAGAATCGTATTCCGTTTCAACAATGTAACTTAATTCAGACATGTTACTAGCAAGACTTGTTGGTGGTGTGTAAGCCAGATATCGACCTCGTACGGCGGCCTTTCTGTGTAGGAAAGACCTGTGCACGGGCTTCATGAAACACCTCGAGCGCTACGCGCTCTCGATGTTACATGCAGCCCGTGCACAGGTCTTTCCTACAAAGAAAGACCTTGTACTCGGTCGATATCCTATACTTTTACATCTCAATATCTGTACAGATAGGGACAATCGACTTAGTTTTTGTAAAAGGGGTTTAAAAATGAAATCGATATCATTCGGAGTCTGATCCAGGTGTTATATAAATCTATATACATAATATTTGACTCATTGGTACCTATGCTGTTACTATAAATAGCCTTTTAAGTTTCCCATTCATATACAGATCTAACATCTTTTCCTATACAATTTATATTGTCTGAAAATCCAATACCCTTCTTTGTGTACATTGTCTACAAAATCATTCTTTGTTTATATTGTGTTCGAAGTTCGTATGCAAAATATACCGTTCCGAATCCGATTCGCCTTTAGATGGACAACTCCCTTACTATTTCCGTGCTATTTTAGATTACACACTCTTTGCTGCAAATTATTTACTAACGATGTCAATGTTATAAGTCCTGTTGATTTAAAAAAATGTTAGTCTTGCTTATTTAAAGATTGTGGCAAAATTGCAAGCTGAGCTATACTCTTAATGGTTCGAAACAAAACTGGGTGGAAAATACATGCTCAGCTTGCAGCAGAGAACCAGCGTCAGGTTCCACTTTTATCAAGTAAGTTTTGTGCGAAGTCGGAAACCATTGATCGGTCAAGTGCTCCTCCAGATTATATCTCATTCTCTACTGTATTTAAGCTTAATTCTTGACCATAATTTATATGGTAATTTTCAAGAGTTATATTATAGGTTATTAAACTTGAATGGCAAATACTACTATGACCTCGTTGATTTGACGGGAGTTCCAAGTTTATTAAAGATTTATTTTTTTATTTGTTTCGTAACAGAATGTTATTTTGTTCATATTCAGTATGTATATAGAAATTGTTCTTGAACTTGTATGACAAAATTGTACTTGAATTTTGCAGGGACAACGTGGTCCAAGTAATATTTCCCCAGACAATTTCAATAACCAATGATACCGAATTATGCAGATCGGTAGCAGAGTAGGGTATACCCTGTATATAAATTAGAAACTCTTCCTACTACTATTGTTTTATGCATGAGAAACAGTGTCCTTTTACTGGTGCCGTAGAAGTACTAAACTATCGAAGTCGTTAAAAAAGCAGATGTAAGATTGAAATAAACAAATCCTTGTATTTTCTTACACTGCGTTTTCATCCGTTATTCAGGTTTCAATTTTTAAAGAATTAGTTTTAGATAGTATTAGATGTATTTCTACTCTTCGGATTGAAATCACGATCATAATTTTTTATCGTATGGTCGCTTTAATCGTTTACTAATCGTGCAGGACAAAATGTCGGGAATATAAATTCTTCGCAAATTACCCGATCAAATATTCAGCGCCTTCTTTGATAATTAAACTAATCTTATAATAAGAAAATGATTTTAAAAAAAGACAGAGTACTTTTACGTGTATAAAATAAAACAATCTGCCAACCGACCCTATTTGGGCAAGGAGACCCGAAACATACCTGTTTCGCCTTATATCACTATATTCTACTTTCTGAACTTAATTGTCCATCCTTGTTTCCCTTGTTAACCAATAGTGGTCATCCAACTAATTGTTTACTGGCAATTTTAAATTATTATGCAAGATTTCCGTGTAAGAAACATATCTGTATTACTAGAAAATCAGTCATAAATGAAAAACAGTCCAACGGAGAATTCAGCCGGTGGCAATTTCTTTGCACACGCAAGTTGTTACGGAATGTTTAATAAGAATGTCGGCATTTTCATTTTGTGAAAATTTTTCCACAAATCAAAAGTGACATCAGTCATAGAGTCACGGAATAATTGTCTGGAACAAAAACTTTGGCGTGTTTATGTATTT
>JAFMSR010000010.1:29945753-29958958 GCA_022818135.1 Saxidomus purpurata
ATATTGCAACGTTCAGCTTTCATGGAGGAGGAAGACCCTGGGTGCCAATTCTGGCATTATTTCAGTCACGAGCGGGCACCTGGGTAGAACCTAGATAGCTCCCAGACATAAAAGAATTCGACCCAAGTAGGGCACGAACCTACAGCGGTGAGGGACAAGTAAACATAAGTCAATGACCTCAACCACTCGGCAACAGATGCCATTGTTTGATGCCAAGCAATTGTCTGAAGTTTCAAGGCTTTAATGGTTACCGAGAAAGTGAATTTTAAGAAAGCTTAACCAGATTCAAGACGACAGTGCCGACTGACGTCAAGAAGGTTATGACAATGGCTCTTCTGTTTTTCAAAGAAAAGCTAAAAATTGATAAATCAATCTTTTGTTATAAATTGATTCAGTATATACATATTGTAGAACAAGTACCGTGAGTTGTTCCAAAATACTGCGAATTGCAATATACCGGGTCTATTGCGCACACCTAGTCGTTACCAGCTTTTCTTCGATACTGTTTTAAATTTTCATAACTTGTATAAAACAACAACTGAATGTTTTAATAGCAGGCTATTATCTTTCATATTTAACATATACTAGACTCTAGCAGTATTTCGTAACAAGTAATAATGATGATGATTATGATGATAATTATGTTCCTATATAATTAATGTATGCATGAATGTACACACCAAAATTTAGTGTAGCAAAAGAATCGTGGTAAAGTTTAGTTTAAACAATATTTATTCTCGAAAATACATAGTATATATATATACATAGTACAAAGGTGTAACAATATAACTGGAGTCTGAAAATAAGCTTTCAAAGAAAACTTATATTAATTCATTTTCCTACTTTGGTAAAGTTTGAAAGTTTTTGTTACAATTTATATTGAGTTAATATTTGTTCTTTGTAAATGACAGCATAATCCAGAGAAATGAATTTGATTTTCCCTTTAGATTATTGCATTTGTCTATATCTAAAGATCGTAGTTAAGACATGTAGATCTATGTGATTTCTTACAGTTATTCGTACCCAGGTACGAATCGACTTCGCCGAAAATGCGGACATTTTCGTACCATTTTCGAACCACGCATTTACATAAAATACAACTATTACGTGTTTAAAGCATAAAAATATGTTGTCATATTTCAAAAAGACATCTACAAGTGCCTCTGTAGAGTTAATTTGCTGATAAGTTTCAGTTTTATACCTTAACGCATGAAGGCGTATTTTAGACTAGTTTTTCGGAAAATCTTAAGAGACACTAAATGACAACTAGTCAGGCCGAGCACTTTTGATGATCGAGTCGTTGGCCAGTTACAAAAAAATCGTTGTTTTTTATGTTGAATTCCGAGTTTTGTTATTTAAAATTCAAGAGTACCTAGTGGTTCGATAATGTATTACGATGTTCCGATAGTTCATGACACATTATTCGGCCTGACTAAGTGTCTTTTAGTGTCTCCGGTCTGACTTAGAAAACTGTTCTGATCAAAACCGCGTAGGAAACTAGTTCTATATACAGAACAGATACCTCGTTAATTTTTAGTAATTTTTAATGTTTTACATTTATTCATCAATATATCATAATGAAAACAGAGTACAAGGTAATGCATTACAATTCTTTTTATGTCATTGAATATATAGAACTACTTTTCGGTCGTATTCGACAAAAAATTGTGTTAAGAGTTCGGCCGTAAGGGTCTGAAATACTCTGTTAACTTTGGATACGATTGAATAAATTCAATCGATCCAAAAAGTAGAGAAAGGCAGTGTAGTAATTCCATACAGAATTATTATATTCAATTAGACGGTACACAAGTAAAGGCTACTTTATTGGTAAAACCCACATAAATAAAGTTCTATTAACATTTATAAATACATTGATATATTAAAGTCCCAGAATCACTTTGAATTTACTGATATTATAAGAAAATTATATTGATAAGATAATGATAGAACCATGTTCTATTCACTCTAAAACAATGTTGTAAATGTGATCCTGGAACTGTAAAACAATAATAAAATCATGTTGAAAATATCACACACAAATGATTATCACAAACAGTATTATAGAAATAAACATCTTGGAGGACGATTTTGTAGAAATCTTTTTATAACAATGAACGTTTAATCTTGTCATTAAAAGAGTATAAAATGGATGCATTTATTTGCCTTTTTATAGATCGAGGGCTCAACGCGAAACTAGCCTATGTGCATTTTTTAAAAATGTTCAGGAGAAGGAAAAAACATTCCAAAGCAATAAATATATTGTTTATATAAGTATGATTAAGATATGATGTGTGTTTTTGTGATACCGAAACATGATCACTTTGATTTTTACAATCAGTTCAATTGAAAAGAAGTTTTTACAAAAAAAGTCACATAGAATACTTTCACACTGAATTCTGATAAAAATGACATTTTGCTTTAATGCGAAACTATTCTATATGATTTTCAAACCATCATTTATAAATGCATTGGCATCAGTTTTAACAACTTACAAACCTAAAGGAGTATGTAATTGATCTGTTTATGAAAAACTGCAAATAGCATAGTTTCGCGCTAAAAGTTCCACTAAAGTTGTCTGTTCACTTAATGCGAAACTATTCTATATGACTGTCAAACTTTGATTTTTGCATTTATTTAGAGTCATTTTCTTTATTTCATGGTCATTATATAAATTTGAGCTAAAATTGTTCATAATATTGTGAAGTACAACACCAGTTAATGGCAAAAAAACAAAACTAATGAGAATTCAGACAGTGAAGCAAAATTTTTCAAAAAGTTTGACCCTTCAAACTGTAACAGTTTCTGGCAACATGTAATGGCAATATTGAAGGTTGTGTACATGACATCCCTTTATGTTATTGCTATGTGTCTAAATTTCACACATAACAAAATGTACTAGTTGATGTTAAATGATAATTACATCATGGTATCCAGAAAGCAAAGAAAGTAAAAATAATGTTATCCAACTACCCAGTTAAACCTATTTGCAGTGCCTTTTACACTTAATGGTTTAATTCGGAAAAATTCACAGCTGTACTTGAATTGTTTTAAACAATTGTATTGTGCACTTCTTTTCACTTCTTTAATCTAAATATATCTTAGTATTTACAACTTTACTTTCAGGCATTTTCGTTCAGTTAAAGTATACAATAACGGCTAGCACTTGTAACATGTTTATTAATGAAATGAAATTTAATTGAATGTTACATATTAAATCATGATATGAAAGTAATAAGTAAATGTTGAAAATTCTTATCAATCACTGTAAGAAATAATAAATGTGTGCCAGTATTTTGTTGTTGAATAAAATACAGTCAGGAGTTCGGATGCGCAGTAATTATATCACGAGTGCGTAGCACAAGTGATTTAATTTTTCGCATTCGAATGAGTGACTGTATTTTATTCAAAGATAAAATATTAGTACATATTTATTGTTTCGATTCTAACACTTCGTTTTCTTTGAAAACTATCCTGAGTTATATTCAACTCATAGCAGTACATCAATGAAACTTTGAAACGTCAAATGCGATTGGACGCACTTGTTTACATAGTTACGTCATGTCATTACATCGTTTTGCAGAATGTCGTCCTTGGAGAAAGGTGCTGTATTTTATGGTGAAATTAAATACAACCTTTTCCCTACAATAATGTTTGTATAGGAAACACAGCCATGCATGTTACAATGATGGATTAAGCCTGATGGATGTGAACTGATAAATAATGTTTAATGCTGCAGATGGATACTATATTCCTATCCGAGTCAGTATCAAAATATTCATGCTAGAAAGTCATTTTTGTTGTGCACAGTTCATTATTACTAGAAATGACTGCTCTAATTTTATAGTATAATTGCGAATTTATTTTCCTACTTGATGAGTTTTGTTTGTTTTGGGTTTAACGCCAGTTTTCAACAGTATTTCAGCTATTTGCTGGCAGACAATTTACATTACCTAAGGTCCTGGGAAGGACTAGTACTAGACAACCATCCTCTGTAAGAAACTACCACTTATCTCACATAAAGAGAAATGGTCCATAGCTGGGCTTGCACCCCAATGATCCTCTTTTGGTGAGAGGTCACAGTGATTTCAAGTCAGCAACTCTAATCACTCAACCATAGAGGTGGTCTATGTGTATATTTATGGCATTTTCCTTTCCAGCCCCGTCAGTTACTGCTTGCGTGCATCCGTCTGACATGTTTTTCATATGTTCTTCCTCACCCCTAAAGCTGTCAACTTTTCTCTCTTCCCATATTACCAATTGTCTAACTTTCTGATCAATCTTATCTCGACTTAATGGGCCATCTCACTTCTCTTTTCCCAACCAATCTTTCTGACCCATATTGCCTCCTCCCTTGCCGTATCACTTACTGTATGTGTGTAAAACTATCTGACCCTTCTTGCCTTCTTTTCCCTTCCAAACTTTTACTTTTTGAGTTTATCTGTCTGACCCATCTTACATCTATAATTATTTTGTATTAATATTTTTTTATTGTATAAGTACTCTTTAGTGCTACTTCTAGAGTTCTAATAACACTCGGACGAAAGTTTCTAAGGAAATGTAAAGACAAAATATTTATCCACTACAAAATCATATACACTGGTATATATATACCAGTATTCCAACCAGAGCTTAGTCTAGTGCTGGCTTAGATGACAAAATTAACATGAAAAAAATTAATTTACTTGCAAAAGATATAATTGGACATTCTGTTTGCTGCGTAAACAGTGCTACATGGTAAAATTGCTCAAAGAAAGAAGGGTCAGTTCTAGCATTGCTCCCAATTCTCAGCTTCCATAATACAAGGGTGTACACATAATACTTAATTGACGTTATAGTGATGATATACAAGATGGAACGAACATAGATTTTGATAAGGAAACATATTTACCAGTAATATGAATTGTAAGAAAGCAAACCACCAGCTACCAGTTAATTTAGGCAAAAACAGAAATTTCAATATATTTTTTTCTTAAATGCAGTAATAGACATTTTTTCTATCTTTATGACTTATATTAGAAGATTAGTTTGAATGCAGTACATCCCATGATGTCTTGTCTTACTGAATCTCACTTCGTAGTTTATTCCTGATGCAGTAAGAGGAGAGTTTCTGGCTAAACAGATTTGACTTCTTGGGGTATTCCCTTCCCAGATTCTTTAACCCTGGGGCAACACCTAGTATGAACTTCACAGGGCCTTGATATCTATGACTTTCTTTACTGGGCATACCTACACCCCACTAATTGATTTTCATTATTAAGCACACCTATACCCCACTAATTGCTTTTCATTATTGGGTACATCTAAACCCCTCTAATTGCTTATAGTAAAAAAGTATCAATTAATATATTAAAATAAAGTATCTTCAATAAATGATGTCATAGAATGTAAAAATTAGAAGAACAGAAGTAATTTAATAGGCACATAGACTAGTTTCACATTAAAGGCTCAACTCAAGTTTCAGTGCGAATCTATCCTATGTGAAAAGAACCAAGGATTAAAGTTATTTTCTGAATATTTATAAGCAGATTATTATTAATGATGTACCTTTTCCTTAGTTTAAGCATAACATTGAAGTATATTCACAAAATTGAATAGTTTTATTTTTCATATAGACTATATTAGCATCTGTTTGACTCAATTTTTAATACGAAACTAGTCTATGTGCACCAGTGCACATAGACTAGTTTCGCATTAACAAAAGTTGGCAAGTGTCAGATAGAATATAAGGACAAATTAGTTTTTTCCCTTTTATTAACTTCAGTACAAGGAAGATTTTCACACAGTATGTGGGTACTGACTAGATATTTCAGAATATAGAAAAAAAGTACTTTTGAAAAAAATGTTAGTTAGGCTAGTTTCGCGTTGAGCCCTCGAGATATACATCCGTATAACACTATAACGACTGACATTATTCAGTGATAAAGTATATCAAACAGATATAATGCACACATGTCTCATTGTTCAAAACCTTTTGCGTAGTTTTATTGCCTCCTATTGCGACCTCTGTTTGCCTGTGGCAATAACCCGAGGAATTCAATGGCTCTCTGCTTTACCAAATCCGGTACTGATTCGTCATTCCTTAAGAAGGTTAGCTTTTTTCTGAAAGCGTCATTTACGACAAACGTCCCATTCTGATAATTTTCCAGGACAGTGCTGAGCCTTTCGTATGCGATCTTCCAGTACAGAGACACAACGACGGGATGGTAATTACTTGATGAAAGTCTCAGTCTATCTATGACCATTTTCTCAGATGCTGAAAGTTCTTCTGTTCTGGTATCTCTTGTATACTTCCGTGGTATTTGGTCAAGAATCCCCGATTCGTATTTCTGCAAAAGACTTTTAGCATTTCTCTGTACGCGTGTTGGAACATCCGGATTATTTGCTAAGAACTTCAGCTTCAGGATGGCGATTGTTATGCAGTAATTTGTGTTTGCATTTAATTTTTCAATGTTATCGTTTACTTCTTGTTCTACAATCTTCCAGTGCATAGATACTACGACAGGATGGTAGTTACTTGAAGACAGCTTCAACCTCTCTAAGACCATTTTCTCAGATGCTGAAAGTTCTTCTGTTCTGGTATCTCTTGTATACTTCCGTGGTATTTGGTCAAGAATCCCCGATTCGTATTTCTGCAAAAGACTTTTAGCATTTCTCTGTACGTGTGTTGGAACATCCGGATTATTTGCTAAGAACTCCAGCTTCGGGATGGTGATTGTTATGCAGTAATTTGTGTTTGCATTTAATTTTTCAATGTTATCGTTTACCTCTTGTTCTACAATCTTCCAGTGCATAGATACTACGACAGGATGGTAGTTACTTGAAGACAGCTTCAACCTCTCTAAGACCTTTCTTTCTGCATCAGCAAGTTCTTCAACAGTTGTATTTCTGTCATATTTTCGTGATACTCTGTCCAGTATAACCGATTCATATTTCTCCATGAGTGTATGAGCAATACCTTTAATGGCGGCTGGAACACCAGGATGGTTCGTAAAGAACTTTAGCTTCGGAACTGGTATCGTCATGTTATAATCATGGTTCGCATTTAAGTTTTCTATGGCTTCTTTCATCTCTTGTTCTTCGATTTTCCAGTGTAAGGTTACTACTGTGGGTGGATATTTTGGTTCATCTTCAGACAAAAGTTTCAAGCCTTTGATGATCTGATACTCGGTCTTAGATATATACACGAGTGGAGTATCCGCAGGGTATTTCTCTTGTATATCGCTAGTAACAATTTCAACAATTTGTCGTTTGATTCTGATTGCATCATTTTGCAGTTGCTCAGATCCACAGTGCTCTATGTCGCTAAGCTTGAAGAGAAGGCCACGATCTGGATTAAACTTGGCAGGGTCTTCAAGCTGTTCTTCAATTGACTTCAGATAACTGTTCCATGACTGATTCTTTAAGCGTTTAATCGCATCCGGGAGATCAGACATCTCTTTCGCTGTTGTGTCGTTCAGCGCTTTAATCTACAAAAAGAAACAACAGTACAAATTTAACCATACTATATGCAAATAGACACTGTTGTCTAGCAAACACTGTCAGGTCTATATAATGAGGTATATTTTATATTTTTACAAATTTATGTATGCTGAATACATACATTTTGTTTGTATTAATCATACTTATAGACATTTGTTAGTGTTGTAATGTTAAATGCAATTTGTTACTGTTGCTGCTGTTATTATTTAGCGACATCGCAGTAAAGGTATATCAAAACAAAAGTGTCAAAATGTGTAAAAAAAATCCTATTACCATTGCCACAGTGGAAAATGTGATGGTAATCAGAATCTTGATTAAGTTTGTGAAAAATGATATTCTAAGTGAGGTAGCGGAAATTAAAATGTGTTAGAACTTCGACAGTTGAAAGGGACAAAAGGGTAGTTTCATTACTCACATGATCAAATTATATCAAAATTTGTAAAGATGTGATATATATATATATAGCATAGATATAAGAGGACATATTGAAAGTAGGAGATGCCAATAAGGCAAATTTTTAACAATTACTACGTATCTTAAGCGTTCTGGCTGGTAGTCAAAATATCCCGGCACGCGCACATTATCTAAAGAGAAAGTCGTATAAAATAGAACAAAGTTAACAAGTAATCACATGTTATATAAAAGTTTGTAACCAACCTCATCTTCGTCAGTAATGGTAGTTAAATCCGTCTCAAGGTTGTACTTTGTAACCATCTGCTGTATCACTTCATTTCTGATTTTCATGTTTCTGTCCTTGCGACGTTGTTTTATATCTGGATCTATCTCAAATTCAATTTCTTCATGAACCCTTTCATGAAATGAGTCACCAAGTCCATTTTCCAAGATATACCTGTAAATTACATTTTACTTTGTACTAGTAAGTTCATAAATCAAGTAATTTTACAAAACAGTATTGCTTGTTTGCATATACATTTTCCGAACTTCAAGCAGCGAGTTTTCCCCTTTATACTTACAGTATCTCCGGCAGCAATTTTTAAATTTCATTGTTAACATATTAACACGGTACTTCGACGGTCATGTAATATCGTATGAAGATGATCCCAACTAGACAATTGTCGTGATGGTATTTCGGATTTACAGAACTATGAATATTCATTGAAAAACCATCACTGTTAATCGTTAGATGACAGTTGAAAATAATTATGGTTAGTTCAAGGCATTGTTTGTGCGGTGAACAAATACACAATAACCAAGAAATAATTGCACAGAAAATAGCATGTGAGCCTAATGTTTACAATTTAAAAATTTACACATAAAAATTATCTGACAAAATAAGAGGATGGTTCTTAAATGTTGAGATCCTAAATTTTATAATTGTTTAATATACTTTTTCTGTGTTTCATAGACCTCTGGAATCAGGACTGTCACATCTCCACTAGCATAATCTAACATTTCTTGCGTCATAGGTCTTTTAGCCCAGAAATCTCCAACATGTTTGTTCCATTTCATCTAAAATACACCTGTGCAGTGCAATATACAGAGTGACAAACAGCCAAATTAAACTTTCACAGATAACATACGATATGTTTGTTAGGTTGACTGATTGCCTGTGTATGGACTAGGATTAATCAACAGAAACGAGATCTCTGCAGGTATTGCAAAGAACGTTTAGCAAATTGTTGCTTAGAATTGAACAAATATTGCAATGATTTGTTTCGTTGAAATAGCGCACTATTTCAGAAGGTATGTTTATCATGCACCTAACGGCATATAAAATGTCAATTCAACACTAAATAGATGCGATCATCTTTTTCAGGTAAGTGCATGAGCAGCTGGTAAAAGACACTTAGTATTATTCTATGATTGTGATGCACATTGTTCAACAATTGACTAATATGTCCAGTTAACTAGTACTATAGGCTGGTTTGCACAGTGACCCAAACTTACATTAATTGTAATCAGTCTTGCTTTACTTGATATAATATCAGAAAATTAGTTCCTCCTGATTTTATTGTTTCGCATTATTCGTTCTTACCTTCACGTCTTCCTTGCCCTCGTAAACGTCAGCATGTTCTGAATACAGCTCGCAAATCTCGGCTAGTTTAACCCTCGATGGGAGCTTCCTCCCTTTATGCTCTTGGATCACGAGATGTGCTACCTGAGTTAAAATAATTCAACTTTAAAAGTTAGTGATGTAATCTAATTTCAATTAATTTTTATTAGTTTTTTTCTTTATACACACATCTTAATGTAAAAGTTGTAGATTATTTTCTTATCAAACTTAGATTTGTTAATAATTAACCGATATCTAAATTGGATTTAGAAAAAGATACTTGACAGTATTTGCTCTTAATAGATTTAATTACCTGTGTGTCGAAAACATTTTCAAGTCTGATACCAAACTGGTAGTACAGAGCTGCACTGTCCCCTGAACACGACTGAATTACCTGAAAATAATAACAATGGGGATATATGTTTTCAATCCTAGAGAAATATTCTGAAACACAGCCTTAACGACGATGTGTATTTTGCTTAGACATGCTCTTTTAATTTCAGTACTACAAGAATGCAGTATAACGCTTTATTCATGCACTACATTACCTTAACAATATCCTTCGAAGTTAGAATTGAAGTTAGACCAGTCTGCTCAAAGAATGTTCTATCCTGAGCTCCATTTTTCATTACGTCGAATAAGTAAACGTTTCCGTCAAGAGTACCAATCTGCAGCAACGTAAGAGGTCCGTCTTTGCCAAGCTGTACGCCTTCAGAATCAAGAGCAATCAACTCTTCTTGTTGAAGATGTCTCACTGCATCTTTACACTCTCGTATGTTTTCGGGTGAGAAAAGGGTTGGTGATGGAGATGCCATTGTTTATTTGTCAATAGTGCATTCAATACTAGGATCTATGTGAGAAGAAAGCATACAGATATAGACATATGTTTAGGGACCTACTGTCAGACATTCAGTTTTAACGACAAATTTAGAACATTAGTTGAGTGATACTCACGAACGGTTGCAAAATCTCTTGTACAAGCTTATGTTAAAAGAAGATAATGCACTTTAAAAAAAGATGAATGTATTTTAACATAATACTATTATGATCAATATCAAAAATATTGTTTATTAATTTTATCGAACATTGACTTTATTGAGGCCAACTTAGACTGTATATTTTTATATTATTCAAATGTTGATTAAATCATCATTCATTAAGAAGATTTAGTAGTACTTATGTACAGTATTGTAGTTGTTCAGTATGAACTTACTAGTACGTTAGAACTTTAGTCAAAATGAAATATTCATAATTCTCTGTGAATGTACATAGAAATATCAATTTATTTATCCTTCTCATTTCAGCACTTGATATATTCTACTATGAAAATAACACATGTCATGTAAATCAACCATACAATTCACTTAGTACTGCTTACTTTACTTTATTTAGAGTATGAATAGCGCCTCATGTAATATTTCTCTTAGGGAAGGAAAAATTAATATCCTTAAGCAAACATAATTTGTAAGGAAGCATTCGGGTTTTTTTCACTTAAATCTAAGATATTATGTCTTTTGAATAATGTATAGAAATCAAACCAAAACAAGATAAGCTAACAAATAAAACAGCTAACAAATAAAACAACAAGAAGATTAAGGCAAATGAATGCAATTGAATGACGAACCTGTTATCTGTTTTCGAACAAGGTCTGTATACAAATATGAGTATCCCATACATTAAATAGTTTTATTGTATGTGTGCATTATTTCCTGTTTGACACGAACGTAAGAAATTTGCCATGAAATTAGTTTTATATCGCAATATGTGTTTCTGTCTGGTTTAACAAGCCTTTATACTAGCCCTTTTCGGAAAGCTATCCAGTTTAGTTTTTATACCTCCCTTAAAAAGTAAAATTATATCATTTGATATATAAATAATAATCTTTTGTACATCCATATTTAGGTGTTGTGTCCCATCTGATACCGTGAAAGTGTCAAGTTGGGAAACTGTTAATTGTCAATAGTTTGAAATGCATTTATGCATTAGCAGTATTCAATAAAAAGACTTATTTAAAAAACCTAGACCTAACCTACGAGATAACAACACCCGCGTTATTGTGACCATCCCCCTGTCGAGCCGAATATCCTTATCAGTACGTTTGGTCGAGTTATACAAGTGTTTTTATTTTATTTTATACTAATTTATTTATTCTAGCGATTGCGAAGCAAGTTTACAACTTAGATAAATCGCTTTCGAGACTCATTCAAGATAAGACAAATCTCTAAGAGACAGAGAGAGAGATAGAGAGAGAGAGACAATGTGGAAATATATGTGTCTTGCCTAAGGACATTACCCAAGTAACACATGTATGTTTATCAAAAATATTTTGCAAGGTTCCCTAAGCAGGCAATACTGGTTAAAATGCAATAAACTATTGCAGTTAAGGGTTATCATTTGCTGAACGCTGATAATGGGTTAATATTTATAAAATGAATGCGATCATTGGAAGGTTTTTAAATTTTCTAGACACTATAATGATAAAAATAAAACCTTTGAATGTTCAGAAGAAAGTGAGCAAAAACTGATATCTTACTTAAATACAGTAGTATTGATCTTGAATGTTATTGCAACATTGAAGTTGATTCTTAATGTTTGTATGTTGCTTTTCACTCAAATTCATTATAAGAAGTGAATTTAAGTTAAAGACAAGAAAAACTGTGAAACAAAGTATCACAGCGGCCCTTCAAACAAAACTGACATGTAAATATTTTGGAAATTGGTGATGGTTGATATTGATCCATGGCCCCAGAAGAATTCAAGGAGACCAAGCTTAACTTATACCTTAAGCAAATATCAAGTATAATATGTTGAAAAGCCAACTTAAGGTATTCAGCCCATAACGGTACCCTTTTCAATACTACCTTTCAATGATTCATATTCAAGTTTTAAAAGTTTACCGTCTAATTAAAAAGATATATGGAATTTTATACACCTAGCCTCATCTTGTAAATAACTAACTTAACAGTATACCAGAAACAATAATTTGTCAATATTCAGTAACCATTATAAAACAATTTAACATAATTTTGGTAATAAAGTATTCAGTATACACTGTAGAAATACAGTAACAACACATTCACTTATGAGCATGCCCAAATGATAGTGATGTAGATATGTTTACAAAGTTAAAAAGAATGATGAAGAAAAGGTAAAGGGATTTAAACTCAAAGAAAATGCAAAATTTATCAATGAGGCATCCATTTCACTCTGATAAATTTTGTCTGAATACTATTCTTAATATGTATATAATGGCAAAAAATTATGAACTTTTCGATCTCGATTTAAATAATCAGACCTAAAATCAGCCATTATCCTTATTAGTTTTACATGATTGAAGATATTTAAGATTATTTGCCGTGAAATATGTTAAAATGGTTAAAAAGCTAAAAAGATAAGTAAAACAGAAGAAAAAAAGTTTAATAAATTGGGTTCGGATGGGATTTGAACTCCACTTGTAAAAGAACAAATCAGACGCCTTAACCAACTACACTACGAAGAGTACATTTCTGTGGGAAAATAACGTTATAATGAGAGACGAATATATATATAGAACGACAACTCTTGCGTTTCTAGAAAAAAGACCGTGTCTGCAGTTTTCATCTCAGAAGTACTTAAATTTTCAATGAAGAGAGACGAATATATTCGATCTAGTGCTTAGTCTCCACGCACCCTTTACCTACCCCGTATTAGATATAGCTATAGTTATTTTAAG
>JAFMSR010000010.1:29959458-29989239 GCA_022818135.1 Saxidomus purpurata
ATGCTGTTACATAACTTCATGTGCATAGCCATTCTAACGAAAAAGATAAAAGTCACATTTTATAGCCAATCATCATTAGTCAGAATATTTGTGATGGACACATGATAAAACATAAATACAAAGAGGGCCAAGGTGGCCCTATATTGCTCACCTGAGACCTACTTATGACCATAAAAGTATTATGTGACCAAACTTCAATCCTAAACTATATATCATAAACACACACACATTATGTTTGACCTTGACTAGACAAACCTTCTGAACAATGATGATTAGCTATAAGTTGTGACTTCTAGAGTGAATTGGTCTGGTGACCTAGTTTTTAATCCCAGGTGATTTACACAATTATTTTGACCTATTTTTATGATGATTGGGTCGTAAATGTCACCTGTATGTCATACACATGGTTTTTAACTTCAAGTTCCATGAAGATCCAAAGGTAATTGCAACCTTTATTGCGTACACAAGGTTTTCCTATGATTTTATCCTGTGAGCTTGTTTTTGACCCTAGGGAATCAATATTCACACCTGACATAGAGTTTATAAAGATAATCTTTCTGACTAAGTTTCATGAAAATTGAATGAAAACTGCAACCTCTATTGCATACACTAGAGATTTATGATCTGACCCGTGACCTAGTTTTTGACCCCAAATGATCGAGTTTTATGCAGATTCAACGAAAACTGCAACTTCTAATGCGTTCACCAGGTTTTCCTTTGATTTGACCTCTTGACCAAGTTTTTAATCCCTGATAATTTAAATTCAGATACGACCTATATTGTATCAAGACAATCACTATGACTTAGTTTCATAAAGATTCAATACAAAATGCAACCTCTATTGCACACACTAGCGTTTTGTATGATCTTGTTTTTAAACAAGATGATCCATATTGAAAATCGACCTAGATTTTATCAGAGCAGTCTTTCTGACTAAGTTTCATGAAGATCCAATGGAAAATGCAACCTATACTGCATACACTCGGGTTTTCTATGATTTGACCGGGTGACATAGTTCTTGACCCAAGATAACCCAAATACAAAATAGATTTATTTTTTATCAAGGCAATCATACTGACCAAGTTTCATGAAGATCCATTGAAAAATCAAACCTCTATTGCATACACAATGTTTTCTATTTTGTGACCCCGTGATCTAGTTTTTGACCCAAGATGATCCATATCTCAACTCGACCTAGGTTTTACAATCTCAGGTGAGCTAAAATAATGTTGTTTCGTGGCCACAAGATATTAAAATGAAAAACAAAAAAGCAATCGCATGGCCACGAGAAATAAAGAAAGAAGAAAAACTACCGCGTGGCCACGGAACCAAAAATACGAAAAAAGAAAGAAAAGAAAGAAACAAAAAACAAAACAAAAATTATATCGCGTGGCCACGAGATAATTTTATTAAATAAAACACGTGTCCCCCATGATCTTCTGATTGCAAATGTTTTATTTTGGACCGTTGGCCTATATGAACAAAACATAAAATAAACTTGAAAGGCAATGAGATGATTTATAATTAAAAAAACTTGTCCATTCTGTTCTTTTTTAAGAACGGACATAGGCAACACAATTTATTGACAGTATTTATGAATATAAAAATTTACTAAATAAAAAAGAACGTATCTGCTTTACTGAAATACCTTTACTTAATGGTAAAATAACTTAGTACATTAAATTCAGAATAGTATGCCAATGACGTAACAGATGCATTACATGCGATTGCAGTCAATGCATTTATATGTAAAG
Source organism: Saxidomus purpurata (assembly GCA_022818135.1). Taxonomy (NCBI): domain Eukaryota; kingdom Metazoa; phylum Mollusca; class Bivalvia; order Venerida; family Veneridae; genus Saxidomus; species Saxidomus purpurata. The sequence goes on from JAFMSR010000010.1 coordinate 29,961,213, forward strand.
CATGCGTACAACGATTACAGTCCGTGAAATTATTCAACACAAAAATTCGTGATACAGTATTAAAGGGAACAACGAAAAATAATACAGAAAAATGGAATGATAATCAAATAAAACCTCTTACCAGATGGAAAAAGGAAGTGATAACAAATATCAATTAATACGCAGCATTACATTGGATAAAACATGTTTTTCATACCACTGCAAGGCAGTCGAAGACAAAGACAGAACGTGGCAAAACAAGCCCGTTGTAAAACCTTGTCCTATACATATATAATGCCGTTCGTTACAGTTTGAAAATGTGTTGTCATCTTCTTTTACACTCTGCACTAAGCAAACACATTGCCGTTATGTCGTTAATAGCTAAACTGCAGAGTGTGCCACGTCTGCTACATTTTTCCTCATAGTTTGAGAATTCCTTCCTCTGTGTGAAAGTCTTGGGTTGTCGTGAGTGATGGTGCTAAGAGGAAACTTTATTTATTTTGTTTAAAAAACTTAATGCGGTGAATGTAGCATGGAAATAGTTTAGATGCGCAATTATACTAAAATGTAATTATGGTATTCTTCGGAAGAATAAAGTTAAACTTAAAACAAAAATTCAACATTGCTGAAAAAAGCTGTTATCCTTCGCAAACTGAGACAATGAGTGTTAAATTAAAAAGCTGATTATGAAACTTTTACATAAAGATGAAATAAAGTAAAACAAAGGTTGTTTCCTCCGCCTTCTCGAAGCAGAGGAGTGTTTTCTAATTGACAAATCGAATAATTCTGTTCTACGTTCAAACAATAATTGCGAAAAGTGATCTTCATGATAAACAACGATGATGCCCATACCCGAAATTTGCCCATACTGATTTTTTTTGCTTATTACGATATGTTTGCGCATGAACGATGTAGGGGAAGTAACTGCTACAGAAATTGGGGGTTTATTACCGCAAGAGTGATGCTCTTGAATGATGTGTGGATTGAAAAAAGTACATTGTTTTAAAAGAGTCTATTTTCAACCAATCGCGATAAAAGAAGAAACATGAATGTCAATAACCTCTGAAAAACTAATTTTTTAATATATATTTAAAACGATACATTTGAAGAGAGTATAGTTTATGCACGCTGAGAGACAGCAGCAGACTTTTCAGGTTATAACGACCGGTTCGGAGACCATATCATCGCTTTTGCGTCCGCCATTCAATTCGCACTTAATGTCCGGTGTGTAAATCTTACATGCATGAGTCGGTTTTCTATAGGATGTGTAGCAGAGCAAAGGTCACATAATATATCTCTACAGGGGTATAGTAGGAATTCACTATTATATATATATCAACACTATAAGCCACACGAAGTGACAAGATGAGTCATTCAGGAGGTACGATGAGGTGTTGAGGAGGTAATGAGGAGGCATGAGGAGGTACGAGGAGGTTATGAGGATGGTCACTTCTCGTGGCTTATAGTGTTGATATATATGATAGTGATTTGGTACAGACGGCGAGGTCAGTTGCTAATAAAGCGAGACCGTTATCTCACTATGGAGAGTAACGACAAGAACATCATATTTCATTGTAGGAAATGTGGTTACGTTTTTAGCTCGACTATTCGAAGAATAAGGAGGCTATTGCACTCGCCGCGTCGGCGTCGGCGTCTGCGTTGGTTAAAGTTTTTTATAAAGTCAAATATCTTGAATACTATCAAAGGTATTGACTTCAAACTCAAACTATATGTTTACCATCAACATCTACACCTGAGGAAACAATCTCCATAACTATGTTTTGATTTTTGACAGATTTATGCCCCTTTTTAACTTAGAAGTTTTGGTTAAAGTTTTTTATAAATTCAAATATCTTGAATACTATCAAAGGTATTGACTTCAAACTCAAAGTATGTGTCTACCATCAACATCTACACCTGATAAACAATCCCCATAACTCTGTTTTGAATTTTGACAGATTTATGCCCCTTTTTAATTTAGAATTTTTGGTTAAATTTGGTTAAATTCATATATCTTGAATACTATCAAAGGTATTGACTTGAAACTCAAACTATATGTATACCATCAACAATTAAACCAGAGGAAACAATCCCCATAACTCTGTTTTGATTTATGACATATTTATGCTCCTTTTTAACTTAGAATTTTTGGTAAAAGATTTTATAAATTCAAATATTTTGAATACTTTCAAAGGTATTGACTTGAAACTCAAATTATGTGTCCACCATCAACATCTTCACCTGAGGAAACAATCCCCATAACTCTGTTTTGATTTTTGTTAGATTTATGCCCCTTTTAAACTTAGAATTTTAAGTTAAAGATTTTTATAAAGTCAAATATCTTGAATACTATCAAACGTATTGACTTGAAACTTAAAATATAGGTTTAATTACTATCAACATCTTCACCAATGTTTTTGATTTTTGACATATTTATGCCCCTTTTTAACTTAGAATTCTGTCACAGTTTTTACCAGACTATTATTAGAAATACTCGAAATGGCTTACTTTTGAAATGTCATAGAATAATTATGCAGCATGCAGTGGTCATGCTTTTTTAATTTTATACATATCAAGTTTGAAACGTTACAAAGTTATTCATGATCAAATATACAAGGTGATGTATTTCTTTGAAATTATTGCCCCTCCTCCCCCCAGTTGGCTTACATAATCCAGAGTAAGGCTTTGCACGTAATGTTCATTTACAAAGGTCTTTGAACAAGTTTCATATCTTTGACCTTAATTCTTATAGACAATTACACAATACACCTGTTCTTAGACAAAAAAAACCCATTTTACTAACAAGCTTTCGAATAGTCGAGCGTGCTGTCATGAGACAGCTCTTGTTTTTTTTGCTTTGGAGAAACCTATTACACCACTATCAGAGTATGGCATACATGCGAGTTTTATTCAAATATCTGTGTATGCTGCGACTGCGTGTTTGAAAACCGTAAGGCATTTCTCAAGCATGTGAAAATGAAAGCCTCGGAGGTAGTGAGGAGAAACAGACCAATGCAAACGGATTCTAACCTTTTAGGGATATCTAAGGGAGGTAAAAGTCGTTTGGTTCGGTCTCCTGAATGTTTGCGGCTATATGTGTCAAAATGTTTTATTCGAGTTCTATCCATATGGCACTGGTTTCTGCAAATGAGACATGTATGTTGATATTTTGGATTATTTCATTTCAAATTTGGGGTATGCCGTCGAAATCATACAAGTAATACTGGACTTTAATGAGCATCCCAATGACCAATAAATGGAACCTACCCATTGTAAAATTCCAAATGAAACACTTATAAAAGATAGGACGGTTTATTCAAGCGTATAATGCAATGAAAATAAAACAAACTTTTGCGTATATTTCTCAACATACATGTAGATTAATCAAATATTTTTTTTTTAAAGTTGATAACTAATATATTTCGAAAGGACATCAACTGCATACTTATAAAAAACACAAACAGGTATTAAATAACAAGCGAGATTGTCATGGTGACACGATTAAATTACATATTTTTGAAAGAATACCAAGCACACACAAACCGCAAGCCTTTTCTTTGAATAGCGTTAATTTTAGTGGAGTGAGCGCTGTAGGAAAACATTAATTTAATCTTGCGTATATTTTAAATGAATAGTTTTAGATAAAAGCTTATTACTTGATTTAAACTCTTGCTTGTTGCTAGACGTTTTTATATACCCTTAGTTAAATGGTAAACACCACCTATTGGAAAAATGACCGAGAAAGAGAAGTCACAAAGCAACTTCTGTGTTTATTAGCTACATTTATTTTTTTCTTCTAAATTATCTACATTTCTTTAATATAAAAGCGTGAGTTTTAATAAAACAGACACAAGTTTTGCTCTTTCCATATGGAACAAATGAATGAAGTCAGTCAATTCGTTGATAGAAATGTCACAGATCATAAAGTTTTTTTTATACAAAAGACACGCAGCTCACTTTAGCTTCGACAATATCGTGTTACTATTAGCCGAACAAGTTTGACAGTCCTGTTATACATGTATCACTCTAACTCAGTATCTTCCATTTGTTCCGTATCTTCTTCCTCTTCCAACTGTGGAGTGACGTAATTGTCCAGCACTTTATCAAACAGAAATCTCCGTTTAAGAATGGCGTACTTTAAGGCTTCCTCCCCTTCGTAGTGTTCTGTTGCAATTAGTTGATTGACTGTCTTCTTTATCGCTTTATAGATGGGATCCTTCTTCATAGCATCGAACCACACCAGTTTTCTACCGAAAATGTTCATCATGGCTTTCATGTAAGTGCTTTTCATGTCCTCAAAGACATTTTCTCTGGCTTCACTTTCACTGATCTCGGTATCTTCTTCAATAAGCTCCTTCACTTCGGTTTCATACTGCGACTGGCACTTATCAAACGCTTCCTCTACAATGTATTCCCAAGGGTCAATATCCAAACTCTTCTCAGATGTTACAGACATATCGTCGTCGCTGTTATCAGAATTGTTTTCATTAACAGGTCCAAAAATGTCCTCTTGTACAGAAATGTCTGACATCACGTCTTCCTCTGAATCTTCGTCCGGATGTGCAGACCTTTTATGCCGCAACATATTATCCCGTCTTCTAAATACTTTGAAACATATATCACATTCAAACATCGCGCTTGAAGGCTAAACTGCAAATGAGGAGTCATGTAAGTGTTCAGTTTAATACCTGTCCAATAGTAGTGATGTTTTCATCTTCTTTTGAGGTCTGCTTCGGCTTTCTGCTCGCAGATGGTGCCCTCTGCCTAAGTTTCTTGGTACTCTTGTTACTAATACCATCTAACTTCCCTATGGAACCTTTACGCTTCCGCGTTTTACTGACTTCTTTCATTCGTTGCAATTCCAGAACGATTAATGACACTTTAGGTTTGGACTGACGATCAAGCATACTCTTAGCTATAGCTGTCGTCTGCTCCGCTGGGAGGACCATCCGTATATACATTTCAGAATGAGGCACATGGCTTTTACGAGATGCGCTCCTATTAAACTTCCTCTTTACTCTCTTTTCTTTTGTATCGAATATATCCATTTTTCTCAAGTGTGCGTCTTCACTTCTTGACATCCAAGCAATCACTGAAGTAAAAAATGTCATTCTGTTTATTTATCGTTTAAGACTCAAGCTTTAAGACGTTTAAAAACCACCGTTGCAGTAATATCGATATTCACACGTAAATAGGTATATATCCTACTTACTACCAGTTTATCTATCAGTTCGACCTTAGTGTTCACTTATCTTACTCTCCTCTCTCCTCCTCCTACCTCCCTTTTCCCTCCTCCTTCCTCCTCTCCCCCTCACCTTTCCTCCTCTTACCTCATTTTCTATCTTTTGCCTTATTTTTCCCCTCTTTCCATCGTCACTATTTTCACTTTGAGAGAGGTGATATACATATCGACTGATGAAAACGGGACCAGTCCTAAAGTTGACAATGTTTGCTACAGTATCTCGCGACTTTGCACTTCTCACAGCATTCGAGCGGTACTTCAATCTTGTCACACGCCCAGCATGCTGTGTTGGATGGTAACTGAAGTGGCGCCAAATCCATGCTATAGTTTGAGTTTGAGAAATTCGACATGTCTCGATTATAACGTTACATCTTGAACTTATTTTGAGATAACACTATGGTCTTATCCGTATTACGTAGCATGCAACGAAAAGCTGAAACCTCTAGAGGGCTCGTCAAAATATCGGTCAGTGTATTTATCGTTTAAGACTTTACCTTCAAAAAGCAATTTCCGTTAATCTTACAGTTTTCTTCCCAGCATATGTTTCAGATGCCTCAAAAATGTTCTTTGGTCCTGAAACGCTTTTTCGCAGCACACGCATATGTAAGAATAATACTCACTTGTATGCCACACTCTTAAATGGAGTCCTTCTTAAGTTTATGATTCAAATATGGTTAACTCCTCGGAGGTAAGGGAGTGCCCCCAAACGTGTCTGACACCACCCCCTACCGCAGGGGGCACTCCGAGACATGAAATAAGAAATAGTTTAGCAAGGCGAATCGAAGGAGCGTCAAATTGCTGAGAACATTTTTTATCAGAAATAACTGGGTGTTTTATCAGAAAGTGAACTACAAACATCTTTTTAAATAAAATTTGAATCAAGAGAAAAATTATTTAAAATAAATTTCATTTTCGGGCTTTGATGGTCATACAATGTACCAGCCTCTGAATTCCTTTAATATCATTTTTGAAGTTTTAAAGTGCATAATGAATAGACAATGCACCGACGCTACTGAGCATGTTTCAATAAACGGTTCAAATGATTTAAAGAATATTTCTAAACATATTTGTTTTTGAAACTTAATTCCCATGTCATTTTATTGGTTACACAAAGGTGGGGAAACCATCTTCATTGTTTACTAACCTAAAGACCCATGCTTCAAATCACTTGTTGGAGTTATACCGACTTTAATGACGAAACATATACAAATATTTATTAATTGTTCGGTGCTCCAGATACGGCGCCCGTGAAGTGACATGTGACACTTTTTTTTTATTTCGTAATTACGAAATACATTTCGTATAAACGAAATAAGATTTCGTAAAAACGAAATAAGATTTCGTAAAAACGAAATGTTATTTCGTAAAAACGAAATCTTATTTCGTAAAAACGAAATGTTATGACGTAAAAACGAAATGTTATTTCGTAAAAACGAAATCTTATTTCGTAAAAACGAAATGTTATTTCGTAAAAACGAAATGTATTTCGTAATTACGAAATAACATTTCGTTTTTACGAAATAACATTTCGTTTTTACGAAATAAGATTTCGATTTTACGAAATATATTTAATTCGTTTTTACGAAATCTTATTTCGTTTAAACGAAATGTTATTTCGTAAAAACGAAATCTTATTTCGTTTTTACGAAATGTATTTCGTAATTACGAAATGTTATTTCGTTTTTACGAAATGTTATTTCGTTTTTACGAAATCTTATTTCGTAATTACGAAATACATTTCGTAAAAACGAAATCTTATTTCGTAAAAACGAAATGTTATTTCGTAAAAACGAAATCTTATTTCGTAAAAACGAAATCTTATTTCGTAATTACGAAATCTTATTTCGTAATTACGAAATAACATTTCGTTTTTACGAAATAACATTTCGTTTTTACGAAATAACATTTCGTTTTTACGAAATGTATTTCGTAATTACGAAATAAGATTTCGTAAAAACGAAATAAGATTTCGTAAAAACGAAATAACATTTCGTAATTACGAAATACATTTCGTAAAAACGAAATAAGATTTCGTAAAAACGAAATAACATTTCGTTTAAACGAAATAACATTTCATGAAAAAGAATTAAATATATTTCGTAAAATCGAAATCTTATTTCGTAAAAACGAAATGTTATTTCGTAAAAACGAAATGTTATTTCGTAATTACGAAATACATTTCGTTTTTACGAAATAAGATTTCGTTTTTACGAAATAAGATTTCGTTTTTACGAAATAAGATTTCGTTTTTACGAAATAACATTTCGTTTTTACGAAATAACATTTCGTTTTAACGAAATCTTATTTCGTTTATACGAAATGTATTTCGTAATTACGAAATAAAAAAAAAGTGTCACATGTCACTTCACGGGCGCCGTATCCAGACGTCTGCAAACAATATAAAATATCAAAGATATATTTTAGTATATCAACTCATATTGTAATATATTGATGGTCAAACGGCAAGTGCAACGATGCAGTGCACCTTTGTAATCGGTACAACACAACATTAGTTGACATAATAAAAAGAAATGTGTGGAGGGATGAAACATAAACAACAACCAGTATTAATACATTATAACTTTAGATATTAATTAACAGAAGAGTTTGATACCCCATGATAATATGTTACGAAGAAAGACGTTCTATCAGAAAATTTGACAGTTATTATACCCCCGCACACAAATTGTAAGGGGGGAAGCTTAACTGGATACAGCTTGTCCGTCTGTCTGTAAACGCAATCTTGCGGACGCTTAATCTCCAAAAGCCCTTGTCAGAATTGAATGAAACTTCATAGAAGTGATAAGTACCATGCCTGGTCAAATAATTAAAGCATCAAATGTTACATAGATTTTTTTATACTGTGACAGTGCGATGTTCCGGTAGGGGGGTATTCATCACCTTCAGTGATAGTTCTAGTTTGTAAAATAAAAACACTCTGAAACTGGCTCTTTAATCGAAAGTATCAAAATCGATATTGTAAAATACAAGAAACGCTGCCTAACAACACAAGAGACATAAATACGAGAGTCGTGCATACATTGACATTTTTAGAATAAATATAAAACAAATACAATATTTATTTATTGCCGGATATGGTTTAAACATGTACCACAAGTTATGCATAGCTTTTTACCGACTTACAGCATCAGCTTATTTTTATATAGCACGAGTAAAATAATAGTGATCATGGGACTTTAAAATTCTATGCACTAGTATCACAGAATACGTAGACTTTGTAACATGCTCATTCTGACAAGTAAAACAAAAAAGAGTACTTTGATTTGGTTTTTCTTATTATCGTATTTCACAAAATACGTAGACTTTGTAACATGCTCATTCTGACAAGTAAAACAAAAAAGAGTACTTTGATTTGGTTTTTCTTATTATCGTATTTCACAAAACAAAAGTGCTTAACGTATTTTTGCATGTAGCCAAATATGGAGACATATTGCATGTAACCAAATAAGAAAACGTACTGCATGCACTGGTCAATGATCCGTGTTTACAAATGTCGTGATTACTTTACCATGTAGATATATTTGCAACAGTGAATTTAAAGTCAAAGGATGCGACAGGACGTTAATATACATTGAAAGTTACCCACATCATACCACTTTATACACATGGCAGTTGCGCGTCGTTTGTGTATATACAAAAAGGGAATTTCAGTTAAACTGACACACTGATTCATTATGAGATACATTAAAATTTCATAGTTCACGTGTGAATAATCAATATTAAGTCGCTATAACCAAATTATAGATTTTGGTACTTAAAATTCAATGGCTAGAAAGAATATACAAGTCGTACCGGTATTTGTTTGGAGCGACGTGTTGTCCAGAATAGATCATGTTCAAAAAAAGAAACATGAAATATCTTGAAAAAAAGATAGATGGCTATGATGAAATTATATTACGCATACGAGATTGCGTATGCAGAAAATGCCCTATAAAGCTCTTATAGAAAACCAAGCAGCCTCTTTAAGGACATAATTTCTGCAAGATTTAAAGTTGATATTTTGTGTCAAAAGAAATCGAATTCTGAATACTGATTACATGTACTTATTTCAATGGGTTTAATATGTTTTTTATGTATAGTTTATTTACCTGTGCATACAACCTTCCTTACGTATGGTGCTATGTTTTAAGTGTTGAATTTGATTAAAACTTTTAGCTGAGTCATTGTGTTTGGCATATTCATTTTAGACACAAAAGTTAATTATAAAGTTTCAAAGACAGTAGCGAGGATTCGAACCTATATAGAACTGTGACCTTTACCTCGTGATAAATTTATATTTTACCAATATATATGACACTACATTGACAACACTGCGCTCGGGGTGGGGGGCTTTTTCTCGGCTACAGCAAGAAACGTTGAAAAATTGATGAATTTAACACAAGGCAGAAACCGTTGACCCGAACCTGGTGTACCATGTGTCGACATCAACTAGGAAATGTAAAGTAGGATCACATTAGATCACTCAGCTGTCGAAACAACCCCAGCGAAGGAGTTGCTTAAAATATTGTTATCTGAGCACCTAGTCTACACCATACATGGACAATGTTTACGTATAAATCTTTTGCGAGACAGAAACCAAGATTCGAACGCAGACATACATAGCAATCCTAGAAGACATTAAAATTATCCAAGGGTTCAACCTTGCAAATAATTTTAGCAAATATGAAAGGATTATAATTATATACCACTATTATGTCCACTATTCTACTGAACGTGAAGGTTGCCTGATTGTTTGATGTGCTACGTTGACTGATAAATGAACAACACAAGCATTGGCTAGAAACCTATACTTTTTCATAAGCTTCATACAGAAAAATCAAATAAATCACGTTGATGTGCCTTTCATTGTTATTCAATATTGTACATGAATTCATGAATGCCTTTGCGTGTCTTGAGTTTTTTATGTCAATTCATGATGGCGTCGAAATGACAAAAAATATGTAAGACTTGTATCTTTTGGTCATTTATTTAGAGATTTAGGATTTCCTGTCGTAACACCGGCTCACCTCATGTAATATAATGCCTTGTTTGTATGTGTTCGCGTACACACCACTTTTTTCTAAACATGTAGATTATTTCAGTTTTGTACAGGCGAGCAGTATTTCCATCAACATGTTGATGAACTAGTTTTAGACCCCTGTTGTCCTCTATGGATTATCAGCGTTGCTATGCTGTATTTGTATTAAAAAGTTTGCAAACATATCGACGAAAAGACAGTGTCTTATAATCTATTTATACTATAAATATGTATAGATTCAAAAGATATGTTATTATATTTTTGTTTTTGTTTTGACAGTAAAGTATGCAGATGAAATAACAAAAACCTTAACAAAAACAAAACTAAACAAAAATACCACAACACTGGTAGGTATCGCTAACTTAGTTGCTATACAACATAATACAAGCAAGAAACCAACGAACAAAAAACAGGAAGCTCTCCTTTCTGACAATGCACATGAATTGAAAGTGTGTCATATAGATCTATTTACATTGGTTTATCTTTGATTAAGGAAACTTATATTGCAACTAAATAATCAAAACTTTGAAGCCGATAATGTTACCCTTTAAACTTTGGTAAAACGAACGGAGGAAAATCAACACAAGAGATATTGCTTTTGCAGACATTAACAAGATCAGTTCATAAACATTACAATTTCAGGTAACAAATTGAAAGCGTATCTAACGAAGAAACATGAATGAAATTTTTGTGATGTTTTTCTTTTGACGCTGGTACATAACACAAAACAACGAAATCAAGAAGACGAAAAAATGTGTCCCTTAACGTTGTTACAAGACTGAAGATCTGGGTGATATAACATCAAGACTTGTGATGTATCCTCAGATAAACCACGTCAAACGCCAAGTTTAAGTTATTTATTTATTGTTAACTTATCTCTACATCACATACATCAGTAAACTTAAAACGCGAACAGCCATTCTGAATAAGAGCAAACAAACAGAACACAATAGACAGCTGTATCAGTATGAATATAGATACATGTATATACAAAACAGAACAAGGAAGTACAGTTTTTTAAGTGATATTACCGTTTAAAGTGAACATCAAAATTTTAAATGAAACATTAATCAGTGATTTATACTCCTAGAATAATAAACATTCCCATAGTTAAAACCCAAAAATAATGGTATGTATTACAGTTTCATTCACATTGAATATATCTCGGAAATATGTAAAAATCTTTTTTGACTATCCTAGTCAAAAATAAAAAAATCTACCCCTTCGGTTAAGTTTATCTTAATTTGTATTCGTCTATAACAGAAATAACTTGGTTAAACTTATTTCTTATATGTTTTTAAAGCATCCACTGTATTTTGAGCATCTTTCTTAACTATAAAACATTGTGTTCATTTTGAAGGGTATATAACTTTAATAATTTTACAGTGACGCATCAGAATAGTGAACGAGCATTGTGTATTTTGTTATAGACTACTTTAAATGATTATAAACGATAACATTTAAAATATGAAGTTCTTCTTTAAATCTTCTGTTGTACGCCTACTTTGAAAAAAATACATGCAATGGTTGTTTACTTGTGTTTATGTCAATGTTACATTATCCTAAATCTGCTGTTGCAGCTCAGTTACAACAAAACAGCATGAAGTGCTTTCAGATATATATGTTTTATTCTGACTTTTGAACTATTTTGTGTCGGAAGATTTCAGAATAGTGTAATTAAAATTAAGTATAAGAAAACAGCGTTCAAAACTCCAGAATTAGTTGTGCTTTCAGACACCTAAAATGCACTTAATGCCCTTATATTAGATTTAATACTGTGACATTGACTTTTAATAACAAGTGAATAGAAATAATTAGTTTCATACCAAAGACAAAGACAGGATATGACAAAACAAAGATCTTGAAAGTCTCATATAAAATATAGGTTTGTACATTTTGAGAAATAGTGTGTGTTGCCGTATACTTCTGAACTTGCCTGCTACATTTGCTCATAGTTGGTGGATTCATTCTTCTGTATGAAAGTATTGTTGTTTGTATATTGTTACGAATTAATGATCGTGTTCATGTAAATTCGCGAACAAGGCTGATTCGGCTTAAGTAATCATCATTTTACAATACAACGGCACAGCATGACTTGACATTTAAAGTTTACAACATAAAAAGGGGACTATTCGTACTGTATGTTACTATTTTCTACCCCCACTAACAAAAACGAAATTTATTTCAAATTAAACGGTGAAATGTCTTTGCACACTAGTCGTATAACAGATGTAGATTATAAAATATATTTAGTTTAACGTGTTTGGAATAGCGTCCATTAGACCCCCACTACCTTAAATGTTTTTTCTTTTAAGACACCACAGCCGATATGTGCTAAGTTCGTCCTGTTCGTTGTCATAGCTTTTTTCAAACATGAAGTTTTAAATGCTTATGTGTTTGAAAATACTGCGATATGTTTTTAAACTGAACTTCCGATATTACGAATGACTTTTCTATGGAACATACATATCTATCTCTCCTGATAAATGATGGAAATATATCGATATAGTGGAGATATGTAACATCAGGAATAACAAACTGAAAGGGCTAGGTAACACACTTTAAACGTACTAAGTTAAAGTTCCGTTTCAAAAGAAAATATGGAATATTCTTTATCTAACCAAGATATCCGCGCTCCTCACTTTGCTGCGTTATAACATTGAAAACAATTTATTAAACACACAGGTGCACACTGATAAGGCTACATAATCTTTTTTTCACTTGAAAACCCAATAAAATACTTTTGATATTTATGTCATATGTAACACGTGTGCACATGTTTGACATATTTGAGCAGTTGTGGCTATGTCTTGTGATCTAGCCCCGTTTGACAACCACTTTTTTAACCGGACAGCTGTTCCCTTGCGGATTCCTAACCAACTACATATTTCTTATGCAAGAATATGAAAGCATTGTTATAACAAGAGCTGTCCATAAGACAGCAAGCTCGACAATTGTAGGTGCTTGCTAATAAAACAAACAAAACTTTTATCAGAAAAATAGCAAAACAAAGTTCTGCTGACTCTTTAAGTATAAATAAGGAAATTTGAATCATAAAAAAAGTCAAAATCTATCACTATATATATAATATTTGGTAAATTAATTGTTTGATACAAAATGTACGCCTGGACACTATTGTCAAGTTTGATATAACTACCATAAGTGGTTACTGAGATATGTGCAAATAGTACCTAGCATGCAAAACTTAAACCAAATTTTCAAAGTCAAACAAGGGCAATAACTTGTGCTAAATTTATACAAGATTTATCTGACTTGACCGTGTGGCACCCCTAAAAACATTAACAAAGTTTCAAGTCAATATCATAAATGATTACTGATATAAGTGCATGATAGTACCTAGCATGCAAAACTTTAACCAAATTTTCAGAGTCAAACAGGGGCCATAATTTGTATTAAATTTATAAAGTACTATCTGACTTGACTGTGTGACAACCCCTAAATACATTAATGAAGTTTCAAGTCAATATGTGCATGATAGTACCTAGCATGCAAGACTTTAACCAAATTTTCATAATCAAACAAGGGCCATAATTTGTACTAAATTTATACAAGAGTTATCTGACTTGACTGTGTGACAACCCCTAAATACATTAATGAAGTTTCAAGTCAATATCATATGTGTGCATGATATTACCTAGCATGCAAAACTTAAACCAAATTTTCATTATCAAACAAGGGCCATAATTTGTACTAAATTTATACAAGAGTTATCTGACTTGATTGTGTGACACAAAAAGACATTAACACAGTTTCAAGTCAATATCATAAGTGGTTACTGAGATATGTGCATGATAGTTCCTAGCAGGCAAAACTTTAACCAGAGCTGCAACGCCGACGCCACCGCCAACGCCGACGCTCAAGTAACTGTTATAGCTCTCCATAATCTCTGAATAGTCGAGCTAATAAAAGAAGAAGTAAATAATCATAATCATAATTTTCGGTACGACAGTGACTTGCCTGCAGTGATTACCAATACACGGCGGGTCACATTCTTATTATGAGATATGCTTAAAGTGCTATCATCTGCCTCAAAATATGTCTTGAGATCTAGCACTTCATGACAGGCTTAACGCTGTTTATAATGTTAACAGTACATGAAGGGACGGATACTGTCAAGAAAGCTAACACTACATGACGGGCTTGACACTGTCTAGGATGCTAACGCTACACGGCGGGCTTAAGGTAGGTCAGTACCTGTCGTCCGTAAAGTTAAAAGTTCTCACATTTGTTTGAAATTTGGTACATGTGTATATTGTGCCCATCTGCGTTGCATGGTAACGTTTTTATTCACATGACGTCACGTGACGTCATTTAACAACGCGATCTGGCGACAGCGTACCGGAAGCATACCGTCATGTGGTTATTGTTATGTTATTTTGTCATTTGTGGACCGACTTTTAATTTTCAATTTTTGCTATAATACTTTTAAAAAATTCTATCAATCGATGTGCAAACAATTACATTTAATTCAAGAAAATATTACATTTTCGTCGAAAATGTACAGAAAAGGGTCAGAAACGATTATAAAAACGTCATTTTTCTGCTCCATGAATTTTGGCATTGGCAAATTAATAACACAAAAAAACTAGACGGTGCACGTTTTTTAAATTTTGACAATTTACTATTTTTGACATTTGAAACTGAATAATTGAATAAAAATGGGATGTGTTCGACTTAGATTTTTCAGTAAGCGCTCTTTAATGCCACTATAACGTGAAAAGGTGATGCCGCTTCTAGGCATGAGTATTTCTGAGTAAAGTGATCGTTTACGTTAACGCAGTGAGCATGTCAAACAGTCACTGGACTCATTTTTAATACGTAACTTCCGAAAACTCCAATATTTTAAAGGATGGAACAAGCAAGTTCTCAATAACTCAATCATTACCTATATATTTATGGCAAAATACTCTACCAGCCTACTATTTCTTGAGTGTTGTCTCACAGAAGCTGTTTTAAACGGTTTTCACAAGTTCTCGAAAATAAAAGTCTTAAATGTTGCGAGTTAAACTTCTCCTGACAACTCAGCAGACCGAATGATTATAACCAACCGACCCAAGAATAAGAAGTGTCCTCTTCAAAGGACCATGTGTAATAGCAAAGGCAGATATGATGTTACCTATGCTTGATACACGTACTTGCAAACATCAAACCTGTCATTATAAAGAAGTAAAGGTACATTTCCATTTTTTTCCAAATAAAAGCCTTTACTTACAATTCAATGTTCGGTAGTTATCTCAAACACTTAAAATTCCTGAACGGCTCGTCGAATTTGACAAGTATTTTCTGGGTAAATCTCACGGACATTTTTTGAAGAAATCCCCTTTGACAGTTACACTTGTTGCAGAAAAGTAATGAGCATCAACAGAGCATACATATGTGCTTGCAATATTTTGAACGCTGCCTTAGACCTACATGTATTATTGTTATTGGTTGTGGAAAAAATGCGGTGGCTCCCACAGACCCTCTCTCGTTGATAACTCTAGGGAGAAGAACAATCAGCCATTTATAGCGAAACGAGTATTTCAATACTCAATTCGGCGTTTACAGTTATAAAATAGAAAGAATCGTTAATATTTTGACTCAAAAGAGAAAACACCTTTATCTGTGTAACTTAAAATACAAAGTCTTCTTTGTAATTCGACTAGAAGTTACTGCTAATTAAAAACGTAAAGAGTCTATGTATCAGTGCCAGATGAGGTTTTCTGGGGGTTTGCATTTTTTGATAGTGCATTGTTTCAAAAAGAAAAACTGCACTTTTTAAGTACATAATTCCTCTAGTTATAGCATAGCATTACTTTATAGCAAGCATGCCATCCCACTGACACAAACGTTTCATGTTTCATAAACTATTACTCTGTATCATCTATGTTAAGGGAAGAGCTACTCTGTGGATGCAGCGTCCCCTTTTCACTGTGTCTTGCAACTTTTAGGTGATATATGAAAGGACACTATATCGGAAAACATTTTCTTGCATATCGGATCAGCATTTCAGGTCATTTTACCAATGCCGTAAAAATCGGTCTGGCACCCTCCTATGCCAGACGACTCTCGTTACATTATAAACATTGTGACATCACTTTCCCAAACACAACGTCTGTATTTCGTTTGTTTTATATGAAAATGCATCATTTCGATTAGTTTGAACATAGAAATCTTCTTTAAAGTGCAAGACGGTATGCAAGAAAAAATTTCATACAAAACAGTTACCCTCAGTGACGGATATTTCGTTCTGAACCTCGTGCTCATGACAGAAACTATTATTGTTCTACAATGTGTCTTTACTAATATTAAACAGTCACTGAGATCAATTTGTAAGTTATGCACTGATTTACCCGCCTAGCTTCGTCTTTCCGTAATTTTGAAGAACAAAAAAATTGTACAACAGATTTATCATAAAGTTAATTTTGCCATTCGACCCTAATGATATTTCAAACATTGTTAAAACGAATTGACCCCAAAATTAATGGAATGAAAACAAAACTCCTACGTTCGACGAATCGCCAAAAGTATCTTCCATTTTGGACGCGTATGAAAATCGGGTTTAATACGGAATGCAAAAGTGGCCATAACGTATAAAACGTATTTAATGCATATACAGTTTTTCAGGATATAAACGGATATAAACTAAAAGTATCCTATTCCCTTTCAAACATTTTAACCATGACAAGTTATGTTTTATTGTAGTACAATGGTTTACGATGCTTTTAAAAGATGACTTGTTATATCAGATTCGAAGATCAGAATTTTAATTATGTTTGCATACAGACTGCCTCGGATCGCAATAAAAATCTCTTAAATTTCGATTGCTTTGTGCTCAAATAAGAACGTTTAGATAATGATGCTATTCTAGTCACAAATGGTGCAGCTATCAAATAATGAAATTCAATATATTTGATAAAGAATCATTTTTAAATTAAAGATGGTGCAGAAGTTTATACCACAAAATCTACATCCTTTTGTATATATTATTACATGAACGTGCATAATTAGATCCGTGTTTGATACATAAATTAAAATATGATGAATCAGTTTTCAAATTTTATAATCCTATTCTTCACATCTGCGACACACTCGGAAAATATGGTCGTACAAACCATGTACTAATCCGCAAAAGTATGTGTAGACAAAGACATAACGTGTAACATTTATTTTAGACAAACTATATTTCATAGTTATAACAATATAATATTGACTGCAAAAATCGTTGAACCGTTAATAATAAGATCACCGTAGTTTTATGATGTAGCTCTCGGAACACTATGGAGGAAGAATTGACAACGCCAAAAAATAACATAAAAAGAAATTCAATACATCTAAATTGAAACTTGTGGGAAATTGTATGCAAAGAATACTGTGTGCTTTAGCACAATTCATGCTTTACAGTTAAACCTGTGATTACAGACCACTGGCAGGAAAACGATTAAGATTAAGCGGGTATTGCATTTTTCAAAGCCCGATCATTTGATATACAAAATCGAACCTTATAACTTTGATTATTGCTCTAGTTACATCACATTTTGACGGCCGTCTTTGGCAATTTTTTTCATATTGTCCGTTCGTATCTGGGATCCAAACGCTTATCTAAAAAAATGTGAGATTATAGCAGCTTGGCAATCTCTTCATTAACTTAATCACACGAGAGAGTCGACTTTCCCGTGCATGTATATTAAAACACTATATATCGCAAGCCATTTTACTATTCCTAAAAGAGATATCTCTCCAATTTCAAAGAGGTATCGTTCGTTCCAATACAAATATCTCTTTCACGCCGAGAGATATCTTTGTATCACAGAAAGATATCTACTGAATATTAAAAGATATCTCTTTTACTTACAGAGATCTCTGTTTAACATCAATAGAGATATTTTTATACTTTTGAGAGTTATCTCTCAATTTTAAACAGATATCTCTTTTTCATAGATATCATTTAAAGTAGGAGAGAACTTTATTACACTCAAATATATCTCTTTAGAATTAAGAAATATGTTTCAAAAGACGAAAGATATTTCTAGTTAAAAAAGATATCTCCTAATTTACAGAGATTCCTAAGTTTAAGATATATCTTCCCTATTTTAGGAGATACCTCTTTGCAATCAGAGAGATATCTCCTTTGGGGTTGAATAGTAGAAGAGATATCGCTCTTATTTCTAGAGATATCTTTCATTTTGATAAAGATATCTCTTTAACACTGAGATATATCTTTGTATCACAGAAATATATCTCCTGAACTTTAAGAAATATCACTTGATCAATTGAGTTTATTTTGCTTAAAGAAAAGTAATAAAATAAAATAAAAGGCCGACTTGCATTCTTTCCACAAAAAAGTGGTATTTTGACAAGTTTCAGGAAGTAACACTTTGAGTCGTAACTGTACATGTAATTCAAAATTGAGGAATTGAAAATTCAAAGTCACCAGCAAGAATGATGTTACTTGAGTTAAGGAACCGCTTTAAGTTTCTGGGATTATCTCTGTTCATATATATACATGTACCATCAAATGTGTGCAGTTAAAAAACTGTCAACGTATTCGACTTTCGGACAAGATGATTAGAATGTTTTTCATTTCTTGCCGTAACAAAAAAAGCCACGATAGAATGCATACTTATAACAAATATCAAATAAAACCACCCAAAACATCCCTGTAAAGTTTGAACAAAATTTATCATTTAGTTTTAAAATAGGAGATGCCGCGAAAGTGAGACGAAATATTTGACTGACGGACGGATGACAGCGCACGATGGACGGCGAATGATGGGAGAGGTCACTGCGTGTTCAGGGTTAACTATACAGGAGAAAGGCAATTTATGCGAAAGAATTCAGTGCTAACTTGCGAAAACCAATGATACACCTATATATAACTTACGAGTGCGCTATTTACGAATAATAAGACATAACGGTCACCTTAGAGCTAGTGAAATATGGTGACTATAAGTCAATCGTAACATTCATAAGGAACGACTTACGAATTTTCTATTTACCGGCCGCTGATCACAAATTAGCAGGACGTTTCCGTGCCTTGATTTGAAATCAGCAATTTCACGTTTTGGAATATTTGTGTAATAATGTGGTTGCATATTTCTGCCACGAGATGGCGAAATAGCTATCACGATAATGTCAAACATTATCTAGATTATTCGAAGTTTTATATCTTACAGTTTCAAGTTTTAAAAAAGAAGTTATTTCGATAGTTCTAAACCATGGAAAACATTCTGAATGATGTTCGGCTGCTTCACCAACTTTGCCAACCAGCATCGATATAATCATGCCTTCCGTTTGGGCCGTTGTAATATTTTGTATATACATGTATACTCCAGCTCATCTCACAACGGCTGTAAACTTATTTATATAAATAGCACTGTGAAATAATAAACAAATGATACTATCTTAAGAAGATAGATAAAACGTTACGAATATTATTAAAAGTTTAGAAGGTCATTCCATTCTGTTTTGTTGTGTTGTGTCATTATTTGTTGACTTTTCAGGACTATACATGGCCTTCTACGTCGTAAAAAAGATGAATCCTTGTTTATACAGACCTGGAGAAATCAATTATTTGATCATATTTATATCGCAACGGGGAGTATGGCGCTTCCGTGTTAAAAGAATACATGTACAGAGGATTAAATGATTAGTGACATACATGAATTGTCACGAACTGAACGTCCTCTCTCAAACCACAGACACTTGGGTTCCGTATCTCGATATTCTGTCCGTTGATTGACTTAACCTGTTCAGTGTGTATACTGGGTTGTTTTAGTATGTGAATATGCAAAAACAAATACAGGAGAGACATTGTTGGGCAAGAATAGCGAGATACGGAACCCAGTTGTCTATACGTGTCTCAAACGTCGTTCTTTTGGCGTTCAAGTGGTATTATTCACGCGTTATTTGTGAAAAAACTAAGTCGAAGACATCCCGTTTTTATTTCATTAATAATTGTGTTCAAATATCATTAAATGAACACTGTCAAAATTATATTAACATTTACCGTCCCGATTTTGATTTTTTTTGTAAAAACGATAAAAAAGCGTTGAAAAACGATGACGTTTCGAACGTTATTTCAATTGCTTAAAGCGGAATCATGACATGCTTTGTGAAAGAAGGAAAATGTATTTTACTCGTATGTATAGTACATTTTCTAATGACTTTGACAGAATTTACAGAAAGAAAATCGGTTAAATATCAATAAATCTATTTGAGAAAACTTCATGACGGAAATTGTTCCGGTACGCTGCCACTAGAGGGCGTTGTGAAATGTCGTCATGTGACGTCATGAAAATAACAGCGTAACCATGCGATGCAGATGGTCACGATATACGCATGTACCGACTACAGTAGATGGTGAAAGTTTTTAAAATTTTTACGATTTATTATTTTTGAAATCTGAAACTGAATAATTGAATAAAAATGGGATGTGTTCGGCTTAGATTTCTCAGTAAGCGCTCTTGAATAATGACACTGTAACGCGAAAAAGTGACGACGCCTCTAGGAATAGGTAAGTAAACTTTTCGTTTACGTACACGGAGTGAAAATGTCAAACAGTAACTGGACTCAATTTTTCAAACGTAACTTCCGATATCTCATCATATAAGGACGGAACAAGCAATTTCTCAATAATTCATTTATTACCTATATATTTATGGCAAATACTCTACCAGCTTACAAATTTCTTGAGTGTTGTCTCACATAAGCTGTTTTAAACGGTTTTCACAATTTCTCGAGACCAAATCTGGAATTATGAGCAAGTAAAAGTATATTTCCACATTTTTCTAGAAAGTAAACGAAAATCCTTAATGCACAACCCGTGTTGCTCAAAATTCGTGTACATGCTTGAGCCACGTTGTTTTTATCCTGGAAATGATCCCATCTAATTGCAGCTATTTGGATAATGTCGCAGTCAGTCAGGGAATTTATGTTGCTTTAAACATCTTAAAAAAAGTTCACCTAATACTTTCTTCTTGAATATGTAAAACCATTCATAAGTTTTATGTTATGATAAAGAATTCAATGATAATACTTATCAGTGTCAGAAATCCTAGATAACCTGGTGGAAGAATGCCCGCTTCGAACAAGAGTAGTAGCGTGTTCAAACCACGTCGTACCAAAGACGTGAAAATAGACAGTTAAATCAAAGAATAAAATGAGCCTTCAATTTTACAAGGTATTGCCAAATTATTTTCATATCATATAATCATAAAACTTTTGTAAATGTAGCGTGCAATTAAAACTGTTCTCCGTTCAGTGTGTGTTATTTATCAAATAATTTATAAAACGTGACAAGTATCCTGTTTTCTTTTCAAACGCATTCAAAACGAATTTTAACCATGGTAAGTGAAGTTTTATTGTAGTACAATGGTGTACTGACTTGTTATCAGATACGGAGATCACAATTGTAATTATGTTTGCATACAGACTGCAGGAAGTTTTGTGCTCAAATATGAACGTTTAAGTAATGATGTTTTTCTGCCCACAAATGGTGCAATTATCAAACGATATTATTATGGTCGTACTTCAAAATATTTAATAAAATATAATTCATTTTATTTAAGAAGGTGCAGGTGTTTATATATAAACACCTACACAAGTTAGCCGTCCCGGATTCTGTATTGTATGCTTTACCTGAAACATGCATAATTAGATCCGGGTTTGATACATGAGTCATATGACGCTTACGTGGGTATTGCAGTTTTTCTCTCCACACTCATTTGATATACAAAATCGAGCATAATAAACTTTGAATAGTGGTTTAGTTACATCACATTAAGACGACCGTCTTTGACAACTTTGTCATATTGCCCGTTCTTACCTGGGATCCAAACACTTAGCCTAAAAAATTGTCTCGGAGATTACAGCAGCTTGGCAATTCACTTGATTAAAAACTTAACCACTGAGACAGTCGACTTTCCCGTGCGTTAATTTTGCTGAAATTAAAGCCAAGTCCGACTTTCATTCTTTCCACAAAACAGTGTTATTTCAGCAAGAAACATTTCATGAGTCGTAACTGTACATGTAATTCAAAATTACGGAATTAAAAATTTAAAGTCACCTGCAAGTAGGATGATCCTGGATTTTAGGAATTGTTTAAAGTGGCAGGGATTATCTCTGTTCATATGCATTTGTATCTATCATCAAACATTTACAAAGTGAAATACTATCAAGTTTGTGCAGTTTGAAAAAAAATGTCAAAGTATTCGATTTTCGGACAAGATGATTAGAATGTTTTCCTTTTATTGTCGTAACAACAAAATAACTGCAATGATGGAATGCATTCTCATTACAAATATCAAATTAAATCACCCAAAACATCCCTGTAAAGTTGAACAATATTTATCATTTAGTTAATAGGAGATACCGCGGAAGTGTGACGAACTATTTGACAAACGGACGCATGACAGACGCACGATGGATGACGAGTGATGAGAGAGGTCACTGCGTGCTCAGGGTGAACTAAAATACAGGAGAAAGTGAATTTAAGTGCTAACTCGCGAAAACCAACGATACACCTATACAGTAAACTCCGTATATATCGACTCCGGATATAACGTAACTTCGGATATTACGAACATTTTTTGGCCCGATTTTTTCCCTCCTTTATTTAATGTAAAAATATACGGTTATATCGTACTCCGGTTATAAGGAAACTTCGGATATAAGGAACAATATTTTCTGTTGTTCGTTTGTTTAAGTAGAATTAAGTTCCTTAATTTCATTTAAACGAATGAGCAATGGCACTATGTGTGTATCAGACCGTGTCGCCCCTTGACCGCGTGAGGGCAGTGAGCTTTATAGACAGTTTTAAGTTGCAGCGTGCGTGTTGCATACATATTTCTTGCGCTTACTTGCAAATATGTTCCGAAGAGTTAAAAAAAATCTGTTGATTTTGCATTTTTCTTTTGGCGTCTGCATATTGTTTTTATCATAGCGCACTTTTAACTATCATTCATAAAGGTAAATCATTCAACATGTGTAACCTTTTTGAAAACTAGTTAAATGAGAATACTAACATAATTGCTAAGTAGGATACTAAGTTCAAGTGATGAGATTTTACGTAAATAATTGTGAGCTTTTCTTTAAAAGCCCGACGGGATGAAAACAAACCTTTTTAATTATTTCAAGTTATGTCAAGAGAGCGAAAACAACTTTTTTCAATTATATTTGCCAATTAAAACATTAACCGTCTTTATGTTTTATTGTTTTATTAATCATATTGAAAAGGATAACAGCTACAGATCTTTTTTTCTTCGAAAGGAGGTAGGAAAATCAAAAGTAACCATAAGTTGATGGTTTGGATTTTATTACATTTGACTATAAAAATACTTATTCGCGATATATATTTAAGTTCGATCTATATACATTGTATATAAGGAACTTGTTCGATATACGGATATAAGGAACTCCGGATATAAGGAACAAATTTGATAGGTCCCAAGTAGTTCGTTATAAGTGGAGTTTACTGTATATAATTTACGAGAGCGCTACTTACGAATGATAAGACGTAACGGGCATCTTAAAGTCAGTGAAATAGTGTCGTACGTAGCATCCCCATAAACGCATTCGTAAGTAACGACTTACGAGTTCTTCGATTTACCGACGGCTGATCACAAATTAGCAGGACATTTCCGTGCTTTGGTTGGAAATCTGATATTTTACGTTTTGGAATTTTTTCATCTACCCTTAAAATGATTTTCCAAAAGGGTTGAATAATAATTAAGCTTAAAAAAGGGAATAATTCATGAAGACACCCGATTTGTGTAATACTGTGGTGGCATATTTCTGACACGAGATGGCGAAATAGCTATCACGATAATGTCTAAGTTTTCTAAAAACATTATCTTAAAGTTTGAAGTTTTTAAAAAATGATATTTCGATTGTTATATACCATGAAAAACATTCTGAATGATGTTCGGCTGCGTTACCAACTGTGCCAACCATATAATCATGTCTTCCGTTTGGGCCGTTGTATTATTTTGTATATACATGTTTACTCTAGCTCATTTCACAACGGCTGTAAACTTATTTATATAGATAGCACTGTGAAATAATAAAACAAATACAACAAATGTAATGCTAAATTAAAAAGATAGATAAAATGTATCGAATATTATTCAAAGTTCAGAAGGTCATTCCATTCTGTTTTGTTGTGTTATGTCATTACTTGTTGACTTTTTTTCGGGACTATACAAAGGCATACTACGTTTCTCGGCAAAAAGGGGGATCCTTGGTTATATAGACCTTGAGGAAATCAATTATTTGATCATATTTACTGCAACGGGCAGTATGGCACTTCCGTGATAAAAGAATACAGAGAATATAAATTATAAGTGACATATTGTCATGAACTCAACATCATCTCTCAAACGTCGTTCTTTGACGTTTAAATGGTATCATTCAGGCGTTATTTGTGAAAAATCTAGGACGAAGACGTCCTGTTTTTTTTTTCATTAATTGTGATCAAATATCATCAAATAAACACTGTCAAAATTACATAAACTTTTACCATCCCGATTTCGAAATATTTTGTAAAAACAGCAAAAAGCGTAGATAAACGATAAATGTTTTTTTACTTTGATTTATAGTACATTTTCTAATGACTTTGATAGAATTTACAGAAAGAAAATATGTTAAGTATCAATAAAGCTATATGAGAATAACTTCATGACGGGATTGTTCCTGTACGCTGCCACTAGAGGGCGTTGTTAAATGTCGTCATGTGACGTCATAAAAATAAAATGTTACCATGCGACGCAGATGGACACAATATACGCATGTACCAATTTTTAAATAAATGTGACAACTTTTAATTTTACGGACGAAAGGTACTGACTCACCTTAACACGACGGACTTGACACTGCTAAGAGTGCTAACACTACACGACGGGCTTGACACTGTTAAGAGTGCTAACACTACACGACGGACTTGACACTGATAAGAGTGTTATCACTACACGACAGACTTGACACTGTTAAGAGTGCTAACACTACACGACGGGTTTGACACTGTTAAGAGTGCTAACACTACACGACGGGTTTGACACTGTTAAGAGTGCTAACACTACATGACGGGCTTGACACTGTTAAGAGTGCTAACACTACATGACGGACTTGACACTGTTAAGAGTGCTAACACTACACGACGGGCTTAACACTGTTTAGCGTTCTAACACTACATGACGGGATTGACATTACCTAGAATTCTTACACTGCACGACAGGCTTGGCATTACCTAGAATGCTAACACTGCACGACGGGCTTGGCATTACCTAGAATGCTAACACTGCACGACGGGCTTAGCATGACCTAGAATGCTAACACTACACGACGGGCTTGGCATTACATAGAATGCTAACACTGTACGACTGGCTTGGTATAACCTAGAATGCTAACACTACACGATCGGCTTGGCATTACCTAGAATGCTAACACTGCACGATGGGCTTGGCATAACCTAGAATGCTAACACTAAACGACGGGCTTGGCATAACCTAGAATGCTAACACTATACGACGGGCTTAGCATTACCTAGAATGCTAACACTGCACGACGGGCTTGGCATTACGTAGAATGCTAACACTGCACGACGGGCTTAGCATTACCTAGAATGCTAACACTACACGACGGGCTTTGCATTACCTAGAATGCTAACACTGTACGACTGGCTTGGCATTACCTAGAATGCTAAAACTGCACGACGGGCTTGGCATTACCTAGAAATCTTACACTGCACGACGGGCTTGGCATTACCTAGAGTGCTAACACTGCACGACGGGCTTGGCATTACATAGAATGCTAACACTGCATGACGGGCTTGGCATTACCTAGAATTCTAACACTGCACGACGGGCTTGGCATTACCTAGAATGCTAACACTGCACGACGGGCTTGACGTTACCTAGAATGCTAACACTGCACGACGGGCTTGACATTACCTAGAATTCTTACACTGCACGACGGGCTTGGCATTACCTAGAATGCTAACACTGCACGACGGGCTTGGCATTACATGGAATGCTAACACTGCACGACGGGCTTGACATTACATAGAATGCTAACACTACACGACGGGCTTGGCATTACATAGAATGCTAACACTGCACGACGGGCTTGACGTACCTAGAATGCTAACACTACTCGACGGGCTTGGCATTACATAGAATGTTAACACTGCACGACGGGCTTGGCATTACATAGAATGCTAACACTGCACGACGGGCTTGACATTACATAGAATGCTAACACTACACGACGGGCTTGGCATTACCTAGAATGCTAACACTGCACGACGGGCTTGACGTACCTAGAATGCTAACACTACTCGACGGGCTTGGCATTACATAGAATGCTAACACTGCACGACGGGCTTGACATTACCTAGAATGCTAACACTGCACGACGGGCTTGACATTACCTAGAATGCTAACACTGCACGACGGGCTTGACATTACCTAGAATGCTAACACTATACAACGGGCTTGGCATTACATAGAATGCTAACACTGCACGACGGGCTTGGCATTACCTAGAATGCTAACACTGCACGACGGGCTTGACGTTACCTAGTATGCTAACACTGCACGACGGGCTTGGCATTACCTAGAATGCTAACATTGCACGACGGGCTTGGCATTACCTAGAATGCTAACACTGCACGACGGGCTTGACATTACCTAGAATGCTAACACTGCACGACGGGCTTGACATTACCTAGAATGCTAACACTACACGACGGGCTTGGAATCACCTAGAATGCTAACACTGCACGACGGGCTTGGCATGACCTAGAATGCTAACACTGCACGACGGGCTTGACATTACCTAGAATGCTAACACTGCACGACGGGCTTGACATTACCTAGAATGCTAACACTGCACGACGGGCTTGGCATTACCTAGAATGCCAACACTGCACGACGGGCTTGACATTACCTAGAATGCTAACACTACACGACGGGCTTGACATTACCTAGAATGCTAACACTGCACGACGGGCTTGACATTACCTAGAATGCTAACACTGCACGACGGGCTTGACATTACCTAGAATGCTAACACTGCACGACGGGCTTGGCATTAACTAGAATGCTTACACTGCACGACGGGCTTGACATTACCTAGAATGCTAACACTACACGACGGACTGAACGTTATCTAGAATGCTTACACTACACGACAGACTTGACACTGCCTTGAGTGCTTACACTTTAAAATGGAAATCGTGCTTACAAGGATACAGTGTGCGTCAGATTAATCATTATACGGCGGGCCTGACTTTACAGGAGACATGTATGGAGTACAATTTGCAACAAAGTGTGCCTAACACTTAACATCAAACAACTATCAGGTGCTAACCACTTCAGGGCAGCTCGTCTCAAACACCAAATATGTCTGAAGTGCTTACCATCAAACGGCGGGATGAATATAGCTGTCACTTTCCAAGGATAATACAGTCATCGCGGGGATGAAATGTGTTTGCCAATTACAGAAGTGCGTCATGTTTATAGTTCTTTCTTTTGTTATTTGGTTTCTTTCGTAATGGTAATTCATTAAACAGACATTCATAGAATAATGCAATAACATGTCATTTTTTTCAAATGTTTCTCTCTTTTCTTCTTAAAATCGTTCTTGTTATCAGAGGAAATTATCAGACTCGGTTATGTGCCAATGAAATCCACTAGGCGTAAGGTTGTTAAAATGACAAGGAAGTCTTATTCGTCCAAATTTTGTTTTCTTTAAAGTTTAAACCATCGTAT
>JAFMSR010000010.1:30008745-30025085 GCA_022818135.1 Saxidomus purpurata
TAGATGCTCCTTATGGCTTATGGTTGCTGAGAAAAAGCACTGACAAAATTTGGTGAAAAAAATCAAAGGGCCGTAACTCAATGAAAACTTATCTTAGCTGAATTCTAGCAACTACTAAGGCTTTGTAGCAATTACTTCTGAGGTTTGATTAATTTCCCACCTTTGGTTACTGAGAAATAGTGCTGACAAAATTTGGTGAAAAATCAAAAGGCCATAACTCAAGCAATAATTATTCAAGTAAAACATGCAAACAGTATGATGTAAAATGGCTTAGTACCAATCACTCCTGTAAGGTTTCATTGGTATCTGGCTAGTGGTTGCTGAGATATTGCGCAGACAAAGTGTGCACGACACACAGATGGATGGATGTCCTTTGGCAGTTGTGTGACTATTCTTTTGTTCTCTCTATTGTTCTTTTAACCACCTAACCAAAATGGAATGAATGATATCAGAAAGCATTTACTGTTACCTATTGTTGCCACAACCCCTAAAACCCCACTTTTTGGGCGCTGACGGACAGACAGACTAACTGAACTTCATTTATGGGTGTATAACAGTTTGGCAGGGCGCACAAGAACTAAATGATAGTCCCTAAAAGAGTGCAAATGTCACAAAAACTGCATTATTTTGACAACAAAAGAATGAAATGAAATCACTGCACGAACGAATCTGTTAGTATAAGTTTCCAGAGATATACTATGTGACAATAAACAAAGGAGGAACACAATATAATTGAATCGGGGCAATCAATAGCCGTAATATCATATCAACAGATACCTAATAATCAAATTGTCTAACAGCCTCGGCACAACCAAATTAGAAGTCTCTTGCACGTACATTCTTCAATCACAGCCAGAAATTACTTTCTTACCGCAAGAAATGACCTAAATAATCAGGTTCTTTTCAGTCCACTGAAACACAGTGATGAGGCCAGCTATTGTCCGTTTTCAGTCCACTGAAACACAGCGATGAGGCCAGCTACTGTCCAAACTATTGTTAGGGTAATAATAACGACAGATTGAAATTTTTTTTAATATAATACTGTAACCACCATCCTCACAATGTTGTAGCATATTCCATACAATTGTTACTAAGGAGAGCTCAAGTATACAAAGATGGCAGATAGATACTGTGAAATATTTATAAGTATGACTGTTTCATATCAGCTCCTGTTATTGTTTAACCAGAATGGCAGTTCTTCTGTATGGAAAGCTCTAAATAGTAATTTTGCAAATGACTTGGCCATGTGGAAACTGACAGTTACTCTTCAGGATTGCATGTCTGGCGCATGTTTCTTCACCTCTGTGCCACAAAATATGTAAAAAATCTAGCCACGAAAACAGTTCCAAGTACCGTACAAAGAGTTATTACCTAACCCGAGTTTTTAGACTTACAAAAGCATTTTGTTTAAGAAAATGCATAGTTAAAAGTCACAATGGGGATGTGGGTGAATATTTCGTCATGTCTAGAAAAGCCTTCAATACAATTTTGAAATTCAAGAATGCAATTTCTAGCTAACTTGGTAAATTAAAGGAGTGGCTGTAGAATTCTCAGACATTGCAACATGTTAATCATACAGAACTCTAGAATGAATCATCGGGAATGAAGTAAATGTAACTTGAGGACTGGGGAATTTAAGAAGGTAAATGAACTGAATTGGAATTTATTCTTCAACACTTTAAATTCCTCTTATTGCCTTATAATTACTGTGTGAAGTTTATACTCAATTCCTTCACCTGATTTTAAGCTACATCCTAAACAAACAAAATTTCACATTATAAAGGGAGATAATTTAGAAATGGCAAGCCAGAGTTAAGGGGCTTAGATATTCAACACCCACTAGCATTGTTAGTTAATATCAAGTAAAGCCAAAATATCATGCCCACAAACATTTAACAATAAGTTGGTAAATTTTTGATACTTCAATGGTCATTAATATAATCCTAATTTTTCTGGTATTATTTGGCTTATTATTGAACTTGGCTAAGATATCATGCCCACAAAATTATTATTTTTTAACGTTTTGTAAAGATCAGATGAAAACTGTTCAATATAGAGAGCAGGCAATTGTTTGTACATTGAGCAAATGGCAAATCAGCCCAGTACATACTGATAACAAGTGTGTATCTGTTTGGTACTGAAGCTTCTTAATTCTAGCCAGTGGCTGCTCAAAAATTGGCCATCACACACAAAGGTGCTTGATATACTACATTATACACCGAATGAAGCAATGATCAAAGAGCCATAACTCACAGAAAAGTGCATCTCCCCTTGGAAGTTAAACATCCCATATAGTTTTGTCCAATCCAGTGGTTGCTGAGAATGTGCACAGATGCACAAAAGTGCTTAATATACCATTAGATATTACAATTAAAGGGCAGCTTAGTCTGCTCTGCCAAAAATGACTGAGCCATAACATGCTAACAGCAAACAAATGTCCTCTTGTACTGAAACT
Organism: Saxidomus purpurata; assembly: GCA_022818135.1. Taxonomy (NCBI): domain Eukaryota; kingdom Metazoa; phylum Mollusca; class Bivalvia; order Venerida; family Veneridae; genus Saxidomus; species Saxidomus purpurata. The sequence goes on from JAFMSR010000010.1 coordinate 30,011,201, forward strand.
TCCCATGGCGTTTCATCAAATTCAAGCCCAGAGAGCAGGAGACAGGGATAGTTGAATCATCAGACGGGCAGATAAAATGGAGGAAAAACTCTTTCAATTGTTACACTATTCAGAATAGGGTCGACATAACATCAGTGATTCCTATACAGTCACCTTAAACTTGCTAGGTGAAGTATATTATTGCTCTGGCCACAAAACCTAAGATTTAATATAACATCTGCTTCATAGTGTTCCTCATTTTCCGCAAGACTCGGCTCAATTTCGCAACGCGGAACTTCTCTATCTTGGTAAATATTTGGGAATATTCACCGACTAATGAGGCGTATTAGCTTCCGAAAATAGTTGTAATAAGTTTTCCCCTAAGCTTTTGAAACCCCCACTGATGAGATATCATCATCAAAAAATCTCAGTTGCAAATAACCAGTAATAGAGGATTAAAGGAGCATTCATGGGTTTCAATAAAATGCTTCAAATGAAATCCTAAACAGAGAGAAATATTCAAATTTCTGCGTCTGACAGGCAATTTCCATCAGATTCTGACACTGAGAAAACCCTGACAGCATTTTATAAATACAGGATAGCTGATTTTGAAATGTCTGAAATTGTCTTAAGTTGACTGTATTACTGTAAGCAATTAAAATGAGGCTCGCGTTAACCTTGATTGACGAAGCATTTTCACTTCCTGTTTTGCCGCTTATTTCACTGTTCGAGTGGTTTTATGATTCTATGTATATTCAATGTTTCAACTTGTTTAGATTAAGATGTCTTATCTTTAAATACATATTATTTTTCATTATTTGGCTGATAGGAATATAACACAGTTGAGACTATCAAACAAAGTTCATATTAGACCACTGAGTTATTTGAACTTGGATCAATCGTTCTCGAATTACTGTACCATCAATATCTGAAACAAAATCAACTAATTTTTCATTATATGGTATCCGAATTGTGGCAAATTCAATATCTTCCACGACACTTCAAGAAGCATGGCCTAGAATCAAACAGAGGTCTTTTCGGATGAAAAGCGAATGCTTTCCGCACTAGATCACCGAGGCTCACATACTGTAATTTAGAGTCTTATACACTATTTACAGCAACATTATTTTGTTTCAGCAGGCATTTTTTGGCTTTTTGCTTACACGATGTAAAACTAGTCAAATTACTGCAACTGCAATATACTTTAATATACTAAAGAGATATAAAAACATAAAGACACACCTGACACACAGATGACTACCATTATCACTCGTGTATTTCACTGAAATACAGCCCTAAAAATTCCCTGCCGGTCACACACCATATTAGAAAGTAATAACATTTAAATACTCTCATCTTAGAAGGCTGTTCCATCAAAATTCACTTGGAACATATTAATTCCACACTTTTCGGACACCCATACAAATGGTTTTATAATACAGATGTGAGGACATTTTTTTTGAGACTTGCTGTCAATTATAAATGCCGTACAGTCGACTCTCGAAAACTCGAACACCCTCGGGGAAGCAAAATTTGTTCGAATTTTCGGTAGTTCGAACTTTCCGGAGTGAGCATGTCGGCCATATTGGAGATGGTACTAAAGACCGTTCTGTAAGAACGCCGTTCTGTCTAGAGTGAAGTGTACTAAAACCTGTGTAGGAACGTACTCGATTACTTACTATAACTGACTCTGAAGTCGTAGAAAATTCTTAAAACTTATCATGATAGGAAGCTTGGGTTTTGAGTGGAAGTTCTTTAATGTAAATCTTTGATGCCAGTTTCTACTCGTTGACGATGTGGAGGTTACCTGCTGGACTTAACCTTTTCAAATGAAGTAAAACAAAAACAAGCATGTTTATTTCAATAACAAAATGTAAAATCTAGATTTTATATAGCTTTATTGAATATGAAACAATTAACTCATTTTATGACAGGCGAACGATTGCCACAAACATAATCATAAGTGTTAGCACGCGCGGCAAACAAATACACATATCCTCGATTATTACCATGTGACGTCATTTACTCAATCAAGCTGGCACCTGCTCAATTTTCACGAGGTGTGAAAAACATGCGACCGGCTGATTGATCAATTAACGAACGACACTGTTCGAACTTTCTGGAGTTATTCACACTATTTTATTAATGAGCGGACACTAATATCAGTTCGAAAGTTCCGATTATCCGGGTTCCGATTAACCGTAGTAGAACATATTGAATTTAGAAGGAAAAAATTCGGGACCCGAAATTGTGTTTCGAATAATCGGGGGTGTTCCAATTATCCGGGTTCGAACTTTCGAGAGTCGACTGTACTTTAGACCGAGTGTCATACTCGCAAAAAGAGAAATAAGAAATAATGAGATTCAAGTTTGCTTTAGTAACGACTTAATTGTATCTTCAACCGTTGGCAAACAATTCAGACAGGAACAATAATTATTTTAATTGAAGATGAATAATATTCGCATTGTTGACAATGAAAAACGGCCGGCCGTATTTATCAATTTTGTTGATTTATTTTGCCTCAAGTTTGTCCTATACTTCATTGAGTGACAATTTACCCCCAGACTGTCGCAAATATTTTTCTAATGCATCTTATACATGAGTGTGTTCTATACACACACAATTACAGTATGTCAGTTATAAAGATAGCAACAGCATAAAAGACAGCAATTCCCGCCCAATTTACTGTATCATCCCAAGTAATTTGCCTAATAAATTGACAAGATTGCAAAGCTCAGGCTGATAGGTTTATGGTCAATGCATGAACCCAGTTATAATATCGACAGTTCTAATTTTGATCAAATTCTGACATGCCAAAGGCTGCAAGTCCACAAAATATAACAAGGACATGATCACGTCTCCTCACAAACAAGCACTGCAAAATATAAGCTCATGACAAACTACGTAAATTTCAGGCTTTTGCAAAATGGAGATGAAATAAATTGGTACAAAGTAAAGATGAATGTCTTGGGCATACTTTGATTAAATTTCTTTCAGTAAATAATACATTTCGAGAAATATCTATTTTTGCTTGCAATATGTTATGCAATAAATAAATGAATGTCTGAGATATATCACTGCACTGCAAGATCAAAAATTATATTTATTACAACCTGCAGGAAATGAATTGGCGATCTGTCTGAAAAAAAGTGAAATATGTTGTCTGACAGAACAATCATAAAAGAAGTACTTGTCCTCAAGTTCCTGATACAACTGCTGCACCAAAACTAGGCCCGAAGAGGAAAATATCCAAACAATGATCTTGAAGCAAGTAACAGGTATCCAAACAATGAAGTTGAACAAACAATGAACTTGAAGCAAGTAACAGGTATCCAAACAATGAAGTTGAACAAACAATGAACTTGAAGCAAGTAATAGGTATCCAAACAATGAACTTGAAGCAAGTAACAGGTATCCAAACAATGAAGTTGAACAAACAATGAACTTGAAGCAAGTAATAGGTATCCAAACAATGAACTTGAAGCAAGTAACAGGTATCCAAACAATGAAGTTGAACAAACAATGAACTTGAAGCAAGTAATAGGTATCCAAACAATGAACTTGAAGCAAGTAACAGGTATCCAAACAATGAAGTTGAACAAACAATGAACTTGAAGCAAGTAACAGGTATCCAAACAATGAAGTTGAACAAACAATGAACTTGAAGCAAGTAATAGGTATCCAAACAATGAACTTGAAGCAAGTAACAGGTATCCAAACAATGAAGTTGAACAAACAATGAACTTGAAGCAAATAATAGGTATCCAAACAATGAACTGGAAGCATGTAATAGGTATCCAAACAATAAACTTGAACCAAGTAACAGGTATCCAAACACTGAGCATGAACAAAGAATGAACTTGAAGCAAGTAATAAATAGGGATCCAAACAATTAACTTGAAGCAAGTAGCAGTTTCCAAACAATGAGTTTGAACAAACAATGAACTGGAAGCAAGTAATAGGTATCAAAACAATGAACTTGAAGCAAGTAACAGGTATCCAAACACTGAGCATGAACAAACAATGAACTTGAAGCAAGTAATACGTATCCAAACAATGAACTTGAAGCAAGTAGCAGTTTCCATACAATGAGTTTGAACAAACAATGAACTGGAAGCAAGTAATAGGTATAAAAACAATAAACTTGAACCAAGTAACAGGTATCCAAACACTGAGCATGAACAAAGAATGAACTTGAAGCAAGTAATAAATAGGGATCCAAACAATTAACTTGAAGCAAGTAGCAGTTTCCAAACAATGAGTTTGAACAAACAATGAACTGGAAGCAAGTAATAGGTATCAAAACAATGAACTTGAAGCAAGTAACAGGTATGCAAACACTGAGCATGAACAAACAATGAACTTGAAGCAAGTAATAAAAAGGTATCATAACAATAAACTTGAAGCAAGTAGCAGTTTCCAAACAATGAGTTTGAACAAACAATGAACTGGAAGCAAGTAATAGGTATCAAAACAATGAACTTGAAGCAAGTAACAGGTATCCAAACACTGAGCATGAACAAACTTGAAGCAAGTAATGACAATTAACTTGATCCAAACAATGAACTTCATTATAATGCCAGTATGTCCAGGAAATAGTTAAAACAATTCAGTGATAGTGAACAGTAATGAGAGAGCCAAGACGGTCTTGTTACACTGACCTGAATCAGAACATCTACAATACAGATTAGGGGTCGTATTCTAGTAGCATCTTAAGCGATTTCTTCTGGAATATGGCCCCTGACCTTCATGATTAACGTAAGCTTAAACAATCAGATTCTAATCAAACTCCTGAATCAATTCCCTACATGAAATGTAGCCAAAGTGGTGATAATTTTACCTTAACCTAGTTATTTGCCCAACTGTACTGAAAGAGTTTATCTAGGAAAGTTTTTTATGCCTGGGTACCTCCGGAGAGTTCTTAAAGGTTGTCAATGATTTGAGCCGGGGACCTAGTCTTTGGTTCCATGTAATCCTGTTTCAACATCAACATATGACTTTGCCTGCAAGGGGATCTTCTTTCTAACCCCAAGTAAGTTGATCTAGGGTTTTTAAAGGCAAGTTCTGACAAATTTCATGATGATTGCTTACCATATGTAATGTAGCCTCTAGTGTTCATAATATAAACAAGAAAAACATCGATGCACAGCATCAAGTCGGCGCAGAAGATTGTTGATTGTTTGAAATATTAGACAATCTGACATACATTCAACTGTGTGCCTCGTAAAATAGGCCCGCAGCTGAATAGGCATTGAATACAAGGTAATTTTGTGCAGTAAACGCTAAGATCACAGTTATTAGTGACTGAAAATTCTTTTAAACATCTTAATGTATTGGTGTAAACTCTTTCTGTTTTATTATTTATGTATTACCTAGCATTTTTAGCATTTTTTACTAGGCCTGCACTAAACCTGCAGAGGCCCGCAAAATAAACTTGTCCATTAATTATGGGATCAAATATTTTAAGAAAATGTTAATTATTATCAAACATGATATTTTCAATTTCATAGCAAAGAAATATTTCATCAATCTTTCAGGTGAATACTTTTAGGTTAAATTTTAATAATTTTTATTCAATAAAACGACATAATAATGAATCAAATCCCTAAGTTTGGCATCATTTTGAAGGGGATTTTTCTTTCATCAAAAAAGCGAAAAACTATTTTGATTCGGCCCGAAAATCAGATGAAAAAGTGATGATCTACTTTAAATCTTATTAAAACAATTTAAATCTTTGCTTTATTCGAGAAGTATATTTATTTTTTACCAAGACAATTCCCGTCCTCAACGTCAGCATTTTGATTTCGGGCTTAATTTATATCAAGTATTGAGATATCGTTCTTCGACCTGACTGCGAAAAAAAGCCAAGAATTTAACAAAGAAAACTATAATACATTGATTTACAACATTTGTTTTGTTCATACCAAGGAAATTACCGTCGCGAACATCTGACTGTTCAAAACTGCGGAGAATTAAACAATTAACTCAACCCATGCTTTTCTCATAATATTTTGACTAATTATCGGCAATTAACACTTGTAATGCGTACATCTTTGCTCCAACCAAATGAGGCGGTTACTGGGCCATTGATTGGCAATTATTATTAGTTACTTTGACAACTTGATGTGTCTAGGCAATGAAAAACTATTAATCTGTATCAATTGCATAGCACCTGGCATGTATCACCAATATTGCTATTTCTGGGCATTCAGTAAACGTAGGGAGTCTGAAATTTCGGCGTCCTTAATCAATTTTTGGAAGTAATTTACACTTGTGCGCCCGCTAATGGAATTAACGAACCGCAGCAGGAGAACGGCGACCGGGCAAGCCCCAACCCCCCTCTCCAAACGTTCTGCTCAGATTTACGTCGATCTCAAAAATAATGCCGGCGGCCTTAAAATAAGCGGAAAATAATATGTGAACTGAGAATAACAAGACTGATATATGACAGGAAAATATCTACTATCTCTTTTGGACACGCATATAATATGTATAATCAGTCCAGTTTCTTGGGAGATCAGCAGTTCACAGAAAATCATGGCTAATAATAAGAGTCAGTCAACTGGTTATCCTAGGAGAATCATTCTAATCACTGCTATATGAAGGCTGTAGAAAATATAGAAGTGATAGAAAATAGGAGCATTTTCTTCCATTTTAATATAATGTCCCAATTATTAAGTGAAAGTGTTCAGTCTTAAAAGTGAACCAAGATGATCTTATAAACATACACAGACGACCACAATTCCCTAATCAAACTCTTGGACTATAGAATTTAAGCAACATTTTCTTTTAATTTGGCTTTCACAATGTTCACAACTTTGTTTTCCCTTGAATAGATCTGGTAACCTGGTGTTTGACCCCATATGTCACCTAGTTTCAAACTTGAATAGAGATAATCAACCAAATATTCTGTATCTTTTTGTTTCCTGAAGCAAAAAGCATGGGCTATGTTGTAGACTCAGTTATTGGCCATAACAGATGATATACTACTTTTGCTTTATGCACTCTCAATACATAATTCCTCCCCCTTCTATCAGCTGGAGTAAAAGTATCACTTTGTGCAGACTTATATATTCTGTCTTACAGTAAACTCCATCTACAACAAGCTCATTGGGATCGTTAAAATATGTTCCTTATATCCGGAGTTTGTTATATCCGTATAACATTTTCATATAGAATAAAGAAAGAAAATAAATCGGGCAGAGAAAATGTGTTCCTTATATCTTGATTTTCGCTATATCTGGAGTTGTTATATACGGATTTACTGTATTTGCTTGCAGTCATTGACTTTCCTATGTTTAGTTATTATGTTCTTTCATTTCATAATCTCTCTGTCCATTATTACTGTCTGATCAGTCCATTTCCTGTGATAAGTCGCACAAAGTAACAAATAATGAACACTTCAGAGGTGGGTAATGACTTAATTACATGTATGCACAGTATCTGAACGTAACAGAAGTATTACATGTATCTCATTGCAGTCTGTCATGCTATCCCCACAGGAAATTCCATATTTCAACATTTCAAATGAATTTTTCCATGTACTCGTAATTGCAATCAATTCTTCTTGATGTATTTTCCTAACTACTGTACGTTCCGTCTGCTGCAGTATGGACTTATATTTGCTATTACCAACTGAAAATCTTTTACCTACTGAATATGATCGAACTGAAGTACTGGTCTCCATTGTCGTTTTAGCAAACATTAGAAACAGTTTCTAAGCATTTTTAAAGAGACTGAATAAATAGATCTGTTCAAAGTAAATAAGTAGAATGAAATTCCTGGCACGCATCTCTAAACATACAGACAAATGACGGACACAGAGAGTACACAGCCACTGGTGAAGGGGAGCTAAAATATTCCAACATTTTGTGCATTTATTGCAGCAACAGCAACTAAAATATCTCTAACACTGATGAGTTTCATGTCCTCATGAAACAAAATAAAAACATATTTCTCATATTTTTCATGCACTTTTAATGCAAGGAAATGAATTGAAATGGAATACCAGAAGCTGAATTAGAACTTGAGGGAGACGCCCGACTCTTTCATCATGTACGGCTTCGTTCTACAAGGCTGATGGATGATTTGCGTGAATGATTATTCACTTGCCTCATTACACTTATCGTGAGCTGATAATATTGACAAACGTCTACAAAATCTTGTTTTGCCTTGATGATGTATTACTCTATGCCAGCATCTTGTAAACTGTCAGAAATGATTGCTATAAATGGCTAACAAGTTTTCTGGAGTCAACAGCTACCATCAGTATTGCATACAGGTTGCAATCGGTAATTCTATGGTATCAATATTATTGGAAATAATTTATTGTTTTACATCAAAACACACTTTTAAAATGATAGATATTTCATTAAAGGGGCATTCCCTACAATTTGCAGATTTTTTCTCAAAATGTTAAAAACAAGCCTAACGTACTTAAAATAATAGATGCATTTTTCAAGAAGAACATAAATCAAATCTGATCAAAGTGCCAGTATAGCATCTTTTATAATAAATCAATTTCCACCCAAAAATCAAAATCAAATACCATTATAAATGACTGTTTAATAACACTATGATACGTCTATCATTTCACTTATTTAAGCGGTTACTGCTGGGTTCTTTTGGCTGAATCGTTTATTATAGTTTATAAGCTCTATGTTACACTGTTTGTGAGTGTATACAAAGTCTCATAACCAATGAATAGACAAAGGGAATTAACAAAATTGAGAAAGGTTTGTTGAACTACAATGAGTTGTTTACCATATCTTGACTAGCTCTAGGAACACAATCATAACTTCATTTATTTTATAGACTCAATGTCTCTGTACACCTTCAGACATCAGGTAAAGTTTGACCAAAGCCCCATGCTCAAAGTTGTAAGATGACCTAAACCCATGCACATCTTGTATATGTGACAAAGTCAAAGTGTTTAAATAACAACTGAATGCTCAAATCTTTCAACATTCTATTAGTAGGGCATCACAAGGATTGTTTACCCTTTTAACTTCTTTCCTGCCATTTTGTAACTTTAGGTTTATTCTTTTGATAGTTCTACGAATATTACCTTCTAACAAGCAAGCTGGATTTCTGGCACTCGCTCACAGTCAGGGGTTGTCGATCAACAGGGCACTGTTTTTGTAACTTGAGGTAGCTTTTCAAGCACCGAGAACAATACGTATGTCCGCATTTCGTGTCTATTGGATTCACTAGCGGCTGCAGACATATATGACACATCAAGTCCTCGTCAACTGGCTGGTGATAGTCGTAGAGATGTGTGCCATTTTCCTCGTGAAGCTGTCCACATTTTGAGCATATCACCGAGTCTCTGTACTTGTAATGGGTGGATGTGGAGAATGTTTCGGAGTTCGGTGGAGTATATGGCGGAGGTGCTGGATCAAATGGAATGTTCTCATATGACATCACTTCCTGTCTGTTTCCTCAGAGACAGCAGTCTGAAGTATTTTATGACTTTAACAACCTGGAAGTATAAACAAGAGCTCAAAATGTTAATTATGCATCAATCAGTAAATAACCTAGTTCCTGTTTGAACCTTACTTAGACCAAAATTCAAATTTTCAAGAAAGAAGTCTCAGGCGTGACATTCCATTAAAAACAAGGCATTCATTCCAACCAATTTCATATAGATCAAATGAAACTTCTATTTTTCTATAACTTGACTGTGTGGCCTAGTTTTTAACCCCAGATGACCCATATTTGACTCAACCAAGATTTCAAGAAGGCAATCATACTGACCAAGTGTCAAGAAGATTCAATAAAAATTGCAACCTCTACTGCATACACAAGGTTTTTTTATGATTTGACCCTGTGACCTACTTTTGAGATGATATGGAGGCCACAATTTGTAAGATTTTATGGGTGTTGTTGTATAAAGGTTGAATTCATGGTATGTTGAGAAGACACTTAGTTCTAATTGTGCGAAATGGTACATTATACTTCAGTCTTGTCATATATAGTAATGATTCGTCCCAAAAATAAGTTTATCTTGAAATCGAACACGGCGCAGTCTGCGTCGTCCACTCAGTAGGATCGTCTTTGACACTTTAATGAGAAATAGGAATACTAGCGTCAAAGACCTTGGGTTATCATTCTGACAAAGTTTAATGAAAATCCAGAGAAAACTGCAGACTGTATTGCATACACAAGGTAAAGTTTCACAGACAAACAACACGGACACCAGGCGATCAGAAAAACTCACCATGAGTACTTTGTGCTCAGGTGAGCTAAAAATACGCAATGAAAAGTCATTTGATATGTTACAATCTTCCTTGTTTTCTGCAAAGAAAAAACTGGCAACTTTCAGTGAAAATCAAGGAACTAAAACATAGTTTACACTGTTATCAACATTTTTATAACATGAGTTATTTAAGCGGTGTAAAGTATGTTTAAGTTCCTTTATTTCCGCTGATTGTGTAATACAGTCTTTGTTCGTGAACAAGCAAGACAATATTTAAAAATCTATCCTTTTTTTTTTATCAAAATACACTATTTTTTATTTTTCTTTACATAAACTACATCCCAACCAAGTGAAACACATTTGATATGCAAGAATTTTTTTTTTTTGTTTAAATATGCACACCACCCACTCAGGGAAATTGAGCATTTTCTTAACCTTGCTAATTACAGTGTTTTCAATTTTCACTGCAACTACTAACAGTATGGATAAAAAGACTGATCATGATCTGCGCTGGCAACAAAGACAGAATCACTCGCTACAAGCAGGGTAAGAGCTCATATACTTACACAACGTAATTAGGGTGACACATTTTTACACACATGTACTTCAGTGTCCACATGTTTGTGTCTATAGTATAACTAATGTTTTTAGATTCATTTCACAGTTGGAACCTTAATGAGACTGTGTGACAATGGTCACAAAACATTGGAATTGATTTTATTTCGAGTGGCACTTTCCAGACACAAGTTGCCTTTGGGAAATGAAAAAAATATACACAAGACAACTTCAATAAAACTAAAGGCAATTAATGACATTTTTACATTACTATGTACATAACAAGAGGAAAAATTCCCCTTTAGGGATTTCTGGAGTTGTTTTTTGTTTGGAAAAACCGAGTCAATCACATTATTGAACTTGATTTGACACAGTAATTAAGTATTTATTTACACACAACTGTAATCACTCATCTTGTTTTACCCTTGTTTTTATTGACTCCTATCTGAGGTTTTAATTTCAGACACATTGTCGGTTTTTTCCCTAACTTTTCTAATCCACGATGACCTACCCCTAATAACTTGATATAATTCTGCTCCTTTGTTTAGGTGCTTTAAATTGTGGAGTTGATAAAAATAACGGAATGATCTTTGAAAATTTTAAAAATACCTATATAAAGAAGTGGATTTCAAACAACGTTGCATTTAAGACTTAAGAAAGCACTTCTGGTAAAAGTGTTATTTTATACAGCCGACAGGTGCAGGTTTGATTCATTCAGCAGGCATGATCACAACCAAAACCAAATGGATAAGCTGAATAACTTAACTCAGACTTAACCATACCCTTACTGCAACAGATACCATCTATGTTTTTAAACCTCCAGTCAATTTTTTCTGAAGCTGTTTCCACAGTATGAATCTATAAACACAATTAAATTCCTACTACAGTGAAAACTACCAACAGGGATAAACTAACGGAGGCTGATCAGACCAGACAAGCCAATCAATAATATGGAGATAATAATTTATAACATAAACATTATTTTTCTCTCTATTAACTTGATAGTGTCTCATACTTCAATAAGAGCTCATATATCAAAGTTTAAAAAGGCAAATGAGACTGAAATTTTTCTAAGGCCAGTGTTTTCTGATTTGTTGTTACTCAAATCTGCCAACCTGCTTCTTTCAAGCAATTATACTGGGCCATGATGATCCCGTATCACTAACCGAAGTAATAGAAGAATGTTTAGTGTGTTCACTCAAGAAGTTTTTGTTATTTTCCTTTTAAAGTGTTGTGTGTAAGCAGTTTGTTGACCTTTAGTTTTTTCATGTGTTTGTGTCAAAGTCACGAAAAAACAACAGTGCCAAACTGTCACAGAATACACCCGTCAAGGAGACATCACTCAGTACCTGGCAGTTCATAGGATTTGAACTATTGAGCGGACAAGGCTAATTTCATCCTTTTTCCATAATTCAAGGGCCATACTCCAAAAGTGCCATAGCCGATTTTGCTAGTTAGCTATCATACATGGCCCAGACATTATGCCCACAAATATTTTCACCAACTTTATTGAAGATCCGATGAAAACTGTTTGACGTAGAGAGCAGACAAGCTTATTTGACCAAACTTGCATTGTCTTGGTAGAAATCAGACTCCTCATGGGTCGTACCACTTATATACCTCGCGAGAGGATGGTGGACCTAATACGCCTGAATACAGACAAACAAACGAAATCAGCCTCCATAATCATGCCATGTTCATCTCATTTAAGTGATTGGCTGCTGTATACCAAACAAAAATGTAATCAATAAAGGCTGACTGTTAGGACAGACTTGTAACAAAATTAAACTGTGTGAAATTTGATCATTTAGTCATTTTTGCCAGACACATCTCACTCCTGGGGCTTGTCTGATTAAAAAAGCAGGACAAACATTCTTTCTCAAATATCTAATGTAACATTGCAGACTCTAGGAAAATTGAATATACTATTCATTTTTGCTGCAAGATTAATATCACAGCAAAATGCCGGGAATAAGGTTACATGTATATATTACATAATAGAAGATAGAAAGAACATATTTACAGAGGTATTATGTAGCTAGTATCTAACTTCGCTTCAGATTGTAATCAAAATAAGGTCTCAAACAATTTGGACTTCGAGCGGAAAAGGGGTCTTGTTGGATAAAATTTATATTCTAAGTCATATTCAACAGGTTATCTACTGCCCTATCTGGCAAAACCTTAAATATAATTGTACTTTGTGTGATCACTTCAGCTTAACAATGTATGCACAAAGCTCTTGTAGCTTGTTTAATAACGCCTATTAGCTTTTACCTCCACTGTTTTCATGGATCATTATCATCTGCATTTCCTGTTTAATTTTAAAAGAATTTCAAGATCAAACATTCCATCTACTCATGTATTATCAGTTTAAATAGTGACACTTAGAGCATTCTTCACGCTGATAACATCTTTATTTGATTTACTTGTCACAACTCCTCAAACTTCAAGGCCACAGGGGAGGAGATGACCTGAAGTAAAATCTTTTTGTAAACTTAATTTCATTAACTGTCCTAGTATTTTTCAAATGTCATGTGTTTATTTTTGCGGACAATAATTTGTTTATGTCCGACATTGTGATCATGTGTCCATCCATCAGTAATTCCCCGCTACAAGAGTGCTCAGTAAGGAACCCAACAAGTCGGCACCAAGAAATAATGATACATGCACTGTAACAGAAACTGTTGTAGAAAAAAGAGAGAAAACATTCAAGGAAATATGCCTACAATGCCTTGGAAACTGGGTTTTGCATTACAACGCGTTGCAGTTGGGTTTGCCCGCTCGCTATCTTGGCAATCGATACAGTTATAATCTTACGTCACTCATCGCGCAATTTTGAAACTATTATTAGAGCTAGTTTATAGGTAACTCCTCCCCATTCAAGGACATTTAGGTGCTAGCGTCCAGCTTCTTTCTCACGTCGTCAATTTGCTCCGCCCAAAAACCCGCATGGTAAACTTCACGTATGTATTTTAATGCAAGTGACAAACAGTATTTAATAATGTTAAATATAGGTTTCTTTGCGTATTTTGTAGTGACTTCGAGATAAATTATATAGATCTTCTGTTTTATTTAAAATGTTGATTAATATATACTCTTTTAAAAGAGATCTCTTTCAATCAAAGCGATTGAGCTACGGTATCATTGCATTTA
>JAFMSR010000010.1:30025585-30280270 GCA_022818135.1 Saxidomus purpurata
TGAAATGGTATCAAAAGAACTCTGGAATTGAAACAGTGTAGCATGCAGTGTTGTGACGTGAGACATGTTCTAGGCAGGTGAAATCTTAACGGTGGTCTTCCACCATTCATTGTGCTCGGAGTTGTCCATTGTCAGTGCTCCAGTGTCCAAAGTACCGTTACTTGTAGCGTACACCGAGACACAGTTTCCAGTTTGATCCAGTAAATGCAAAACCCAGTTTCCAAGGCATTGTAGGTATATTTCCTTGAATGTTTTCTCTCTTTTTTCTACAACAGTTTCTGTTACAGTGCATGTATCATTATTTCTTGGTGCCGACTTGTTGGGTTCCTTACTGAGCACTCTTGTAGCGGGGAATTACTGATGGATGGACACATGATCACAATGTCGGACATAAACAAATTATTGTCCGCAAAAATAAACACATGACATTTGAAAAATACTAGGACAGTTAATGAAATTAAGTTTACAAAAAGATTTTACTTCAGGTCATCTCCTCCCCTGTGGCCTTGAAGTTTGAGGAGTTGTGACAAGTAAATCAAATAAAGATGTTATCAGCGTGAAGAATGCTCTAAGTGTCACTATTTAAACTGATAATACATGAGTAGATGGAATGTTTGATCTTGAAATTCTTTTAAAATTAAACAGGAAATGCAGAGATGATAACGATCCATGAAAACAGAGGAGGTAAAAGCTAATAGGCGTTATTAAACAAGCTACAAAAGCTTTGTGCATACATTGTTAAGCTGAAGTGATCACACAAAGTACAATTATATTTAAGGTTTTGCCAGATAGGGAAGTAGATAACCTGTTGAATATGACTTAGAATATAAATTTTATCCAACAAAACCCTTTTCCGCTCGAAGTCCAAATTGTTTGAGACCTTATTTGGATTACAATCTGGAGCGAAGTTAGATACTTGCTACATAATACCTCTGTAAATATGTTCTTTCTATCTTCTATTATGTAATATATACATGTAACCTTACTCCCGGCATTTTGCTGTGATATTAATCTTGCAGCCAAAATGAATACAGAATAGTATATTCAATTTTCCTAGAGTCTGCAATGTTACATCAGATATTTGAGAAAGAATGTTTGTCCTGCTTTTTTAATCAGACAAGCCCCAGGAGTGAGATGTGTCTGGCAAAAATGACTAAATGATCAAATTTCACACAGTTTAATTTTGTTACAAGTCTGTCCTAACAGTCAGCCTTTATTGATTACATTTTTGTTTGGTATACAGCAGCCAATCACTTAAATGAGATGAACATGGCATGATTATGGAGGCTGATTTCGTTTGTTTGTCTGTATTCAGGCGTATTAGGTCCACCATCCTCTCGCGAGGTATATAAGTGGTACGACCCATGAGGAGTCTGATTTCTACCAAGACAATGCAAGTTTGGTCAAATAAGCTTGTCTGCTCTCTACGTCAAACAGTTTTCATCGGATCTTCAATAAAGTTGGTGAAAATATTTGTGGGCATAATGTCTGGGCCATGTATGATAGATAACTAGCAAAATCGGCTATGGCACTTTTGGAGTATGGCCCTTGAATTATGGAAAAAGGATGAAATTAGCCTTGTCCGCTCAATAGTTCAAATCCTGTGAACTGCAAGGTACTGAGTGATGTCTCCTTGACGGGCGTATTCTGTGACAGTTTGGCACTCTTGTTTTTTCGTGGCTTTGACACAAACACATGAAAAAACTAAAGGTCAACAAACTGCTTACACACAACACTTTAAAAGGAAAATAACAAAAACTTCTTGAGTGAACACACTAAACATTCTTCTATTACTTCAGTTAGTGATACGGGATCATCATGGCCCAGTATAATTGCTTGAAAGAAGCAGGTTGGCAGATTTGAGTAACAACAAATCAGAAAACACTGGCCTTAGAAAAATTTCAGTCTCATTTGCCTTTTTAAACTTTGATATATGAGCTCTTATTGAAGTATGAGACACTATCAAGTTAATAGAGAGAAAAATAATGTTTATGTTATAAATTATTATCTCCATATTATTGATTGGCTTGTCTGGTCTGATCAGCCTCCGTTAGTTTATCCCTGTTGGTAGTTTTCACTGTAGTAGGAATTTAATTGTGTTTATAGATTCATACTGTGGAAACAGCTTCAGAAAAAATTGACTGGAGGTTTAAAAACATAGATGGTATCGGTTGCAGTAAGGGTATGGTTAAGTCTGAGTTAAGTTATTCAGCTTATCCATTTGGTTTTGGTTGTGATCATGCCTGCTGAATGAATCAAACCTGCACCTGTCGGCTGTAGAAAATAACACTTTTACCAGAAGTGCTTTCTTAAGTCTTAAATGCAACGTTGTTTGAAATCAACTTCTTTATATAGGTATTTTTAAAATTCCCAAAGATCATTATCTGAGGTTATTACAGGTAGGACATTGTGGATTTAAAAAGTTGGGGAAAAAACAGACAATGTGTCTGAAATTAAAACCTCAGATAGGAGTCAATAAAAACAAGGGTAAAATAAGATGAGTGATTACAGTTGTGTGTAAATAAATACTTAATTACTGTGTCAAATCAAGTTCAATAATGTGATTGACTCGGTTTTTCCAAACAAAAAACAACTCCAGAAATCCCTAATGGGGAATTTTTCATATCATGTACCTCTTGTTATGTACATAGTAATGTAAAAATGTCATTAATTGCCTTTAGTTTTATTGAAGTTGTCTTGTGTATATTTTTTTCATTTCCCAAAGGCAACTTGTGTCTGGAAAGTGCCACTCAAAATAAAATCAATTCCAATGTTTTGTGACCATTGTCACACAGTCTCATTAAGGTTCCAACTGTGAAATGAATCTAAAAACATTAGTTATACTATAGGCACTAACATGTGGACACTGAAGTACATGTTTGTAAAAATGTGTCGCCCTAATTATGTTGTGTAAGTATATGAGCTCTTACCCTGCTTGCAGCGAGTGATTTTGTCTTTGGTGGCAGTGCAGATCATGATCAGTCTTTTTATCCATACTGTTAGTAGTTGCAGTGAAAATCGAAAACACTGTAATTAGCAAGGTTAAGAAAGTGCTCAATTTCCCTGAGTGGGTGGGGTGCATATTTTTTTTTTCTTTTTTTTTTTTTCTTGCATATCAAATGTGTTTCACTTGGTTGGGATGTAGTTTATGCAAAGAAAAATAGGAAGTAGTGTATTTTAATAAAAAAAAAAACGGACACATTTTTAAATATTATCTTGCTCGTTCATGAACAAAGACTGTATTACCCAATCAGCGGAAATAAACTAAAACATTCTTTACGCCACTATTAACTCTTGTTATAAAAGTGTTGATAGCAGTGTAAACTATGTTTTAGTTCCTTGATTTTCACTGAAAGTTGCCAGTTTTTTCTTTGCAGAAAACAAGGAAGATTGTAACATATCAAATGACTTTTCATTGTGTATTTTAGGTGAGTTTTTCTGATAGCCTGGTGTCTGTGACATCTGCCTGTCTGTGATCTTAACCTTGTGTATGCAATGCAGGCTGCAGTTTTCACTGGATCTTCATTAAACTTTGTCAGAATGATAACCCAAGGTCTTTGACGCTAGTATTCCTATTTCTCAATAAAGTGTCAAAGACGATCCTACTGAGTAGACGATGCAAACTGCGCCATGTTCGATTTCAAGATAAACTTATTTTTGGGACGAATCATTACTATATATGACAAGACTGAAGTATAATCTACCATTTTGCACAATTAGAACTAAGTGTCTTCTCAACATACCATGAATTCAACCTTTATACAACAACACCCATAAAATCTTACAAATTGTGGCCTCCATATCGTCTCAAAAGTAGGTCACAGGGTCAAATCATAAAAAAAAAACGTGTGTATGCAGTAGAGGTTGCAATTTTCATTGGATCTTCTTGACACTTGGTCAGTATGATTGCCTTCTTGAAATCTTGGTTGAGTCAAATATGGGTCATCTGGGGTTAAAAACTAGGCCACACAGTCAAGTTATAGAAAAACCTTGTGAATGCAATAGAAGTTTCATTTGATGTATATGAAATTGGTTGGAATGAATGCCTTGTTTTTAATGGAATGTCACGCCTGAGACTTCTTTCTTGAAAATTTGAATTTTGGTCTAAGTAAGGTTCAAACAGGAACTAGGTTAATTACTGATTGATGCATAATTAACATTTTGAGCTCTTGTTTATACTTTCAGGTTGTTAAAGTCATAAAATACTTCAGACTGCTGTCTCTGAGGAAACAGACAGGAAGTGATGTCATATGAGAACATTCCATTTGATCCAGCACCTCCGCCATATACTCCACCGAACTCCGAAACATTCTCCACATCCACCCATTACAAGTACAGAGACTCGGTGATATGCTCAAAATGTGGACAGCTTCACGAGGAAAATGGCACACATCTCTACGACTATCACCAGCCAGTTGACGAGGACTTGATGTGTCATATATGTCTGCAGCCACTAGTGAATCCAATAGACACGAAATGTGGACATACGTATTGTTCCCGGTGCTTGAAAAGCTACCTCAAGTTACAAAAACAGTGCCCTGTTGATCGACAACCCCTGACTGTGAGCGAGTGCCAGAAATCCAGCTTGCTTGTTAGAAGGTAATATTCGTAGAACTATCAAAAGAATAAACCTAAAGTTACAAAATGGCAGGAAAGAAGTTAAAAGGGTAAACAATCCTTGTGATGCCCTACTAATAGAATGCTGAAAGATTTGAGCATTCAGTTGTTATTTAAACACTTTGACTTTGTCACATATACAAGATGTGCATGGGTTTAGGTCATCTTACAACTTTGAGCATGGGGCTTTGGTCAAACTTTACCTGATGTCTGAAGGTGTACAGAGACATTGAGTCTATAAAATAAATGAAGTTATGATTGTGTTCCTAGAGCTAGTCAAGATATGGTAAACAACTCATTGTAGTTCAACAAACCTTTCTCAATTTTGTTAATTCCCTTTGTCTATTCATTGGTTATGAGACTTTGTATACACTCACAAACAGTGTAACATAGAGCTTATAAACTATAATAAACGATTCAGCCAAAAGAACCCAGCAGTAACTGCTTAAATAAGTGAAATGATAGACGTATCATAGTGTTATTAAACAGTCATTTATAATGGTATTTGATTTTGATTTTTGGGTGGAAATTGATTTATTATAAAAGATGCTATACTGGCACTTTGATCAGATTTGATTTATGTTCTTCTTGAAAAATGCATCTATTATTTTAAGTACGTTAGGCTTGTTTTTAACATTTTGAGAAAAAATCTGCAAATTGTAGGGAATGCCCCTTTAATGAAATATCTATCATTTTAAAAGTGTGTTTTGATGTAAAACAATAAATTATTTCCAATAATATTGATACCATAGAATTACCGATTGCAACCTGTATGCAATACTGATGGTAGCTGTTGACTCCAGAAAACTTGTTAGCCATTTATAGCAATCATTTCTGACAGTTTACAAGATGCTGGCATAGAGTAATACATCATCAAGGCAAAACAAGATTTTGTAGACGTTTGTCAATATTATCAGCTCACGATAAGTGTAATGAGGCAAGTGAATAATCATTCACGCAAATCATCCATCAGCCTTGTAGAACGAAGCCGTACATGATGAAAGAGTCGGGCGTCTCCCTCAAGTTCTAATTCAGCTTCTGGTATTGCATTTCAATTCATTTCCTTGCATTAAAAGTGCATGAAAAATATGAGAAATATGTTTTTATTTTGTTTCATGAGGACATGAAACTCATCAGTGTTAGAGATATTTTAGTTGCTGTTGCTGCAATAAATGCACAAAATGTTGGAATATTTTAGCTCCCCTTCACTAGTGGCTGTGTACTCTCTGTGTCCGTCATTTGTCTGTATGTTTAGAGATGCGTGCCAGGAATTTCATTCTACTTATTTACTTTGAACAGATCTATTTATTCAGTCTCTTTAAAAATGCTTAGAAACTGTTTCTAATGTTTGCTAAAACGACAATGGAGACCAGTACTTCAGTTCGATCATATTCAGTAGGTAAAAGATTTTCAGTTGGTAATAGCAAATATAAGTCCATACTGCAGCAGACGGAACGTACAGTAGTTAGGAAAATACATCAAGAAGAATTGATTGCAATTACGAGTACATGGAAAAATTCATTTGAAATGTTGAAATATGGAATTTCCTGTGGGGATAGCATGACAGACTGCAATGAGATACATGTAATACTTCTGTTACGTTCAGATACTGTACATACATGTAATTCAGTCATTACCCACCTCTGAAGTGTTCATTATTTGTTACTTTGTGCGACTAATCGCAGGAAATGGACTGATCAGACAGTAATAATGGACAGAGAGATTATGAAATGAAAGAACATAATAACTAAACATACGAAAGTCAATGACTGCAAGCAAATACAGTAAATCCGTATATAACAACTCCGGATATAGTGAAAATCTGGATATAAGGAACACATTTTCTCTGCCCGATTTATTTTCTTTCTTTATTCTATATGAAAATGTTATACGGATATAACAAACTCCGGATATAAGGAAAATAGTTTAACGGTCCCAATGAGTTTGTCATAGATGGAGTTTACTGTAAGACAGATATATAAGTCTGTACAAAGTGATACTTTTACTCCAGCTGATAGAAGGGGGAGGAATTATGTATTGAGAGTGCATAAAGCAAAAGTAGTATATCATCTGTTATGGCCAATAACTGAGTCTACAACATAGCCCATGCTTTTTGCTTCAGGAAGCACAAAGATACAGAATATTTGGTTGATTATCTCTATTCAAGTTTGAAACTAGGTGACATGGGGTCAAACACCAGGTTACCAGATCTATTCAAGGGAAAACAAAGTTTTGAACATTATGAAAGCCAAATTAAAAGAAAATGTTGCTTAAATTCTATAGTCCAAGAGTTTGATTAGGGAATTGTGGTGGTCTGTGTATGTTTATAAGATCATCTTGGTTCACTGTTAAGGCTGAACACTTTCACTTAATAATTGGGACATTATATTAAAATGGAAGAAAATGCTCCTATTTTCTATCACTTCTATATTTTCTACAGCCTTCATATAGCAGTGATTAGAATGATTCTCCTAGGATAACCAGTTGACTGACTCTTATTATTAGCCATGATTTTCTGTGAACTGCTGATCTCCCAAGAAACTGGACTGATTATACATATTATATGTGTGTCCAAAAGAGATAGTAGATATTTTCCTGTCATATTTCAGTCTTGTTATTCTCAGTTCACATATTATTTTCCGCTGATTTTAAGGCCACTGGCATCATTTTTGAGATCGACGTAAATCTGAGCAGAAAGTTTGGAGAGGGGGGTGGGGCTCGCCCGGTCGGCGTTCTCCTGCTGCAGTTCGTTAATTCCATTAGTGGGCGCACAAGTGTAAATTACTTCCAAAAATTGATTAAGTATGCCGAAATTTGAGACTCCCTATGTTTACTGAACGCCCAGAAATAGCAATATTGGTGATACATGCCAGGTGTTATGCAATTGATACAGATTAATAGTTTTTCATTGCCTAGACACATCAAGTTGTCAAAGTAACTAGTAATAATCGCCAATCAATGGCCCAGTAACCGCCTCATTTGATTGGAGCAAAGATGTACGCATTACGAGTGTTAATTGCCGATAATTGGTCAATATATTATGAGAAAAGCATGGGTTGAGTTAATTGTTTAATTCTCCGCAGTCTTGAACAGTCAGATGTTCGTGACGGTAATTTCCTTGGTATGGACAAAACAAATGTTGTAAATCAATGTATTATAGTTTTCTTTGTTAAATTTTTGGCTTTTTTCGCAGTCAGGTCGAAGAACGATATCTCAATACTTGATATAAATTAAGCCCGAAATCAAAATGCTGACGTTGAGGACGGGAATTGTCTTGGTAAAAAATAAATATACTTCTCGAATAAAGCAAAGATTTAAATTGATTTAATAAGATTTAAAGTAGATCATCACTTTTTCATCTGATTTTTGGGCCGAATCAAAATAGTTTTTCGCTTTTTTGATGAAAGAAAAATCCCCTTCAAAATGATGCCAAACTTAGGGATTTGATTTATTATTATGTTGTTTTATTGAATAAAAATTATCCTAAAAGTATTCACCTGAAAGAATGATGAAATATTTCTTTGCTATGAAATTGAAAATATCATGTTTGATAATTAACATTTTCTTGAAATATTTGATCCCATAATTAATGGAGAAGTTTATTTTGCGGGCCTCTGCGGGTTTAGTGCAGGCCTAGTAAAAAATGCTAAAAATGCTAGGTAATACATAAATAATAAAACAGAAAGAGTTACACCAATACATTAAGATGTTTAAAAGAATTTTCAGTCACTAATAACTGTGATCTTAGTGTTTACTGCACAAAATTACCTTGTATTCAACGCCTATTCAGCTGCGGGCCTATTTTACGAGGCATACAGTTGAATGTATGTCAGATTGTCTAATATTTCAAACAATCAACAATCTTCTGCGCCGACTGTGTATCAATGTTTTTCTTGTTTATATTATGAACACTTGAGGCTACATTACATACCGTCCGTTTCCGACTATAAGACGCATTTTTGAGACTCGAAATTGAAGTGCAACGAGGGGTTGAAGTGCAACGAGGGGGGTGCGTCTTATAAGCGGATGCTACAGGAAATCTAACAAACAATCAGGACACATTTGATATTAAAACTTCAAATCTCACTTTTCAGCGAGTACTTTCGTTTTCGGTAGCCATTTGCAAAACAGTGCTAAAGCGCGTACCGTCCCGTGCCGTATTAAAACGGTCGATATCGTTCGAAGTTATTTTTTATCTAATTAATCGATTTTTAACTTCATTTTTCTCCTTCCAAACTAAAAATATATCGGTCCGAGTTTATTCAGTCTGTAAACCAAAAATAATAAATCGGCAATTTCGGAAAAAAAATGCCGGGCGTTAATTCTTAAAATCTTTTCAATTGTTATTGACTGCTAATTGCTTATCAAACATGACAATTAAACATCTGTAGATGTTTCTTTAGACACTAATTAGAAGCCAAACTTTGGGGATTTAAAAAGGTGACACGCCGAAGTGTTAACAGTTGATTAAACACAAACAATAGCCAGGGGTCTAACTGTTTTGAGTAAATTTCTCGTAAATTTACACGCGTATACGCAAGACCGCTTGCTCGAAATTAAAACGCTATTGGATAATAATCAAGATGGGCATGGCTTATGTTTGATTGACATTATTTTGCTGATTGACAGACAACCATAAAAACACAATCAAACATTCACGATTACCGATTTATTCTATAGATTTTCTGTTTCTTTTATCGGAAAATGATTACAATACAGACTTGAAAAAATAATTGGTAAACAATCTAAATTAATTTGTGGTGATAGAAATTTGTTTGATAACAATCATTGGCCAGCATATACTATTCACACACATAAAAACTTAAAAGAATGTTTGCTTGTTTGTTTTTATTGAAAAAAATGTTTACGATGTAACCAGTATTAAATGAATGTGTAACTTATTGAAGTAAATAGATTGTTATACAAATTCATTTGATTTCAATTTTTTACCAGTGATTATGCTATATACAGTATATAATTAATATAAAATGGTTTGTTTCTTTATTTTCGGACATAGGTGAAATACTTCGAAAAATGAGTTTTATTTTAATTTCATTGATTTTTACACTATAAGCAGTGCTTGTTTGAAAGTTTTTTACCCTTCCCTGATGTTAAAATACGGCCGCGTCTTATACGAGGGTCAAAGCAAAAAACTCAATTTCCCAAACCTTAGTAAGGGATGCGTCTTATAGTCGAGTGCGCCTTATAAGCGGGTATATATGGTAAGCAATCATCATGAAATTTGTCAGAACTTGCCTTTAAGAACCCTAGATCAACTTACTTGGGGTTAGAAACAAGATCCCCTGCAGACAAAGTCATATGTTGATGTTGAAACAGGATTACATGGAACCAAAGACTAGGTCCCCGGCTCAAATCATTGACAAACTCTCCGGAGGTACCCAGGCATCAAAAACTTTCCTAGATAAACTCTTTCAGTACAGTTGGGCAAATAACTAGGTTAAGGTAAAATTGCCCATCTGATTGTTTAACCTTACACCTTACGTAAATCATGAAGGTCTGATCTGTATTGTAGATGTTCTGATTCAGGTCAGTGTAACAAGACCGTCTTGGCTCTCTCACTACTGTTCACTATCACTGAATTGTTTTAACTATTTCCTGGACATACTGGCATTATAATGAACTTCAAGTTCATTGTTTGGATCAAGTTAATTGTTATTACTTGCTTCAAGTTCATAGTTTGTTCAAGCTCACTGTTTGGGTACCTAGCTGTTACTTGCTTCGAGTTTATTGTTTGGATACCTATTACTAGCTTCAAGTTCATAGTTTGTTGAAGCTCATTGTTTGGAAACCTGCTACTTGCTTCAAGTTAATTGTTTGGATCCCTATTTATTACTTGCTTCAAGTTCATTGTTTGTTCAAGCTCTGTGTTTGGATACCTGTTACTTGCTTCAGGTTTATTGTTTGGATACCTATTACTTGCTTCCAGTTCATTGTTTGTTCAAACTCATTGTTTGGAAACCTGCTACTTGCTTTAAGTTAATTGTTTGAATCCTTATTTATTACTTGCTTCA
The DNA here is from genome assembly GCA_022818135.1 of Saxidomus purpurata. Lineage (NCBI taxonomy): Eukaryota > Metazoa > Mollusca > Bivalvia > Venerida > Veneridae > Saxidomus > Saxidomus purpurata. The sequence goes on from JAFMSR010000010.1 coordinate 30,036,235, forward strand.
AGTTCATTGTTTGTTCAAGCTCTGTGTTTGGATACCTGTTAATTGCTTCAAGTTAGTTGTTTGTTTAACTTCATTGTTTGGATACCTATTACTTGCTTCCAGTTCATTGTTTGTTCAAACTCATTGTTTGGAAACCTGCTACTTGCTTCAAGTTAATTGTTTGGATCCCTATTTCTTACTTGCTTCAAGTTCATTGTTTGGATACCTGTTAATTGCTTCAGGTTTATTGTTTGGATACCTATTACTTGCTTCCAGTTCATTGTTTGGATACCTATTATTTGCTTCCAGGTCATTGTTTGTTCAACTTCATTGTTTGGATACCTGTTACTTGCTTCAAGTTCATTGTCTGTTTAACTTCATTGTTTGGATACCTGTTACTTGCTTCAAGATCATTGTTTGGATATTTTCCTCTTCGGGCCTAGTTTTGGTGCAGCAGTTGTATCAGGAACTTGAGGACAAGTACTTCTTTTATGATTGTTCTGTCAGACAACATATTTCACTTTTTTTCAGACAGATCGCCAATTCATTTCCTGCAGGTTGTAATAAATATAATTTTTGATCTTGCAGTGCAGTGATATATCTCAGACATTCATTTATTTATTGCATAACATATTGCAAGCAAAAATAGATATTTCTCGAAATGTATTATTTACTGAAAGAAATTTAATCAAAGTATGCCCAAGACATTCGTCTTTACTTTGTACCAATTTATTTCATCTCCATTTTGCAAAAGCCTGAAATTTACGTAGTTTGTCATGAGCTTATATTTTGCAGGGCTTGTTTGTGAGGAGACATGATCATGTCCTTGTTATATTCACAGGTGAGTGTAGCGTACCAGGGACCCAAACAGTGAATGTTAGATAAAAATAGCCTAATGACTATATATCAATAAGAAGGTAAACAACACAGTTCGCACATAGACCCAGTTTCAGCTTCAATTACTTCATACAGAATAGTGCATATTTATCAAAACCTATTGCATATATACCTAACGTAATTATATTTTCCGTAAAGCGTTTACTTCAAGGTCCAAATGCAAACCGTTTTGTAACAGCGACTGATAGTTTCCAAGATTTTTACAATTTTTCGCCAACTCGAATAAATCTCACACATTTCGGGACGGTATTTTTTCCAGTGTGCAACCGTCACTGTGGACATACACAAGAACGGCACAACACTGCTACTAGAGCTCAGTATTCCATAGACATGTATTAGTGATGTGTAACCTAGACTTGGTAAGACCTGGCCGATCGATACAGTATGGAAACTGGTTTTCCCTTTATCAGTATGGCTGCATGTATATGTTTACAAAATATATCAACGAAATAAAATGAATACTGTATTAACGGATCGTATTAAAACTGGAAAGCTTGTGGAAATATTTATCAAATCAATTTCTAGGGCGTCGGTTGTGTAATATTTGGATGACACAAGGCGAAATTGTTTAAAAGCTTGTTAAAAGGGAAGAATTCAGTGTTAGAAATGTGTGACATTTATTCGGGTTGACGAAAAATGTCAAAAAAATCGGAAATTATCAGTCGCTATTTCAAAACGGTTTGCTTTTGGGCCTTGAAGTAAACTTTTACGGAAACGATAAACACTTATGCTATATATGCAATGGGTTTTAATAAATATGCATTATTCTAGATGAAGTAATTAAGGCTGAAAGTGGGTCGATGTGTAAACGGTGTTGTTTACCTTCTTACTGATATAGGGTTAGTAAGTAGGCTATTTTGAACTAAAATCACTGTATGGGTCCCTGGTACGCTACACTCACCTGTGGTTATATTTTGTGGACTTGCAGCCTTTGGCATGTCAGAATTTGATCAAAATGAGAACTGTCGATATTATAACTGTGTTCATGCATTGACCATAAACCTATCAGCCTGAGCTTTGCAATCTTGTCATTTATTAGGCAAATTACTTGGGATGATACAGTAAATTGGACAGGAATTGCTGTCTTTTATGCTGTTGCTATCTTTATAACTGACATACTGTAATTGTGTGTGTATAGAACGCACTCATGTATAAGATGCATTAGAAAAATATTTGCGACAGTCTGGGGGTAAATTGTCACTCAATGAAGTATAGGACGAACTTGAGGCAAAATAAATCAACAAAATTGATAAATATGGTTGGCCGTTTTTCATTGTTAACAGTGCGAATATTATTCATCTTCAATTAAAATAATTATTGTTCCTGTCTAAATTGTTTGCCAACGGTTGAAGGTACAATTAAGTCGTTACTAAAGCAAACTTGAATCTCATTATTTCTTATTTCTCTTTTTGCGAGTATGACACTCGGTCTAAAGTACGTCATTTATAATTGACAGCAAGTCTCAAAAAAAATGTCCTCACATCTGTATTATAAAACCATTTGAATGTATGGGTGTCCGAAAAGTGTGGAATTAGTATGTTCCAAGTGAATTTTGATGGAACAGCCTTCTAAGATGAGAGTATTTAAATGTTATTACTTTCTAATATGGTGTGTGATCGGCAGGGAATTTTTAGGGCTGTATTTCAGTGAAATACACGAGTGATAATGGTAGTCATCTGTGTGTCAGGTGTGTCTTTATGTTTTTATATCTCTTTAGTATATTAAAGTATATTGCAGTTGCAGTAATTTGACTAGTTTTACATTGTGTAAGCAAAAAGCCAAAAAATGCCTGCTGAAACAAAATAATGTTGCTGTAAATAGTGTATAAGACTCTAAATTACAGTATGTGAGCCTCGGTGATCTAGTGCGGAAAGCATTCGCTTTTCATCCGAAAAGACCTCTGTTTGATTCTAGGCCATGCTTCTTGAAGTGTCCTGGAAGATATTGAATTTGCCACAATTCGGATACCATATAATGAAAAATTAGTTGATTTTGTTTCAGATAATTGATGGTACAGTAATTCGAGAACGATTGATCCAAGTTCAAATAACTCAGTGGTCTAGTATGAACTTTGTTTGATAGTCTCAACTGTGTTATATTCCTATCAGCCAAATAATGAAAAATGATATGTATTTAAAGATAAAGACATCTTAATCTAAACAAGTTGAAACATTGAATATACATAGAATCATAAAAACAAAAATAATATCAAACAGGGAATGCCACGTACCAAAAACGCAGCCTCCCCATAAAACCACTCGAACAGTGAAATAAGCGGCAAAACAGGAAGTGAAAATGCTTCATCAATCAAGGTTAACGCGGGCCTCATTTTAATTGCTTACAGTAATACAGTCAACTTAAGACAATTTCAGACATTTCAAAATCAGCTATCCTGTATTAATAAAATGCTGTCAGGGTTATCTGATGGAAATTGCCTGTCAGACACAGAAATTTGAATATTTCTCTCTGTTTAGGATTTCATTTGAAGCATTTTATTGAAACCCATGAATGCTCCTTTAATCCTCTATTACTGGTTATTTGCGACTGAGATTTTTTGATGATGATATCTCATCAGTGGAGGTTTCAAAAGCTTGGGGGAAAACTTATTACAACTATTTTCGGAAGCTAATACGCCTCATTAGTCGGTGAATATTCCCAAATATTTACCAAGATAGAGAAGTTCCTCGTTGCGAAATTGAGCCGAGTCTTGTGGAAAATGAGGAACACTATGAAGCAGATGTTATATTAAATCTTAGGTTTTGTGGCCAGAGCAATAATATACCCCACCAAGCAAGTTTAAGGTGGCTGTATAGGAATCTCTGATGTTGTTTCCCATTCTGAATAGTGTAACAATTGAAAGAGTTTTTCCTCCATTTTATCTGCCCGTCTGATGATTCAACTATCCCTGTCTCCTGCTCTCTGGGCTTGAATTTGATGACACTCCATGGGAAGTTTCAGTACAAGAGGACATTTGTTTGCTGTTAGCATGTTATGGCTCAGTCATTTTTGGCAGAGTAGACTAAGCTGCCCTTTAATTGTAATATCTAATGGTATATTAAGCACTTTTGTGCATCTGTGCACATTCTCAGCAACCACTGGATTGGACAAAACTATATGGGACGTTTAACTTCCAAGGGGAGATGCACTTTTCTGTGAGTTATGGCTCTTTGATCATTGCTTCATTCGGTGTATAATGTAGTATATCAAGCACCTTTGTGTGTGATGGCCAATTTTTGAGCAGCCACTGGCTAGAATTCAGAAGCCTCAGTACCAAACAGATACACAATTGTTATCAGTATGTACTGGGCTGATTTGCCATTTGCTCAATGTACAAACAATTGCCTGCTCTCTATATTGAACAGTTTTCATCTGATCTTTACAAAACGTTAAAAAATAATGATTTTGTGGGCATGATATCTTAGCCAAGTTCAATAATAAGCCAAATAATACCAGAAAAATTAGGATTATATTAATGACCATTGAAGTATCAAAAATTTACCAACTTATTCTTAAATGTTTGTGGGCATGAAATTTTGACTTTACTTGATATTAACTAACAATGCTAGTGGGTGTTGAATATCTAAGCCCCTTAACTCTGGCTTGCCATTTGTAAATTATCTCCCTTTATAATGTGAAATTTTGTTTGTTTAGGATGTAGCTTAGAATCAGGTGAAGGAATTGAGTATATTCTTCACACAGTTATCATAAGGCAATGAGAGAAATTCACAGTGTTGAAGAATAAATTCAAATTCAGTTCATTTACCTTATTAAATTCCCCAGTCCTCAAGTTACATTTACTTCATTCCCGATGATTCATTCTAGAGTTCTGTATGATTAACATGTTGCAGTGTCTGAGAATTCTACAGCCACTCCTATAATTTACCAAGTTAGCTAGAAATTGCATTCTTGAATTTCAAAATTGTAGTGTAGGCTTTTCTAGACATGATGAAATATTCACCCACATCCCCATTGTGACTTTTAACTATGCATCTTCTTAACAAAATGCTTTTGTAAGTCCAAAAACTCGGGTTAGGTAATAACTCTTTGTACTTGGAACTGTTTTCATGGCTAGATTTTTTACATATTTTGTGGCACAGAGGCGAAGAAACATGCGCCAGACATGCAATCCTGAAGAGTAACTGTCAGTTTCCACATGGCCAAGTCATTTGCAAAATTACTATTTAGAGCTTTCCATACAGAAGAACTGCCATTCTGGTTAAACAATAACAAAAGCTGATATGAAACAGTCATACTTATAAATATTTCACAGTATCTATCTGCCATCTTTGTATACTTGAGCTCTCCTACAATTGTATGGAATATGCTACAACATTGTGAGGATGGTGGTTACAGTATTATATTAAAAAAAATTTCAATCTGTCGTTATTATTACCCTAACAATAGTTTGGACAGTAGCTGGCCTCATCGCTGTGTTTCAGTGGACTGAAAACGGACAATAGCTGGCCTCATCACTGTGTTTCAGTGGACTGAAAAGAACCTGATTATTTAGGTCATTTCTTGCGGTAAGAAAGTAATTTCTGGCTGTGATTGAAGAATGTACGTGCAAGAGACTTCTAATTTGGTTGTGCCGAGGCTGTTAGACAATTTGATTATTAGGTATCTGTTGATATGATATTACGGCTATTGATTGCCCCGATTCAATTATATTGTGTTCCTCCTTTGTTTATTGTCACATATTATATCTCTGGAAACTTATATTAACGGATTCGTTCATGCACTGATTTCATTTCATTCTATTGTAGTCAAAATAATGCAGATTTTGTGGCATTTGCACTCTTTTAGGGTCTTTCGTTTAGTTCTTGTGTGCCCTGCCGAACTGCACAACTTGAAGTTTTGTATGGTTTGGTTATACGACCATAAATGAAGTTCAGTTAGTCTGTCTCTCTGTCAGCATCCAAAAAGTGGGGTTTTAGGGGTTGTGGCAACAATAGGTAACAGTAAATGCTTTTTGATATCATTCATTCCATTTTGGTTAGGTGGTTAAAAGAACAATAGAGAGAACAAAAGAATAGTCACACAACTGCCAAAGGACATCCATCCATCTGTGTGTCGTGCACACTTTGTCTGCGCAATATCTCAGCAACCACTAGCCAGATACCAATGAAACCTTACAGGAGTGATTGGTACTAAGCCATTTTACATCATACTGTTTGCATGTTTTACTTGAATAATTATTGCTTGAGTTATGGCCTTTTGATTTTTCACCAAATTTTGTCAGCACTATTTCTCAGTAACCAAAGGTGGGAAATTAATCAAACCTCAGAAGTAATTGCTACAAAGCCTTAGTAGTTGCTAGAATTCATCTAAGATAAGTTTTCATTGAGTTACGGCCCTTTGATTTTTTTCACCAAATTTTGTCAGTGCTTTTTCTCAGCAACCATAAGCCATAAGGAGCATCTATAAAAAAATATTTGTTAGGTATGTGAAAAACTATGGGTTGAATTGTTATTTAAAATTCGCTAACTCTGTCAGTGAGTCTGAGTGAATAGGGCTGCTCTTGAGATAATTTTGTGGAACAGTGCTTTTGTTGTCTCAGTTCTACCATCTTCAGATCAAACCTTATACATGTATATTAAATGATCAAGTAGAAATGCCCATGCAGCTGAAATTAGCTTTAATGCTTTCTTGTCTTAATATAACTATTACTTTCAGGCAGAATTGCAGCATTTGTGTAAATTATGTAACCATTTGTATGCTTAAGTAAAGAGACATTATACCTCGTGCCTAATTTGGTTTAGGAATCCATATGAAATGTTATCCCTTATTGCAGTTTAACAGTTTCGGCTCTTTTAAATTATTTTGGGAGAAACTTTTTTTTAGGACAGCACCCTAAACTAGATATGTCTTTGGTCTTATATACCAAATCAGTTCCTGATATATAGATACAAGTATTTCTATGCTCCCTGTTGCAGTGTAGTACATCCGACTGTCTGTTTATGTGTCTGTTTAAGGATACTTTCTGGAAAATCTGAAAAGTATTAAAGTGTTGGAGTTCTTATCCGAGCATCGCATTGTAGGATTTTGATGAATTCTAGGGTAGATGTTCAACTCATCTAGTCACAACTAAGATCAAACAGTTTGTGTCCATTCCTTATTTTCTTCACCTCTTGAAAGATTTATGTGAAACTCGGGTCAGATATTTGCCATTTTAAGATGATGAGCATGACCAATAATCTGTTCATGTTGGGTTGCAAAAACTGAAGGTCAAAGGTTTGAGTCTTGAATTTCCTTTCTGCTCAATATCTCCTTAACCCTTTGAAGGATTTTAGTGAAACTGTGGTCAAATGTTTGTCTTATCAAGTTAGTGACCAGGGCATGCCAACTCAAAGTCAAGGTCACAACAAAAGGTCAAATCCACTCAATATCTCCTAAATTCTGTGAAGGATTTTGATGAAACTCCAGTCAAATGATCACCTCCTCGAGATAATGTTATAATACTGTTTGAATATAATGTGCTGTTCATCTGGAAATGCATGCTTCAGGGATAGCATCTATCTCACTTATTCTTGACTTCAAGCACTGTTGAATATCTAGAGTAAAACCTAATGTGCAGAAAGTCAATCTTCAGAAATATTCACTGTTCAATCAATTGACTTTTTACAAGCTATAATGTTTTGCTAATCAAAAAAAGTTTTTTTCTGAGCTGAGCAAATATTGACAGGTGAAATCACTTCGCTTCTGTAATTGTTGTCATCGACCAATCAATGTGCTTCACAGAGCAATTTTTGAAAAAAAATTCATATTGGCTTTTGTGTCTCAAATATCTTCAACAGTTTGTTAAATGGTTTCTCTACTTGCATTTTTTTCTGATTAAATTGCGCAGCAGTAGATGAACGATCTTGAAGAAGTCTGCCTTTATTCTCAGAATGTTTTTTTACCATCCCAAAGGCGGAACACTTTAAGAAACTCCCATTTGTATGGGTAAATAGGCTTTATAGTAAAATACAGTTATATTAATCAACTGAATATTTGAGTGTCTGGTAACACCATACCCTTTACATCCTATTGTTTACTAATTTGTATTGATAACAGTCTCTTGTTTGTCCAAAAGGTATAAAGAGATTTAAAGGCAACTGCCAGACTATATAGAGATTTAAAGGCAACTAACAAATTACAGAGAGATTTAAAGGCAACTTGCAGAGATTATATATAGATTTAAAGGCAACTGACGTATTATATAGAGATTTGAAGGCAACTAACAGATTACATAGAGATTTAAAAGTAACTTGCAGAGATTATAGAGCTTTAGGGGCAACTAACAAATTACATAGAAATTTAAATGCAACTTGCAGAGATTCTATTGAGCTTTAAAGGCATCTGACATATTATATAGAGATTTAAAGGCAATGAACAGATTACATAGAGATTTGAAAGTAACTTCCAAAGATTATATAGAGCTTTAAAGGCAACTAACAGATTACATAGATATTTAAAGTAACTTGCAGAGATAATTTAGAGCTTTAAAATCATCTAACAGATTATATAGAAATTTAAAGGCAACTAACAGATTACATAGATATTTAAAGGCAATTTGTGGAGATTATATAGAGATTTAAAGGCAACTAACAGATTACATAGATATTTAAAGGCAACTTGTGGAGATTATATAGAAATTTAAAGGCAACTAACAGATTACATAGATATTTAAAGTAACTTGCAGAGATAATTTAGAGCTTTAAAAGCATCTAACAGATTATATAGAAATTTAAAGGCAACTAACAGATTACATAGATATTTAAAGGCAACTTGTGGAGATTATATAGAAATTTAAAGGCAACTAACAGATTACATAGATATTTAAAGGCAACTTGTGGAGATTATATAGAGATTTAAAGGCAACTGACAGATTATATAGATAATCAAAGGCAACTAACAGTACATAGATATTTAAACGCAACTTGCAGATATCATATAGAGATTTAAAGACACTGTCTTCCTTGAAAAGCAAGAACTTCTAAATATGATACTGCACTGTTGCTGTATCTAAAACATTAATGTTGTATCACCCATGTGTGTATAACAAATGTGTTTCCATTTGTACTGATCACATAAACAATGACTTCTCCAAGTATGGCAGGTCACTGAGTCAGAGCCCTGAGTAAGATTGCCTGTTTACAAAGCAGCCTTATCTCACACAGCATTTTGTAAAGTCAGAAACTTCTATATTTTAGTTTTGGCTGTGAAAAAATTTCATTTGAGTGACTGACATTATGAAGCCGTCTCATATTGAGATACTATGAAAATTTTGTAGACATCAAGAAACCAGTGTATCATTCCTTGGACAGCTGCCATTTTAAGTATATACTAAAATATATACCATATATATATACCATGTAATTCAGTGGGGGATTGTCAGTGAGGAGTATGAATTAGCAGTTTTCTCTGTTGACAGCTGCATGCAGTAATGAGTGTAGTATACTAGAAGTATCTATAATAACAGTCATTTTCTTGTTTCCCTTTCAGACAGTTCTGAGTGATATTGCATACTTAATTCCGGCGCCGAGAATTGCCGTTTCCTTTAGTTTGATCAATTTACTTGAAAAGAAAGTAAAAAAAAGAGCAAGGCTCAAAATGGGGGATTTCCGCATCTTTTGCAACAAAATGGGCGGATTTCCGCATCTTAAAATGGAGATTTACACTCAAAATTCTTCAAAAATGTGCAGTCTCCAGTCATGCACCAATGCCTCCTCCCATATTGCTCCAAGCCATGATTTCCTGTTCTGCTTTACAGATCGACACACTGGCCTTCAAAAGCAGTTAAATGCCTATCATTAGAGCAGACCTAAAATAAAGATTAACTTTTTTGGCTTCAGATGCTGCATTAAGTTTTTTTTGTCTCAATTACTTCGACAGTCGCTGTGCAGTTGTTGGAATAGCATTAAGTAAATTGAACAATTTATTGAAGAGACATGTAATTAGTTAGATCTGTTTGAGTCACTACAGGATGTTATGTTTTGCCTGTATCTGTATAAGGGAAAACCTTTGTTTAATTGAACTGCATCAGAATACTGCCAGCTTCACCCAATATTCAATGTTTCTAACACAGCTGTTGTCAGAATCTCTTTAAAGAGCTGTTAACTATGATATGTATTCATAAGTGTTATTTTACCTGTATATATGGCAGTGTTTCTGTGTGTGATGTTAATGAAAATTTTGATATTGATTGGAGATATACATACATAGTTATAATGTTTGTATTATAAAATTCAGTATTAATTGAAATTTTAACTGCATTTTTTTAATTTGACAAGTTCACATTTTCTGGTCACTTGATCTGTTTACAGAGAGATCATAATAGAGTGAGATTTGGAGATAATGTATTTTTTCAGTAACATAAAATGAAAGCTGCATAAACATGTATATAGTAAGTGATTCATACATTGATTGATACAGTTTTTTTTTCAAGGTAACATAGTATTTACATAACACATGGGTAACATGACAAGTACTTTGTGAAGTTGTACAAATTGTATTCTATATCAAGGAAACATGACATTATATTGTTAGTACTTCACATGTTTTAGGTTACAGGATTCTTAAAAGTCTTTAAGTCTTTCGAAACTAAATGACATATGCCACCAGGACTTTAATATACACTGATAAAATTTTTCAAGATAACATGAGATAATTTAAACAGTCTTTTAGGTTTAAAGATAGCACCATGATGTACCAACAAGTCTATCAAGATTACAGGATATTCCAAAGTAGAAAGATTACTTACTAGTAAATACTTTATATGCCAGATTCAGTTTTCAAAACATTTCACATATGGGTTAAAGAACAATAGATTTTACGGTTAAGTGATATATTAAGTTGTCCCCATTGCTTATGTTAGGATATAGTTTTTTTTAAGGTAACATGACATAAGGACATTATTCATGAGTTATTCAAGGTAATAGCTCTTGAGAAGTGGGTATTGGATATTTGCTGCCATCACTAACTAACTCCATACACTTACAGCATTGGAAATGTATGCATATGGAAATACTGTCCTGGGTGACATTTTCTTGGAAATCATTCAAGTAGTTAAATCAATGTTTTTAGAAGTGATTATATATAAAGTGATGAATTCACGTTGATAGGTATTATGTGAGATAAAAGGTCATTTATGGCCTTTGACAATAAATATTACTTAATAGATTTAAAAGAAGTTTTCGGTGTTACAGTTTTATATGCAGTTGAATTAGGATTTTGATAAGGGATGAATACTTAATATTTACAAGTTTGTACTAAATATAATTAATCTCATTATAATGGAATTTTGTATTCAAGAAAAAATCAGTGCCCAAAAGGTTTTGTTAAAGTATTAAATTTTTGTGTGTGGTTATGCTATGGTGAAATACTGAACTTGATAAGGACCTAAAATAATTGATATAATTGGAAAGAAACTGTTGCTATTTATTGACTTTGCAGAAAACCTAGAGCAGCATGCAGACTTCATTAAATGCTTCTGATGCTAACAAAATTTTATTGTACAAATGTTTTTTGTTTTTTCGTTTTTACTGATGGATATTTTTATTGAAAAATGAAAATGGTATCCAAAAGTATGATAACAGCAGTTTTATTTTTTTGGATTTTTCATAGATTTGAAAAATATAAGAACAACAAAATTTCTGGAAAACTGTTTTAATTGGAAATTGTAGTGAAAAATTTTATGTTAGGAATAATAATGGTCTTAGAACTTCATATTACAATGTGATAGTAACTAAGTTTAGAATTGCTTAGATAGTCTTGAAACTTGATGTTGTTTCTCGTTGACATTGTAAAACTATTTTATGATATTTAAGTCCCATAACTCTAGCGTGTAACTTAATTCAGAAATTTTAATTGAAGCCATTTTTAAGGATCAGGGAATTGACCTACTTAATGCCTCAAAGTAAAATCCTACATTTATGTGCATCCTCACAGTGGTTACAACGTAGATGGCTTAGGTCCCACATCACCAGAATGTATTGTTATAAAAAACACTATTATGGACTTTTATACAATACTTCTGTAAAATATTGTTTAGCAAGACGGTATTAGATTTTGTTTCAGTTATTTATGCAGTCGGGAAGATAATACTGTTGAATAATCAATTAAAGGATAATTATAAATGTTTCAGCGGAAACACATAAGGATACATGTACAAACGTTGCTGAATTGCGCAAGGGACTGTGGAGTAAAATATTTATATTTGTTTTACTCTAAAGCAAAATATGATCAATCATTTTAATAATCAATACCTGCATAAGGCAAAATGTGAACAGGTTTTTTTCTTTAAATAAAAAATTGAACGAATTTTTTTATAATTTAGCTGCATTAGTGCAGAATGTGAAATGGTATTTTTTTTAAAGCAAATGTGAACAAAATTTTTGAAAGTGTAAAATGTGAACAACATTTTTTGATAAAATATGAACTGACATTTACATATTGGGTTGCAAAATGTGAACAGTTACGAGAGACAAAATGTGAACTGGTGTTTAAGTACGTGTTGTTCACATATTATGAAGTGAAAACGAGGAAACTATGCAAAGGACTGAGAGTGAGGAAGGATCTTTATTGTTATGTCCTTCAAAGTAAGTATAATACAACCTTGTTGTACAAAATTATATCATCTAGTATGTAACCAGGAAACTATGGCACTGTGGTATAATGCTGGCAATTTCAACCAAGGGGCTGTCATACAAGCACAATCTTTTCTTCTTTCTTACAATTATTTAGTATGCCATGCCCTGTCTGATGGAAAGCTTTAATTTTGCAATTGGGTAAGCTCTTTTTCCACTGGACTTGATCTCTTAATACATGATTTCTCCTATGGGATTTTCTTATTTTGTCTGGAGTTGGTCATTCAGAAGAACCCTCAAACATTTATGAGAGGTTTTGAGAGTTTGTATCAAGAAAATGCTTTGTATCAGCAGACGGTCAAATCCTCTTCTAATATCCTGTAGACAGAAAGGATTTAGAAGCTTGTTGTTTATGTATGAAAGCCAATTATTGGTAAAGTCATAAAGCAAAGATTACACTTGAGACCGAGGAATGGTCACATTCAGTTGATCTTGTTAGATAATGTGAGACTGTATGGGTGGGTCTCAGTGGTGAAGGGTTTGAGTCAGTGACGGACCTCAAATTTGGAAGACTAGATTTGAAACCCATCAGTGGACTGTGATACCAAGCCTTATGAAGTCTTGCAAAACTGCCTATTTCAGCATAAAACTGTTCAGGTATTGTAGGACTGAGAGTCATTGAGGGCATAGTAATTGTGTGATTATTATATTTGAACATGTTAAGTCTACAAACAAAATGAAAGTCTACAAACAAGACACAATTTTATAGACTGCAGTTTTAGTCGTTCTGTTAATCCTTCACAAAGATCATTTTGGTTTATCAATTAAGATGTAAGGCATCTTACAAGTTGTTAGGCTGTGGTTGCTAGGCTGTGGTCGCTAGGCTGTGGTTGCTAGGCTGTGGTTGCTAGGCTGTGGTCTATTAGAAGCATCTTTGTGCAGCAAACTTTCCAAATCTGTACATTTGGCAACTGTTCAAATACTTAAGTGACAGAGCATTTACCCCTCAATATATATTAAAGAAGTTACGGTACTTATAGACCCATGCTTTAAAACTGGTGTTTGTTTTTTTGAGAAGCTAAATTTGTTTTCTACCTCCAAAATTAGTTTCTTGGGTGTTAAGAATTGAATAAGTAGAGATTTAAGCTGTAAACACAATAATTTAAGAGGCAGTTTGCAGTTTTAAGCATTCTAAAATAGAGTGTATTGGAAAATGTAATGTAATTGGCTCTCTGAGTGACTGGGGATATTGCAAAATAGTTCTAAATATGTGATCAGACTTCACACTCTCATCGTGCCAGCCAGCAGGGTCTGTGAGGACATTGGAAACTGCTGGAATTTGTCCCTAAAAATACTAATAATGGGTAGAAAACTGCTGAAGCTGAGCCTTTAATTACATTGGTTGTTGACTTTTGGAAAGTGCGTAAACAACTAAGTTATTAACCTTGCTAGATGAAGCCCAGAAATGTTACTGTACCTATCCTTGGATGCTCATATATGTCACAAACTTCTATTCATAAGAAATAGTTCATTAAAGACTTGTAACGGTCACATGGATATACCAAAATACAGCTGATCTTATATATATATAAAAATTATTAATTAAATAAATATATATAATTTACTGACACTTTACTGGTTCAGCTTGTCTTTCTTGCATGTACAGTAGACTCCCAAAATTCAGGACCTCTACAAAAACTTTCACCTAAAAGTCCAGTTGTTTTTTCTCCACCCTATTTTATAATGTTTAAATTTTCAAAAAATAATGAAAAAAGAAAGTACTGACTGACTAATCTTTATTAACTTTTTAGAAAGCTGAATTATAAAGTGGAACATAAACTTTAACACAAAATTGGCTTGACTTTGAGAATTGACTGCATGTTGTCGTTGAGCCAATTATAGGAGGGTTACAATTAAAATATTGTAGTATATTATTTTTATGTTTCACCTACCATATGATGTGTATTTAAATGATTAAGACATACATGATTGTATCATAGTTAAGACTGTAAAGATGTTTATCGTGTTTGTAAAGAAAACCCCCATGATTGGTATACATGTATAACGCATAAAGAGGCGTGACCGTAGTAATGAAACTTACAAACCTTGTACCCCAAAAATCTAGCCACCTCAGAAATCTGGTCGATTTCCGGCACCTAAGGCCGGCTAGATTTTTGAGGTTCTACTGGGTTTTTTTTCTCACAAGGAATTCAAAAGCAAAACCTCAAATTTTTTTTTCATGGAAAATGAAGTTTGATAAATTATTCAATAAAGTGTTAGTGCACAGAAAGAATTAGAAGTATTAATTCATGAAATGGCAATAAAAACAATTACAGAACAAGAAATTTCACAGAAATGTGTCCTTTGAATTTTTAATGTTACAGAATTGTATTTTGTGTATTTTCAGACTATTGGACAAGTTACTGGTGGTGTGTCCCAATGTTGACTATTGTGAAGAGGTCTTGCCTCGCTCTGAGCTCGATGCCCACCTTGCCCACAGGTAAATTGTTTACAATACAGTTAATTAGTGAAATCATGCTGAGCCTGTATATACAGGTACTGGATGAAACAGTCGTTTGTTTTAGACAGTCAGTATAGAATATATCCTAAACGGGGATATTAAAGGTAAATACACCTGTAAAGCAGTCAAGTCTACTGAATATTTTCCTTATTACTTCACTATTGATAACTTGCTTACAAGAGCACACAATGTTTGGTTGGCTTTGGCTTCTTTCTGGACTGTGGTTAGTTTATACTAATTTATTTTAGCTCAATCATGTAGAAAGCTTGCAGCTTATCGAGTCACTCTTGAGTCTGGTTCCTGAAAAAACCAGTACTGGTGTCATATGAGGAGGTATGGTGGTGACCCCAGTGGGGCTCGAAGCCACGACCTCCGGGATGAGTGGCCGACGCCATAACCTCTACACCACCTCTCTCTCCACAGGTAAAGCTATCTTTGGACTGTGGTTGCCTTTGCCACCAGCATAGATTACTATCAGCCAATCACAATCATGGTTTTATAATGCTATTTAATTTGTAGATTTTCTATGGACTTCAACTGGTACTGTCACAAGTTAAATGTCAAAAGATAGACAAAGAGTGTTTAAAAGTTAACCAGGGTCTAGGAAAATGTCCTTGTTTGAAACCAAGCTATCTTTGTAAAATATCTATGTGGCTATGTCATGTATTTCTATCTGGAAATTGCTGTTGGCACTTGAACAAGTTCAGTTTTCAACTTGCAGAAATCAGATGAGCAGTTTTGAAATTTATGAGAGACTGTTATTTAATTTCAGTTGCCAGGACATAGTTCAGGGACGTGCCCTGTGTTTGAGAGATTGTAATTTCACTGAAATTACACTCAATTAGTGACTTTTGCTATTATAACAGTAATTTGTAAAGAAGCCTCCTTCTGGTTGACATAAACATAATTTTCCTAATTCTCCAGCAGTGAAATTGTAGGAACAACACCCTGGAGACAAACAAAATTACACCCAAATCATTATTTTGATTCAGTTAGAAACTACAAAAAAATTGAAGTGCCTCATTTTGTAATGCATTTGCAAGAACTGTTAAATGTAGTGCTCTGTAAAATACAACAGAAAGATGAAAAGGTTGTTTTTCGACCGAAAAGACATTTTTGCCATATTTAGAGATAAAATCTGATGTAAATTTAGTGCAAGAGAGAACTTCTTGATATAGTTTCAGAATTTCTGTTATTTACATTTTGTATTTAAGTTTAGTGTGTTTCATTAGCATTGTTAATAATTTATGATTCAACTTAAGAGATTAAATAGCATTATGTAGACAACACTGCAGAAAAATACATTGGTATTGTTGACCAGAAAATACAGCACTAGTTGTGTAGTGAATCAGACCTGATCCCCACCGCTTTCTTCAAAGTATCCAAGTTTAACAGTCACAAGATGAATCTGACAGATACCTGAAACAACTCAGTCACCATAGATTGACAAAAACCGGAAACAAGTCAGTCACCATAAACTGACAGATACCTGGAACAAGTAAGTCAGTCACCATAAACTGACAGATACCTGAAACAAGTCAGTCACCATAAACTGACAGATACCTGAAACAAGTCAGTCACCATAAACTGACAGATACCTGAAACAAGTCAGTCACCATAAACTGACAGATTCCTGAAACAAGTCAGTCACCATAACCCTAAAGAAGTAGTCACCATAGACTGACAGATACCTGAAACAAGTCAGTCACCATAAACTGACAGATTCCTGAAACAAGTCAGTCACCATAGACTGACAGATACCTCAAACAAGTCAGTCACCATAAACTGACAGATACCTCAAACAAGTCAGTCACCATAAACTGACAGATACCTCAAACAAGTCAGTCACCATAAACTGACAGATACCTCAAACAAGTCAGTCACCATAAACTGACAGATTCCTGAAACAAGTCTGTCACCATAGATTGACAGATACCTCAAACAAGTCAGTCACCATTAACTGACAGATACCTCAAACAAGTCAGTCACCATAAACTGACAGATACCTCAAACAAGTCAGTCACCATAAACTGACAGATACCTCAAACAAGTCAGTCACCATAAACTGACAGATTCCTGAAACAAGTCTGTCACCATAGATTGACAGATACCTCAAACAAGTCAGTCACCATAAACTGACAGATACCTCAAACAAGTCAGTCACCATAAACTGACAGATACCTCAAACAAATCAGTCACCATAAACTGACAGATACCTGAAACAAGTCAGTCACCATAAACTGACAGATACCTCAAACAAGTCAGTAACCATAAACTGACAGATACCTCAAACAAGTCAGTCACCATAAACTGCAGATACCTCAAACAAGTCAGTCACCATAAACTATGGAAAGCAAGACATGTAAGAAAATTAGTCACTGACAATCTGTATTTATCAAAATAAACTTCAACATTGGACAGAATTCAAATCTTCACTATGAAATACTGGCTGATGAATAATTGATTGTACTGGATTTCCAGACACGTGCTATCTGTAATCCCATGATGCCACAGTAAGTATGACTTTGCATGGCAAACAGTTAGCGATAAGTGAATTAAAATTCCATCAATTCTGCGTATTGTCAATTTGAAACTCCACACCAATTTATGTTAAGCAATTTTGTCTGACTTCTGAAAAACATATTTCATACTTGCTTTCTTGATTACTCCCCAGTTAAAACAGTTTGTGCTACTCTTGTCACTTGTAGAGGAAACTATTCAGTCATACGCTGAAATTCAAAATGCAAAAAATGTACTTATTGTTTGCTGACCTGATTTCATGTGCGCGCTACGATGGATGAGGTTCTGGTGTGTGTAAATGTGATGGACTACGTCCTATCTAAGACAAGATTTTCTGCCAGTTTTAAGGCACCGTTGTTTTCATGCGATAATTTCCACAAATTTTCAAAATAATGTGTGGCACATGACACTCTTTCTTCAAATTCATATAATATACACATACATATTTGTACTTAACAAACCTTT
The DNA here is from genome assembly GCA_022818135.1 of Saxidomus purpurata. Lineage (NCBI taxonomy): Eukaryota > Metazoa > Mollusca > Bivalvia > Venerida > Veneridae > Saxidomus > Saxidomus purpurata. The sequence continues at coordinate 30,054,184 of JAFMSR010000010.1, forward strand.
CTATAAAAGGAAAGGTGATCCGTGGATTTTGTTGCAAGTAACATGTTGGAATACTAAATGAGCATTAGATGTAACAGATTGGATTAGTCTGGTAACATTCAGTTAAGCAGACCCAATAAGGAAGTCACAGACTTGCCAAGGGCCATCACTAATTTGTTGAAATCGTGTAAATGAAGTGGAGAAGATTTATCTCATTTTGGCATGGTTAGCATTACAATATGGTTTGATGGACAGTATAGGCATCGCATACTTAACTGTCAGATTTTGGACACTGCTAGCAGAAGTGATGTTCAGAGAAAAAAGTAGAATTTGATATACTGCTTATTTTAATGTCACCAAGTCATCTTTTGCAATCAGAGAGTTTATGAGCAGCAACTCAACAAGGGTCAAAAAGTCTTATGCCTAACAAGAAAGTTGGTTATGACTAGTATATGAAAAAATGTCAAAGGTCAAGGTCACAGTATTCTTAACAGTTCAAGAGCCCTGTAATTAATAATTTGTCAAAGCCTGTGTTTAGAATCCTCATACTTGATAAGAAAATGGCCCTTGAACTTGGTAGGGAGGTTTCTGAAGACCAACTTGTATCATTGATCTGGGATCATTGGGTCATAACTCAGTATTGCAGTGACCGTTGCAATGCAGGGACCTAATGATGCTCAAACTTAGTGAGGTGGTTTGTCATTACTGCTGCTTATCACATGTATTGGCTTTAAAGGTACATGGTTAAATGTCAAGGTCAGAGTTACAGCCAATATCTCTACAATGCAAAACATGGCCCATATTGATCTTACCATAATGGTTTGTATTATTTAAAGATGCTCTTTATTAGATTCTCAAATCTAAATACTGGTATCTATTAGGTTATTTAGTCTAAAATGTCTGGAAGAAAATCTAGGAAAAAAGAGCTATTACTTTTTTGTACAAACAAACTCCTGTTGATACACATGTTTTAATGAGATCTGGAAGGAAGAAAATGTATTCATCAGAACAGTTGTCTAGAATTTGTCCAAGAATCTAAACATGCAAAACACAAATTCAACAAATTGAAAAACAGCACTTTAAGTCAGTGACATACTGTCTACAGACATTTAGAATTTTATCATTTTAAACAAAAAATTCCAGAGAGAGAGAATTTAAACTGACAAGAGGGTTGCTGTATTTACAGGGGTTTAAAACATTCGCGTCTTTTATACTAAAGGTTTAGTTTTCAAGTCGCGTCTTTACTCAAGGATTAGCATTGTATAAGTCTGTAGAAGATTGAAATAGAAAAATACTGACTTAATACTGAAGTGTGAACGCCATGTCTTAATATTAAGCAGAATTACATGTCAGCTTCTATAACCCCTCGTCACTGAAGAGTGACGGGGTGAAGTCCTTACTTCTAATAGCCTGACAGTTTCTTTGAGAAAGTTGGCAGTGTCTTGCAGACCTGAATTTATCTGGTAATCTCTTTCATGTATGGTTGTTAATTAAGAGTTTGGAACTTGCAGTAATAGTGCAGAATATGGCATGAAGTGTTTCATAACATAGTCATAGATTCAGTGTAATTGTCAGACACTAATGTTCCATCCTTCAGGCATGATGATTATGATATGATAATATATTAATAATGATGATACAGGGTTCAAATTTAGCTTTTTTTCCTACTAGCTAAATTTAGCTAGTGGCTTTTTAGTTCACTAGCTAAATAAAAAAGCTACTAGCTAAAATCAAACAACGATTTTTATTAACTTTAAACATGCCAACACTGTAATACTATAATTCATATAGACTATGTGAGACAAATGACTAAGTTAAATTGAGCAAAGAATAAACTAATTAACTGACAAGTGACAGGAAATTGTCACAAAACCAGGTTTTCATTTTCTAGTCTGCTGGCCGAGCGCAAATGTATTCTTCTATATATAACATATGTGGAAAAAAAGCAAAGGGCCATAATTCAGGCAAAAATTATTTAAAAAAAAAGAAAAAAAAATGCTCTGTGTGGGGTTTGAACCGCTGGTTTCATGAGAACTTTTGTCAACTTACTGTAACAGAATACTCCAAAGTATACAGGACTGGTAATCTATTCTAAAAATAGACAGTAATAACAGAGTATTCTCCCTTTTATAATAACAGAGTATTCTCCCTTTTATATATACTTAAATAAGGAGACACAAAATTGCTAACGGACGGACGGACGGACACACCAGGGGCAGAACATTATATATTCAATATTCTTTAGTTAACAATTATAGTTCTGTGAAAGTTTGGTTGAAATCCCTTGAGAAATGTAGGAGTTGCACACAGAAGAGTATTTCTCTATATATATTACATTATGTGGAAAAAAACAAAGGCCCATTATTCTGTCAAAAATGATCAAATCACAAAACCCCGACAATATGCGCCAGGGCACTTGGTGACAATAATTCTGTGAAAGTTTGGTTGAAATCCCTTGAGAAGTGTAGAAGGAGTTGCGCACAGAAGAATTACATATGTGAAAAAAACAAAGGGCCATAATTCTGTCAAAAATGACCAAATCACAAAACCCGGAATATATGCGCCAGGGCACTTCATGACAATACTTCTGTGAAAGTTTGGTTGAAATCCGTTGAGAAATGTAGGAGGAGTTGCGCACAGAAGAATTACATGTGAAAAAAAACAAAGGGCCATAATTCTGTCAAAAATGACCGAATCACAAAACCCCGACAATATGCGCCAGGGCACTTCATGACAATACTTCTGTGAAAGTTTGGTTGAAATCCGTTGAGAAATGTATGAGGAGTTGCGCACAGAAGAAATTGTTTATGCCCGCCCGCCATACCCCAATCTAATAACCAGGATTTTTCCTTCGGAAAACCTGGTTAATAACAATGTCAAAACTCTACAGTCACTGTCACCTTGCTGTACACAGTTTAGTTTCGAATGTTTCGTTAGGCACTGTCGCCGATCGTTTCAAGAGACTTGTTATTTTCTGCGACATTTTATGCACATGTACGATGTCACCAATGTTTTGGGGAATCCTGTAGTCTAATTTTAGTTTCTAAATTTATTAACCAATCCGAACCGTCGTTACGCAGATAGCGTCATTTACCATCTAGCGTATCTGTCCGAGGGACTATGGAAACGGAGATCTATTTTTAGGACTGTTATCGGCCCAGATACGACCGAAACTACATTTTCATGAATATTTTTAACTTTGTTTATTTACAGTCAGATTTTTCTCGTAAATTACGACATTTAAATGATTTGGCTGGCATTTTATTGACTCGCTAAAAGTAATAAATCAAGGCCGAAACCAAAGTGGCGACATCAAGGACAGCAAAATCTTGGTAAAAAAAACGATTAAATTTTGTCAAGCAAATCTTTTTTTTCATTGTTATATAGTAATTTAAGTAGATGGATAGATATTCTATTATTTGGCCCCATTCCCCTTCCAAAAATAATTGAAATAACATTAATTTGGCAAAAATCATTTCAAAATAATGAAAAAACTTATGGATTTAATTCATGAACTTTTGGTCAAATTTTTATAAAAACGTGAGTGTCCATCAAATAAAACATCTCGGAATCATTTCTTGCAATTATTTGAAACGTTACATGTGAAAAAGTTGTGCAAAAATTCACCCGTGTTTCTTTTTTTATCTATTTTCACAACCCCGGTCTTTATATATTTTCTTTTCAAAGAAAGCGGTATTAAACTTCTATGTATAACTGCTATAGAACCTGTAGAATAATATTTATTCATAAATGTTCAGACAAAAAGAAAAAAACTGATTGTTCATCTGATATTTTAATATTGTAGGGATGTTGAACTGGTAGTTTATGAAGAATTGATCTTTATTGCTGCATGCATACTAAATTAGATATTCTCCAATTTTTACTTCATTTTTGGCCAGGCTAATTTCTTTTTGGTCTGGCGGATATTTATGCCTTGCCGCGGAGTGTCCAGCCATTTTTACCAGCTTTCGGGAAGTCTGAGCTACACGTTATCATCTGTAGGTAGAGTCGTTTTTATAGATTATAAGAGTCATAAATAACTTCATGGTGCATTTCATGATGGATTCTTAATGCACCCAACAAAGCATTTTCCAACAAAAACACATGATCAGTACGATGATCCATAAATATTTTGCAGCCGCATGTTTGACTTTGTTGATGTTTATGGCCCCAGGAGTATTGGCTTGTCCTTTATTAAATGCATGGTAGAAATTGTTTGGCACCTAAAGAATTAATCTTTCTTCTATTTGGAGGAATATTTTCTTCCACTTTTGTACCAATAGTAGACACTACGATGTCAGAGAGGCAATTTGTGCCATGCCCAAACAATTACTTATACAATAAAACAGGAAATAACCATCTATTCTCGTATAAGAATGCCAAATACCAATAGGAATGTTATTGCAAAAGAATGTAATTTGTAACCGACATTTGCAGCGGTCTTTGTCTTTTAGAAATGAAGACATTCGGCTGTGTATCTTGCTGGTTTCTTCCCACTGGCGTACTGTATTGTCTTTACAATTTGATAGTTTTTGCCCTGGTTGGCAGATATATTTATTTCCAGTAGTGTGTGTTTGTGTCACAAAGCAATCTCTCAGCTTGCAAGGCTGTGAAAAGTATAGCCTTATCTTTTTATGCTTGTCTCAAAGACGTAGGAAGACTGTAAGGTGCCACATTGACATTTATTTTAGCCCCTTTAATTGGTCTCACAAATTTGTATTTTTGAAGCATCTTTAAAAAAAATGTGCAGTTAAATCTTGGTATACTGTATGTGTCTATCAGTGAGAATCTTTAATGCATTATACTTCACTGATTTACAGAAGGGTCCAGTATATAAACCTCTGTGACCCATCCTTGCAGGAAGGTCATGGGCACCTTCCTTGCTCAGATCAGTGATATGGGATTTTGTAGGAGAAATAAAAAAGTCTTGTACCGATTTCTGTGAACCATTACTACGGGAATAGTAAACTAATGTTTGAAATAGTTGGTGTGTTTTTTTTTGTAAATATGCAAAACATGTGAAGTACGTCCTTAGAAATGCATGATTTCCTGCTAAAAAAATATCTCCCGACGAGTCGTCCAAAAAGCCAGTGATTTTTAATAAATCTCCGACAATAACTCAATTTTTTGTGGCATGTAATGTATGGTACCGATTCATTTTGTCATTAAGGGACTGCTCATGATACAATGTTACTAAGCTTAAATGTTGCTGAAAGAAATATTAACTTAGATAACAAACAAATACATTCTCAAATACCTACTTTTGTCTGCCCTTAATTATCTATCTTTTGTTTGTGCTTTTGTGAGAACATTGTAGAACTTATACTATTATTATAGGTAAAAAAGCTAGTGTAAATAAAATCTGAAAATTTGACACCTTCTGAATGAAGACAAAATTGTTATTTTTCTCGAACTAAAAATGCTCACATGTCAATTGAAACAGTTTCACTCTTCTCACCATGATATAAATAATTCATCAGGTCTTTTAATTCAATGTCGGTTTTATGATTATTTAATGAATTGTGCATGTCTGAGGACCACAGTAACAGTGTATAGGTCATTTATATGCCACTTTATTACAGCTGATCAGTCCAGTATCAAAGAAAACATTGATTTCATGCATACAAAATTCACTTGTTGAGAATTCCACTCTTGGAATATTCAGGGAATGCTTAATTTTCATGATTGGAATCAGTGGAAACAGTTTTTCCTGTATTTCTTCTTTGATTACAGCTTCACTTGATAAGCAGCTTAAAGAAATAACCAAATTTGAGACAAATGTTAATCAATGGTTCAGTAGAAAACAAGTGTATCTTACCAGAAATTAAAGATGACTTACTTCTATTGTGCATTCAGCCTTCAGTTTTTTGGCTCACCTGAACAAGAAGTGCTCATGCTTAGATATTGTGGCAGGTCTGTTGTCATTGTGTGTAGAGCAGTGTGCATCAAAAATTGCTTCAAGTCTGAATTACCTAGCCAATTCCAACCAGACTTAACAGGAATAACCCTTGGATGGTCCTCTTGGAAAATTGCTGAAACCATTTTGTTCCAGTGCACAAAATGGCCACCAGAGCTAAAAATATATAAATCTTTTAACGTCATCTCATCATTGACCGTTGGGCCACTTTCAACCATACTTTACAAGATTATTGCTTTGATGGTCCTTGGCCAGAATTACTCCAGTAGTTCTGCTCAGCTGCAAAAAAATGCCATCAGAGCTGAAAATAGAAAAACCTGTAAATGACATCTCCTTTACCACTGGGCTAATTTCAAATTAAACTTTACAGGATTGTTACTCTACCAAAAGAGCTCAAATTGTTCTTCTCCTCTGCACAAACTGGCCACCAGAGCAAACATTAGAAAAACTTGTAAAGACATCTCCAGTCTTTTACCACAGAGCCATTACAGCTGAACTAAAGGACTGTTTGTTGGATTATTATAAAGTCCTGTACCCAAATTGCTCAAATGGTAACACTATGCTCCACAAATTGGCCTCCAGAGTTAAAGTAGAAAAATGTTTTAAGAACATCTCTTCCTTAACCGCTGGTCCAATTTCAGGCAAACTTCAGTCATGATGGTTGCTTAGACAGTCCTCTACAAAAATTGCTCAAACTGTACTGGGCTGCTGTACAAAATGGCGACCGGAGCTAAAAATATCATTTCTTTAAACAACATCTTCTGAACCACTGGGCCAATTTTAACCAAACTTTGCAGAATTGTTCCTTGGATGGTGTTCTACCAAAATGTTGGCCACCAGTGATAATTATTGTTTTTCTTATCAGGAATGACACAGATCTGATCATATATTGCAGATACTTTCTATTTGCTCAGGTGAGCAATATATGGCCATCATCGGCTTCTTGTTAATATTATTTGGTTTTAGACATCTAGGAGCCTAGGAATATGAAATAAGCTATGTTTTTATTGGTATTAGCCCAAGAACTATTGTTTGTAACGCATACTATGTGACTGTATATATTAAAATAAATTCAGATTGTTTGAATAATTTGTTATTTAGTGAAATTGAGAACTTCTGTTCAGAGCATTAAGAAAAAATGTTAATATTCAGTTACTCGGTTACACCTCTGAGAAAATTTCAATAACTCTTCAAAGAATGTCCATTCGGTGTTAAAGAAAAATGTTGAAAACAAACTATATTAACTGTGCATTATAAGTTCAAATATAGGTTCCAGAGCTTCTTAAGAAAAGAACAAGGTCATTGTGAATTCTAAATAAATACAAGAAAACAATATAAATACACAAGAGCTGTTCTTGAACATAAGATATACACAAAAATTGTCTTGACAGTAAAAGTACACAAGAACTGTTCTTGAACATTAGAATTACACAAGAGCTGTTCTTGAAGAGTAGAAATACACAAAAACTGTTCTTCAACAGTAGAAGTACACAAGACCTGTTCTTCAACAGTAGAAGTACTCAAGAACTTTTCTCTAACAGTGGGAGTACAAAATATGTCTTCAACAGTAGAAGTACACAGGAACTGTTCTGGAACAGTAGAAGTACAGGTACACAAGACCTGTTCTTGATCAATAAGATTACAAAAAAAATCATGTATTAAAAGTAATCACGATCATACTTCACAGATGTGCATAGTGATCATGATCTGCACTGGCCACAAAGACAGATTCACTTGCCTTTACTGGGGTAAAGGTTAAAAACATGCCACAGTGCATGACGGAGATTTGTAAAAATGTAAAAGCATGTTCTTGTTAGACGCAGCAAGTCAAGTCTGGCATCTTTTAGTAACAAGCAGTATGCAAAGACAAGCATTTATAGCAAAGTATGATTGTTACTTGAAGACTGTGGACAAGGATTTTGATATAGCAAAGTCTAAGCACAATGGTCAGTCAGAACAATGGTTACAGACTATAGCAAAATAAATGTATTATCAGTACATGTATTGTGTTGCTGTTGGAAAGAAAGCTAGCTAGATACCCCAGAGATGATCAAATTTTCTGTATTATGTTCAACTTTAACAGAACCTGGAAAAACTATACCTTTGAGAGTTCTTTGTGTTCCAAATTCATAAATGCTTGCCTGAAGGTGTCCACTTACTTACTAGACAAATTCTTTTTTTACTAAATCTGATCGAGGTTGTGCAAATAGTGATATCAGCATGTAATCTTCTGGGTCACTTTGAGTCAAAAACTAGGTCACAAGGTCATTTTATACCCAGTTGTTATGAAAATTAGTAGGAATGTAACTATGTATTGATAAACTGGTCAGATTAGAAGCTTGGTCATGTGGTGTCAAAAACTAGATCACCTGGTCAAATCAGAAGAACTTTGTGAACACTCTTGGTATAGTTTGAAACTGGGCCATTTGGCTCAAAAAATTAGGTCACCAGAGTAAACTATAGAAAAACCCTATGAACACTCCATACTCAGGTGAGCAATAAAGGGGCCATCTTGGCTCACCTGTCAGACATAGAGCCTGGTACAGCTGAAATACTGTTGTCAAAATACAGTTAAACCTGTGAACGAATACCACTGACTGGAGAAACAAATCTGTGTTGGTTTTCGTTTAACAGGTGGTCTTTATTCACAAGTGTTTACACAATATCTAATTAGTGCTAGAATTTAGTTTTCTCCCTTCTGGTATTTATATTCAGTGTTGCCTTTATATAGAGATTGTCTTAACAATACGTCAGACTAGATATATTAGAATTTATAAAGAAACAAAGGCATGTATATAAATCAGGATTGTCCTTTATTTTTAATCCTTCTTTAAGATTTTGAACCATAAAGCTTCGGGAATTTGCAGGTTTTCTTTAAAAGTCGTAAATGGAAAACCAGGAAAAAATATCAGTCTGTGTAATTTTGCAATGTTTTATGTCATCCCCACATTGATGAATGTGGCATATAAATACAGATTTAACTAAGATATACAAATGTATTCTTTTTTACCTTCAAAGGCATGTTATCTAGAGTCTTGGTACTTGCTAAGAAAATTATTTATGTAGTGAAATTTTGCACTTGGGGTTCTTATACATGTAGTTTCTGTTGGCTGATGGAATGTGTGTAACAGTAACGCCTTTTACCACGTGGAATATGGACTGACTATAAGACAAACAAATGCATGTCATCAGTAAACATTGTGTAAGGTATAATTTATGTTGAGACAAATTTCACCTTTTGTGAATCCAGCAAAGTAAGTTTATATCGAAATGTATAAAAAAAATAAATTATTGATAGACTTACACTGTAGGGGCCAGGGATTGAACTCTTGACTACCCCCTGTGCCAACAGGCCAGTGTGCATTTACTGTAATCGATTCAATTATTTTGAGAACATGTTTTGATAATGATCACCAAGTTAGTAGTTTAACAGAAACTGTCTTGACTGAAATATTGCATATTGCTCATTTATGGATTGCCAAGAAAATTCTGCGGTAATTAAGACATGCAGATATATGAGGCAGCAACTTGCCAGCTTCTCACTCTGTATGTTTTTGGTATGAGATGTTCTGATGTTTCAATGTTTGCATGTTTGGAGGCTGGAAGAAATAATTTGTTTTAAGCAGTTTCCGAAAGAGAAGGACTATGAAAGTTTAATAATTGGTTGAAATGATTTTTGTCCTAAGAATGTCTAAATTACCCCCACTAGCAATGCTCATTTAGATATCTGGGTCTGATTATGTCACTTAGGGTATTAATTCTTGAGTAATTTTACCAGGTCCTTTTCAACAACACTACAGTGCTATGTATTAATCCTTGTGCGCCAGGGTTTCCATCCTATATGGCTATAAGATCTGTGATAAAATCATGCAGTAATTAGTGTTAATGTTCAGTGCAAGAAAAAGGTGTTCTTCAATATTGTACCACAATAGTCATGTGTAGGTGTTTTACCTTGCTAAGTTCTTAGAACAGACTGAATCATCCATTGTTTCTTGAAATGCTCAGTAAAATCTTACAAGTGTTCAAATCTCAGCCAGCACTGTTATGTAGTTTCTTTGTAATTGTGCTTATTAGGTCCACCATCCTCTAAAGAGGCTATAATCGGTACGACCCGACTGTTATGTAGGTTGCAAAAATATAATTATATAGTAGCCTCCAGCAGGAGCCACTTTCAATAGTTATTTTCAAAAAAGACTTCTCATGTATTTTCAGATGCCGTGGTGCAGTTACAAAGTGTATCAAGGCAAGTTTGGGCTGTTCGTTCCAGGGACCTCGTAGTGCCCTTCAGAGTCATCTCTGGGAATGTGACTTTAGGGATCAACAGTCAGGTAATTGCTTTTTAGCTCACCTGGCACAAATTCCTAGGATAAGCTAAGGATCTCTCACCATCCGGCATATGTTGTACATCCGCCCCTCCACAATTTCCTTTAAACAACATCTCCTCTGAAACCACTAGGCCGATGCTGATGAAATTTTGTAGGGACGTTCCTTGCATAAATCTCTGCCAAAGTCCATTCCATGCAGATTTAGAAAGGAAAAGTTTTAAGAATCTTCTTCTCAAAAACCGCAAGGCCCAGAGCTAAGATATTTAGCATGTTGCATTGCCTAGTGGACCTCTACCAAGATTGTTCAAATCATGACACCTGGGTTGAAATTGACCCCACCAAGGTGGTCACTTGATTTTATATAATGCTTATATAGGAAACACTTTTAATCTTCCTCTCTGAAACCACAAGGCCTAGAGCTTAGACATAATAGCAAGTAAAATTGCCTAGTGGACCTCTACAAAGTGTGTTCAAATCATGACCCCTGGGTCGAAAACCTCTTCCAGGGGCTCACTTGATTTTAGGATCCCCTGGTCAAAATGAACCCTTTTGCTATTGTTGACCTTGTACATGTATTAAAGCCAATGGTAGCCAGGTGAGCGATATAGGGCCATCTTGGCCCTCTTGTTATATGAACAACAACAAGAAATGATTTAATTCAACAGCAACATTTTGTTAAAGAATGGAAGCCTGAGAACTTATTTAAATATTATGAATTTAGATTAATAATACAAGTGCAACTTGATGTGTACCTCAAAGTTCTATTACCATTTCTGGAGCCCTTTAAATTGATGTTACACTATTGTAGAGTTATTGTTAAATAAGAGGAAGTTAAAAAAAGGTATGTTGATTCAGACAGTCTTGTATACTCATGAAAAGTTATACAAATTGAAACTGTCAGTGTTCAGTTTGAGATATATTGTGTACAATGGAAGATCTATGTTTAAGATGTATTAACCATTCATTGTCATTCCATTGCATGTCTGTTGCTGTTGTTTCCTCACTGTAACATGCTTAATAGCAAACTAAGTAGTACTTCACAGGGTCTACCAGTGCAGCATTTCTGTTGTGAGTTTAAAGATTTTATATCATCACAATGGATGATCATTTCTCGACTAATATTTGCTCTGTCATTCATTTCAGGAAAGAATCCTGTAGTGAGTGGTGAAGTATCTACAATAGAGATACAGAGAGACCAGGCGGACCTTGGCATGTCTATTGTTGGAGGGTGTGATACACCACTAGTAAGTTTATCATTCCCCTACTGGGGGGCTATTTCTCGAGAGCAGTTGACTGCAAGTCAGTGAACCTTCATACATTTCATTACTATCATGAGGCATGCACATATTATTTAAAGATTTTTCTCATTTGAGTACTTTTTTATATACTTTTGTGTTTGTGCTGTTTCTCAGGAACCACAGGCTTGAATTCAACAAATCTTTATATAGGACACTTTCTTAACAATAGAAGATGTGCACAATGCAAGCATGTTGTGGTTTGATGCTTTTTCCCCATTGGCTTTGGCCCTTTCATTGTTTGTACATACTAGTATAGTATATATGGCACTTTTATGCATTCTTGTCCGGGCTATTTCTCAGGAACCACTGACTGGAATTCAGTGAAACTTCATAGACTGCATCGCTATCAAGAGGAAATGCAAATGTAATCAGCTGGTTCCACTTCAATGATTTTTCACAGAGTAATTGCCCTTTGAATTTTTTTATAATTACCTTCATGTCAGCATTGTTTCTCAGTAACTACAGACTGATATTCATCAAATCTAAATGGGAAGCTTTCCTAAAAAAAGGAGATATGCATATTGCATGTTGTGTTTCAATACTGCATTATGGCTCTTTCATTATAATGTTTTTATAGTATAAAATTATATATAGCACTTTAATGCATTCTTGTCCAGGCTATTTCTCAGGAACTACTGACTGGAATTTTGTGGTGCTTCATTATTGAGAGGAGATGCACATTATCAGAATGTTTCAGGTCTATGATTGTCCAGGAGTTGTTGCCCTTTCATCACTTGGTTATCGCCGCAGACATAAATTCTACAAGTCTTCATTTGAAGCTTCACTTTATTATGTAGCAAGAGAAGATGGGCATATAAACAGCATGTTTTGGTTTTACAATTTTTCATTGGATTGTCCCTTACATAATTATGGTCATCATTCATACAAAAACTTGTCCCGTTGGGGTGGGGGGGGGGGGGATTTAGCCTGTCAGTATGGCTCTTGTTGTGAAAAAAGAGCCCCTTGTCCCCAAGTTGGAATGCCCCTTGACCTCACTTGGAGCACTTAACAAAATTTTCAGGATTTCATAATCTTCAATCAGCTAGTAGAGCCCCTGATAATGCCTGAAAGTAATTAAGAAATAATCTATGGCTTGGAGTGCTTTATCGAAATTGAAGCATTCCCCGGAGGTGATGTGCCTGGCGGAATAATTCACGAGGGCGAAGCCCGAATGAGTTATTACGCAGGCACATTACCGACTGGAAATGCTTCAATTTCGATAAAGCACACCAAGACATAGATTATTTCGATTCTTAGAAGCCGATTTTTTGAAAACTATCGTAACTACTACGGACCTTTTTCAATTCGGCGGTAATGTGTAAAACAGCATAAATAGTAGCTGTTGGAATTCACTCCCCTATTCGGGCAACCATTCAAGATATCAATTATAACTATATTATACAAACTTATTTTAGTTTAATCATCTAATACATAAAATATAAAAAGAAATACCTGACTGACATTATGCAGAAGACGTCAGATTCGGAACCTAACAAAGCAGCAAATCGATATAAATGCGTACTGTTAATTTGAACTGTACAACGTTTTAACGTGGAGTAATGACGTCAGTGTGATGACGTCAACGTTTTCATTCATTGTTTTGTCTCCCGGAATCAAAACATTGTATGACGTCAATCCTGAATTTTCTTAGCCTTTTTAAAGGAAAACAAGGTGAAGGTATTCTAAGGCTTACTTGATGCAATCAAAAATAATATTTAGGTTCTTAAACACAACTATTTCATGCGCCTGATGTATTTATACAGATATTATTTCTATTTCTATAATTTATTTTCTGCGAGGGAGTAAATTAGAAAAGTCGGAAGGAGCTACTTCCTTGTCCGAAACTCCGCCTTCTTTTCCGAGTGCTTTAATCATATTAATGCACTCGAATTGACTATAGAAATATACCGTAGGCATATTAGAATGCAAATTAATAAACAACGCAACACGATTTAAGTGTATTAGCATGTGGGTTTCAAGTTGATTCCTTTTTCAGTATGGAAACCCTATAGATATGGAAACCAATACAGTTACAATCTGTGGTATACATCTAGTCACCTTTTATAGTCTCATTTCAATGCATTGATGCTTCACAACTAAAGAGTGATGTAAAGGGCTTGATTTCCCTTTAATAGTGATGGAAATGATAACGTGTAAAGTGGGAAACATGAAAGCTCAATTTAATATGTTGTATGCATTCGTTAATTTCGTTCAAAGGAATCTGCTGCATGGCGTAATTATCAGGAAATATCATCACATCATTTTATCTTTTAAAATGGTGTTGCACTTGAAATTTATGTAGATATCTGATCGTGGACGTAGTCAGACTTTGTCTATGTATTCCAGGTGTGTATTGTACTTCAAGAAATATTCCCAGACACTGTGATATATAGAGATGGTAGACTACAGCCTGGAGATCAAATACTAGAGGTATGTTTTGTCACAAACTTGCAACATCTCATCAACTTAATGACTTTCTAAGCTACAAAAAGTTATTTTATTGGTTAAAAATTGCTTGACTATGATTTAGAGTTTGAACTCGGCAGTTAGTTGAATACAGTAAACTCCGTATATAATGACTTCAGATATAGCGAAATTCCGGATAGAAGGAACAATTTTTTAGTGCCTGGATTTTTTCTTAATTTATTTTATATGAAAATGATATATGGATATAACAAACTATGGATATAAGGAACACATATAAATGGTCCCTAGGAGTTCATTATAAACGGAGTCTACTGTATATATGTATTGTCTAGAGAAAAGCTGTGCCCAGACGTGACTGTTGAGAAATATATTGTACTAGAATCAAACAGGCATGGCTGAAAGTGCCTAACTCTGATATTTGTCACTTTTCAGGTGAATGGTGAAGATTTAACACAAGCCACCCATTACAATGCGAGGAAAGTGTTAAGTCAGTATTCACCTATATTTCGCCTAACTGTGTACAGGGAAAGGGCAGAGGAAGAAAGACCTATAGAGAAAGAAGGTAACCTTTACAGAAAGACGTGTGTTGTACACTTAAAAAGAATGCTAGTGCCCCAACATGTACAAGAATAGAAATAGAGCCTCATATATTATTCACTAAATCAGTTCTGATGCACATTTGACATCTTAAAAAGTTTACAGATCCTGAATCCATGTTTGTTTTCAAAGTGCCAGCTTTCTCTCATCAGTTTTTTACTGTCATTAATTTTATGGCAGTTCTTAATGTTTGATAAGCGATGGTAATCTAGCTTTTAATCAGTGTATATAATCAGTCTGATGGTATGAATACATGTAGTCTCTTGTAATTCTGTGATAGAATGGCCAATGCATGTTTTATGTCTTATTTATGAATGTTTAACTATGTACATGTATTGGATGAGACGTAAATAAACTATTAAACTTTCATTTAATGTGAACATACATAAAAAGACAGAAAAATACATATTTAATTTACTGCATTGTCAGAGGACTCGCCTGTTGTTACTAGGCAGCTATATAGGCAGCTTCACACTTTAAGTCAGTAAGTTATTCCTGGGTAATTTGACATTTTATCCTCAGAATTAGAAGACATATTGACAATTGACAATGTCACTGGCCTAAATGTCATGGTTATTGTAACCTTGACGACAAAAACTGTGTCAATTTAGTCAGTCAACGACTGTTGGGGTCTAGTATTTTAAACTGACAACTGTAGAATACAATTCTAGCTTCTGTAATGACCAGTCCTATTTCAAGTGATCTTGTTTTCCCCCTATATTCTTTCTGGTCAATAATTGTTCCGCCAAAATTATGGCCACTGTCCATTTATCAGAATGATTGTAGTGAATGAATAGACAAATTGCATGCAAAGCCCAGACAAACAAACAAGATCTGTCTGTTTATAGGCATATATGCCATTACAGGAGTCCTAAGTCTTCAATTTCAGAACGTATGGTAGGATGTGATATAATTGATTGATAGCAGATTTGTTTTTGTTTGTAAATCAGTTTCACAGGAAGTAATTGCATTTTAATTGTCACTGGAAATTCAAATATACCACAGTATTTCATAAATTATTCTTGGTATTTAATAAATGATGCTCATATATTGAGTAGAAGTAGAGTTCCTTATTACTGAAGTTACCAATTTAAGTGAAAGTCATAGATTCTGATTCAAAAGGCAAAGAAAAGCACAGAAACACTTAGGTGATATTGATTCCCTCTACTTGTCTTGCTTTCTACATTGGAAGTTAACAATATGTCTCTGAAAACAGGTTTTTAAATTTTATGTTTTGTTTCAGAAATTTTAAAGATAACGTTGAACAAAATAAAAGGGAAGCAACTTGGTATTAAATTAGTTGGAAAAAGGTGAGTGTACAGTAAATATATTGGATTTTATTGGCAGAGTCCTTTCATTACAAGAAAAAAAATAAGTTAACATATGCAGAACATGCATACGTCAGGTGTATTCTAAAAATAACTGTGGTACAGTACTGCTGGCTGCTGAAGCTTGTACATGTCACATCCAAGTGACTGCTTTCACTATATTCAGCATTTCTTCTATATTATGTCTTCACAAGCATATCTCTTGTTTTTATGTCTTCATAAAACTTCATAAGAAGACAGTTTTTATTTGTATTGGAAATAAAAGTGACTGTCATTTACAACAAGCATGAAATAAATACAGTATTTGGCAGTCTGGTTTTGGTACCAGTCTTTAATTTATTTGTCAGTCTGGATTGAGCACCAGTCTGTATTTTTAGGTCACCTAGCATAAAATGCACATTCACATTTTCCTTCAAATGACATCTCCTCTGAACAAATAGGCCAATGTTGATGAAAGCAGGGATCAGGAAATTTTGAAATCTCAATCAGTCCGGACAAGCCGAGGGTACATCGTCAACCCTCCCCCCCCATAAAAAATCACAAAAACGTAAAAAAAAAAAAAAAAAAAAAATTTGTTATTTATATATTTTTCAACCAGCTTTCCATTGTTGTGCATGATCATGGAACGGTAAAAGTATTTCATTCCCTCCTTTTGATTCCAAAATGTTTCCAAAAACGAAAATGTTTATCTTCTTTCATTATTGATTGGTAAATCTCATGAGTCAATAAAATGAATGCGCCGTTCACGTGGAGCGTTCCATTTTCTAAGGGATAAACTTTACATGGTTTTCGCCATAAAAAAATAAGAAACGGAATTTCTAAGTAATAAGAAAAATATCGAGCCAGTTTTCATAAATAAATATAATAATTTCCATGTGATTTTATCATTGAAAGTGTGTTCAATTTCGATTAGAACTGATTACGTTCAAAGTCACCCCCACAAAGTTTTGTAATAATCCATGCTATTAAATTTTTGTCGTATGGTTTCGTTTTGAATATTTTTTATGTTCTCGGGTCGCCAGTCCGATTAACATTATATGTCGGCTTGCCCTTCCGACTTTCGGAAACATTGACTACCGGTTGCCAGTCCGGTTATTTGTTTCTTTCGGGTTCCCGTCATTATTCTCCCGATTTGCCATTTCGGTCATTTGATTTTTTGAACATCGCAAATATGTTGCGTTGTGCTATTTCAACAATAATTCGAAAGGCATTTCAAAGTGTAGGTAATGATTAGCGGTCTAAAGACAATCGGTCCGGCATAAAGTCAATCAGAGCTGCTAACACATTAATAAAATCCTTTAATCAATAACGTGTTAGCGACGCCCAAGGTATTGTAGAATTGGAGGTAAAGACTGCCGCGGGTTATTATCATGACACGTTTCTTGGGGTATTAGATAGGTGCTAATAACACAGATGATATGTGTAATTACACAAGCAACTTCTTTTGTCATATTTGAGCGATTTTATGGCTTTTTAAAAAAAAATCTCGGACCGATTTTTAAGCAACTTTTGGTTACGTGAATCGGTCCAGCAAGTTGAAAATCGGTCCAGACCGGCAAATTTTCGGTTTTCCTGATCCCTGGATGAAAGTTTTAAAATCTTCTCGGAAACCTGAAGACCCATAGCTCAGATCTTTGGCAAGTAGCATTGCCTAGTGTCCCTCTACCAAGATTGTTCAAATTATGACCCCCAGGTCGAAATCGACCCTGTCTTGGGTGTCACTTGATTTTATATTGATTTATATAGGAAAAACTTTAAAAGCCTTCATCTCTGAAACCACAGGGCGTATAGCTTAGATATTTGGTGTGTTGCATTGCCTAGTTGACTTCTACCAAGACTGTTAGAATCATAACCCCAATATCAAAATTGACCATGCCTGGGGGGTTACTTGATTTAACATAGCCTTATAAAGGGAAAACTTTAAAAATCTTCTTGTCTAGAACCACTAGGCCCAGAGCTTAGATGTTGGAATATAGCATTATGTAGTGGACCTCTACTAACATTGTTTAAAATCAAAGACCCCTGGTTAAAATTGACCCTTTCTGCTATAGATGGCCTTGTATTATAGCCAATGGTAGCCAGGAGAGCGATATAGGATATAGGGCCATCTTGGCCCTCTTGTTCATATGCTGTATCATAGGACCTGTCTGACACAAATATAGTAAAGAGAAGCACTACCAATACTATATTAAATGAAACTCTGTAATATCTCCATTAATATAAAAGTCTACAGACCAAAAAAAAATATATTCGTAACTGGCAAATACCAGAGAGGCCTGAGAAAAGGATAGGATTTCACCTGTAGTTTTAGTCACAATCTTCCCGCCACCCATATCATGTTACGTCAGTTATAATGAATCTGGTTCCTAAGAGACTGTACTTGGCGAGAAATAATGACCTAGAATCATGTAACTAAATGAATAGCTTAAAAGGTTAGATGAACACTCTGGGCTGTCATTTATACAAAATGTTTTGTCACTTGGGGAGTCTTTGTTACAAGATGCTATGATCATGAAGTTAATTAATACACATTGAAGTTGCAGTTTTTGTATCATGTGATTTTTTTTAAATATAAATTAATGTGTTTTCGTATTTTCAGACATGGAACTGGTGTATATATTCTTAACTTGGTAAGAAGACACTTTTATATCAGCCTGAGGCAGTTTGCTGTAAATTCTGTCCAGCATTTTTTAGATAATAGTGTTAATTCACACCTCAGTTCATAAAATTCAGGATAACATTTATATATGGGCTCAAGGTGGCAGACGTAGCTTTCATCAATAGAGAAGAAAATCAGAACTTTCCTATATGATACACTGATCCGATTAAACCAGTCTGCTAACTAGGTCAATACAGGGTGAAGGGACAAGGAAAGGAGGAAAAATACAAAGTACAAATCTGAACAGATTCAGTATCTTATAATCTATAAAAAAAGGACAAGCGTGATTGATATATGAAGAATATGTACATTTATCAGGATCATGGGCAACTATTATTGAATTAAATGATTGATATTCTGACAGACAATATTTAGGTTATGTTTATTCAAGTAGATGCTGGAGGGATGTCTAGTGAAAGGCAAGTCTTTCAGGATGTGAAAGAAAATGTTTTACGTCAATCAGAACTACCAGTAGATGAACATACTGGTATACACTCACAGGAAGATATTACGAAAAAGAAAATCATTACAAATAAATTCTATGATCCAGGATCACTTGAATGAATTTCCTTGGATAGAATTGTGATAGAACTGCTTTCTATTTACTCTAAACAATGTTGATGTATGGATTTCTTTTGTATTCAGATTGTTTCTTCAGGACTTATTGTTTTAAGAAAGCATTTCTTACATTTTGCACAGTTACTGAAAATTACTGTGGTATATTTATAGCATAAACATTTACTTCTGAATTCAAAAGCAAAGCTTTTTGTACGAATAATGGTCAATTTTGCTTCAAGACATTTTTCTTGAAAAATAACAGCTACAAGCCATTTTAATGTTCCAGGCGATCATGGTCCTTTAATCAACTAGTGTTTTGTCTCCCCATATGGGCAACTCTGAGATTTCCTGTTGGCTCATATAGTTAGGCAAGTTGGCTCATATAGTTAGGCAAGTTGGCTCATAAAGTTAGGCAAGTTCTTAGATATACCAGGCATTTAGTTGACTGTGTATAAGATTATACATCATACAGTAAACTCTGTTTATTAAGACATCGGGTAAACATGGAGTGAAATTATAGATACACGGAACAAATTTTCTCGGCCAATTTTATTCCTTTATTTAATTGTTATATGGATATAACATGCTCCAAATATAAGGAACAAATTTAAATGATCCCCAAGGAGTTTGTTATAGAAAAAGAGTTTACTGTATTCATGAAACATTCTGCAACTGCTTACAGATATGATACAAAGAAATAAAGATCATTAACTTTGATTCAAACAGATATAATATATGATCAAGATCATAGCTTTCAATGCAAAATATAACTTTTGTCTATTGTTTATGTAGGTTGCGAACGGCCTTGCTGCATTAGATGGAAGGTTACGACCTGATGATCGTGTTCTTGAAATAAATGGACAGGATGTGTCGTATAGTACACAGGATCAGGCTGCAGCAGTTATACAGGTGAGTTAAGATGACATCGTGTGAAGCATTCTTGAATTGTTCAAAGTTGGGCAGTCCAGATGAAAACTTATTTAAAAAAGTGGCAAACTTGATACGTTATATTTTCTTTAATAAAAGGACACAAGTCAATGTGTTATAGGTGAAGTCAGATGAAAAGTAGAGTACAGCAGGACCACACACCACATTGAGGAACGTAACAATGACCTCAACTAAATATTAATATACCCCACAACCAAAGTTTATTAGATTTATATAAGTCAGGATTTTCATGAAACTTGGGTTAAATGTTCATCTTATCAAGACGACATGCAGAGCCCATGTTCCAACCCCATCACCTCAAGTCAAGATAACACTTACGGGTCTTTGGTTTGTTTGGTTTGAAGAACACAGTTTTCAGTGTCAAACAATTATCACAGTTTGGTATAGCTAAGAAATGAATTGAGATGCTGCTAGCACCTGACAATGAGTGTTAACAATGTGTCTACAACACCTTTATGGATCATATTTGTACCTCTTCAACTTGTTGCACTTAAAGAATTGACGTGAATTTCTCTCGCCCGTTTCCCTTGGACAGAATTTATTTTTACTTTCATGTTCGTAATTTGCCAATTGCACATCACACAAAAGTTTTAAATCTATACAAAAACATAAATCACCATTACTGTAGATCAGCTTACTGCATTGAGGGATATCTATACTTTTAGCTCATTGGAAGTTAATGCAGTAAACACCATGGGTTACAGTTAGATGACATCTCGTTTATTGTTGTTGATCTATAGTAACATTTCAAACCTTGGTTATGAAAATATTTGACCAATATTGTAGCATAGGCAAGGTTCCATTCTTGAGCATGTTTGACAGAAATTCCTTATATCAATAGAAAAATTAAATATTAAAACATCCGAGTTTGCTATATCCTTGCTATATTAAGATAAAATATGAAGGAAAAATATCAGGCCAAACAAGTGTTCTTTATAACCAAGAATATGTTTTGAGTTTGTTATAAGTGAGTTTTACTGTACTTCCTTAACCCTTTGAAAGATTTGCATGAAACTAAGGTCAAATGTTCAGATTGTTAATATGACATGCCAAACTTGTGTTCTACATGTGCCAGTTTAAGGTCAATGTCAGAGTTAAGTGTCAAAGGTCATGAGAATATATCTCCCAAGCCCTTGGAAGGATTTTCATGAAACTTGGGTCAAATGTTCACTGTATCAAGATATAAGCATAATGTGTATCTGGGCTATCTAGGTTAATCATATAGTTATTGAGGTTTTAGTAATGGGAAATGTCATTTCTTATGACGTTCAGATTGGGATATTTCAGTGAAAAACTGGATTATCACATCAAATTGAAGGAAAATTTTAAAATGGAAATTAGGTTACCTGGCAGAATAAGAAATATTTTCTCAGTACATTTTATCAAAAAATCCATTTAACAGAAACTAGTTCGGTGTAAAATATTTTGTCATCGTTAGAATAACTTTGTCTTTCTAGTTCTTCAGAGTTTAGAGAACTACGATGATATTATTAAAGCCTTTGTAACTTACTTGGAACTTAGTTTGAAAAGCTTAGAATATATTGAAAAAGGAAACTGCTCTGATAGATGTCAAGTTATTTTACATTGTCTTGCCATTTCTCTTATGCAAGTAGATTTTGCTTGCACTCTATTTTCTGTGTGGTAAGTGGATGATTTTATCAAAGAAATTCTGAGTAAGCAGAAACATTATCTTGTTTTTTGTATCAATGAAATTTTGTCCCCCTGCAGAATAGTTTTATATGCTAATGCTGCAAGTTGTCTATCTATAATGCCAATCTTTTTCAAATCACAGTATGTCATGGATGGTTCTGATGGACATTGCTAAATGGGAACTAAGCATGTAAAGTACACTATGGAGTGCCTTGTATTGTTTCAGTTTTTACAGGGGTTAAACAGCATACAGTTATTTCATGTGTGTTTTGGAAATAGTTTTAGCTAATCTTGAGGTGACTTTAGAACTGTTGGTTGGGGTGTGTAACATAGTTACAAGTCTGCAACTTATGTAGACCAAAATTACCTTCTAGATGTGAACACAGATAATGGTTGTCAGCACTGTTAACATATCTCTGGTATATTATGATTAAGTACCCTGTCAACATGGAAAAAACTGATTAGTCCATTTTGGAAATTCAGCAGGGTCATGGTACATTAGATTAAGCCGATGTATGTAACAGTCTGAAATACAGTTACAGTCAGAAGTCAAAATTTAATGTACAGTAGAAAAAATTGTGTGAAGGCTTCTAGTACCTATACTGTATATGGTAATGTTTAAGCTCCTATGTTTTATTTGGTTAATTGAAATTTTAGAAAAATGAGGCAAAGAACTTTAAATACTGTTTTTGTGAGCCAGATTTCAATGTAGCTTTTTAAAATTTTGATCTAACTGCAAAATTTCTGTGCATATTACAGTCTAGTCAGGACAGAGTGCAATTTGTGATATCCCGTAAAAGTCGTCCACAGACGCCAGATCTCATACGTTCTACCTCCGAGGCTCTCTATAGTCTTGACATTGACCCCGCTGATGTCACATGGCCCATGTGTAGAAAATGTAGGGAGCTCACCATTAGCATTAACAAGGTATGTTGCTAGATATTTTACCCACAGGCCACCATATCTTAAAAAAAAATTTAAAAAAAATTGTTTTATATAGACTATAGATCTGAAATAATTTTTTTTTTTTTAGATATGGTGGCCTGTGGTTTTACCTATATTGTTATTAATGATTTCAAAATTCAACATTAGAGAAAAATATTATTGAATGGTTGCAAACTGTATATAGAATAAGTACAATAAATTGTTGGAAATAAAATTGAGGTAAATGTTTTCCATTTTATTTTTTTACATATAAAATCATTGCATGTTAGTGTTTCCATTCTAGAGTGTGGTAACTGGTAGGTTTTTCCCACAGAGGAAAATAAATGATACATTGACCTCAATCTAATCTTTACAAGGTCAATTTAATGTTATATTGACTTGACTGCATTTCAGTCAGATTATAATTGAGTTAACTTGTATTAAGAAACTAGTTTGAAATATTCATGTTTATTGCAGGATCCCTGTGAAACCCTGGGAATTAGTATAGCAGGTGGAGTTGGCAATCCTAGAGGTGACACCCCTGTCTATGTAACAAATATAAATCCACAGGGGTGTTTAGGAAAGTCTGGACAAGTTCAGGTAAATGAACTTCACTTTATATTCTGATCTGTAATCTGATTAAATGATAGTCAAATTATTTTTGAAAGTAAGCTTAGCATGGTTAGTTATGATTTAGTATGTGTGTTGCAGATTTGTTTCTTGTTTCAGAAAGGAGATGTGTTACTGAGTGTAAACAACAGTAACCTTCTTGGCCTCTCACATCCAGAGGCAGTCGCTCAGGTCAAGGCAAACACCGGGTCAAAGGTCATAACCTTGAAGATTGTGGAGGCCCCAGAAACATGTATTGGTCCTGCTAACTTTGTGCCTAGCTGGTTGTACTGGCAACAGCTACCCAAGTAAGTCAGTTACTCAGTTTAGTTTATACTAATTTATTTATTCTCAATTGCGAAATAAGTTCTTACAACTTAGATTAATCGCTCTCGAGACTCATTCCAGATGGAATCAACCTCGAAGAGAGAGAGGCAATGTGGCGATGGTAGGGATCGAACCAGCGATCCTGAGGGAAATGCGCTAACACTGCGCAACAGTTACTCAGTCTTGCAGATACAGCCCCTTATCATCCGTCTATAATACTTGCAGAAACATTTCTTCATTGCCTCTAGATATTTTTATGATGGCTCGTACAAAAATACATATATTCCAAGAGAATAGAATTAATGAGTGGAATAATCTAAGTGATGTATGGTATATTGTAGTTTAAATATTTCAATTTTCACAATCTGAAATTTTATTATTATTTACAGTTTTAGGTAGTTATACCTTATCAAGTGTTTTGTATATTTATAACTTGTCATGATTAATGAATTTCTTTTGCAGTTTGTGCCAAAACATAAAGACTGTTACATTGTTGCGTAGCCCTACAGGTAGTCTTGGGTTCTCTGTGGTAGGGGGCTCAGATTGTGTTCAGGGCAGTCTTCCAATATATATCAAGTCAGTTGTTACAGAGACACCAGCCTTCAAAGATGGCAGACTCAAGTAAGTGTTTTATTATGCCTCCTGTCATTCAAAGAATGGTGGAAGGGCATAATACGTGCATCTGTGCTAAAGTTTAGTTTTCTATCAATAACTCATGAAAGGTTGCATAGATTTTATTTATATTTTACATGTAAGATTTATAAACATAAAATACAGCTCAAGTTCAATATTGGCTACAATCTGTTAATTGTTACAGGAGTTAGGGCCCCTCCTTTTCAACTTAAATGACAACAAAATGGTGGTTCCTGAACAGTAACTTTTGAAAGGTTGCATAGATGTGATTCAGATTTAACATGTAGGTTTAGGAACATAAAATACAGGTCTAGTTCAATTTAGGTTACAATCTAGTCATTCTTACAGAAATTATTGACCCTTTTCAACTGAAATTTCTGTGAATTGGTGGTTTTTGATGGTTTGATGGATGGATGTCAATACTGTAGATATACATGTCTATAAGTAAGAATGGCTTGTGTAAGTTTCCAAGTAATACACTCACATATGTTTAAGTTATATTTGTTATACCCCCAAAACGAAGTTTAGGGGGGTATATAGGAGTCACCCGGTGGTTGGTCGGTCAGTCGGTCTGTTGCATTTTCCTTGTCCGCAGCATAACTTGAAAACTACTAGTTGGAATTCAATACAACTTCATACAATGGTCAAGCACATTGAGAGGAAGTGCAGTGCACAAGAACTATAACTCCATCTTGACTAATTACAGAGTTATTGCCCTTTGTTACTTTTCCTTGTCCGGAGCATAACTTGAAAACTACTGGTTGGAATTCAATACAACTTCATACAATGGTCAAGCACATTGAAAGGAAGTGCAGTGTACAAGAACTATAACTCCATCGTGACTAATTACAGAGTTATTGCCCTTTGTTACTTTTCCTTGTCCGGAGCATAACTTGAAATCTACTAGTTGGAATTCAATACAACTTCATACAATGATCAAGCACACTCAGAGGAAGTGCAGTGTACAAGAACTATAACTCTATCTTGAGTATTTACTGAGTTATTGCCCTTTGTTACTTTTCCTTGTCCGAAGCATAACTTGAAAACTACTAGTTGGAATTCAGTACAACCTCATACAATGGTCAAGTACATTTAGAGGAAGTGCAGTGCACAGGAACCATAACTCCATCTTGACTCATTACAGAGTTATTACCCTTTGTTACTTTTCCTTGTCCGGAGCATAACTTGAAAATTTCTGGTTGGAATTCAATACAACTTAATACAATGGTCAAGCACAGTGAGAGGGAGTGCAGTGCACAGGAACCATAACTCCATCTTGACTAATTACAGGGTTATTGCCCTTTGTTACTTTTCCCTGTCTGGAGAATTTTTCGAAAACTACAAGTTGGAATTCAATACAACTTCATACAATGGTCAAGCACAATGAGAGGAACTGCTAAGAACAATATCTCTTTTTAGTTTGTTTGCAAGGTATTATGTTACTACGAACTTCTTCAGTTTATAAAGCAATCCTTTCGGGGGTATTAATCACATTTAGTGATAGCTCTAGTTATAATAGGTATATCTGAACCATTTTTCAGTTGAAAAAAATTAAGGTTTATGTTGATATCTGAGCGCTAGTGCATTGGCTTTCACAGATACCTGTTGTACTAGTTAAATCCAGAAAATAACCCAGAAATGTTACAATTTGTTCATGGCTTACTTTTTACATTGGAAGTAACAAATCAATGTTATATGTACCAGGATGAACAAAAAAACAGCGCAGTTATTTCATACGGTCTGTCATCTCAGCAGTACTGTACAAAAACAACTTTCTGGGCATAAAATTTAGTCAGCAAGTGCTTGCGTATACAATTTGAAACGGTTTTATACTGTTTCTGTTTAAATGAGTACAAATGGCAGATTATTTCATCCAGATTTTGGTGTTGTTTTAGTCAATAACAAAATGTTGTTTGTTTAAATAATTTGGCTATATCTAGGTCCCATGTCCTCATGTAGTTTTGTCTGCCTTTCAGATGTGGTGATATGATACTCAGTGTGAACAACGTAAGCCTTGAGAAGGTGACACATGCAAAAGCTGTAGAAATCCTTAAACATGCTACTGGTGCTGTATCATTGAGGGTTGTATCCTGGCCAGGGACCATGGTGTGACTGTTTCCTGTATTCTTGTGAGGAACCAATCACAGGAAGTGACATTTCTGAAAATTTATTGGAAATCTTGAAACCAGTCAAGTGAACTGACCAGATGTATCCGTGTATGATAGAGGAAAATGTATTTGACCGGTGAATGTTTTTATACAAATGGGACAAGTGCAAATTTAAAGATTTTTACCGCTTGACAAGGTTAGTTTACGTAGGTTACCTGACGTCTCAGGAAAACATCTTGACTAGCAGTAGGTTTATTTTTGATTGCAAACAAAGATGAAATATTGTGTCAATGTTTTGAGGTTATGACTTGTTTGTGCCCATGCCAGCTAGACCAAATACAAGTGTATACAGGGCTACAATATCAGATAGAAGACTTCAGAATGACTACACTGTGTACACTACTACATTATGCCAATGAAAGTGCCGTTGTTACAATGACAGGTACTTGATGCACTCCGAGAGTTGTAAAATGCACTTAAACAGGATGTGATATGTAGTTGACTGAAGCTGGACTGTGTACTTTACTGGAAACAAGATTGTACACCAGACATCAGTAAAATATGACATTAGAACAGTACTACTACAGTTTCATACACAGGATCAGTAAACAACCATGTACCAGATAAATGGAACATTCTGATAATAAATGAAAAAAACTACAGTTTATAAGAACCTTTTGTCTTGCATCATTTTCATTCATTTTCCATTTATGTAACACACTGCTGGTCAGCTCTTCATTGTTTTGTCAGTATCATACATTTGATACAGTTATACTGCAGAGAAATCGTTAAATCATGTCCATTGAGTACAATAAATTGTTCTATAAGGTTGAATAGAATATGATGTCAACCATGAGCAGGTATTTGTTACAAATCATATTAGAATCTACCTGGAAATTCTTTATAACTGCTGCACTGGTTGGTTCTCTGTTTGATAGATATAACCCAAACCCTTTGGAGACTACAGTAACAGAAAGGTGGGTGGGGTATCTGACACTGGAGAAAAGCTGCTGCTGCATTTAAATCACTTCATATTTCATAGGTACAGGCATACTGGCATACAAACTAAATTTAAAGACATGTTAAGTAGGGTGGGGGACACAGTGGGGGCATGTAGATGCTAACTTTAGGCTAAGTATATTTATATAGAACTTTGGTTATTACCAGTAAGGCATATAGACAAATACGGCTATGTGTTTGGTTACAGTTTCCATGGTAACATGACTGGCTCTTCATGTATATCCTTACTGCCTTTGTATTTTGTGAAGAGCTCTTTGTCATTATATCTCATGCTTATGTTGACAAGTCGTGTAATTTTGATGTTTAACATCATCATTTACTTATTTCATTCCCAAAAGAGCAGGTCTCTTAAACCATTGGACTTTTCTTTCTTTATGTTCATTTTTAAACTGAATTTATGGATTTTGGAATTCATGTTGAATTTTCTGTAAATAAAGATTTTATTTAACTTTTACATGATTCTTATTTCTGTTCATTCTTTAGCAATAGAAATTTGTGTTTTATTTTGAATAAATGTTATTTCCATATTTAATATTCATCTGTAATGTATTCATTTATATAGTTTGAAATAAGGCATTGACAGATTTGTGTTCATTTTTAAGAAAAGAAAAAAACATTTGTGAGAATTGCTAAAAGAAATCTGTGAAATATTCCTTATACCAGTTTATGCATTTTTCAAATTACAATGAATAGATAGAAAAAAGTTTATCACAATTTTTGTTGCACTGTACAATATTAAGAACTTACATGAAGAATGCACAAACAGGATTGACACATTATATAAGGCATTCAGCTTGGTACAAGCCTTGCATTCTGTGGTAGCATAAAGGGTTATATGGTGAAAATGTATCCACTGAGTAGGAGGGGCAGAAATAAGGGGCAGACCTAAACCGGTGTATGTATGAGTATGGTCTACACTTGTCAGTAGGGCAAGGATTATGCAAAATTAGGTTTATATTATTACAGTAAACTCCTTTTATAACAAACTCCTTCGGACCATTTAAATGTGTTCGTTATATCCGGAGTTTGTTATATCCGTATACCATTTTCATATTAAATAGATAAAGAAAAAAATCGGGCCGAGAAAATGTGTTCCTTATATCCGGATTTTCGCTATATCCGGAGTCGTTATATACGGAGTTTACTGTATTATCATTATTATTTCTTCATTTTCGACATGTGAAAAACATGACATAATGCTTTTTTTTTTATAAAGTAACAATTAGAAAAAAAATGGTAAACAAATATCCCAGTGATACACAGACTAAGAATTCATTTAAATGTACAAAACAAACTCTAATTGAAATTTTAAAAATTACTGGTACCGACTTCATGTACATCTTTCCCACCACACAGAAAACACCTGATGCTGTATATAGCTAATTACATAATACAGGTGGTTTTAATGGGGCCAGGACACATGCAATACTGACTGTTCATTATAAGGTATTATACCTTTTACAGTTATATTTCATCTGAAACAAGGTCATATTTCATTGGTTATGTGTTACCACAGAAAGGAGATAGTGTTCCATTAGCTTGTTAAATGAGGCAATATTCCATTTGTCACTTTCAGGTTGGATGAAAAGGAGATACTAAATTAATTAAGATAATAAAATTTATCCCGTTTGTTGAGAACGTATTTCATGTAAAAGGAGAGATACTATTTTCAATTGTTAAGAACATAATTATGTCATATATGATGATGTAATATTCCATTTGCTCATCTCAGTATTTATTAACTCAATGTGATAAATAAATTCATTGTGAAACAGACGTGTTCTTCATTGTTTTTGTGCTATTCAGCAACACCTAGGTCTGCCATCATCCATCGTCGGAACCCCCGTTCAATATTCCGTTACCACTCCTGTATTTACCAATGAAGCATAGCGTAAAGAGGGGAACGTAGGTATTCGGCGATGGTCTAGAGAAAGCTATGTGGAAAGCTACATTAACACAAGGGCATGTACATACTGCTAGCTGGTTTTCATTTGGCTCAATGATTTATAGAGCGATGGCCCTTTGCTTATTGTGACAGTGTGTATATACAATGTACAGTAAATACTGTGACCGCCTGAAATCACTGTCACCTGTTGTTGATGTAGGGTCACAGAGAGAATTGGCAACTTCTTTCTGAGAATAAGGGCTAGTACTGGTATTAAAAACTGCCTACCTGTTAACACGGACCTAAATATATACAGGTACATGCTGCGTATAACTGAAATATTGTTGAAACCTGCATTAAACTGCCAAGAGGTTGAAGAAAAAATAGCATCGTTCTGTTCAGGGCTATTCCTCAACTATTGACTAGAATTCCATGAGTTTCCCTGGTGGAAGATTTGCAGATCGTCTGATGAGTCCAGAGTTGTCCTTTGAATATTGCTTCATATACGATATTATAGTATCAGTTTTAGTGTCATTTCTCAGCGACCACTGTACGATATTGAAGGAAACTAACACATTTATTATATTGCTACATAATGGCAATACTATAATTGGAGGACGACATAGCTTTTCAACGGATTTATATCATATTTCACACAATATCAGCTTTAACTACATTGTCTTAGAAACAAAACTACTTGCTCTGTTTATATATCATCTGCCTTTGTTATTAGTCGCCCTACGAGTCATACGACTCGTTCTGGGACTCGGTTTGCATCTATAGGTTTCCGTCTGTATAGTCTATATGCAATGACCAGTTTTGATATGGCTTCCATTTGTTAACCATAACCCTAAGGGTGTGTCATGCACAACACCCTGCTCCCCAGATCAAGGTCATATTTAAGGGTTCAACTCGGAAAGTTATTGTTGTATTGCAATATTTCCTGGTCGCACTGCATCTTTTTAGTACTTCCTGCACAATTATCACCTGTACAATAAGGATGTGTCGTAAACAACACCCAGTCACTTATTCCGAAGGTCAACTTGCCATAGTTTTATACAGCTGTATCTATATTGCCACCTGTGCATATAAACAATAATAAATAAACTGACATACAAAGTCTCCTCGGCATTTTCATTGTATTCATGTACAATTAGAATAATACCAAGTCACACTTATATTTTATTATGCCGAAAAAAATTATAGGGTACTTTACATACTGTTACAGAAAAAGGTTCATCACAAGGAAAAACACAAAAATCGATACCACGCATTCTGTCGGGTAACGGTAAATTATACTGTTACATGCTTGACAGTATATTTCTAGCGGTCACATGCTGCCTTCACAGAAACAGTATGAATGCTTACTGTTTGTCTATAGGAGTTAAACACTGATAATAAATTGAGGCATAATAAAAATTATGTACTTCTACGCTAATATCTGTGACCTTCACTACCTGCATTGAAGACAGGCATTCTGAACAGTAAAAGCAGATATTTATATAATATTTAAACTCTTAGAGTATAGATTGAAATACTTCAACAAAGTGTCCTGTAGATTGTATCTATTTGGTATATGATTTGCCTTTTTATCCATTTTTTTCAGCTCACATCATAAATTCTTTCCACTGTATGCTTTGCTTAAAAGACCAGGTCCTGTACTTGGTTTGGAAGGATGTGTTGGTTTGAATGACTTAAATTTTGTGACAGCCAGTGGAATTTGCTTAGATAAAGGACAAGGGGCTAGCTAAAAATATAGTTCAATACCTATCTTGTCAAGATGGAGAAGGGAGACCATGTTTGTTTTTTTTTTACCTGATGTGGCCTTATTGTAATTGATAGTTCTGCTAACATTTACAGTTTATCAGTTTACTGTATACTTGTCATCTTTGTATTTCTCAAGAGGTAATTTAAAATATCTTCAAGTGCCATGTTTAGTTATAAAATGTAAATCATATCACCTACAATTTCTTCCCTTTTAGGAATTCAAGTTTTCTATAATGAAGAAAAAGAAAGGTCATGTTCAAATATTGGTTGTGTGTCAATTAATTATTATAGTTGAACTGTTTGTCCATGAGAGTTTATGTTACATTGATAATAAATTGAGGCATAATAATACATACTATCACATGTACCAGCATGGCAGTACATACTATCTGTAAATTTTTATTAAATTCATGCAATTTCTTATAGCTAGACACATCGAGACAAATTTTTCAGTAAGTCAATAGAGCATACTCAAGTTGGTCACCCTACTCGATGTCTCTTTACACTTTCTTTGTTATATTAACAAAGACGTCTTTTTGTTTTGTATACTGTATGTTGTATATTTTCTGACGAAGACATAAAGTCGAAACATGTAAATTGAAAACTTCGTGTTGTCTTGATTTTATTTATACTATTTGTTATATTATCCAATTCTTAACTATTTGTTAATAGATACTATCTTGCAATTGTAAGCAATTTAAGCTGTAAGTCCTATAGTAATGGGCTTAAAAGATGTAATATTTCCTAATATTTCAACAATAGCTTTTTCATTTTCAATACAGCCAAATTGTTATCTTACTTGTTACCATAATTATGTACATTTATTATTTGTTTGTTTGTTTGTGGTCATTAAGAAATGCTTAACCAACGGATAATGACCACAGTGTCATTCCATCTCACTACAACATTAGAAACATTAAACTTTATATACATTTTGGAAACCGTTTTATTTTATGATTCAAGGTAAGCATTTCATTATTTTATACCATTTTCATATTGTAATAATTTGTTAAACTTTAAAATATGAGTGCTAGGAAGATTGTTATGTTGTCCGCGTTCAACAGCTAAATCATGAGACGTCGATGTACGAAATCTAGAGTGCATTTCTGAATTTAGATTCTGTAACAATATCAAGATAACTTTCAAAATCAAATGAATGTTTGAACAAACAGTATTTAACCAGTAGAGTTGAGTAATTTATTGATGAATACCAGCTTTGTTTATAGATATCTAATATTCGCTGTTTAATAGTAAAACTATTTATAAACATATGTGATTGGTTTTCCCATATGTATGATAATCCTACCTGGTCCAAGATAGTCTTAATGTTAAATGCCCAATTGTAAATGTCCAATAATCAATCACTATTATAATTTACATTTTACACTTTCTTTTTTAAATATTATTAAATTCTCAACTATTTGTTAATAGAAACTTGTTAATAGAAACTATATTGCAAATGTAAGCAATTTAGGCTGTAAATCCCATAGTAATGGGCTTAAAAGTTGTAAATTAATATTTCAACCATATATATTTCATTTTCAATACAGCCAAATTGTAATCTTATTTGTTACCATATGTACATTTATTATTTGTTTGTTTGTTTGTGGTCAATAAGAAATGCTTAACCACCGGTTTTTCTCTGTTGCAGGCAGTGAAATCGGGTCATACCCCATATATACCTCACCCGAGGGTGGTGGACCTAATAAGCATGCATACAAACAAAAAGGGCAGTGTCAATCCATCTCACTGCAACATTGGAAACATTAAACTTTATATACATTTTGGAAACTGTTTCCTTTCATAATTCAAGGTAAGCATTTCTTTATTCTATACCATTTTTATATTGTAATAATTTGTTAAACTTTAAAATGTTTATAGTTTCATAACTACTTTATCTCTCACATTAAAGCCAATTCCAACAGTTGACACTGTTTCATATGTGTTAAATGTTTGTTATAAATTGCATTCTTAAATATTTCCATGCTTATTCGAAGCAACCTCACGCTGTTGAAATATTATCTTGTTATCATGTTTTTATCATCATACCATGTTTATTATCATGTTTATAATTATGGTCATTCCATCATTCTGCAACATGGGAAAACATTAAACTTTATATACATTTTGGAAACCGTTTTCTTTTATAATTCAAGCCCAAAACAGCATGCTAAAACTCATTATCAAAAGTCATCATAGACAATCAAACTAAGAAATGAGTAAGAATAACTTGGATGCATTTGATGTTTGGTTCACCTTACCTTTAATAGAGCATTTTACATATTTCTCTCTTTTACATGAAGAAGATACTCATTGGATCCAGCCTCACTTTAGTTTTCTCTTCTCTAAGAATTGTCATTCAGCTTTTTTGAAATTTGAAGATATATCGTCTCATTTTTAGCTAAATTTGGCAAATGACTATTTTCACTGCAAATTTTGAAAACATTAATTTTCATGTATTATGCATCACCTTAACATTAATATGCCTGACATAATTATATTTGGGTTGTCCCAGCGGAGAACATAAAACCCATCTTCATGCTCTAGCTAGCTGGCACCATGGCCTTGATAAGTCAAAAACCTTTAAAAAATAAGTGAATTTTTTGTCTTGTTTGACATACAATCTTATCCACAGCTGAAGTGCTTGCCAGTAGATCATAGGGTTAACAAATATATTAAAAGGTTATCAAATAAACTCTTGAAACCGACCCACTGCAAAGTTGTCATGACAACACAAACAATCAACAGGAATATGGTGATGTCATATAGGAATACTGTATCAACAGCCAATTCTGTGCAGCAGAAATTTCATAAATATGGTAATAAATTTTCATCATTTTTAAATTTTTAAAACGTACATCTACATTTTACTGCTCACAATCGTTTTCGAGTAACACAATCATGTAGTCCAAGAAAATTACTGATTTATACTACTGTCTAAATATTTTGAAATAACATCTATAAAAGGTTTTAATGACTTAAAAGATCAGTATGTACGACAATCCACAGGGTCAGTGACATATCACCACCAACTGCCCTAGTAAGTTTGACAATCATAGGCATAACCCTTGTGGAGTTATTGACTAGATATTGTTTGAAATTCAAAAGTCAATTGGTCTATTGGTTCACTTAGTTTGTAGTCACAATCAACCTCAAAATCAACAAGGGCTATAAACTTGTAGTGGTTCACTGTACAATGCTACATGCCAAATATCTAAGAACTGGGCGTTGTGGTTTTAGACAAGAATCCCTTCAGAAAATAAATAAAAATAAAATGAAATGACCCCTAGGCAGGGTCAATTTTGACCAGGGGGTCATAATTTGAACAATTTTGGTAAAGGTTCACTAGGAAACTACATGCTTAGTATCCAAGCTCAATTTTGTAGTTTCAGAGAAGATTTTTATTTTTTTGTGCCATAACAACCCGAGTTCTGCATGGAATGGAATTCTTTGAACATCTTTGATATAACATGCAAGGAACATTTATGCCAATTTTCATCATCATTGGCCCAGTGGTTTCAGAGGGGATTTCATTTATAACGGAAATGATGGACGTACTGGTACTATGTATGACGGACCCTGGACGGTGAGTAGTCATCATAACTTAATTACCTTGCACTGTGCCAGGGGAGCTAGTAAGGAATTCAACTGGGTACCTATACATGAAACAAATAAAAATATGTTTGGCCTTTCATGACTTAGCGGAGACACTGTTAAATCAATAGACTTTAATAATGTCCCAGTAACTTGTACTATCATAAAGGAAGTAGAATTATAGAGTTTGTAGAATTTAGAGGCATTTGTCTTTTATGAAAGGTTTGAAACTTTCTCTGAATTAGAATTTACTTAACAATTGTGACAGAACATACTGTAAATAAAAGGAGGGAAATAAATATATATAATTCAGGTAGTGCTGCTTTTAAAGAGTGGTATAAAGTAATTTATTTTCATAATGCGACTATTTCTTACTTTATTTTTAAAATTTATAAATTGGAAAGCATTTCTATGTGTGTTGTATTTGTTCTTTCCTGTTTTCCCTTCAATTTAAAATATATTTTTTCTCTATATTTTAAACTGTAAGAAACAGAACTTTGTTTACTCTGATATTCTTTAGTGAACAGTTTTTAAAAAAAACTTGCCATTCTTGTGGTTGTTAATACTCAAAAAACAGCTATCGTTTCTGACACTTAATAACATAAAATGAAATAATAACATATCAACGGATGTGACGTTAAACATGTATATACAAAGACGTGACGTGATAGATGTCGCGTAATACTAACGTACGTATTGGCGCCTTAAAATACAACATCTCTCCATTTCCTTTAAAAAGATACAACCTCAATATTTCAAATATTATGCATAAAGTAAAGATTAATAAAATGTTAACAAATGTTCAAGGTTACCTGATGAAATCCAATTACATGAATTTTGTTTTCAAACTATTGCCCTTAACACTTACTTAAGAGTTCTCATAAGTATCACCAGCAGAGTATCTATTCATTTTTCATAATACACTATTTTAACTTTAAGTCACTGTCAATTAAATTTCTTAATAATTACTTCACTTTCCACGTTTCCTTAACACTGTCCTATTTTCATTACTATTTTAACAGTTTTCACACGTATTTCGCTATTTTTTGTTATTTGAATTAAGTCTCTATATCTGGCTGGTAATCCTATTACGCCCTGGCACATGTTGTCTGGTTTGTAATCGTTTTCCGTGTTCATTCGTCTGGTTTCTAACTTCTGTGGTTGCTGATGCTCGTGCACCACATGCCCTTGTTTTCTCCAATAACTGTTCCCGCCAGCTGTTTGAACGTTGGCTGTTTATGAAGTGTTTGGCCACTTTGTAGTGTGTGGCATATCGGTAGACCTCCCTGCCATCACTGGAAGTTAAGCCACTATGCTCGAACCGTCGACCCTGATGACTATGTATGGTTCACTCTCTTGATCTGTAGCATGACTAGTTCAGTCAATGTCTTTTCACCCAATAGCACTGGTTAGTTTATTCTGCCTTTGATAACTATAAACTTCGTACAAACTCCTCGCGTACAGTTGCACACAGTGGTTACAAATTCTTGAATCAACCGTTTTTATGTACCTTGTGTACCTTTCTGAAAAGTCACGTGGTAAAGCCACCATGGCATTCTGTATTCGACTGTTTTCCGTTTACATACCATATAAAATTAATTAAAATACAAATTAAAGAACATGAATCACTTAATGTGATTCGAACCCTCGTATTTCTATGATTTCTAGTCAATAATTCTGCACTTCTGCATGC
The DNA here is from genome assembly GCA_022818135.1 of Saxidomus purpurata. Lineage (NCBI taxonomy): Eukaryota > Metazoa > Mollusca > Bivalvia > Venerida > Veneridae > Saxidomus > Saxidomus purpurata. The sequence goes on from JAFMSR010000010.1 coordinate 30,090,430, forward strand.
TAACCACTCATCTACGGCTAACAATATGTCTCTGGTCGTTAATTAACAGTATACATACAATTTTAAACCATATCTGGCACAAAAAGAACCATTAACAAACGAATTGCTCACAGAAATTGATTATTCAGCACATTCACTGAATAATATATTCATGCATTATGGTCAGGATCAGGTTAATTTGTGTGAACAATACATATAACAGGTTAAACACTTCATAGATATCTAAAATATCATTATGTAGGTATCTGTTGGCAGTAGTGGGCAGTAACATACACTTTTTTGTGTTGACATAAGTATCTGTTAACATAAAAATTAACGTGTTCATGATAATTCAGTGACTTACTAGTTACATAACGTGATAATTAATTGGTTATGTGGTGGCAGAAGTATGCCACCATAAAATACATATTCATATATCTAAACTGAAAAGAACATAATGAATCCTTACAGAAGGAAGCATCAGAATCTAAACAAGTGAAAGATGGGATGCTCTAGTTCAACAGTGTCACCCAATTCAACTGTTCCTAAAAATGCAAAAGTCACAACATCTGGTAACAAAGGAAGACCAAACAGTGGAAAAAACACAACATCTGGTAACAAAGGAAGACCAAACAGTGGAAAAACTATCAAGGATGAAGTTCACCAATATGAGAAAATAGATGAACATGCTAGAAAGGTAAGAACAATTTCTTTGTGAGTAATTATGAAAAGCTGCATTATTTTGAAAACCCTCCAAACATTTCTTTTGATAACCTTCCAATGTACATTCTAGAGTATTAGTTTGAGATTTGAACAATCATAACACAAGTCTATCTTGGGAGTATTGCAACATACAAATTCCATGATACAGTAACATCCAAATGCAATACAGCTGAGATCTGCATATACACCTATCTCACTGAAAGCTAAAAGCTCTTAAAATACATTGATCATACAATTTTATAAATGTAGGCACCAGAGAGTGTGAAGAATTCTGCAGAAGAACTGGTGAATTACATGTCAACTGTCTCAAAAGATCCAAGAATGCTGGTGAGGGGCTTCTTTGTTTGGATTTCAGAAAATATCAGGTAATTAGTAAATCTGTTTAACCCTCTTTTAGTCATATACCGTATAGAAGGTTATTTTCGCTGGTGAAATATTTCTGCGATTCTGCGGTCTTTGAATTAAATCGCAGAAATATTTCCAGCAGAAAAAAGTTTTTAGCAAAAATTTTTATTGCAGATAATCAGCTCTTTTTCAGTTGATATCAAAATACCCAAAGTCGCCATGTCTGATATAAATCGATTCACTATAGAGACTGTGTAAACCAATTACAAGAAATTACCGTAAAAACATTGTATAAACATAACGTAGCTCAAACAGTTAACTGATACCATGTTTGTGAGTTTCTTTTATTCATAAAAAAAACTGAGTAACAGTTATTGACCCATTGTTCAATATCTCCATTATAAGTGTTAACTATACTACAGTCCATAGAGGGGCTTATAAGCCTATGTTAAACTAAGTGACCCCCCGTGCGGGGTCAATTTTGACCCGGGGGTAATAATTTGAACAATCTTGGTAGAGGTCCACTAGCCAATGCTACATGCCAAATATCTAAGCTCTAACCTTGTGGTTACAGAGAAGAAGATTTTTAAAGTGTTTCCTAAATATGCCTATGCAAAACTAAGTGACCCCCCGTGCGGGGTCAATTTTGATCCGGGGGTCATAATTTGAACAATCTTGGTAGAGGTCCACTAGACAATGCTACATGCCAAATATCTTAGCTCTAGGCCTTGTGGTTTCAGAGAAAAAGATTTTTAAAGTTTTTCCTATATATGCTTATGCAAAAACTAAGGGCCCACCTGCGCGGGGTCAATTTTGATCCGGGGGTCATAATTTGAACAATCTTGGTAGAGGTCCACTAGACAATGCTACATGCCAAATATCTTAGCTCTAGGCCTTGTGGTTTCAGAGAAAAAGATTTTTAAAGTTTTTCCTATATATGCTTATGCAAAAACTAAGGGCCCACCCGCGCGGGGTCAATTTTGACCCGGGGGTCATAATTTGAACAATCTTGGTAGAGGTCCACTAAACAATGCTACATGCCAAATATCTAAGCTCTAGGCCTTGTGGTTTCAGAGGAGAAGATTTTTAAAGATTTTCCTATTTGTTGCCATAGCAACCAGAGTTCTGCATGGAATGGAATTCTTTGAACAATTTTGGTAGAGCTTCATGCAAGGAACATTCCTGCATAGTTTTATCAACATTGGCCTAGAGGTTTCAGAGGAGATGTCATTTGAATCAAAATGTTGACGGACGACGGACAATCATCGATCAGAAAAGCTCACCCTGGCGTAGCCAGGTGAGCTAAAAAGGATACTTTCAGCCAAGTTTTTATTTCACTACTCTAACTTGACCATAAGAAAAAGTTGTTTCCCTTTAGATATTTATGTCACTCTCTTGTTATTATTACGATACCTTAACATCAGCAAAAAATCCTCCTCCTCTTGAATTTCTCTTCCTTCGGAGCCGGAAACGGTGAAATGATAAACGCAGAAGTGTTTGCTTCCTTTTTAGAAAGCTAAATGCATAAATTTTTTACCGCAGAAAATACCTGCTATACAGTACTTCCATTTGTATCTGCAGTAAAACCCAGCATCCAATACCAAGATTTTCAGAGCTGATCCCAGTACATTTTGTACCATATACCAGTTTAAATGCACATGCATATGAACACAGTAATCCATATCAATATTTATTAACTCAATGAATAATAGAAACCACAACACTTAAAACTTATACAATATGCAATCATGTACATCCCTAGACCATAATTATGTTGTTTTAGGGAAAATGTGCTTGTTTTGTATTCCCATCAGCACTATCATGTAATTTTTATTTGTTTGTGAAGCAAACAAATTTACATACCGTTTTCCGAAGCCTACTCCTTAAGTACCAAATCTGGAAGTAGCTCCGGCACGTCAGTCAGCATATAATCCCAAATTATGATTCTTCATTTGAAACCATATGGCCATTGCAGACATGAAAGTTGTATTGATTAAATATATAATGTTGTAAAGACATGCAGCATCAGCTAAATTTTGTAAATATAACGAAAGTAAACTGTTTTCGAAAAAGAACCGCAGATGTATTTCATTTTACAATGATGCGTAAAAATAAGGGACGATTAACTATAAATATACACCCTATAGAAATAGTTCCGATTTCTTAACCCGCCGGTCATTTCTTAAACCTTGTGCGGAAAGAAAACATATGTTTCGGAGTTTCTGTCTAACCCTGATCGTCATTTTAAAGAATGACATATTTTGAACAGCCAGGAATATTTACGCGCATGTCTACACATTCTATTTTTAGGATTATATCCATCCATTCATAAATTTTATTCAATGCGCGTCAAGGGACGTAATTATAACTTTCCTTATTGCTGATATGTTTATTCTGCGGACCTGGCGCGAGCTAGTCTGCGTTCCTACATGCATTGTTCCTATGCGTGGGCACCTTATTACAGGTGAACTTGATTTATGATGGGGAATCACATGATGAAAATAATCTCTAAACAAAAGTAAATCAATGAAAAATGGTAGAAAAATAATGAAAGCCGTTTAGATGTAATTGTAAAATGTAGCCTATCATATGGCAATTTAAAAGTATTCTTGCACTTAACAGGTCTTCATCATAGTTACCTTCCGATTGTGCTAAGCACTTCGAGAAACTGAAGTAATTTACTTTTGAAGAGCTAGAAATCAAAGTGAGGGCAATATTAACTATTAACAGGCCTCTTTGACTTAATGACCACAATTCATAAAATGTACAGATTAACTTTGACTGGACAGACAGACAAGCAGCAAGAGGATAAGCCTAAAAATGCTTTCAGTGCTTTGATTTGCAATTTGTTTGACAAACTTACTTTTTTGCATTAATCTGAAGTCTATTTCATAGATGTGATTTTTATGCCCCCTAAAGGATGGCATATTAAAATCGCACCGTCTGTTGGTCTGTCTGTCCATCCGTGCGTCGGCCCTTACCTTTTTTACTGTCCGTGCTATAACTTTGACATGCATTGAAAGCTTTTAAAATATTTTGGCACATCAAGACAGTCGCGTGCAAGACACATGTCCCTACCTCAAAGGTCAAGGTCACACTTTAATGGAATCCTGTATATGTGCACACATTGGTGTCCGGACTATAACTTTGTCATGCATTGATTGATTCAAAAATAACTTGGCACAAATGTTCAGCACATCAAACTGACCTGTCGCATGGAAGACCCACGTCTATCACTCAAAGGTCAAGGTCACACTTAGAGTTTATAGGTAATGGAAACCTGTATATACGCATACATTTGTGTCCGGACTTTAACTTTGTCATGCATAGATTGATTTTGAAATAACTTGGCACAAATGTTCAGCACATCAAGACAATGTGTTGTGTGCAAGAACCACATCCCAATCTCAAAGATAAAGGTCACACTTAGTTTTTAAAAGTAATGATATAATGTATGCATGGTAACTCTGTCATGCATGGAAGGATTTCAAAATCACATGGCACAATTGTTGATCCATGGAGAGGACACAGACTGTGAGACACCTCTTTCTGGGGCATTTGTCACTTGTGAGGGGCAGGTCTTATGTATTTAACTAATAAATATAATGTTGTATCATACTAACAGATATGATGTTGAGGGATATTTTGGGCAAGCCCAAAGAGCGCCATGTGATGCAGAATCTGTGATGAAGGGAGGCAGAAGTGTGTGTGCGGGTTATGCAAATGTTATGGAATTATTATGCAGGTAGGCTCACATTTCTTCTCTTTCTTTGCAAAATACACACTTATGTGTGGAAAACGGTACTAAATAATCTAGATTTACACCTTGACAATTGCCCATCATAAGAATATTTTTACCCTCAACTACTGCCTGTCATGAGAAATATTTTGCATCCCAAATGTTTCTTATTGGAAGGCTTTGTGACATACATTTCAATTTTCAGGCAAGCAGGTGTCCCAGTAAAGAAAATATCTGGATATGCCAAGGGATACAGTCACTCAGCTGCCAACCCATTCACTTTAGAGACCAACACAAACCATGCCTGGAATGCTGTCCAATTAAAAAACAAATGGTACCTTATAGATAGCACCTGGGGCGCTGGCCACCTTGATAATACCAACTCCTTTAAAAAAGAATTTAAAAATTTCTACTTCCTGACTGATCCAAAACACTTCATCTCAACACATTTTCCATATATGGACAAAGATATGGAAGAAAGCAAGAAATGGCAACTACTCTCTAAACCAATCAGCTTTGATGAATTCAATAAAAATTTGAAATATAAACCACAAGCCTTCAAGTTAGGAGCCCAGGCTGTGAGTCACCAACAAGGGTATATAGAAATGAAAAATGAACTTCAAATGACCTTTAAAAGTGTGGGGAAGGCGGAGCTTGTGCTAAGTGCCAGGCTAAAGCTCAAGGAAGGCAACATGTTGAAAGAACAACCGCATTCCACATTTGGATATCCAGAAAATGGACTATACAAGCTGATGATACATCCCCCTAAACCTGGCAACTACAGGATGAATGTATTTGGCAAAGCAGTCTCTGATGAAAGTCTTCAAGGAATTCCTGAAATAATGGAATACACAATCAACTGTACTGAAGTGAAAGAACTGGACTTTGAATATCCCATGTCATATACTGCAGCTGGTATTGAGAGAAGTGTTTTACATGAGCCTCTGAGAGGAAAGCTGCCAGGAAATACAGAAATCAAGTTCCGTGTGTCTGCCCCACATCTGCAGAATGTAAAAGTTGGCGGTACATTCCTTGAGAAGTCAGGAACCATGTTTACAGGAAATATAACTACCGATGCACCAGAGCAACAAGTAGTGATGTATGGTACAAGAGGTGATAAACACAGCAAAAGGCAAGGATTGTACGCTTTCAAAACAGTTTAAGGTCCCAGATACTTAGAACATTCAAAACACTTGACAGAATGCAAACTTACCATATTAATCCTTATTTACACATCCAGGTCACACAGGCAATGCTAATTAATTTTGACCAAAAATGTCATAAAAAAGGACTCTATGTAATACTATTTTATCCATTTAAATAATTATGTTCAGGAGAAGTGAAACAAAACCTGCATCAAATACGTTATCAGAAAGAACTTTTGTTTGAAACTTCATACTGGCAAGAAACTTGTGACACAATTATTCAGAATGTGATCTTAGAAGGTTTTTGTCCATAAGAAGATATTTTTAATTTTGTCCATTTGCCTTTTGAATGTGTGAAACTATGTGACTTCCAAACTTATTGCTTTTATGTGTTTGTTCTGCACTTTGCGACTTATTTTAATAGTGGTACTTTTGTATGTGATGTTCTCGACTTGTTGCACTTTGCAAAAGAATTATCTTTATGTAGTTTATACGTGCAATGTCTGCTGCAATTTCTCCTAGTTAATGTTACAGTTTGGTTCTTTTTTATAGCGGAGGTTATTTTTCTTATTCTACATTTTCTTTCAACCATACATAATGGCACCAACAGCTATAAGTTACCGGTTTATTAAACGTTTAAATTTTCTTAACAAGGCCTGAGAACTTCTAGGAGAAGGCTCATTACTCTGTATAAATATGGCACATACAATAATCTGTCTTTGAGGAGGTCTCATCCATGAATACAAGCCTTATAAATGCTCTCATGGACCGACTTTTATAAAATTTGGTTCAAATAAAAAATCTGTCTTTAAAACTGAAAACAAACCACAAAATGAATGTTTCATCATTTAAAGCTCTCAGACCAATAAAGTTTCATGATTTGAACATATTTCCTATCTATATCATGTTGATTGTTAAAATGTTTTAAATCTTTGATATATTTATTTATAAAGTACATTTTAAATTTCAGATAGGACCAAGAATTTAGCTATTGGTTATATTGAAAAAGTATTTATTTGGTCAATAAATTGTCATATATAAAATCTAAATTTAGTTCGGACTGTGGTCAGCAATTTATTTATCTGGCATTGGTTCAGGCGACACTTTCCTGTCCTTGCTTACTTGAAAGAGTCTTGTAAGCAATATTCTAAGAGTACTAATGGGAGGTTTCCTTTGTTGATCTCCTTATTTTAGTGGATCCCCTTATTTAAGTAGGGCTGATAATTTTATAATGTATTATTTCAGTAACTAAATTCTATTTGTCGTGAAACAGGATAAATATATATGCATTTAAAGATTGACAGGTTGGTAGTTCATTTATCCGGGATATACATAAGTCAGATATACACATAGTACAAACCTCAGGGTTGTAGCCATCCCCTTAAGTGAACTTGTCCTGAGAGTTTAAGTACATATGTAAATATACCCCTGTAACTCCCAGTATAGCTTTGGCTGCACTTGCATTATTCTGAGCCAAACTCAAGGGTTGTAGTCACTATACCTGGGGAGTCGACTTGGGACGGAGCACAATTGAAGCACAATTGAAGCACAATAGTGCAATTTGTCGTTTCCTGACAGAAAGTTTTGAAAAGCCATATCTCTCACGTAACCAAATTAAACATCTCGGACAGGCATTGTTTTACCGGAATAGCGGAACTTTACAAATAGCTATTTTTATGAAAGTAGAATTTCATATAAGAAAGAAGATTTTTTTCGATGAAGAGCTGACGTGTCAGTTATGCACACAGTGTATTCTCTTATCAAAACATGTTAACTACTATTGTCTGCTTGCGCTAATTCCCTGCCAGAGGGCATTATATAGCTACATCTTTGATTGTGTAAGTCAATTCATTATAACGATTGAATTTTGAATTTGACAGGCTAAAAATTGTTTGATCCACCAATGAGGGGTGGTGTTGCCGAAAGGTCTGGTTTGTATCGTTACAGTTTGTTTGAGGTTACGTTTTCTTGGCCTGACAGCTAAAGATCATCAAAATATTAAAGTCATATTTAAAGTATTCTGGGAAAGAACAAAATTATCAAAACTTAACTTCATACTAAATAGAACAAGAGCTGTTTGTAAATCATGTATGCCCCCCTTGATGCAAAAGTTGTACTATGAAAGGTACAGTTTTTAAAGTAAAAGTCAGTCTGAAATTTGTGAAAACAGCATCTGTAGAAATTGAAGAAATAAAAACAATTTAAAAAAGAAAATAAAACCTCCAAAAAGATTGTTTTTTGCTATAAAAAACAATGAAAAACTAAAAAAAAATAGATATTGAAACAAGAGCTGTCCCTCACAAGTGACGAATGCCCCCGAAAGAGGTGCCTCACAGTCTGTGTCCTCTCCATGTGCTCAATAAATGTGCTATGTAATTTTAAAATCCTTCCATGCATGACAGAGTAATCATGCATACAGTATTCCATTACTTTAAACACTAAGTGTGACCTTGACCTTTGAGGTAGGGACTTGGGTCTTGCCTGGACACATCCGCTTGATGTGCTAGACATTTTTGCCAAGTTATTTTAAAATCCTTCAAAGCATAATAAAGTTATAGTCCGGACACAAATGTATGCATATATACAGGATTCCATTACCTATAAATTCTAAGTGTGACCTTGACCTTTGTGGTAGGGATGTGGGTCTTGCACGCGACACGTCGTCTTGATGTGCTAGACATTTGTGCCAAATTATTTTAAAATCCTTCAAAGCATGACAAAATTACAGTCCAGACACGAATGCGTGCATATATGCATATATAGAGGAATCCATTACCTTCAAACTCTAAGTATGACCTTGACCTTTGAGCTAGGGACGTGGGTCTTGCACGCGACATGTCGTCTTGATGTGCTAGACATGTGTGCCTAGTTATTTTAAAATCCTTCAATGCATGACAAAGTTACAGTCCGGACACGAATGTGTGCATATATAGAGGATTCCATAACCTTCATACTCCAAGTGTGACCTTCACCTTTGAGGTAGGGATGTGGGTCTTGCACGCAACAAATCGTCTTGATGTGCTAGACATGTGTGCCAAGTTATTTTAAAATCCTTCAATGCATGACAGAGTTACAGTCCGGACACGAATTTGTAAGTGGGGACGCACGGACGGACGGACAGACGGTGCGATTTTAATATGCCTCCCTTCGGGGGCATAAAAAATGTATTTTTAGTAACAGTGACCTTGACCCCGAAACAATTTTTTTTTTGCTGAAAACAATTTAAAACTAACAAAAATTGGAAAAAAATCTATTTTTCGTAGTGACCTTGACCTTCCAAAAAATATTTTTTTACGAAAAAAACTATTTTAATTTAAAAAAAAAGAATAAATAAAAATTCTATTTTAGTAACAGTGATTTGCGGGTATAAATATCGTAATGGTTTGAAAAAAAGTGGGATGGTATGAAAAAGTAAAGAAGATTTGACATCAATGCAAACGCAGAAGTGAGTAGGATAGCTCCCCTTCTCTTTGAAAGTTTGAACTAAAATCCTTCTTTTCTTGGTTGGTCTGAAGGTACAAAACAATATTTGAGTAGAAAGCACTTGGCCATGTCACATGCAATTCTGAAATACAGCATCGCACTACGTCAAACTCGAGAAGAAGTATGAAGTATGAATAAAATACTAAAAAAAATAAGAAACACAGGGTAAACCTTTGTGATGATCTGAAGGACTAAGTTAGTCATTATCTAAAATAGTATACAGGTTTTTCTTGCATACCAGATCGGATTATCCGCAGTTTTCACCAGTGCTGGAAAATGTCATATTACATCACCCCATGTAATATGACTCTCATGAATTACTTGTGACATAACATTATAAACATTGTAATGTCACTTTCCCAAACACAGCATCTGAATAATGTTTGTTTTTATGTTAAAATACATCATTATGATAAGTTTAAATTCAAATATCTATTTTAAAGTGCAAGACGGTATGCAAGAAATAGTTTCTACCATGAGATACTTGGTTCAGATGCAAATATCCGTCACCTCAGGTAACTGTTTTGCGGGAACTCAGCAGAGCCTCGTTCCCTCCAAAAACAGTAACCCTCAGTGACTGATATTTGGCTCTGAACGGCATGCTCATGGAAGAAACTAGTAATCTTTCATGGGCAAATTTCCAAATATTGATCAGTTTATGACCCCTCTGAGGTTCTGTTATCTGCACCATAATTGAAAGAAGGCATCAGTTCAATATAAATAGTGGAATGTGTATCCCTTCCTTCTGTTGCTATTGAGATGATAAAGTTCAAACATTTAATGATGATTTTATTTTTTAAATTAAGAAATAATAAATGTGTCCCTGTAATTTATCGTTTAATAAAATACAGCCAGGTATTCGGATGCGTAGTAATTAAATCACGAGTGCGTGGCAAGAGTGATTTAAGTTTTCGCATCCAAATGACTGACTGTATTTTATTAAACAATAAAATACAGAGTTGATTTATTATTTCAATTCTAAAACGAAATAGTCTTTGAAAAATACTGCCAACTATGTTCGACGTGTAGCAACATTCAATAGTAAGTTAAAAGCACGGAATGCGATTGGACGCGTGCGATATTTACCCCACGTTTTGCCCGTGGAAAACATGATGTCTTTTATCGTTAAATAATGTATAGCTTCTTTCCCTCTATATACGAAAAGTTGCTGATCGTGTTAGAATGTCTATTCGTGTAAGATGTCATACACTTAATTTTGACATTTCAAGAAAACAACCTGAAACTTATAAAGTTGTGATGTTTGTACTTTTTGAATCCCCTCCATATAAATAAATTGGATTAAGTATTTATAAGATTCTAAGCTTGATATTACAGAAAGCTAGTTCTAAGATTTTTACTGTCACATCATTACGATGTTTGTTACTTACTAAATGCTGAAATTCAAATTGGTGTATAATTGTGAAATATGTATAGATTAATGGATATAAAAAAGACCTTCACTTACTGGTGACATAATATTTGGCGCTACAAAAAAAGCAACACATGAAAACAAATCAAGGCTAATGCCTAGACTGTAAACAAAGAAGAAAAGAATCGGCGCATGACATTAAAGGTGCTGCAAAGAATCTTTTTTTATTAATTTTTTGTTAGCAAGTAATGTATTGTAATAAGGCATTCAAATCACACTTAATGTCTCGATACCTACACTGAATTGAAGTGCAACAATCAAATAATTATCCACTGTAGATACCTTCTTTGAAGAAAGATGCATACATGTTCAACAGTTCTTTGCAACATCGTAGATATATTATTAATAAATTGTTTCTAATTTGACATCTGAATATTAAAAACTGTACATCCATCACTATATTTTGATATTAGCAAGTCTTTGGAAAGTCTAGCGAATGTCTTCAGGTAAATAGTTGGCCCAAAAGAATCAACTTTGAAGTAAATACAATTTCTTTTTTATTGGTGTAATTTTACACTTTTCAAAATGGATCTTCTTAATTTTGGTATAGGAATAGGTAACAGTTATGCGATTTGATGCCACCTTAAACAATTCTTGACGATTCTGTTTCTTTAGCAAGATTTCTTTAAAACTGGCCTAGTAGCTTTGCTGTAAGTCTTCTGATGTGCAAAATTTTCTCAAAAGATAATCGAGATTAAGTCTCTGTCATTTTTAAATGAAAATTGAGTTAAACTTTGGTGAGCTAAAAAGTGTACGAGCAATTGACAATTTACAAAACAGAAATACTTATTCTCATTTAAAGTAGTGTACAGGCCTGAGGGAAAGAGCTGTCCCTGACTGACTATGCACAGAATGAGAAAGTTGGTGTATTCATAGACTACTAATTTCATCTACAATTTTCCTTAGATGATCTGATTCACTGTAGTCATCATTTGTTTGTATGTTATTACACATTACACAAATTCAAGTCTGTCCTGGCAAATATTCCATGCTATGATGGAAAGAGCCTCTGATGGAGTAGGTTCTTGCCCAGACCAGAGAAGCTTTCAAATTTAAGTTTTGATGCTACCACTTATATTTTTGTGGCCAGTTTAAATTATTTTTCGATACAGACAGTTCCATGGTTCAAGCCTTTACCGAAAAAATGTTCGAGGCCATCCTGGTATTGAATAACTTTGATATTTTTCTGCGCTTGTTTTGTTTTCCTTGATATGTTTTGGACTTTTAGATTCCAGTTAAACTATCTATCTAATAAAATACATGAAGAGATTAAAAGGTACAAGATGTCCTATCTGCTCACAGATTATACATGAGTCCAGTGAATGTGTGTATTTCTTGTTGTATCTGGACTCATCATACTCCCAAGTCCTTTCTGAAACATGAGATATGCCACACATTTCATCATCTCATGCAGGGCAGACTCAATGACTGAACCACTTCCATAATGCCATTATGCATTAGTGAAATATATGTTGTGTTCAATCATCTAAAATATCTAGATGTATTTTAACATCCAATGCTGACACCTGCTATGAGTAACTATGTGCTATGTGTATGAACATTCTATTCTAGGACAAGAGTAACTTCCTTGTTCAGGTAAATGACTCAAATTTTAAATTTCAATAGCACTATTATGAAAATATCTATGAAGTTTTATGATAAAATTTTGCGTGAAGTATTAACCAATATTTTTCGTATTGAGCAAGAAACCAACACAGAAGGACAGAACTAGATGCCACATTGCATAGTACTAAATTTCAACATATATCTTCAAGCAAAGGCTAGAATTCATGACAATTTCTTCAACAGATTTAAGCATTGTTTGGAATCTTTTATGGTGCAGCCTGCGAACTGTGAAAATTCTTTCAATATCTAGGCCTAACTTTTTTGAGCATTGTCTGGAATATTTTCAAAATCAAACAGTTTTATAGCTTGAACAGCTAATCAGATGAACCTATATCATCAGAAACACTTTCTATCATAGTGCAGAATATTTGCCAGAACAGACTGGAATTTGTTTAATGTATAATGATATTCAGACAAATGATGATTACATTGAATCAGATGCTTTAAGGAAAATTAACATTGACATGATATAGCTGGAATATTACAAAGTTAATTCAAACCAAAACTGTATTAGGTGGCACCAAATTGCGTAACATTTTACCAATACCTATACCAAAAAGAGTAACATATTTTTTGAAAAGTAAAAAATTACAATAACAAAAAAGAAATTGCATTGATTTCAAAACTGAAACTTCAGGGTCAACCTTTTACCCAAAGACACTGCTAGATTTCTCAATGACACCAACAGAATCCCAAAATATTGTTATCAAATTTTTAAGCTAATTATGTCAAATCAAGAACAATTTACTAGAATATGTCTACAATGTTGCAAAGAACTGAAGAACATCGATTTTTTTTATCTTATTGTTTATAGTACCGGCCAGTATTTTTCAAAGGGTGAAACTGCCAATACTTAGGGGCAAGTTTAAGTCAGAAACAGATACATTGGATTGCAGGTACTAGACCATTTGAAAAGACCCCTTGGTTCTTTAAATGCCAAGTGTATAGCACCTATACACTCAAGACTACCTCTGGGTTTCTAACCAGTTTGTCTCGATGTGGGTGATAATATTGAAAAACAAGTCAGAAATTTCAAGTGTCAAGGCTAGGATTCGAACTATGCCTTCCGATTGGTAGTCTAGATCGTTAACCACTGTACCACAGAGTAATCCTGCAGTAATGTAACTGTTGCATGAAGCACTTTCATACAAACGCACCATTCAATGTAGGTTTAATGGTTATCTAAATTATTTATTACAATACATAACCTGATACCAAAACATAACCAACTAGAACTGTCACAAGAGTGATGAATTATACCCCCACAATACAGCTTTGTCACAGAAGTATGGCAACCATAAGAAAGGAATGGCCACAAGGACACAGAGTTGAGTTATTATACAATAACTTGTGTAAATGAGACCTTGACCTTTGACCTACTGACCTCAAAGTCAAACTTGACCTGTATTTCATGATGTTACAGCTGTGTACCAAAAATTATTTAAATTGGTCAAGCCTTTCATGAGTTATCATCCGGAAACTGTTTTACATTACAGTTCAAGGTCACTGTGACCTTGACCTTTGACCTACTGACCCCAAAGTCGAACTTGACCTGTATTTCATGTTGTTACAGCTGTGTACCAAAAATTATTTAAATCGGTCAAGCCTTTCATGAGTTATCATCCGGAAACTGTTTTACAGTTCAGAGTCACTGTGACCTTGACCTTTGACCTACTGAACCCAAAGTCGAACTTGACCTGTATTTCATAAAGTTGCATGTGTGTACCAAAAATTATTTAAATTGGTCAAGCCTTTCATGAGTTATCATCCGGAAACCGTTTTACAGTGCAGAGTCACTGTGACCTTGAGCTTTGACCTACTGACCCCAAAGTTGAACTTGACCTGTATTTCATGAAGTTGCACGTGTGTACCAACAAGGGGTCATCTACTAGTCATAACCAACTTCAATACCAAATATGATGACTAATAACCACCATGTCAAATATGTCTTAAGTTATTGGGCGGACAAGCTTTTTGAAGTCAAGGCCCCTGTGACCTTGACCTTTGACCCGGTGACCTCAAAATCAATAGGGGTCATCTACTAGTCATGACTAACCTCCATGCCAAATATGAAGACTGTGGGTCAAAGGAATCTTAAGTTATTGGGCGGACAAGCTTTTTGAAGTCAAGGCCCCTGTGACCCTGACCTTTGACCCGGTGACCTCAAAATCAATAGGGGTCATCTACTAGTCATGACTAACCTCCATGCCAAATATGAAGACTGTGGGTCAAAGGAATCTTAAGTTATTGGGCGGACAAGGAAAAACCGACGGACGGCCGGACGGACAAGCTGATTCCAGTATACCCCCCTTACAACTTCGTTGTGCGGGGGTATAAAAACATGAATTCTTTGCAGCGCCTTTAGTGCCTCAGATCAGTTCTTTTCTTTTTCTCCTCTCTGTGTACAGTCTAGGGAATCGTCTGATATTTTCTATGTGTCACGTTTTTTGTAACGCCACATACTAAATCACCAGCAGGTAAAGCTCTCTAATATATCCATTAACCTATACATATTTCACAATTAATGCACCAATTTGATTTTCAGTGTTTGATGAGTAGCTAACATCGCAATGTTGTGATACTAAAAATATTATATTTAGCTATCAGTTATATCTAGCTTAGACTCTAATAAATATCTAATTCAATTTATTAATATATGAGCGAGTTAAAAAAAATCTAATACAGACGTAAAAATTTGGTCAAGATAACCTGTGAAGACATCTTACATCAATAGACATTCCCAAAATTAAATTATCTTATAATGTTCATAAGAAAAGAATGACTTGGAAGCCCAACCCAACCATTTTGTAAATTGCTGCTTCTTTGTATGGTTACATTTGAAAGAGTCTCGCCAAAAATAACCTGAACAGTAGCTTACTGAAACACCAACTATTTGCAATTATGTTGATGACATAATTCATGATTTCATTAAATGTTATGACATCATACATCACACACTATGCCAGCAACTATTATTCCAACTTTAATTAGTCTTCTCAAATCTGACATACTTTGTGATTGTATTTAAGATTTTCATTTGACATGGCCAAATTGCTATTTACTTAAATGGTTGTCATCTTCCTTCAGACAAACCAAGAAAATGTAACTGTTAAATTTTTTAGTTTTGAAAATGAAGCAAAACAATATGCTGTAATTTGATCTAGTGATGTGTCGCACCTGTCATTTTTGTCCTTCTTTATTCTATAGTAAATGATGCATCTTTGCACATTCCCTGTGACTATTAAAAACAAAATTCAAGTAATCAGTTGTCCATATTTCTCTTCTTCAACATTATCACAGTCAATGTACACCAGAAAAGTTACATCGTCACAAATGAATTGTTTTGCTATCACTCAATTTCTGTAGGCACTGTACAAATTTCCAATACACATCTGTCATGTCTGCCGGCACGGAGTAATATGATGACCCTTCACTCACAAAATGTAGTCCTGAAGAAGACAAATAAAATAACTGTTAAAGTAGTGAGAAATGGCCAAATATTTACAAAACAACAATAAATACAACTTACATTTCACCAAGCCATCCACAGACAGCTCTAAAATGGAGACTTGAAATTTTCAAAGAAGAACTTCAAAGGGTTCAACGACCCGCAGGTACTAATGTTGACCGGTGCGACACCACAACCAATTATCTATACCGAGTTTGTACATAATAAATAGTATTTTGTGATCAAGTTTCTTCAACATGATTAAATGAACAAGAGCTTCAGATGACAGTACACTCAACGATTCAAAACACTTTAAAAACATTTCTATCATAAAGGCTTAAAACTGTAACTAGATGCCAATGTGCAACATGTCGAGCCGCCAGCTGTCAAAAGGGCTAACTCCTAACAAAGAAGAGATAGGTAAAAATACACCTAAATATCGGATGTAACATGCATGTTGTACCACAGAAAAGTGGTCTCGATTTTACTTTATAGCAAGTAATAAAAAAGTTACAATATAAGCTATTTATAGTAACAACAAAGGGAAGTATTTCTAAAAAACAAGGGTCACTCATGGTGGTGTACATTTGTGCCAAGTTACATCAAAATCCCTCAATGCATGAAGAAGAAATGCTCCGGAAAAGATATTCTTGAACTTGACCTTTAACCTCTAAGTGTGACATTGACCTTAGACCTAGGGACCTGGTTCTTCTGCATGACACTCCGTCTCTTGGTGGTGAACATTTGTGCAAAGTAACATCAAAATTCCTCCATGCATGAAGAAAAAATGGTCCGGATAAAGTCATTCTTGAATTATTCTTGCATCTGACCTTTGGGCTCTAAGTGTGACCTTGACCTCGGCACTAGGGACCTGGGTCTTGCGCATGACACTCTATCTCATGATGATGAACATTTGTACCAAGTTACATCAAAATCCCTCCATGCATGAAGTAGATATGCTCCGGACAAAGTCATTCTTGAATTTGACCTTTAATCTCCAAGTGTGACCTTGACCTTAGACTGAATATTATTTACTGACCAAAGTAAATTTTAATTTGCAGACATCTATCTATGAAATAGTCTACAATTTGTTGTTAGATAAATACCGGTAGTATCTCTTACAAATAAAATTTGAAAGATGAGCATTTTTCTGACTCCAACCTGGTGACCAAGTCTGCTACAACAGGTAGAGAGGAAATGATACAATCTTCCAAATCCACAAACATGTCTTTATACTTGCTCAAGAGCTGCATCTACATGTACTTCCAAGGCCTCCCCTGCAAAAAATTATCAAAACATTTGGCTACACTGGCTGGCTACACAAATTCAAATACCTTATTTAACCAATATCTAGTACAGAAACAGTACAGGATACAATTTTTCATCCTGAATAATATTACTCAGATATAATGTCACAGGATGAGGAACTAGAAATATAAAATTGTGTCTGATTATAGCTGTAAGAATGGAGAAAATAATGTCTGTATCAGTTTGTAGAAGGCAGTTTACTATGTTATAGAATATAAATAAAATACTTAAAACAAAAAATCGTTGTTATGTGAAATAGTCTTTTATAAGTCATTTAGGAAACTGTCTTAAAAGTCTCTGTGAGGCCCATTTAAAAAAGGAGTTACTGAGGGAATGAAATTAGGAAATTAAATGGGACTTACCTAGTAAGGTGAAGCTTATATAAAATTTCATCGACAACAATCTCCTTAAGGGCTCACACAATGTCAACTCACACTTGGCACATTACTTCTTATTTTGAACTTCAATACTGCTGTAGTCTGTGAAGTGTTACAAAGGAGGTGTGAACTGTCCTGCAGAGATAAAGATAATACAATGTATTTTACTAGAGAGTGATAACACTGGTTTAGTACAAGAACGTCCCACTACCAGAATAACTCAGTCCAGCACGGCCCATTTTTAAGCCCAGAATGGCCAACTTCTAAATACAGTAAACTCTGCTTGTAATGATATTCAGTGGACCGTAGAATTTATATTGCTAATATCTTATATCCAAGTCAACCTCTGGAATCGGCCGAAATTGAAAGTAGAGTTAGCATGCTTCATTAAAAAGGTGCACAACTTATGATATAGAACAAGTTCTGTATACAAATCATTTACATATTTCACACACATACTAAAGTAAAAGGTGGAATCTGTTTCTTTTACCTAAGTTTGGAAATATCGGACAAAGCTTAACTACACTACATGTACCTCCAAATAGAATCCATCCCCACCAGCCAATGGATTCAGGTGCTATTCCAACACAACACTTCTTACACACATATCAGCACTGAATATCTGAGATATATAGACAATTGAGATAATTTGTTCAAACATGATAATTGGCAATAGCTCTTTTAATCTTAAATAAACTTACTACTTGAGACACTGCGACAGACAAAACTACTGATCCTTGAATTTGACTATGGCAAGAACTGCTACCTGTACTTCCTGGCTTGATTCAACACTTTAGAAGCAAGGACTGTTTATGCAAGAAAAATTGTAAAAATTCTACTCAGAACAGAAGGAATCTGTGTTTCCGAGACAAAACTTTACTGGTTAAGAGCATTTTAACACCAATTTATGCCATTAATGAGTATCAAAATGCAAAACTGTATTAAATCCCTTTGGTCGCTTGACCTTGTACTCACACACATTGTTTTATTGCTTCTGTTAGTCTGTTTCAAGCTTGGGTTTACCCAACAGGCTTTCAAGTTCAGTCAAAGTCAAGTAGCCAGTAGCCAATGCCTTGCAAGGAAGAGGTAAAGGTAATAGAGGTAAAAGTGTTAGAAATTCAAGGTTTTATTAATATATTTGGTTATATATTTATTAACATACCAACATTATTTAACAAAATTAATGCATAAAAACCATCCAGTGTTAAGACCTACTTACTGGCTACATTGTACAAATGAAATACGTAAAATTCTGAACTGATATTGAAGTAAATGGAACGGTTCTGAGTACAAATACATAAAATGCCTTCTTTTAAACATCTTTTTAGAAGGAATAACTACTTTCAAGCATAAATGAAATCCTTTCTTTAACAAAACACTTTGTTTAAATGATTGCCCTAATCAGGTTTTAGGTCAGTCCTTATAATGAAACAAACTTGCAGCTTAACAGAATTTTTTGTCAAAAATGATTGGCCAAAATGGTACTTAAAGGAAATTTATCTTAACTAAGGTTTTGTCTTGACAGAAATTTTTGTCAAAAATACTTGGCCAAAACAGTCCTCTAAATGATCCTACTGGTTAATGTGAAGCTTTTGTTAAAAATGATTTGCCTAAAATTGTCCTAACAGGAGTATTCATATGGCATAAATGCTTTAGTTTCTGAAACAATTAAATTATCTTGCCATTTGACTATTATATATATAATCTCAACCACTTGCTTTCTCTCTTCAAAGCACTAAGATACTGGAAAATGACTATACTGGACAGCCTACTGGGTATATCTCAGTTTAAAACCTGTTACCAAGATATTCAATTTGTGCCTAACCTAGGAAGCCTGCTCGGCATAGCCAACTTGAAGACAGACTTACCATAAAGCACATTCAGATGGAGTATTTAGGGGATGACAAAAAAACTAGCAAAAGCAAGGATCGAGATTACAGACCTACAAATATCTCTACATTTCTTTTAAAAATTTACAAAAGATCAAAACATTTGTACACTGACTGACCTAAAAACCATCATATTATTTTTGTGCACACAGTTTATAAGATGCTAACCACTAGCTATCTTTCTCTAAGGCACTTAACTTGTGCCTAACCCAAAAAGCTTGCTAGTTTTGGATTTTCTAATATTTGTACAAAAAGGCACAAATAAAATATTAACATTTCAAATTTTGTTGCTAATCAAAGCTGAAGATGAATAATTTTCAATGATGACAAACCAAAGGCCAATTAAGGCTCATGTACACAAAAGCCATTACTGGTTACATAGTATGATTTTGTTGAAAATGATTGGAATAAACTGTCCCTAAAATGAATTATATTCCTTACAGGATCTTTTTGTAAAAAAATGATTTGGCCTTATTATGAACTTTTAAACTACAAGAAGTCTTTGTCATAAACAATGAGTCAGAACAGTCCCTTAAAATGAACCTTATACCCTATGAGAAGTTTTTGTCAAAAATACGTTGTGTGAACAATCCTTACAATGAAATTAAGGGGATGTAAAGGCTTTATCATTTGTGATGAGAATGTCAAAAATATCTTAATATTAAATCCTTTTTTATGAAAACACTTTGTTAATCAGGTTTTAGGTCAGTCCTTATAATGAAACAAACTTGCAGCTTAACAGAATTTTTTGTCAAAAATGATTGGCCAAAATGGTACTTAAAGGAAATTTATCTTAACTAAGGTTTTGTCTTGAAAGAAATTTTTGTCAAAAATACTTGGCCAAAACAGTCCTCTAAATGATCCTACTGGTTAATGTGAAGCTTTTGTTAAAAATGATTTGCCTAAAATTGTCCTAACAGTGGTATTCAAATGGCATAAATGCTTTAGTTTCTGAAACAATTAAATTATCTTGCCATTTGACTATTATATATATAATCTCAACCACTTGCTTTCTCTCTTCAAAGCACTAAGATACTGGAAAATGACTATACTGGACAGCCTACTGGGTATATCTCAGTTTAAAACCTGTTACCAAGATATTAAATTTGTGCCTAACCTAGGAAGCCTGCTTGGCATAGCCAACTTGAAGACAGACTTACCATAAAGCACATTCAGATGGAGTATTTAGGGGATGACAAAAAAACTAGCAAAAGCAAGGATCGAGATTACAGACCTACAAATATCTCTACATTTCTTTTAAAAATTTACAAAAGATCAAAACATTTGTACACTGACTGACCTAAAAACCATCATATTATTATTTTTGTGCACACAGTTTATAAGATGCTAACCACTAGCTATCTTTCTCTAAGGCACTTAACTTGTGCCTAACCCAAAAAGCTTGCTAGTTTTGGATTTTCTAATATTTGTACAAAAAGGCACCAATAAAATATTAACATTTCAAATTTTGTTGCTAATCAAAGCTGAAGATGAATAATTTTCAATGATGACAAACCAAAGGCCAATTAAGGCTCATGTACACAAAAGCCATTACTGGTTACATAGTATGATTTTGTTGAAAATGATTGGAATAAACTGTCCTTAAAATGAATTATATTCCTTACAGGATCTTTTTGTAAAAAAATGATTTGGCCTTATTATGAACTTTTAAACTACAAGAAGTCTTTGTCATAAACAATGAGTCAGAACAGTCCCTTAAAATGAACCTTATACCCTATGAGAAGTTTTTGTCAAAAATACGTTGTGTGAACAATCCTTACAATGAAATTAAGGGGATGTAAAGGCTTTATCATTTGTGATGAGAATGTCAAAAATATCTTAATATTAAATCCTTTTTTATGAAAACACTTTGTTAATCAGGTTTTAGGTCAGTCCTTATAATGAAACAAACTTGCAGCTTAACAGAATTTTTTGTCAAAAATGATTGGCCAAAATGGTACTTAAAGGAAATTTATCTTAACTAAGGTTTTGTCTTGACAGAAATTTTTGTCAAAAATACTTGGCCAAAACAGTCCTCTAAATGATCCTACTGGTTAATGTGAAGCTTTTGTTAAAAATGATTTGCCTAAAATTGTCCTAACAGTTGTATTCAAATGGCATAAATGCTTTAGTTTCTGAAACAATTAAATTATCTTGTCATTTGACTATTATATATATAATCTCAACCACTTGCTTTCTCTCTTCAAAGCACTAAGATACTGGAAAATGACTATACTGGACAGCCTACTGGGTATATCTCAGTTTAAAACCTGTTACCAAGATATTAAATTTGTGCCTAACCTAGGAAGCCTGCTTGGCATAGCCAACTTGAAGACAGACTTACCATAAAGCACATTCAGATGGAGTATTTAGGGGATGACAAAAAAACTAGCAAAAGCAAGGATCGAGATTACAGACCTACAAATATCTCTACATTTCTTTTAAAAATTTACAAAAGATCAAAACATTTGTACACTGACTGACCTAAAAACCATCATATTATTATTTGTGTGCACACAGTTTTTAAGATGCTAACCACTAGCTATCTTTCTCTAAGGCACCTAACTTGTGCCTAACCCAAAAAGCTTGCTAGTTTTGGATTTTCTAATATTTGTACAAAAAGGCACAAATAAAATATTAACATTTCAAATTTTGTTGCTAATCAAAGCTGAAGATGAATAATTTTCAATGATGACAAACCAAAGGCCAATTAAGGCTCATGTACACAAAAGCCATTACTGGTTACATAGTATGATTTTGTTGAAAATGATTGGAATAAACTGTCCCTAAAATGAATTATATTCCTTACAGGATCTTTTTGTAAAAAATGATTTGGCCTTATTATGAACTTTTAAACTACAAGAAGTCTTTGTCATAAATAATGAGTCAGAATAGTCCCTTAAAATGAACCTTATACCCTATGAGAAGTTTTTGTCAAAAATACGTTGTGTGAACAATCCTTACAATGAAATTAAGGGCATGTAAAGGCTTTATCATTTGTGATGAGCATGTCAAAAATGTTTCAATATTAAATCCTTTTTTATGAAAACACTTTGTTAATAAGGTTTTAGGTCAGTCCTTATAATGAAACAAACTTGCAGCTTAACAGAATTTTTTGTCAAAAATGATTGACCAAAATGGTACTTAAAGGAAATTTATCTTAACTAAAGTTTTGTCTTGACAGAAATTTTTGTCTTAAATACTTGGCCAAAACAGTCCTCTAAATGATCCTACTGGTTAATGTGAAGCTTTTGTTAAACATGATTTGCCTAAAATTGTCCTAACAGGAGTATTCAAATGGCATAAATGCTTTAGTTTCTGAAACAATTAAATTATCTTGCCATTTGACTATTATATATTATAATCTCAACCACTTGCTTTTCTCTCTTCCAAGCACTAAGATACTGGAAAATGACTATACTGGACAGCCTACTGGGTATATCTCAGTTTAAAACCTGTTACCAAGATATTCAATTTGTGCCTAAACTAGGAAGCCTGCTTTGCATAGCCAACTTGAAGACAGACTTACCATAAAGCACATTCAGATGGAGTATTCAGGGGATGACAACAAAAAAAAACTAGCAAAAGCAAGGATCGAGATTACAGACCTACAAATATCTCTACATTTTCTTTTAAAAATTTACAAAAGATCAAAACATTTGTACACTGACTGACCTAAAAACCATCACATTATTTTTGTGCACACAGTTTATAAGATGCTAACCACTAGCTATCTTTCTCTAAAGCACTTAACTTGTGCCTAACCCAAAAAGCTTGCTAGTTTTAGATTTTCTAATATTTGTACAAAAAGGCACAAATAAAATTTTAACATATTTAAGTTTTGTTGTTTAACAAAGTTGAAGATGAATAATTTTCAATGATGAGAAACCAAAGGCCAACTAAGGCTCATGTACACAAAAGCCATTACTGGTTACGTAGTATGCTTTTGTTAAAAATGATGGGCATAAACTGTCCTTTAAATGAACTTTCTTCCATACAGGATCTTTTGTAAATAATGACTTTCATTTAATATGAATCTTATATCAAAAAGGATGTTTTATAAAGAAAATTGGTCAGAACAGTCCCTAAAATGAACCTTATGAAAAATTAATGTCAAAATGATTTGCCTAAACAATCCTTAAAATGACCCTATTACCCTATGAGAAATGAGAGGTTTAATCAGTTCTTAAATTAACCTACTGTCTTATGGTCAAAAATGATAAGTCTTAACAGCAATTCTAAGAAACTCATTAATATAAAGACTGCTATGGCACCATAAAACCTCGAGTTTATAACACTGTTACCTCTATTACCTCAACCACTTCCTTCCAAGGCATTGGACACTAATTACTTGACTTTGACTGAACTTGAAAGCCTGCCGGGTATACCCCAGCTTGAAACACACTAACAGAAACAATAAAACCAAGTGTGCAAGTATAAGGTCAAGAAACAAAAGGGATTTACATGCAATTTTGCATCATGATACACATTAATGGCATAAATTGGTGTTAAGATGCTTTTAACCAGTAATATTCTGTCTTGGAAACACAGATTCCTTCTTTTCTCAGTAGAATTTTTACACTTTCTTTCTGCCTAAACAGTCCTAGTTACTCAAGTGCTGAATCAAGCCAGCAAATACAGGTAGCAGTTCTTGACAGACCAACCCATGAAAACTAGGCTTAGGGCCCCAACAAAGAATCGCCTGAAATGTTTTGTCCATGAAACCAAAAAGCTGACAAAAACAAATGCTGCCTTCATGGGACCACCCAGAATGCAAACAGAGAAAGACTTAAATGTGTAGTTGAAGTTTTTTTCAACAATAATTAAAACAAGTGGGCAGAGTAATACATGAAAAACCGGTATATAACCCTTTATCACATTTTTAGCCCTAAGTATGACCTTTACCATCAAAGTGATCTTAAACACAACTTGATCTACTGATGAAACTGTTTCAGGTGTGCATTTTCTATGTGAAAATTGTAGTGCTTTTATTTTATTTATTGCTAATATCTTAAAACCTTAATTTAAATCTAATAAATGAATAAATAAATTAATTAATCAATTGATTAATTAATTTATATATTTCCATTATTTATTATTCATTTATAGTAGTTTTTATTTATTATCTTAAAACCTTAATTTAAATCTAATTAATTAATTAATTAAATTAATTAATTAATTAAATTTCTTTATTTTTATTGTTTCTTATTCATTTATTTTATGTTTAATTATTAAATCTATTAATATTGATTTAATTAATTTTCATTATTTATTTATTTATCTATATAGTAATACAATTGTCACATAAAAGACACACAACTGCAAACAGTTAATGTATGCAAACTAAAAAACAGCTATAAATGTTTTACAACCACCTTCACAGACATTAAAATTATAATCAAAAGGGATATATACATGTGAGTAAAAGCACATGTGAATGAAAACCACTTATAAACTAAGACCAGTTTTCAGGTCTTCCATAAATCATCCACGTTACCAGGGTTGACTGCCTATATCAATATGAACAAACATCATACTCTACTGTTATTCAATGTTATTTCATCTGTTTTTTGTTTTCATTGTCAAATTAACTACAACTACACATTATACCTGTAGCATTCTACAGTGCACATGTCCTCTATGGCTGTTTGCCGCCTCACAAGTAGTAAGTAACTACCAGAATGTCCGTTTAAGTTAACCTGAAAATAGAAATAAAGAGTATATAAAAGCATCCATAGGTGCTCCCTAAACCATGTGTTTCGAAAGTAACAGCACAATTTTGAAAAAATGAACATACTGGAGGGCGTTGTGTAAAACTTGAGCTATCACTCGAAGTGATCAATACCCCGAGTTGCTTATGCGCTTGTCACAAAACAAAAGAAGTATAAGTGCAAAAGTACATGGAGTGACAAGTATGTTTTACTAAATATATTCAACACTGCTTGAATCTGCCATGAATATATGATAAAACATATATTTGCAATGTAAATTATTTAAAAAAAAAAAAAAAAAAAACTATACATAATTTATGTTTATATACTAAATGTAACTTATAATGCACCACCTGCCTTTTTCTTTCTTTATTTAACATGGACCCTTTCAAAATCTGCCTGTTTATTTTTAGCTATGAAATCAGTGCACATAAGCTATCATGTCTTGGTTTTATGAAAATATTGGGTAGAAACTTTAAGGGCCTCATTTCTGTATAAATCAAATTTCTAAATTTTCTGTTGTTGCAGAATACAAAATTTATTATGTATCCATTGGTTCCTTAGTTATAGCACTAAACGGACCAACAACATTCTCACAAAGTAATACTTATGTGGCTATACTATTGCTCACTCCATTGTTCTTTTAGCCAAATAAAGAAATTTTAGTCACATAACAGACTGAATGAATAGAATTTACATTTTTGGTTTACATAATTATCTTTTCTTGAAGTTTGTGCATTAATCAAAGTTCATGCCCTGGAGGTTTGACGAAGCAATTCATAGACTTGCGAAGCAATTCATAGACTTGCATCCATGGATCAGTTTTATTTTGCATTCCAAATACTCGGAGGCGTCGAATGACAGCAACTTCAGGATTATTACAAATTATCTGACACGCATTTTTGTAATAAAGCGTATAGAACTCTTGGTTTATCAAGGTATACATGAATGCTCAAAAGAAGTTAAACTTCAGAACTTTTAAAGAAGTTTAAAAGACAAATTAGAAGCAGTACAGAAATGCTCAGCAAGATTCATTACTTCGAATTACAACTTTGACCCAGGAAGCATGACTGAAATTTAAGAAAAGTTAAAATTAGATTCTTTAAATGGAAGGTGGAAACAGAGTCGTCTTATTTTATTCTGCACGGCTTTCAATAACACTGCAAGGGTATCTGTTAATAATCTTGTTAAACCTAAAAGTGTTACAAAGAACAAACATTTCAACTTAATTTATGCTCAGACAGATGTTTTAAAATTTAGCTTCTTACCCAACACTATAAACAGAATTGAAAGTTACTACCGCATGGAATTATACAGAATTACAGGAAATCAACTAATCCAGTGAATACGTTTATCAAGGAATTCAGAAAAAGTGAATAGATAGTCCAACACTTGATGCAAAGGCGGTGAAATAATGTTGGTAAGATGTCTCACCGTATTGAATCAAAATCAAGATCAAGAAGATCACAATTCCCTGGTAATACACTGAACTTTTTCCAACCCACGGATCCCTTCATAGTTTAAATTTAATGCATGCAACACTTTAATCAAGTTTAAAACAAAATAGGACCTAAGTTCAGTCATGAGTTTTGTAACTTAACACTTTGATATCCCTGAAGAATTTATTGAAGTTTTCAAATAAATCCCACAACCCTTTACAGAACTGATGTCTGAGTGTGACATTAATCCTAAAACATTTATAAATAAAGTGCATATTAACCTTGTTCCTTTGAGTCCACATTAACAATATTTTGGTGTTCAGCTCCAACAGGTAAATCAAGTTTTCTGACATCTTCTCTCACTCTGTATGTCTGCATAAAGAATTTAAATTTGTACAATTCAGTCTTCACCTCTTGACTCTGTTAGAAACTTTGAAGATTACTTTTAGCAGTAAACATTTGCAACAATTACTTGAGAATACATCTAACTTGTCGTCTTAATCCTCTTATATCAGTAAACTTTATAAATTAACCTCCAGGCTGTTACACATTATGTATTTTGTTGTCTGGATTCTGTACACGTATATACAATGGGTATTTCACACATTGTTGAAAAGATCAACTGGATGAACATAATACATGCACAGATTATGAACAACAAATTAAATATCACCTTTGAGCTATGACCTGATGTTCTTCTTCAGTTTTTACCATTGTTTTACAATATGCTAATTGTACATTCACAACTCAGTGCTCGAATTACACTTTACCATACTGACCACAAGTCAATCTGTCTTTGCAATGAGTGTAGATCATGATCACTCTGCACACCAATGGCCTGTAGTACTACTGTGTGTTATGATAATTTTTAATACTGACTTATTACGTTATAGTAACACTGTACAGTACAGTATAGAACTACCATAGATAGCTAGTTTTGATATAAAAATGTATGTCTTCTCCAACTTGTAACCAATTATGTGAAAAATCAACTGACTGTAATGTGACCATGATATGTGCAACAAAGTTTGATCATGATCACTCATGTAAAGTTACAGGGTAAGGTTCAGAGATAAAAACTGAACTACAACAGTAAACTTTGAAATGGTAATAATGATGAAATATCAACTGATTGGGATCATTTTAAGGACATGCACAATTACACTTTATTCCCATGCTTCTAATCAAGTTTTATCAATATCCACATAGTATCAATATCCTTCACAAGATTGTTTTTCGAATTTTTCCTGTAACTCTATAATTATACAGACAAGTAACCTTTGAGCTTGAATTGAAGAACATTGGCATAAGTCAACTAAACGATGCTTCAAAGTAATTACCTAACCTCTTGTCCATGTATTTTTGGAAGAGATGATATTTAAAGTTTACATTGTATTAGTCAAAGTAATGACCCCAGACCCCTGAGCAGGACCACTTTTGACCACAAGAGCACAATTTTAATAATTTTCAAGAGGGCCACTACTCAAAATGTCATTCCAAACATCTAAGCTCTACATGTTAATTTTTCGATAATTCAAGGGCAATAATCCTGGAGTGCCTACGGCGATTTGTCTGGTTATCAAACTTGGCTGAGATATTATGCCGACAAACATTTTGATTAAGTTTGGTAAAAATCAGATGAAAACTGTTCGATTTAGAGAGCGGACAAGGTGAATTTGGTCCATTTTGCATAAATCAAGGACCATAATCCAAATCAGCCTGCTTGGTTATCGAACTTGGCCAAGATATTATGCTGACAAACATTTTTAGTAAGTTAGGTGAAGATCAGATGAAAACTGTTTCAACTTAGAGAGTGGACAAGGTGTATACACCACCTACCCACCCATCATCCCGTCAAGGGTAATCTGATAATACATAATTGAGCTACGTCTTTTGGGCGTATAAAAAGGATTTTTCCCAGATTTTATTTTCCAAGATATTTGATCTTTTTCAACTGCAGTACTTTTAGAGTTAGTAACAATCTATGTGTTAATTTACAGTCTGTCTAGCATTGATGCATGGTATTTTAGATGCTTAATAATTATTGAACAGTTTGATCCTGGGTATATATAACAGAGGTGTTGATATTATGAAATACAAATTATGAATATTCCATTTGTCCTGATATCGACACAGCATCAATTAAGTTGTTTAGTAAAATTTTGCATACAATTTTGCATTTTATAAATATAAATAATTGAAAACTTTTTGTAAAACTTGTGTTCATTTTCCTCATTCTGACAAAATGTCGTCAGAAACGCATAAAAATATGCGCTAGATCAAATGAACAGTGAGATGCATGCAGTTAAATCAGGTGCGATGAGCAAAAAATTGCTGTTAAGTCCTTCAATGTACCAAACTTCTTTGCTAGACAAATTAGCTCGACGAGTATCAGTTGAAAGTGGACTGGGTCAGAAGAAACTATTGTGATAAAAAAATTCTCTCCTAATTGAATAAGTTTCTCCCAAGGGTTATTATCCCCTACATAAAATAATATAAAAAGTTGTGTTTATCATACCTTCTAAAGAAAACAAGGATGTACGTTGCAACATTCGGAAATGCTGCACATGGCTTCAGAAAGTCAGCATTGTTTCCACTATCAGTTGATGGGATCAAAATTTCCAAACAATACTGTTGAAACAGAGGCTGGAGTCACTCAGAAAATCATTGAATATATCAAGGAGAAAATCCCCTGATACACACAATTACAATCGAATGCTGGTGAAGCTGAAACAAATGGCGTTATAATATTAAAGGGACGTTACTTTCGGAGACTTGCTGTCAATAAACGCCGTACTTGACCGTGTCGGACGGACAGTGCAATTTTAATATGCCCACCTTTGGGGTCAAAATAAGGGAAATGATTTCAAAATACTTGTGAATTGACTTGAATATACAGAGTTGCATCACTGAAGTATACACCACACTTAGTCTTATAGTAACAGCAGAATGCGGACTCAGGACTGGGCTTTAGGGCTGGTGTTACTGAACAGTCTGTCATGCTTTAACTGGGAAAAAATAAATTATCATTATTATTTTCACATGCGGCAACTCTAGGCTGAACTGGCCAAGAACATACGGCATGTTTGCTGAATATCTCTTTTCCCTGTCCAGAGCTAATCCATGGTCTAGTTGTAATGTGCTAGGGCCACAGGTTTGATATCCCGCACCACCACTAACCATAGAAACTTCGGTCACAAAAATAGAAAGAACCACATACTAGTATCTTAGAGAAAAAAACTATGAAATTAGAGCATTGTTTATTCATTTTTCTTCTTTACTTTTGTGATTGAATATGATGTTCCTGTGCACGGATATTTTTAATTGTCCATTGGAAGAGACCTTAAAACCAAGGTCACAGGTATCGGTTTTAGGCACTGATAAGAAGTGGGGCATAAATTGTGTTTGTGATTTTTATATGTTAGTAAACATTAAGTATTTACAACAATGTCTTGTATTAAAAACTGTGTATTTCACATTGTTTTTGTTTTCTCCTGAACACTTCGTTTGCAGTTGCAAGTTAGGTGCTTCGGAGTAGGTGAAATGTGTTGGAAATTGCACCATTTTATAGACACAATTCAATTTTTTCCTTCACTAGCAGACACCCCTCCTGCCCCCTATCCTTAATCAGCTCCCCCAGTCAACCATTGGCTGTATCCGCTCCTGTTTTATGATCACATATATTTGATGAGAAAGGTCTAATGAGCTCAGAATCAACCTGTTTGTATTTAATACACGTGGGTTTTGAGTTATGGTATTACCAGAAGAAGCAATGCTCGTTCTGATGTTTTTAGCAAAGTCATGTGATCTGAATTTAAGATCAACACAGCCTAATCTCAGACGGTGTCTTTTTTGTGGGAAGTATGAGGACAGCAGACCATTATACTGTTCTCTAATTATTGCTAGGGTACAAGGCTTGTTTGCTTAAACTTAAAAACTTTTTTGTGTGAGTATAAAATACAAAACAGACAAATAAAAGTAACAGTTTATTTACTTATATATACATGTAGTTTTAAAATAAAACTTTAACAGTCCGTGTATATACTAACAGGGTAATAAAAAGTATATGTAAACTTACAAATTAAATGCGCAAAAATGTATACAAGTTCAATGTCTAATACTGCCAAATGCTTCCTGAATATATATATCAAGATGAGCTAAGCTGGCAGTTTTACAAAAAAGCTCTAGCATAATAAAAAAGCAGGTAATAGCTAAGTTCATATATAGCCCCATTTACTATGCATTTATTGAAAATATTGCTAAAGAAGCTGTTGGCCTTGATAGCTTAGTGGATATAGCTTTCGCCTCCTGTACAGTATGTCCCTAGCAGATGCTGGTGTCACCTTGACATTATATATATATATACTAATTTAAATATTCTCGATTGCAAAACAAGTTCTTACAACTTAGATTAGTCGCTCTCGAGACTCATTCCAAGTGGAATCAACCTCGAAGAGAGAGAGGCAATGTGGAATTATCTATGTCTTGCCAAGGGACACTACGGACATGGCTGTGGTAGGGATCGAACCCAGGGCCCTTCGATCCTGAGGTGAACACGCTACCATTGTGCCACCGCGGCTCCATTTGTAGCTTTTTTACCTTGACTTTAATCCAACACAATTACAATGTAGGCTTTCCTTGTGTCATTAAGCTATCAACTTCTCACCCAAGTTTCATTGATACTGTTTCTCTCTTTTGGAAAAGCCAAGCATTTGAAAAATGGATGGAATGAAGGCTGGTTAAAAAGTTGCCCTTGTAACTAACTTCCAGAATGAGAGAGGAGATAGTAACACTTAACTCATAATCATATATAGTACAGTATTTGGTTACATGGCTTAAACTATAACAAAAACAGTACAAAACTGCACTACGTACAGAAAATAGAAACAAAAACGGAGAGATTCTATAATATGGACAAACAAAATCTAGATGCTTATTCACTAAAATAGTGTGAAAAAGGTAACATATTGCATGTACTCAGAAAAAAAAGACAAATCTCATTTCTACAGAAGATTTTCTAATAAATTTTTCATTTCTCCTACAGTGATAATTGTTTGTCATCTCTAACTTCTAGTATATAGTAAGCTACACAAGAAAGTCTGAGACATGACGGTCCATTATTATCCTGAACAGCTCACCTGAATGGAAACATTTCAGAGTAAAAACTTTAGTAATGACTAGATCCTGATTATACAGCATCACAGATCTTATCTTATAGCACACTTTTGTAGACTGATAACTATTTATAAACAAAGCAGTGATTTTTTTTGTAACAGAGACCTTTGAGATGACTTCATGACTAATAGCTTCTAACCCTGTCTCACCAAGACACAAAAGTTGCACAACACATTCTTACTCATTAGAAAAAGGTGATGATCCACCAACTAGTTGTCTTTCAAGTCTTTCAATTTCTTGAATGTGACGTTTTGAACTTCAAAATGACCTTACTGTCCTCCACTGATATGACACAAAATATACAAATTATTTGTCAGTAGCTAGTAACAATTCTTGTTTAATGTAGGTAGAAATGCACAAAAGTGAATGTCCATTATATGGGTGGCCAGAATGAGTGTCTCAACATAAGCATAAACAATATACATGTATAAGCAATACATCATATCATATATGTCAAATACAGTGAGTTACCTATAATATTACAGCATCAGAAACAACAGAAGATTCATGTGCCTTCATACAATAGTGATTAAAACATAAACAAAAGAGTATATCTTAAAGCTATAATACTACTTAAAATAACATTATTTGCATTTCAACTCAAAACATCATTAAATACAATGAGAATGGGTGCCATAACATGAATAAAACCAGAAACATTCTTCTTCTAATGTACATGTCCAGCAGTACAAAGTTAAACAAAGTTACAGTTTTACTGTACTGGCTCAATTTTCTATACAGAACATCTACAGATTGTAGGCAACTCTTTTAGCATGTTATGTGAATATCCATTGGACAATGTGATCTATAGAGTGTCATCAAGGTTTTAGTATAATTAGCTGTAGCACAGTTGGTTTTATAACAGCATGGCTC
Source organism: Saxidomus purpurata (assembly GCA_022818135.1). Lineage (NCBI taxonomy): Eukaryota > Metazoa > Mollusca > Bivalvia > Venerida > Veneridae > Saxidomus > Saxidomus purpurata. The sequence goes on from JAFMSR010000010.1 coordinate 30,123,119, forward strand.
AATTTCTATACAAATCATATACAGGTTACACGCAATCTACTTAGCAAGTTTTGTGAAAATCCATTGGAAAATGTGACCTGTAAAGTGTTATCTAGTTTTACAGTAATTTGCTAGAGCACAATTACTTTTTGAACAGCATAGCTTATTTTCAAAATAGATCATCTATAGGCTGCAGGAAACCTTCCAAGCAAGTTTTGTGAAAATCCATTGAAAAATGTGAACTGTAGAGTGTTATCTAGGTTTTTCAATTACTGGCTGAAGCACGGTTGGTTTTCACACAATTTGCTCAGTATCTATACAGATCATCTAAAGGCTGAGGGGAACTTTTCAAGTAAGTTTCATGAAAGTCAAATGAAAATTGTGACCTGTACAGTGTTATCAAGGAAAAGTTAACAGACAGACTGATGGACTGATGACAGACATACCACCACTGCGTAAGTAAGGCTTAAAATCAGACTCTTGACTATGTGCCATTTCTTGGGGGGAAAAAAGAAGTTAAAACAGTATGAAGATATATGTATCATTACATACATCCTGAGACTAACAATGATATGTTATACCTAAAAGTGACAGTGGAACTACCATACACATATAGCAAAATTATATTATATAGAGTATACCAGGAATCTATAACAATGGAATGATGTAGTAAACAAGACCAATGCTTTGCAATAACATATTGATACATAGCTTGCATTTACATAAAAAAGCCAAAAGTTTTATACTTAAGATGCAGTATTCAAAGTGTAAATAGGTTGACATAAAATACTTTTTATTGTAAAATTTCCTTAATTTGTATGTACATATAGTAAATCACACGTTATCAAGACTGATGTAAATATTTCAACAATTCAGTTTTCTAAATCCAAATTACATGAAAATGATGGACAGTCACAGTAAAAGTTACCTAAAAAAAAACTTGTTAATTAAATATTAAACATGCTTCTAATAAAATAACAATAACAATATGTTTTGTAAGCTTGCCACTTTGGAACAAAAATTAACAACTGTTTAATACAGGTTTTGCTACCTTACAGCTTATAGGGGTAAATATGAGGTACTCTGTGCAAAATACCCAGTAACTTGAAACACCTAGTATCCATATAAAATCCCAGATAATGTGATACACATAATGCCAGATAATTTTAACATAAAGTTTTGATAAAAAAAATCAATGACTTAGCATTGTGTCAATTATTGTATAATAACTGACCTGTGAAAAATCAATTTACAACTAGAGCTATCACTAAATGTGATTAATACCCCCAAAAGGATTGCTTTATAAACTGAAGAAGTTCGTAGTAACATAATACCTTGCAAACAAACTAAAAAGAGATATTGTTCTTAGCAGTTCCTCTCATTGTGCTTGACCATTGTATGAAGTTGTATTGAATTCCAACTTGTAGTTTTCGAAAAATGCTCCTTACAGGGAAAAGTAACAAAGGGCAATAACCCTGTAATTAGTCAAGATGGAGTTATGGTTACTGTGCACTGCACTCCCTCTCACTGTGCTTGACCATTGTATGAAGTTGTATTGAATTCCAACCAGAAGTTTTCAAGTTATGCTCCGGACAAGGAAAAGTAACAAAGGGTAATAACTCTGTAATGAGTCAAGATGGAGTTATGGTTCCTGTGCACTGCACTTCCTCTAAATGTACTTGACCATTGTATGAGGTTGTACTGAATTCCAACTAGTAGTTTTCAAGTTATGCTTCGGACAAGGAAAAGTAACAAAGGGCAATAACTCAGTAATTAGTCAAGATGGAGTTATAGTTCTTGTGCACTGCACTTCCTCTCAATGTGCTTGACCATTGTATGAAGTTGTATTGAATTCCAACTAGTAGTTTTCAAGTTATGCTCCGGACAAGGAAAAGTAACAAAGGGCAATAACTCTGTAATTAGTCAAGATGGAGTTATAGTTCTTGTGCACTGCACTTCCTCTCAATGTGCTTGACCATTGTATGAAGTTGTATTGAATTCCAACTAGTAGTTTTCAAGTTATGCTCCGGACAAGGAAAATGCAACAGACCGCCCGACCGACCGACCGACCGACCGACCAACCGACCGACCGACCAACCACTGGGTGACTCCTATATACCCCCCTTAACTTCGTTTTGGGGGTATAATAAATTAATGACAAAAGCTCTGGAACATCCAGTAACTTTCACTGACAGAAAAATGTAAAACAATGAGAGCGAGACATTTGAAAAACCCAATAATATTCCATTGTCTCATAATGAGAAAACATGTAAAAAGTGTAATATAATGCCAAACATTCTAACGCACGTTGTTTAAATTTGCATCTATTAAATAACGTATATATAGTCCCGAAAATCAACAATCAGTACTGTTCGCATTTACGAGCATTATGCGTTAGAATAGGGTTAACCATTGAGTGATTTTAACATTTACAAAAGTATATACACTGTCGCTGTTAAAAAAGTTTCCAACCATTAAAAACAGTATATACAGTCGAAATTATATCACATTTACAAAATAGTTAACCCTATCATAACTGTGGGATAACAAAAAAGTGCCCAATAATTGGGCAATTTGGAACACCTATAAATCAGTGTTTAAAATCATATCAAATTTAGCCATTTTGACAAGTTTTCTTGTTCTATAAAAAGACTAAAAAATACATGCAAAAAAAAAGTAATATAAGCAGTATAAATACAAAGCAAAAATACAATAAAACAGATCTTGTGTACTTCCTTTTAATTATAAATCTAGATTATCATACAATAAAACAGATCTTGTGTACTTCCTTTTAATAAATCTAGATTATCATGCAAAAAGCTTTATACATGTTTGTTGTGTTTTTTTCTATCATGCTCAACAAAAATCTTCTTGTCTCTTAGATACTTTTCAACACTTTTCAGCAATCTCTGTATTCACTGACTGTTACTACAGCTTGTTGCCTGGCAACATCATTAGATGAGCTAGTTTAGCTTGAGAGATTCAATATCTGTCAGGCAAGCCTGCTGGATCACCTCTACTGTTGCTGGACCATCTACAACAAAATGAGATTCATTTACAGAGAAAAGACAGATGGTACTATGGCCATGCATACCTCACTTTTTTAAAAGAAGTGTTTTGAACAAATGTTTTAGCAGAAGATATCAAAGAAGCAATGTTTGACTTGAAAATATGAGTGTATTACTGCAAGTTTTCGTGTGTAGTAAAACAAAAGATTTTGTCCTGTGGTAAACTAAAACATTAGCCATACTGCCTACATCACATACACCCCTGAGAACATTGTCACCGGCTGACTGTCAAACTGTTCTAAACATATACATGGATAGGAGCAAAGCGCAAAAAGCAAGTGAGTTTGGTGGTCAGTCATTGATGTGAACTGATCAAAAGGGATTGGTCATATCAGAAACAAGTTTTAAACATTTTTCATTCCCTACATTGATATTGGCTTGGGAAAAAAATTCCAAGGCCTAACAGAGGTCTCTTATCTGACTAGGGCCTTCAAATTTGGTAATTTGCCTTGTATGTTATATCAGTTAAGCCAAAGTAACAGTCTCTACACTAAAAATGTTTTACTCTGATATTTTCAAAAGTCTTACTGACAGATGGATAGAAAAGTGAAGCATGTAGTTTTCTTGCATATCTGATAGGTGTTTACCGTGATTTTACCCATGCCAGTAAAATCAGTCTGGCACCTCACCGCAGTATGCCAGATGACTCTCGTGAATACCCTATGACATAACATAATAACGCCACATCTATAATATTGTTTGCTTTTATGTGTTAATGTATTATTTCGATAAGTTTGCATGTAGAAATCTACTTTAAAATGAAAGACAATTAGCAAGAAATAGTTTCTTTAATGAGCCATTTGGTTTAGATGGAAACATCGGTCACCTCATGTAATGTTTTGCAGGAATTAGGCAGAGCCTTGTTCCTACAAAAACAGTTACCATTGGAGATGGATATTTCAATCTGAACTGTGTGCTCATGACAGAAACTATTAATATGGTATGGCCTTTTAAGCAAACACATAGAGTAGTGAAGATTTACCTAGTTGGAAGTATGTATCCTTGCCCACTTCTTGTCTGGCTGACTCAACTGCATGTTTGAGGGCAAACAGCACAGAGCAACTCATACATAATGGAGGCTCTCCACATGCTGAAAATATTTAACAAAAAAATTGTTGAAAAATGTGTATACCGTATTTCCCCGCTTATAAGACGAGGAAATAAAGTCCCGATTTTTGCCTCAAAGTGGGGTCCTCGTCTTATAAGCGAGGCCACAAGAATCAACCAAAAATAAAAATCAATCCTACATACATTTGTGATGAAATCGGCAATACCGAATGTCGTCCCGCGAGTGTCTATGTGCAGACGACAGTCGAACAATTACCGGTACCGTACATTGGCATATTACGTTATTGTGTTAACTCACCTCCGCTGTCGATTATTTAAAGAATCTGAAGGTAAACTTTGCCAAAATAAGTGGTGCAGTCATATTTGTTTTTTTCCGGTTTGGTATAAGCGGCCTAAAATTGATATCAGAATCCACAGCGTTTATTGTAAAGAAACCCGATAATCAGTCTAGTCTGTGTATTGTTAATTCGGATATTGATTTTTGTTGACACTTTGAGACGATAATTGCGTCCGGTAAATACGTGTCATCGGCTGATTAATCAATTTATGAAAACATCTGGCGGCTTGTGTATAATTAGTAAGAGTGCCCAGGATACCCCAAATTAGCGGCAATTACGTCGTTGTTAAGGAGCGAGAGGCTTAGACAAAAGGCCGAAAGTTTTATTTGTAAAATTCGTTGCGCGGTTGTTTTGTCAACTTTTAATTATAAATACGAAAGTTTGCTTATTTTTTGCAAACATTTTGTGATAACTCCCAAGAAATTGTAACAATGGGAATGAAAAAATATTTTTTTATTGACTTTATTGCCATCTCGATCCTTTTTTGTCTTTAAACTACGACGTAATTGTCGCTACTTTGGGGGATCCTCGGCACTCTTAATAATTATATACAAGCTGTCATATGTTTTCATAATTGATTAATTAGCCAATGGCACATATTTACGCAATTATCTTTTCAAAGTGTCAAAAAAGAATCAATATTCGAATTGACAATACACAGATTGGTTTATAATACTCAAAAAAATCGGCGATTAAAAAATTAACTTATTAGCTTAGAAATCATACGAACTTGAAGAAAATAAAGTAACTGGGTCATTAAAAAATTGCCTCGTCTTATAAATGAGTCTATTCAAAACCACACAATTTCCATGGCAAAGTGGGGGGGTCGTCTTATAAACGGATCGCCTTATAGGTGGGGAAATACGGTAAATGAAGTCCTTGAAGAAGCTGTATATGTGTTTAAAGTAGATTTGTTTGTATAACATTTGAGGAAATGAACATTTGACATAAACTATTAGATTTTGAACAGAGATATTAACCCTTATACTAAACATCCTGGACTAACAACAACTGATCCAAGTGTTATAGCATTTCTTCAGTGGATGGTGAAATAAAAGTCACTGGTCTACAGGATGACAAATCTAACCGAACCTCTATGTGTATATTCAAATATTAGAACATGGAAACAACATAACAACTGAAATCATTTCACTTTAAGTAATATGAAATCCAAACAGATTTATACAATTTCCCCTTTATCAATACAGTAATGAAAACTACCTTTAGATCTGAGAATACCAATAGGATTGGGTGCATTTTTCAGTAACTGTATCCTGAAGTCAACTGGTATATCTTTAGATGACGGGGGCTTATAATCCTGAAATAAAACATAAAACTATGAACACACATCATTTAAACTTTGTTAGTGCATCTCTTTACCAATTTCTTACATGTTCTTTCTGTTTTAAATTTGGACAAAAACTGTTCTTGTTCATGAGCATGTATCATCAATATGTGAGCAGGATAGACCGCGCCCAGGTAACAGCTATGTGTAGGTTGGAAGTGATCTACACTGGTAACTTAGGCAGTAGATTCTTCTTACTGCTGACGCTAATATTAAGTAAGCATTCATTGCTGATAAAGACCGCAGGTACTATCAATGAAGATTAGAATTTATCATTGTTGCCACACAAATATGATTTTGTTCACACATTCTGCATTTCACTTGGCACTCAACATCACATGCTGTGTTGGTTTTATGGTCTCCAGGGGCAGGAACTCTTTTGCTAATGTTGTCATCACAGTTACTGAATACCTTAATTCTATACAAATGACATAATTTTGTAACAAATGAGCACATTTGTGTAGTTTTATTACATTAATATACACAGCCAAAAATACTACCCATGTCCCATTTGTAAGATTCTTGCCGGTAGTCTTGTCATAAATGGTTTCCTCTAGAAGCCAGTATCCTATACCCATCACAAATGCTCCCTCAACCTGACCAACATCCAGAAATGGGTTTATACTGAAAAATACAAAGCAGCTAGGTGCTAAAACAGTATATCTTTAAAATAACAAAGTGCTGTCAAACAAACGAAAATAGTTACAGAGATGCTCACATAAACACCTTTTTAGTTAAATTCTAGTAAGTGCATGTTCCTTGTAGGAGTATGTGGTTTAGGGACTATCAATATGATTGAAACAGATATCTCTGAATTAAATGATGCAAAAGTTAATGAGAAAACAGAACTATCATGGTAAAAAACAGCCAAAACAGTCAGTAAAGTACACCCTAAAAAAGTCAGTACTGTACACCACAAAAACAGTCCACAATGTACACCCTAAAACAGTCAGTACTGTACACCCCAACACAGTCAGCAGTGTACATCCTAAAGCAGTCAGTATTGTACAGTACACTCAGTTTGTGAACTGCCAGTACTGTGCACCCATAAACAGTCAGCACTGTACACCCAAAAACAGTCAGTACACGTTTTCCCAAAAACAGTTAGCACTGTTCATCTCAAACAATCAGTACTATACACCCAAAAATAGTCAGCACTGTAAATCCCAAAAACACTCTGCACTGTTCACCCCAAAACAGTCAGCACTGTACACCTCAAAACAGTCAGCACAGTACACCCCAAAACAGTCAGCACAGTACACCCAAAAATGGTCAGCACTGTACCTCAAAACAGTCAGCACAGTACACCCCAAAACAGTCAGCACTGTACCCCCAAAACAGTCAGCACTGTACAATCCAAAACAGTCAGCATAGTACACCCCAAAACAGTCAGCACTGTACACCCCAAAACAGTCAGCACTGTACACCCCAAAACAGTCAGCACTGTACACCCCAAAACAGTCAGATTTTAGAAGATTCCTGTGACACAGCAACCACTTGCTTTGAACTACAAGTTTTGTGCATGCTTTTTTTTTTGGCAGTTAAACACAAATTTTACTATTATGTCAATATTTATTCTTCCCAACTATTTATACTTATTGAAATATTAATGATAAATTATAAAAGGTGTTCTATGATTCCTACTCTTACTTATACATTTGACTTGCTACTAATTGTTGCCAATGATATGTCAGGTCAATACCTGATATCAAGCTATAAAATTTATTTCATTGGCACATAACCAATATTTTAACAAGACCAGCTTGTTTTTTCTTCATTAAAGATAAAACTTTAATTCCTAGAAGGGAAGAAATTGTAGGTGATAAGATATATACTTCATATTAAAGTAAACACTGCACTTGAAAATATTTTTAATTTCCTCCTGAGAAATGCAAGAACGACAATTATACAATTAACTGATAACCTGTAAAATTTAAGGATACCATTCAATTACAATTAGGCCACATGGTAAAAAACAACATGGTCTTCCTTCTCCATCTTGACTAGATACAGAAGTAAATTTTTAGCAAGCCCCTTGGACTTTATTCAAGTAAATTCCACTGGCTCTCACAAAATTTAAGTCATTCAAACCAACACACCAGCTCTTTTTCAGTAAAAAAAACTAGAGCTATCACTAAATGTGATTAATACCCCCAAAAGACGCTTATAAACTGAAGAAGTTGTAGTAACATAAACCTGCAAACAAACTAAAAAGAGAATGTTCTTGGCAATAACCTGTAATTTGTCAAGATAGAGTTATGGTTCTTGTACACTGCACTTCCTCTCATGTGCTTGACCATTGTATGAAGTCTTATTGAATTCCAACTTGTAGTTTTCAAGTTATGCTCCTGACAAGGAAAAGTAACAAAAGGGCAATAACTCTAAAATTAGTCAAGATGGAGTTAGGGTTCTTGTGCACTGCACTTCGTCTCAATGTGCTGACCATTGTTGAAGTGTATTGAATTCCAACCAGTAGTTTTCAAGTTATGCTCCGGACAAGGAAAAGTAACAAAGGGCAATAACTCTGTAATTAGTCAAGATGGAGTTATAGTTCTTGTGCACTGCACTTCCTCTCAATGTGCTTGACCATTGTATGAAGTTGTATTGAATTCCAACTTGTAGTTTTCAAGTTATGCTTTGGACAAGGAAAACTAACAAAAGGGCAATAACTCAGTAAATACTCAAGATAGAGTTATGGTTCTTGTGCACTGCACTTCCTCTGAGTTTGCTTGATCATTGTATGAAATTGTATTGAATTCCAACCTTTAGTTTTCAAGTTATGCTCCAGACAAGGAAAACTAACAAAGGGAAATAACTCTGAAATTAGCAAGATGGAGTTATGGTTCTTGTGCACTGCACTTCCTCTCAATGTGCTTGACCATGTTTGAAGTCTTATTGAATTCCAACTTGTAGTTTTCAAGTTATGCTCCGGACAAGGAAAAAGTAACAAAAGGGCAATAACTCTAAAATTAGTCAAGATGGAGTTATGGTTCTTGTGCACTGCACTTCCTCTCAATGTGCTTGACCATTGTATGAAGTTGTATTGAATTCCAACTTGTAGTTTTCAAGTTATGCTCCGGACAAGGAAAAAGTAACAAAGGGCAATAACTCTGTAATTAGTCAAGATGGAGTTATAGTTCTGTGCACTGCACTTCCTCTCAATGTGCTTGACCATTGTATGAAGTTGTATTGAATTCCAACTAGTAGTTTTCAAGTTATGCTCCGGACAAGGAAAATGCAACAGACCGCCCGACCGACCGACCGACCGACCGACCGACCGACCGACCGACCGACCGACCGACCGACCGACCGACCAACCACCGGGTGACTCCTATATACCCCCCTAAACTTCGTTTTGGGGGTATAATAAACCAAACCAAACAGCGGAAAGTATTGGTGATGTAGCTGAAAATATGGATAGAAAGGCAAATCAGTTACCAAATAAATGCAATCTACAAGACACTTTGCTAAAGTATTGCAATATACTCTACAAGTTTGGTGAGCAGGTGATTTTGGCAAATCAGTTACCAAATAAATGCAATCTATAAAAACACTTTCCTAAAGTATTGCAATATACTCTACAAGTTTGGTGAGCAGGTGATTTACATCTTATTATCCCCCAAAGGCGGAGTGATAATGTTCAACAAGAGGACTGTGACGGCTCACTTGCCCAAGTGCCAGTGCACTTACCTACAGAAGTCACTTATTGCTAAAAGGAGTCTGTAGTAGCTAAGGAAGTCAGTTGTTGATAGGGAAAGTTACTGTATGCTGGTCGCTTAAAGTCACTAGCTGCTAGTGGCAGTCAGTGGTTGCTTGGGAAATTACTTGTCAGTTGGGGAAGTCAGTGATTGCCAACGGAGGTAACTGTTGCTAGTGTATAAGGATGTCAATGGTTGCTAAGGAAGTCACTGGTGGCATGAGGATGTTTAAGGTCAATAAAGAAGACATTGCTTATTTGGAAACTCAATGGTTGATAGGGGAGTATGTTGTTGCTAAGGAAGTTAATAGCTACTATTGAAAACACTTGTTCCTAGCTGAATCCACTGGTTGCTAAGTAAGTCACTGGTTGCTAGGGAAACTCACTTGTTGCTTGGAAGTCAATGTTTGCTAAGGAAGAAACTTGTTCCTAGGGGAATTCACTGGTTGCTATGGAAAGTCATTGGTTGCTAAGGAAGACACTGGCTGTGAGGGAAGTAAAAAGTTGCTTTTGAAGTTGCTGGTTGCTAAGGAAGTCATTGGAAGCTATTTCCTATAACTCTATATACAGACAATGGACACCCAGGGGTGGTCAATTTTGACCCCAGGGCCATGACATGAACAAACTTTGTAGAGGTTTACTAGACAATTCTACACACCAGATACCTAAGCTCTAGGCCTTGTGATTTTGTAGGAGATTTTTAAAGGTTCTATGTAAAAAAGTGAATCTGGGCAGGGCAAAAATTGACCCAAGGGGCAAGATTTGAACGAACTAGGTAACACAATGCTACATACCAAATGTCTAAGCTCTTGCCCATGCATTTTTCATATACCAAGTGACCCGCAGGCAAGGATCAATTTTGATGCCTGAGGTATGATTTGAATAGTTTATATCCTAGTTTTACAGAAATGCTCTGTTCTTAGTAAGTTTTTGAAAATCTTTTGCAATGTTATCAAGGAAAAGCTAACAGAGCTCACTGTGACCTGACCCACTGACCCACAAAAGCAGTAGGGATCATCTTCTCAATTAGACCAATCGTCATATGACATTTGAAGACTGTGGGTGATATTCTCAAGATATTGAGTGGAAAAGATTTTCAAAGCTTTTGGGTCACTGTGACCTTGATCTTTGACTCACCAACCTAAAAATGATAGCGATCATCTACTCAAAAAGACCAATCATCCAATGAAGTTTCAAGACTGTGGGTGATTTAGATCTCAAGATATCAACTGGAAAGATTTTCAAAGTTTGGATCACTCTGACCTTGACCTTTGACCCACTAACCCAAAAATCGATAGGGATCATCTACATGTTGCAGGGAACCGTCTGAGCAAATTTGATGAAAGTTGAATTAAAACTGAAAGCCTTAAATTGCTTTTCTCTTATCTAGTCATCACAGATAATCAAACTAAGAAATCGAAGGTTGATTGTAAAACTGTCTTAACTTATAGGAAACAAAGAAGGACTTATGACAATTTTGCAGTCAACCCTCGAAATGCATTTGTTGTTCTGAAACAGTGTTTTATCTTACATTTTTGAAGAACATACTCTTGTTTCCAGGAAGTAAACCTTTTGAAGATAAATTGCCTAATACTTAATCTTGGTAAATGCATTTTACTCTAATGATACAAAATTACAATGGCAACTTGACTGGGATTTATCTCATAAACATAAAACAATAGGAATATTACTGTAAGTATAAATTTTGACACTTGTCAGCATTTATTAAACTCTTTATATTTCATATTTTGTTTAGTAAGACTTTCAATAAGTCAACTGGTATATTGTTCTGTACTAGTATGCATGGGAGTCATACTGGGGTCTTGGCAAGTTCACCAGGGGTGAAATCCCACTGTCAGTCAAGAAAAAAAATATTATCTTGTGACTGGGGTAATTTTGGCTGATCATCAAACTTGGCAGAGATATTTCACCGATTAAAATTCACAGCAAGTTTTGTGAAGTTTCAATGAGAGTTGTGAAGTTAGAGAGTGGACAACTTTGTGGATGCTGATGTATGATCACATAATGCACCATTTCATGATGGGTGTATAAAAAAAAGAGTGCTGTGGGAGGAATGATTATTTGGCACTTTTCAAACCTTGATGCATAACTTTTTATATGCCTTCTCCTAATAGATTTAGATAAATAAATATAAAACCCAACATAACTATATGAAAAACCATTACAATGAATATAAGAATCTAGTTCACACATCAAATAATACGCTACTTTCATACCACTGGGCCGTGTTTAAAGATGGATCCAGTAAGCGGCATCACGTCCAATGTTCTTAACAACATCAATTGGTAAAAGCTAAAGTCATTCATATTATGATCAAGCTATTAAAAGAGTAGAACATTACTAGCAAATGCCGGATCGCTGAAATTTATCAAATTTGACTGTTCATCCGCTCGAAACTTTTGTCGGTTTGGCCCCATATTTATTTTGCATTTTTGCATGTTATGAGATAAATTACATTTGTAGATGTACAATCTGTATTTACTCTAAGTTTAAACTTAGACAGATTGCATGAACTGATAAATTCATCAGTTTGAATAATTCTAATTTATCTAATGTAATTAATTTAATAATCAATTAAATTAATAATCTAATGTAATGTAATTTACAAAGTAATTTATCTCAAACAGCAAAAAAGCAAAAACAATATGTGGGCCAAACACGACAACAAGTTTCAGACGGATGAACAGTCATAAATTGATAAAATAATTTCAGCGATCCCATTTCTATAATGTTGCTACTCATTTTAATAGCTTTGATCATAATATGAATGACTTTAGCTTTACCAATGATGTTGTTAAGACGATTTGGACAGACTGATGGCGCTTACTGATCCATACTTTAAATACAACTTGGCCCAGTGGATGAACAGTGCGTATATTTGAGTGTGAACTTAAGATATCTTATATTCATAGTAATGGTTTTCATATAGTTATGTTGGGTTTTATTTATTTATGTGTATTAAATAAATACATTTCTTTTAATAAAACCCGCGCATCAGTCTGATCCATACTAATTATAAACCTTACGTTGTTTTTCATCACGCGGACGTCGCGCCTTTTAACGGACGTGACGCTTTTTGTTTTGTATACTGTATGTTGTATATTTTCTGACGAAGACATAAAGTTGAAACATGTAAATTGAAAACTTGTTGTCTTGATTTTTTTTACTATTCTCCTAATAGACTAAGTTTAAAATGTATTATCAAACTTTCTTTTTGCTGAAGAACATTGTTGTGTTTTCCTTTTTTCGTGAAAAAAATTATATTAAGTAATTCTATGTCCTCCGTCATATGTACAGTAATCTTTTATAAAAACATTAAGTAGAGTAAAATTTAATATTGTTTTACATCAATGTCAATCATTGATAAGTGTGCTTGAGTGAGTGATCTATGGGTACCTAGACCTAAAACAAATCAAAATACGTTTGGCCTTTCATGACGTGTTAAATCAATAGACTTTGGTCACGTCCCATGTGTACCATGACATGTTAAATCAATAGACTTTGGTCATGTCCCATGATGTGTACCATGACGTGTTAAATCAATAGACTTTGGTCATGTCCAATGATGTGTATCATAAAGAAAGTAGAACTCTAGTGTCTGTAGAATTTTGAGGCATTTTTCTTTTTATGAAAGGTTTGAAACTTTGTTTTAATTAGAACAATTCATGCACAAATTAATACTTAAAAATTGTGAAAGAACATGTTGTATATAAAAAGAGCGACATATAATTATATACAGTCAAACCTGTAAACAAAGGCCGATACTGGGAAGCTATAAATATGGAAAATACAATTTGGTCTTTTTGTCCTACTTTTGCTTTATTGAATGTTGTAAACAGTCAGACATATACTTAGCACATCAAAACTTACTTTCGTTTTTGAAAAGGCAAAAAAATATAATTTATTAATTATTTTGTTCAACTCAAATTTTCAACACAATATGGTCACATTCGATGCAGTATGTCATATTTTTCCTTCTGAGAAGACGCCCGTCACGATTCCAGATTTAAAAGAAAACTCGATTTGGTGTTAGTAATGGACCTTTAAAAAAGTTTTTTCTTTTATACAAGACTTAGTGTTACTTCATTACTTTATTTCTTCAATTTTATAAATTTGAAAGCATTTCTGTGTGCTGTATTTGTTCTTTCTTGTTTTCCCTAAAGTTCAAGTTTAATTTTGTTCTATACATTTCAAAACTTTCTGTACTTAACAGTTTGTAAGAAACTTTACATTCTAGTGGTAAATGCTGAAACTGTTCAAGTAAAAAAATGATAAAAGAATCAGCTGTAATTTATGCATGGACCGTTTCAGAAAATTCAGAAGTTTTTGTAAGGGTGAGGTTTTTTTTGCAACCATTTCAGAAAAGATGTTTTTTTGTCAAACATTTCGAGGTATATTATGCTGACTTTCGAAGTTTTAATTAAGTGATTTAACAGTTAATGATTTTTCTGATATACAGTCCATTATTGTCCTTTATAATCTGTAGTGAATTTATATCCATACATGACATTTGTACAGTAGAATAATTCACTGCATTATTTCCATTCAAACTTTTTCATATGACCAAATACTGAATGAAAAAGGTGTAAAAAAAAATAAAAGTGTTGTATTAAGTCAATGTAACTTCAAGTCAATAATGAATACACCCCCTGTATTGTTTTTTTGGCCTTGGAGGAAGTAAATAGCAAACATTAACCTTTCTTCGGTGCAAAATGACAGGCTAAGGTAAATATTTGAGCATGTCAACCAACATATTTGCAACTTTGCATTCAATCAAATTTACGTTCTATTAATAAATACAGGGAAATCAACTAAACTAAAAGGAAAGTTATGAAATCTTATAGGTAATGGAAGCATGAGAAGATAATTCAAGTAAAAGATGGGTTGCTGCAACTCAAAGGCTGTAACAATTAAGGATGATGTTTACCATTATGAGAAAATCGATGAACATGCTAGAAAGGTAAGAACAATTATTCGTGACCAAAAAGACACCATTAATTTTGGAGAATGTTTAATTAACACCTGTATTAGCTGATTTACAACTTGTATTAAGGCCAGAAACACACATATATTTTTCGATCGGAAGCTAATAATATCCTTTCTAATGGGTAAAATCACTATTAAAAATGTTTTTGGAAGTAAAAGAATTAGGGTTGGGGGAATAAAAATAGGGTAAAGTTGAGTTAACAGAAACAAGTAATTGTTTGGCCTTATATGTAGTTCATGACAACTTTATCTATTTTGTGTAATCTGTACTGTATTTATTTCTCTACAATTTATTTATGCACATTGTACTTTCGATTTTAAAACAAAAATTATCCCTATTTTGCAAAACACTTACTGTAAGGTTCTGATGTAACGTAAATCTATGCTTCACTACAATTATCAAATTTATGAAAAAGGGTGAAGTCCCATTTCTTAATTGGTTTACATTGTATTTGTGACATTTGTTCAGTTCATTGATTGTTATTACATTTACATTACAGAACAGTAAATGTAACACATCTTTGGACTGCATATCAAAAACGGTCTTTCATATTTCCATTACTTATGAAATTTCCGATTGACAGTAGCTTTAGGTCTCGAAGTTTAGATAGCACTTTCATTTTCAGAAATGATGTTATATGATTCACTTTTAAGAAGTCTCTCGTTGGGGTTTTCTTATTGGTAGTAACATTTATTAAGCTCAGAACTCTTAAAAATATATTGATAGTACGATTTAATCACTGTATAGGCACCAAAGGGTGTGAAGAATTCTGCAGAAGAACTGGTAAATTACATGTCAAATGTCTCAAAAGATCTAAGAATGCTGGTGAGGGGCTTCTTTGTTTGGATTTCAGAAAATATCAGGTAATTAGTTAATCTGTACCCATCTTTTAGCCATATATTTCCATATGTATGTGCAGTAGAACCCAGCATCAAATACCAAGATATTCTCAGTTGATCTCAGTACATTTTGTATGCGTTCTTTCTGAGTTGCACAGTTTGTACTCTAGTCATCTTTCTCCCAAAACATCTTAAGCTTAATTGCTTCTTGTCGAAAATGCATTAATGTGTAAATATATAATATGTACTACTTTTATACTTTGCATGTATATCCCTAAACCATATACAGTAAAACCTCGATAACTCGAGGTCGCACGGGGACGAGTAAAATGCTCGAGTTATCCGGGTTCTCGAGTTATCCGAACCATGGAAATTTTATAAGTTTTTCTGCATAGGCAAAAGACAGCTATGAAACAGTTTTGAAACAAAGAAAAAGCACATTTCTTTCAGTCATGATCCTTTTTAACTTCCATGATGGCATTGTATTTAAACTCAATGATCTTCGTCTCCACCTTGCATTTCGTTCCTGTTTTAGTTTTCTGCTTGTCCGATCTAGCTACTGTATCCCCCCGAGATCGGGTTCTTCGCTAGATGTTTATTTCTATAATCTATTCGTGTTTATTTCTATAATTCTATAAAGAATATGCAGTTTGAGATTTTCTCTCAAGCTTTATCATCAAACGTCTACCCAGACTCAAAATGTCCATCTTCTCATCATTAAGTTCTCGTAATTAAAAACTCTCAAACACATTTTTTTTTATTTTCTTCTTATTCAATAAAAGTAACAAGTGGCTGTAATTACACATGATTTAAGACGATTTAAATGTGCGAATAACATTTTATACATTTTAGCCACTGGACGGCCGATTAATCGATAATTAACGAGAACAATCAATTAACAATAAAAGTTTTTCCCATGACGTGTCAAAATAATGATGCACCATCGGAGGTGAGAAAAATCTGATAATCAGTGACCTCGAGTTGCCGCAGGTAATTTAGTAAGAAATCTACCTGGCGGGTCCACAGGTGTTCCTCGAGTTATCCGGGGTTTTCGAGTTATCGATGCTCGAGTTATCGAAAGTATTTTCTGGTTAAACATATAGGCAAAATTGCCGGGACTGACATGAGTCCTCGAGTTATCCGGGGTTCTCGAGTTATCGATGCTCGAGTTCACAAAGTTTTACTGTATACTGTTTCAGGTAAAACATGCTTGTTTTATCTTCACACCAGCACTATTATGTGATTTTTAAATGTGAACTAGAATTGTTTTTGCAATCACAGGAGTAACAAGAGGGCCTTGGTGGCCCTATATTGCTATCTTAGAACCACTGCTTGAAAAGAAAGAAAGTAGGTCAAAAGGTCATGACTAAGGTCAGCTAGTAACAATTTTGAAATCTCATTGCAAAATTATACACAGGGTCCAACTTTCATTTCTGTGAGCCACCGTGGCGCAGTGGTAGAACGTTCGCTTCAGGATCGAAGGGCCCCCGGGTTCGAACCCTACCACTGCCCTTGTATCCTTAGGCAAGACACAAATAATTTCACATTGCCTCTCCCTCTTAATGGTTGATTCCATACACACAAAACTTTAAGCACAAAACATTTGGCATGGGCCATAGCTTGTAATAAATTAAATAAAGAGTTATCCTACTTAATTACTTGGTAGCTATAAGGACACTAGAAAGTTTCAAATAATTCCCATATTAAGTGGTTACTGAGCTAGTTACCGTATTTCCCCGCTTATAAGACGAGGAAATAAAGTCCCGATTTTTGCCTCAAAGTGGGGTCCTCGCTTATAAGAGAGGCCACGAGAATCAACCAAAAATAAAAATCAATCCTAGATACATTTGTGATGAAATCGGCAATTCGATGTCGTACCACGAGTGTCTTGAGCAGGCGGCAGTCAAACAATTACCGGTACTGTGCGTTGGCGATTACGTTATTGTGTTAACTCACCTCGACGATCGCAAATGTCGCCATTTGCAATCATTTAAAAAAATCTGAAGGTAAACGTGGGGTAAAATAAATGGTGCCGACTTTTTCCGTCATATTTGTTTTTTTCGGTATGATATAAGCGGCCGATTGGTTCCTGAATCAAGCGTTTAACCAAGTGTTAATTGTAAAGAAAACCGATAATCAGTCTAGTCTGTGTATTGTTTATTCGGATATTGATTTTTGGTGACACTTTGAGGCGATAATTCGTACCATAAATACGTGTCATCGGCTGATTAATCAATTTATGAAAACATCTGGCAGCTTGTGTATAATTATTAAGAGGCCCAGGATCCCCAAAATTAGCGACAATTACGTCGTTGTTAGAAGAAAAAAGGGGTGAGAGGCTTAGACAAAAAGGCTGAAATTTTTTTTTGTAAAATTCGCCGCCGCAGTTGTTTTGTCAACATTTAATTATAAATATGAAAGTTTGCATTTTTTGGCATTCATTTTGTGATTACTCCAAGAAATTGTAACAATGGGAATGAAAAATATTTTTAACTGACTTTATTTCTATGTCGCTCATTTTTTCTTTAAACTACGATGTAATTGTTGCACCTTTTGGGGATCCTCGGCACACTTAACTATTATATACAAGCTGTCATATGTTTTCATAGTTGATTAATCAGTCAATGACACATATTTATGCAATTATCGTCTCAAAGTGTCACCAAAAATCAATATCCGAATTGACAATACACAATTTGGTTTATAAAACTAAAAAAAAATCGGCGATTAAAAAATTAACTTATTAGCTTAGAAATCATCCGAACTTGATCAAAATAAAGAAACTGGGACTCACTTAAAAAATTGCCTCGTCTTATAAATGAGTCTATCCAAAAACCACACAATTTCCATGGCAAAGTAGGGGGGTCGTCTTATAAGCGGATCGCCTTATAGGCGGGGAAATACGGTATTAGCTGTACTGAAAACTTTAAAGAAAATTTCTAAGTTAGACAAGGGAAATGATAAATTCATGTAAGAGTTATAGAACTTCATTTTTTGATGCCCCTGAAGACTGATTACAGGCCATGTTAAAACATGCAAGTTATAATACACTGATTGTATCAATTATCAACTGAAACAAGAGCTGTCCCTCCCAAGTGACTAATGCCCCCAAGAGAGGTGTCTCACAGTCTTTGTCCTCTCCATGTGCTCAATAATTGTGGTATGTAATTTTAAAATCCATGCAACACATCAGCTTGATGTGCTAGACATTTGTGCCAAGTTATTTTTAAATCAATCAATGCATGACAAAGTTATATACCGGACACAAATGTGTGCATATATACAGGATTCCATTACCTTCAAACTCTAAGTGTGACCTTGACCTTTGAGGTAGGGACATGGTCTTGCACGGGACACATCATCTTGATGTGCTAGACATTTGTGCCAAGTTATTTTAAAATCCTTCAATGCATGACAAAGTTCTAGTCAGACACAAATGTGTGCATATATACAGGATTCCATTACCTTCAAACTCTAAGTGTGACCTTGACCTTTGAGGTAGGGACAAGGGTCTTGCATGTGACACGTCATTTGATGTGTTAGACATTTGTGCCAAGTTATTTTAAAATCCTTCAATGCATGACAAAGTTACAGTCCGGACACGAATGTGTGCATATATACAGGATTCTAGTGTGACCTTGACCTTTGAGGTAGGGACATGGGTCTTGCACGCGACACGTCGTCTTGATGTGCTAGACATTTGTGCCAAGTTATTTTAAAATCCTTCAATGCATGACACAGTTACAGTCCAGACACGAATGTGTGCATATATAGAGGATTCCATTACCTTCAACTGTAAGTGTGACCTTGACCTTTAAGGTAGGGACATGGGTCTTGCACGCGACACGTCGTCCTGATGTGCTAGACATTTGTGCCAAGTTATTTTAAAATCCTTCAATGCATGACAAAGTTACAGTCCGGACATGAATTTTTAAGTGGGGACACACGGACGCACAGACGGACGTTCTAACATATGGATACTTATGTGGCTACTCTATTGTTCTCTCCATTGTTATTTTAGCCACGTAAGAGAAAACATAGCCACCTAAGAGCTTACGGAATGAATGACATCAAAGAGTATTTACTGTTACCTATTGTTCCTATAGCCACCTAAGTATCCAAATGTAAGCACGGACGGACGGACAGACGGTGCGATTTTAATATGCCACCCTTCGGGGGCATAAAAAAGATTGATAAAATTCTAAATTAAAATTGATTTTGTTTACGCGGCCCAAATTCAGTATCAACCAATGTACACAGCTGTTTTTATTTTCTTGTGCTTAAAACATTCTTTATAGTAAGATAGACAGGAAAATAAACCAGTCCGGAAAATACAAAATATAAAAAATTAAAACAAACCGGGGCTTATTAATGAGATTATAAGGTATAATTATGTTGTAAAAGCTTTTTCAACTATTTTGAACCTTATGTATTCATAACAATTATCATTCCATTTGTGGGAATCAATATAAGATTATGAGTGGGAACAATACTAAACCATCTGTATGTCAAGAATAGAGTTTCAGAGTTTGTATCTCATTAGATGAGGTCTATTTGTAGCTGCTGTTGTTTTGTATAATGTAATAAAAACCACTGTGCACAGCTATCAAGAGAAGCTTGTCAGAGGTTATTCATCTAACTCAGGTAGCAATCATGGTTGAAACCACTTTATGCAAATTCAAAAACATAATTATGTCCTCATTGAGATATATTCAAAGCTTTGCTTCCTTACAGTACTCTCAGTGCTTTGATTATCTACCTGACATTTATTTAACAGATATGACGTTGAAGGATATTTTGGGCAGGCCCCAAGAGCACCATGTGATGCAGAATCTGTGATGAAGGGAGGCAGAAGTGTGTGTGAGGGCTACGCAAATGTTATGGAATTATTATGCAGGTAGGCAGACATTTTTCTTTAGCTTTGCAAAATATACACTTAATACATATAGAATACTCTGAATACCTAGACTTTGGTTTCTACTTGGAGTTAATTCAGCTATAGAATAGGACTGACAGAGTACCACTAACATGGGATGAAGTTGTTCACCTGTTATCTGTCACATTAAAATGACCTAGATTTTCACCTTGACCGTTGCTCATCATATGAACATTTTTAACCTTGACTTATGGCTGTCATAAGAAATATAATTTATTTACATCCCAAAACTCTTATTTGAAGGCTTTGTGATGGTGTTTAACACCAATAACTGTCGTTTTTTTCAAACACATAAAAGTTTTTTGTTTAATTTTCAGGCAAGCAGGTGTCCCAGTAAAGAAAATATCTGGATATGCCAAGGGATACAGTCACTCAGCTGCCAACCCATTCACTGTGCATACTGACACAAACCATGCATGGAATGCTGTCCAATTAAAGAACCAATGGTACCTTATAGATAGTACCTGGGGCGCTGGCCACCTTGATAATACCAACTCCTTTAAAAAGCAATTTAACAACTTCTACTTCCTGACTGATCCAAAACAGCTCATCTCATCACATTTTCCATATATGGACAAAGATATGGAAGAAAGCAAGAAATGGCAACTTCTCTCTAAACCAATCAGTTTGGATGAATTCAATAAAAATTTGAAATATAAACCACTAGCCTTCAAGTTAGGAGCCCAGGCTGTGAGTCACAAACAAGGATATATAGAAATGAAAAACAAAATTCAAATGACCTTTAAAAGTGTTGGACAGGAGGAGCTTGTGCTAAGTGCCAGGCTAATGCTCAAGGAAGGTAACATGTTGCGAGAACAACCAAATGCCACATTTGGATATCCAGAAAATGGACTTTACAAGCTGATGATACATCCACCAAGACCTGGCAACTACAGGATGAATGTATTTGGCAAAGCAGTCTCTGATGACAGTCTTCAAGGAAGTCCCGAAATAATGGAATATTCAATCAATTGCACTGAAGTGAAAGAACTGGACTTTGAATATCCCATGTCGTATGCTACAGCTGGTTTTGAGAAAAGTGTTTTACACGAGCCCCTGAGAAGAAAGCTACCAGGAAATACAGAGATCAAGTTCCGTGTGTCTGCCCCACATCTGCAGAATGTAAAAGTTGGTGGTACATACCTTGAGAAGTCAGGAACCATGTTTACAGGAAATATAACCACTGGTGCAGTGGGGCAACAAGTAGTGATGTATGGTACAAGAGGTGAAAAATATGGTACACTGCAAGGATTGTATGCTTTCAAAACAGTTTAAGGTCCCAGATACTTAGAACATTCAAATCACTTGACAGAATGCAAACATACCATATTAATCCTTATTTACACATCCAGGTCTCACAGGCAATGCTACACTTTGACCAAAATGTCATCAGAAATAAGAGCTGTCCCTAGTAAGTGACAAATGCCCCCGAAAGAGGTATCTCACAGTCTGTGTCCTCTCCATGTGCTCAACAATTGTGCCTCCTTCCATGCATGACAGAGTGCCATGTATACTGGACTCCATTACTTTTAAACTCTAAGTGTGACCTTGACCTTTGAGGTAGGAACATGGGTCTTGCACACGACACGTTGTCTTGATGTGCTGACCATTTGTGCCAAGTTATTTCAAAATCCTTCAATGCATGACAAAGTCACAATCCGTACACAAATGTGTGCATATAAACAGCATTCCATTACCTTTAAACCCTAAGTGTGACCTTGACCTTGAAGGTAGGACTGGAGTCTTGCATGCGACATGTCGTCTTGATCTACTGAACATTTGTGCCAAGTTATTTTAAAATCCCTCGATGCATGACAAAGTTACACCCCGCACACGGAAAAATGCAAGGACAGACACACAGACGGACAGTGCTATTTCGATATGCCCACGTTTCGGGGGCATAAAAAAGAGACTCTGTGTAATACTATTTAATCCATTTATATAAATCACGTTAAACTGAAATTCAACAAAACCTGCACAAAATGCATTTAAACAGAAAGAATTAAATGTTTGAAACTTCATACTGGCAAAAAACTTTCAGATTCAGGATGTGATTTATGTTCTTAAAAGATATTTTTTGTCCATTTGCCTTCTGTGTGACTTCCAAACTTATTGGTCTCATTTGTTTGTTCTGCACTTTGTGACTTATTTATTTATTTATCCTTTTGTATGTGATGGTCTTGACTTGTTGCTCTTTGCAAAAGAATATATCTTTATGTAGTTAATATGTGCATTGTCTGCTGTATGTTCTCGTAGTTAATGTTAGAGTTTGTTCGTTTTTTTTGGCAAAGGTTATTTTTCTTATTCTACATTTTCTTTCAACCATACACAATGGCATCAACAGCTATCAGATCTAGTTAAATTTTTATTAAAATGCAAAAGTTGTCAAGTTTTATTTTTGGGATGGTTGTCAAAAGATGGTAAGGGAACAAATCAAAGAAAAAAATAAAGGTTGGCCTCTGTTAAAAAAAAGGCAACTCCACGAAAGAAATAGTAAAGTGGAGAAACACAGATATCTGCCACAAAACCAAAAAGTGTGTTCACAGAAAGCAATGAGTACCACATAAAACTTACATGCCACAAAAGTGTTCAATTTCTGCTTCACTGCGTATTTGACAAATGCTCCGCGTCTGACCTTCTGTCCTCCATGGAAACAAGAAAAACGCAGCACTTTTCCACCAAAGCAGGTTTCAATGGCCCTTTTCTATTTTGCTATGAACAAAATGTCAGAAAAATTTTAAAATAACAAGCAAATTCAGTGTATATCCATGCCAAACAAGAAGTAGTGAAAAGTACAACTGGAAAGTGTATTGGTCTGTCTGTTTCACGAAAAAAATCAGTACTATTAATTTCAGAAAACAAATTTTCCTAAGTTTCTAAATAGAATATAAGTGCTACACACCTAAAAGAAAAACAGCAAGTGTATGGAGTGGATATTAAAAAGAGTGATCATTAATCAATTATTCACAATTGATCACTCCTATCTAAAGGTAATGAGCACAAACCAAATATTTGACACCAGCCCGCCTGAGCCCGCCTGAGCCCGCCCAACATACAACACAGCCGTTTTCCTTGAAAAACCTGCTTATAAAAATGTACTACACAGGTAAACATTGGAGCACTGTATAGAACAGTGTATTGCGTGCGCACATATTGGCTGCTGTTAAAATGCTATGTGTAATATTGTTCTTCGTGTTTGTCTGTTTTGGTGTTTGTTTTGATTAGTTCGTGCATTTTTCTGACAAAATTTTACTGAAAGGAACCAAAAAGACTATAGAATATTCTTGTGTAGAAAAATGTTTCCAAACGTAACTGAATTTAAAATAGTTGTCACTGTTTACTTAGACCTAAAGTTTTCCTTATTTGGTCAATGCTTATTCTCGATTTGGCAATAACACTCACAGAAAAAAGATGATAAATTTTAAATTGTAACTTTCAAATTTAGGTGAATATACAAGTGAAGAAAAAAGATGAAATAAGTAAAATAAAGGTACTCTGAGTTGACGTGAATATACAGAGTTGTATGAAACAAGTATGTTCTTATAGTTGACATGCGATACACCAAATGTGCGTAAATACAACACTGTATGGAGTTAAAGCTCGTATGTTTAGTCGCATTCAACAGACTTGCAATTCGTACACATTGTCAGTTTTGCTACATACTAGGAAAAACTGGCAGATAGTTTATGTATTTAATAGTATCAGAACTGTATTTATCAGACTTTAAGCATGTTACAAACTGCATTTTGTAGAATAATTTATATCATGTCATGATTAAATGCAGATACATTATCCGAATTGGATTTGTTAGGCTGCGTTTACACTGCTGTAGCAGATTTTAATTTTAATGCTTTTAGAAGCTGAGTATTTTTTAAAATATGCTAACAATATCTTTTTAGTGCACTACTCATGATGATCTGTGCATGCACTGGGCGAAAGAATCGATTTTTATCTAAGTGGTAAAAAAGTAAAATAGTTTTTATTCTAAAGACCTTAAAACAAGTCTTTATGCATGCATCAACACATTTAGCTATAACACTTATTGATTGCTGGTAAGTACTTGACAAAACCAAAGAGTCCAAAAGTAAGACATTCTGACATGTTCCTTTCCATACAGTTTCATTAACCAAACTGCAGTCATATGACGTTCAGTATGCATTAACCACTTCTAGTTTGAAATAAACATCAGCACATGTTAACAGGTTTAATTTTCAATATCTGATCTAAAATCACTTTTTGTACACACAAACCACTTCCAGTTTGAAATTAACATCACCCCAGGAAACATCTGAAGACTTTTAAGAATTTACTTTTTATGAGTACACATATACCTGTTACGTCACTGTCACTTTACAGTACATGCAAGGTGTGTTTTCCAATTGTCACCCGGTGTCTGCGTCAAAAATAAACTCCAGGTGACCAGTCACAGTAATGTGGTCTCTCTAAAACAGTTATGGTCACCTAAATGGTCCCCATGACCACTTATGATGCACCGAAATATGCGGTCGCGGTGATTCATGGTGGCCAGTCACGGTGATACGCAGTGACCAACACGACTAAAATAAAGTAATTGACAACTATTGAAGTACAAAATGTAGAATATAACAATTTCTAGAAAATACTTTCTAATTTTTATCCACGGTAAACGGTAGTTGTTTGGTTCTTTCATCATTAAAAAAATTTTTTTTTATTTTTTTGACTGAACTTAAAATATCTATATCTATCTATAAAAGTCGCAGGTGTCATGAGATCAAAGAATGTGGCCTCCATTGTCCCGTTTGAGACACCAACAATAGATTTATAATTTTTGATTATTATATCATTAGTTTGGAATAGATAATGTAGATTGTGTTATAAATTGTTTTTTTCTCTGGGGTTGTTTTATTAAATCCTTCAGTATGTAAGGTTGTTGATGGCGGCATCGTAATTAAAACGTTTTAAGCGTTGGGAAGTTTCCAAAAACATCAAAATACAAATATATTTATATTTTTTCATTGATAACTAAATGTTAATCAGTAAAAAATATAGCAAAAATTCAAGTCGCAAACCGAAGGTGGACACAGCATAACACCTAATTAGGGTGACGGGTGATTCTAGGTTATATTTGGATGACCAAATTCGCGTGGCCACGATGGCTGGACATCGCGGTGATGGGTGACAATTGGAACAGTTTCTGTCAAGGCAGCATGTGACTGCTAGAAATATACTGCCAGACATGTAACAGTATAAATCACTGTTACACTGCAGAAGGTGTGGTATCGATCTAAATCAAACTGTACAGTATAGAACGGTTTTTTCTTACTGTTTGCATGCACACCATCTTGTGTATTATTAATAATTAAGAACCCAATAATTTTTTTCGGCATAATAAAATAAATTTCACACAGCTTTGAGTGTAACAGTAAAAATGTCAACATTTGGCAAACACTGTTACCCTCGGCTTTGCCTCTCGTAACAGCATTTTCCTCATGTTGACACTGTACTGTTACACTCAAAGCTGTATGATATTTATATGCTATCACAATATATCAGAGTGGCAGTACATATAGTATATGTAAAGTTTTATTAAATTTATACCATTTTTTCTGGCTAGACACATCAGTAGAGTACATTGTATATCTATTATAGAGAATTTGGTCACCCTACTCAATATCTATTTATGGTGGGCTGAGAGCATTTCAAAGAGTTTATCTGGATATAAATTACTTGAATAATACTTTCAATAGATGTCACATTCTATTTTCATATGTTCAAACCAATTTTGCATTTATATTTATATATAATACTAATATCAAGTCTTAATGAAGGGCAGCACTAACTCAGTTTAGAGAAAGAGAAATTTTTCCAACATAGAAACCCAGGAACTGTTGGTCACTAGCGCTCCCTCCTTTGGGTTTCTATATTGTATAAATTTCTCTATTTACTTAGTCATCAAAGACAATCAAACTAAGAAATATGAGTGAGAATAAACAGGATACATTTGATGTTTGTTTCACCTTTTCTGTAAAATTGCTTTTTACATAATTCTCTCTTTTACATGAAGAACATTGCACTCATATAGCCTAGAAGAGTTTTTTCATTCTAGGAATTGTCATACAAGCTGTTATGAATTTGGAAGATAAACTGTCTCATTTAGCTAAATTTGGCAACTGAATATTTTCACTGAATTTTTTATGAATTATACATGACAGTAACATATTTATGCCTTACAATGTATTTTTGTAGCCATGTCATGGTTTTCCCAGGGGAGAACATAAATCAAAGATTGAATTTGTGTAGCTGAACAATAGAAGCACCATGGACTTGATAAGTTTAAAAGCTGTAAAACATAAGTAAATTATTTGTCTTGTTTGACATACAGTCTTATTCACAGCTGAAGTGCTTACAAGTAGATCATAAGGGTTTACAAATAAGCTCTTGAAACTTACCCACTTCAAAGTTGTCATGACAACACAAACAATCAACTGGAATATGGTAATGTCACATGTATGAACCAACAGTCAATTTTGTGCAGCAGAAATTTCATGAATATGGTAATTAATTTTCATCATTTTAATTTTTAAACAAGTTGCATGTAGTGCTGCAAATTACCAATGACTTATCGTAAAAGTTAGTGTTTATTTAGTCAAATTTTAACAATTAAGAAACCCCGGTTGCTTGCGGCAAATTTTATCAATTCAGAAACCCAAGGAAGCAAGCGGTGGTGAGCGATTAATTAATTAATTGATTTTAGTAGTTAGTTTTAATAAAATAGAAAGACGTTTATTTGAAAATCTGAGTGATTCGATTGGTGGGCAAATGGGGTCAAACACTAAATGATTTAAAAGATCAGTAAGTACAACAACCAAAAGGGGTCAGTTTGATCATCATAATATTATAGGCACAACCCTTGTGGAGTTAATGACTATATATTGTTAAATTTCAGAAGTCAATAATGGTTTATTGGCCTTAGTTTGTAGTCATAACCAACCTCAAAATCAAGGGCCATAAACTTGTCCTTCGGAGAGGACACAACGTCCAACCATTGACAGAAATCATTTATTAGTCTAGTCTCTAAGACTTTGACCAACTTATCATGACCTACCTCCCTAGTAACTTTGAAGGTCTAAAAATCAACAACAAGAAATAAAACATGTGACAACTAAACAAAGATTCCTTATAGGTCTGCCATTAAAGCTCAGCACAATCACACAAAAACTTTCTTCATTTACTGAATAATGTATAATAGAAAGGCATGCATCAAATTTTATACCTTTTGGTAGCAACGATAAAAACATGTAAAACTAGAACTATCACTGAAGGTGATGAATACCCCCTGAACATCCCACTGACACAGTATTTAAAATTATGTAGTATTTGATGCTTTAATTATTGGACCTGCACATCTGTGAAATATAATTAAATTTTGACCAGCAGGTTTGGAGATTAAAAGCACACAAGATTTTACTATCTCAAGCCCCTGTGACCTTTGATCTAGTGACTCGAAACATGGACCATGCACAACTAGTTATTGTACTTATCACTTCTATGAAGTATCATTAAATTCTGACCAGGGGTTTTGAAGATTTAGCGTCCACAAGATTTTACCATCTCGAGTCCCTGTGACCTTGACCTTTGACCTAGAGATCCGAAACCTGGACCATACACAACTAGGCATTGTACTTATCACTTGTGTGAAGTATCATTCAATTCTGACCAGGGGTTTTGGAGATTTAGCGTCCACAAGATTTTACCATCCGGAGCCCCTGTGACCTTGACCTTTGACCTAGAGACCCGAAACCTGGACTATGCACAACTAGGCATTGTACTTATCACTTCTGTGAAGTATCATCAAATTCTGACCAGGGGTTTTGGAGATTTAGCGTCCACAAGATTTTACTATCCCGAGCCCCTGTGACCTTGACCTTTGACCTAGAGACTCGAAACATGGACCATGCACAACTAAGCATTGTACTTATCACTTGTGTGAAGTATCATTAAATTCTGACCAGGGGTATTTGAGATCTAGTGTCCACAAGATTCCGTCTACAGACGGACAGACGGACGGACAGACAAGCTGAATCCAGTATACCCCCCCTAACACTTTGTGTTCGGGGGGTATAATGATCACTACATAATATATTACTTCTACTGAATGTTTGGTTTAAGTTGATGATAGGCATCATCATGATCATCATCATGTATTTCAATGCAATAAAACATTTAAGGATTTCTGACACAAACATAGGCTAACATACAACTTCTCTACATGAAGTTAAGCTGTGGAGAGCTATAATACATGGTCAACAATTTCATCCGAGAAGGGATCAATTTTGACCTGTGGGTCATGATTTTAACATTTTTTATTCATAGTGGTTCACTGCACAATGCTACATGCCAAAAATCTAAGCTCTGGGCCTTGTGGTATTAGACAAGAAGATTTTTTAAGGTTTCCCTATATATATATTATAAGCCTATGTTGAATCAAGTGACAAGGCGAAGTCAGAATTGATCCGGGGGTCATGATTTGAACACTCTTTATAGAGGTCAACCAGACAATATGCTACAGCTATAGGCCTTGTGGTTTCAGAGAAGAAGATTTTTAAAGATTTCCTACAGAAATCTAAGTAAAGTCAAGTGACTCCTGGGCAGGGTCAACTCTGACCAGGACATCATGATTTGAAAAATCTTGGTACAGGTTCACTAGGAAATGCTACCTGCTAAATATCTAAGCTCTAGGCCTTGTGGTTTCATAGAAGAAGATATTAATTTTAAAAGTGTTTCCTATTTGTTGCCATAGCAACCACAGTTCTGCATGAAATGGAATTCTCTGAACACCTTTGATAGCGCTTCATGCAAGGAACATCTGTTCCAATTTCCATCAATATTGGCCCAGTGGTTTCAGTAGAAATGTCAGAAAAAGGAAATGGTTGACATTAATTACGTATGATGGATGCTGGACAGTAAGTGTTCCTTATGGATGCTGGATGGTGAGTGGTCCTAATGCCTTAACCTGGCACTTTGTGCCAAGTGATCGAGTTAGCTCATAAGCAATTCAAATGGATACATAGACCTGAAACAATTGAAAATATGTTTGGCCTTTCGTGATAGCAGTAATAGACCTTTCTCATGACCCATGACTTGTACTATAAAGGAAGTATAATTTTAGAGTTTGTAGAATTTAGAAGCATTTGTCTTTTATGAAAGGTTTGAAATGTTGTCTGAATTAGAAAAGTTCATGTAAAATTAACTAAACAATAATTGTGATAGAAAATATTGTAAATAAAAAGAGGGAAATAATTATATTATATAATTCAGGTAGTGCTGCTTAAAATAAGTTATAAAGTAATTTGTTTTTATTATGCGAGTATTTCTTACTTTATTATTATAGTTAATTATTATTTATCAAAATTTATAAATCTTAAAGCAGTTCTCTGTGTGTTTAAATTGTATTTGTTGTTTCATATTAACCTCAAATTCAATTTCTAATTTTAAACTGTAAGAAATAGAACTTTGTTCAACATGTCTGTTGTAAATGAAGAAGCTTTCTTTACGTAACAGTTTGTAAGAAACTATCCATTCTAGTGGTTAAGTGCCATGCCTGTCTGTTCAAGTAGAAAAAGTAAGAATTACTGGTAATTTATGAATGGACATGGACCATTCAAGAAAATTCTCCTTTTTTGGTATTATGAATTGGTGATTTTTTTGGCAACAATTTCAGAAATAATGATTTTGGACTACAACAGTTCCATTTAAACTTTTTCATATGACAAAACAATGAATAAAAAAGGTGTAAAACTATTCAAGCCAATGCAAACTGTAAGACAATATAACAAATACACCCCCTTGTATTGTTTTAACCAGATTTATTGTTCTAGTAGGAAGTTAGTATCAAGCAATAACAGGTTATTGTGAATTATGACAGGCTAACACATTTGCAACTATGCATTCAATCAAACACATATTCATATTGATAAATATCTATTACATTCAATCAAATACATATTCATAATTATATCAAAACTGAAAATAATACAATGAATCCTTATAGATAAAGGAAGTGTCAGAATTTAAACAAGTGAAAAAATGGGATGCTCTAGGTCAAAGGTGTCACCAAATGCAACTGGTCCTAAAAATGCAAAAGACACAACATCTGGTAACAAAGGAAGACCGAACAGTGGAAAAGACACAACATCTGGTAACAAAGGAAGACCAAACAGTGGAAAAGACACAACATCTGGTGACAGAGAAAGACCAAACAGTGCAAAAGGCACAGCATCTGGTGACAGAGAGGGACCAAACAGTGGAAAAGACACAGCATCTAGTGACAGAGAAAGACCAAACAGTGCAAAAGGCACAGCATCTGGTGACAGAGAAAGACCAAACAGTGCAAAAGACACAGCATCTGGTGACAGAGAAAGACCAAACAGTGCAAAAGGCACAGCATCTGGTTACAGAGAAAGACCAAACAGTGCAAAAGACACAGCATCTGGTGACAGAGAAAGACCAAACTGTGCAAAAGACACAGCATCTGGTGACCGAGAAAGACCAAACAGTGCAAAAGACACCGCATCTGGTGACAGAGAAAGACCAAACTGTGCAAAAGGCACAGCATCTGGTGACAGAGAAAGACCAAACTGTGCAAAAGACACCGTATCTGGTGACAGTGAAAGGCAAAACAGTGCAAAAGGCACAGCATCTGGTGACAGAGAAAGGCAAAACAGTGCAAAAGGCACAGCATCTGGTGACAGAGAAAGGCAAAACAGTGCAAAAGGCACAGCATCTGGTGACAGAGAAAGGCAAAACAGCGGAAAAACTGTTAAGGATCATGTTAACCAATATGAAAAAATAGATGAACATGCTAGAAAGGTAAGAACAATTTCTTTGTGAGTAATTGATTATAAGAAGATGCATTTTTGAGAAAAACTATGCATAACATTTGTTGCAAATTTGGCTTGGTTTTAAGCCAATTGTATTAGCTACGATATTTGCATGACCAGTTGAAGATACAGTAAGTTAAGGTTATAGGTCTATATTACAGGCATTAGCAAATTTATTGTGAGGGAGCGTCAGCAAACCAAAGCAATAAGTTACTTATTCCTGTAATATAGACCGGCTCAGTTTGTTCCATCTGTAGACAATGTTATTTCGTGTCGATATGTACAATGTACAGAGATTTAGGAGCTTAGCTCTGTGATGTCACAGTCTCACTTATTGGAACACGAGGGCCAAGATGGCCACATATTGCTCACCTGGCTACCATTGGCCACTGTTGCCAAACTTCACCACTTGTTGTTTCAGCAGCTGTTTGGGACACAGTCACATGAAGTTTGGACCCCGAAAAATAATTTTTATAAAACACCCCGGACCGACTATCAAGCATATATACTACAAGTTATGCAACAGCAAAAACCAACTTACCAGCTTCCCCTTGTTTATTGCTTGAAATTCACGATAAATCCAAACAACCTCGTATATTCACTAGTGTCCATCAATAAGGCATTGATTATGCTCTAGAACCATGCTAGTGTCCATATTTTTAGTCCACACATTCAATCAGAATTTTGTCATAATGTCACAAAATACACGAGTCTAAAACATTTTGGCCAGCGATTTTATGGCGTTAGAGTTAACTCCCGTGCTTGTTCCGCGCTACATAGATTCGCTGTATTGGGTTTTCCGGTACCAGTACCGGCACTGTAAAAATAGTAGACGAATAACGAATCCGACTTTATTTGAAATTTTAGGCGCGCTTTTGACTCACAGTATACAAAAGATATTTGCCATAAAGCTTTTAGAAGGCATACTTCGTCGAATTTTATAGTTGCAGACCTTTGAAAATGTAGAGCGCTTGATATTGTATAACTTGGAAAGACGTTTACGAAATTCTTCTTATTGTCAGTTTCATTTACATGTTTCGTACCAAAACATTCGTACCAATATTTGTTCGACTGTACATGTATAAAGTGTTTGTTCATTAATTACTATTGTTTCTGATTCATTTAAGTCATGGGAATTAATTATGTAACACTACACAACTATCTTTGTGCAATTTATAAGACACGTATAATTTGGCAGAGTGCTTATGGATCTAGATTCTCAGCTTCTGCACATCCGGGTACTGATAAATTATTTACATTCGGGAAAGGCGATCATCCCGATCTACTATCAATCTAGTCTGTCATAATGTTCAAAACACATAGTAATAAAAAGGTGATGCTCTACTGAAGTTGGGTTGTAAAAATAAGATTAGTTGAGTTTCAAATAATTCTGTTTCTGTATAATATGTCGTTACTTCGCAATACTGGTATAAAACTAACTTGGGAGAGTGTATGGTCACTTAGTAGTGATGTTTGAGGACGGTTTTAAAACCCTCAACTGTCTCGCGCATGAAACCTTCACTTAGATTACTGTTCCAATCCTGCACTGCCTTAATATAAATCAATGAATTTCAAATAAAAGTATTTATACTGATCAGTTGTTGATGTTTTTACTGAATAACATTCACTGTGATCTACCTTAAGTTGTTAACTATATAATATATTTGATGTCAGACTATATTTGTTTTGGTTTGGCCTATTCTGTCTTGTTTTTAATTCGATTAGTCGATTGCCGGCACCATACCTCGAATAGATTGCCTTGAACAATTAATACTAACCTGGAGTTCTTCCGAGGCAGCTGTAGACTGTCAAGTTTCAGGGTTTCCAGCATCCTGGATACACAGCCATCGTCTCTTGATCTGTGGACCTTCTTGATGAATCTTGCTGCATGGCGTTGGATTGTTTTCAACTAATTTTACGTCTTTTACTAAAAATGGGTCCCAGATAACCGTGCCATAAATATCCAACGTTAGAACGGATACGTGATATATAAGATTTTACGTTTTAGTCGATTACAGTGCCGTTTTTGAAATTGCGATTAAAAAATTTCCAAGAGTTGAATTCGATTTCTATGCCAACGTTGTTGATGTGGGTTGTCCACGTTAAAACTTGGAAAATGGTGAGTCCCAAGATACGGGCTTGTATTAACTTGTTGAAAGATGGCCTTAGGTCTAATTCATAGAAAAAAAATAAGTTTGACGTAAACTTAAGATATAGCATTTTTAGCATTAAAGTTCATTCCCCCGAATGTAGCCCAGTGTTCAAGTTGTTTCAAGTCGTGCTGAAGAGCTAAATGGCCCTGACATGTTTTAATATGTATAAAAAGTATACAGTCATCAGCGAATAATGTCAGTAGACTTTACACAATCAGGTAAATCATGAATGTGACAAAGAAACATTAGGGGGCCAAATGAGGGCGTACCCCTGACTCTACTTTAACACTGGTGGAATGTTCAACTTCAGCTAATACATTCATGACTGCTATCCTGTCAAAAAAGATGACAAATAGTCTAGGCATGGTCCAAGATTTCCATAATTTTTCAAGTTTTTTAACAATTTATCATGTAAATACAATGACTGAAATAATATGCTTAGTAAAATAGTAACATGAGGTTTGGACAAAACATCTTTTTAAGAAACACCCTGGACCTACTATCAAGCATATATATATACTTGATAGTAAGTCACGGGTGTTTCTTAAAAATGAATTTTTCCAAACCTCATGTGACTGTGGTTAGAACTATCAAATCTGTATGTGCATATTTATGGGAAATTGTTGAAATAATCATGATACTGCATCTGGCAATTTATTTCTTCTGGGGTAGTTGACAACAGCATTATTTAAATATATAAGTCGTCAGTTTGTTCATGTGAACAGAAAATGTTTAAGTAAGCCAGGGGCAAATACAAGCCACTCATTTAGTTTAGGTTTCACATATGAGCGCTTTAATTAACTCGCCATAAAGTAATGACATTATTTCTTTCGTATCGTATCTTCTTTATTTGTCAGAGATTTCATTTTTGGAAAACATTGAATCTGGGCCATGTGCTCTTGAGTTGCGGATAAGGAATCCCACGCCGAGGGATTGAGATACGTCAACTAAAACGAGGCTCTACCTAGTTTTTATTTGCACTTACCTCAACCTAAGGGTTGCGGCCATCTTTCAACAAGTGAGTGGACATGGTAGATTTATTTTGGGCCCACCGTTTTCAATCGCATTTATTTACAATAAAAACAAGGAATGGCAATTGAAATGAAAACAACTCTTGGGAAATATATTATATTTCTTTTCAAACACGCTACTGTTAATGGAGTAAAACGTAAAATTCAAATATACACTGTCACAAGTCATAAAGTTTGATATTTTATATGTAAGAATAATTACAAACGAGGTTCAATATGCTACGTTTGGCGAGTTATTAATGGTTATAAGCTAGTCCTCAAGATAATTTTTCATATGAGCAGGAGAGTGGTTATTTTATATCGGTGGAAACTTAAACTTGACAGTTTACACTGACTGAAATATTGAAAATAAGTTAATCTGTTCAAGGCAATCTATTCATGATGTCTGTTCTATAGCATATAAATTAAACATCTGCAAAGGAAAACCAAAAGAAAGTATGCACATCCTGAACTTATATAATAACAATAGTTAAAGTTACATGAATACTTTGGAGAAAAAAACTTCATTAATCATAATTAGTATACATGTATTTGAAATTCTGATTGATGTCTATTGGCTGCCGGCTTGGCAGTGTCGCCATACTGACCAGTAATCTAATCAGATTTATAGGTCGCGTTTATTTCTTCATTCGGTAAAAGGTTAAAACTTGGACTTTACCGTAAACTTATATGCAAGTTTAGATTTATTTCAAACGAAACAAAAGACATTTAACAAAATACAATTATTATAAAAACAATCTTATAGTTACAAGCTAATGGTAGAGCATCACCTTCTTTCATTTCTATTCTTGGTTATTGAACATTTAAAGATTAGATTCATAGAGACCAGTGATGAATCACCTTTCCCGAATGTAAATAATTTATCAGTACCCGGATGTGCGAAGCTGAGAATCTAGATCCATAAGCACTCTGCCAAATTATACGTGTCTTATAAATTGCACAAAGATAGTTGTGTAGTGTTACATAATTAATTCCCATGACTTAAATGAATCAGAAACAATAGTAATTAATGAACAAACACTTTATACATGTACAGTCGAACAAATATTGATACGAATGTTTTGGTACGAAACATGTAAATGAAACTGACAATAAGAAGAATTTCGTAAACGTCTTTCCAAGTTATACAATATCAAGCGCTCTACATTTTCAAAGGTCTGCAACTATAAAATTCGACGAAGTATGCCTTCTAAAAGCTTTATGGCAAATATCTTTTGTATACTGTGAGTCAAAAGCGCGCCTAAAATTTCAAATAAAGTCGGATTCGTTATTCGTCTACTATTTTTACAGTGCCGGTACTGGTACCGGAAAACCCAATACAGCGAATCTATGTAGCGCGGAACAAGCACGGGAGTTAACTCTAACGCCATAAAATCGCTGGCCAAAATGTTTTAGACTCGTGTATTTTGTGACATTATGACAAAATTCTGATTGAATGTGTGGACTAAAAATATGGACACTAGCATGGTTCTAGAGCATAATCAATGCCTTATTGATGGACACTAGTGAATATACGAGGTTGTTTGGATTTATCGTGAATTTCAAGCAATAAACAAGGGGAAGCTGGTAAGTTGGTTTTTGCTGTTGCATAACTTGTAGTATATATGCTTGATAGTCGGTCCGGGGTGTTTTATAAAAATTATTTTTCGGGGTCCAAACTTCATGTGACTGTGGTGGATTATTTTCGTGGCTGGATGAAGGGCGTCAAGTTGCTGCAAACCGCGTTATAAAGCGCGCCGATATAACGCGAATCCGGGTATAATGCGGTAGGCCCTTGGCTCTCAAAAATGTTGGGGTCGACCAAAATCATTTCTGTCAGAAAAGCATTGTCCCTATAAGAAACTTATGTTCAAACGTAAATAAACAATATGGCAGGTTGTTAATTGATGATTGTCAGGTACTGTTCGATTTCGTAAACAATGTGTTTATAAACATGGGTCATTCCATTTATTTCATGTATTAGGGAGTGAAGCATTGTTGTATATAAAGATCAATATATTTAGTATATCAATAGATTTATCACAACTTCACAACCAAAGACGTACTGGTACAGTGGTATAGGTGCTGGCTTCTTACGCTTGTATATTGCGGTTCAATCTCCAGACTGAGCAGTATTTAATTTTTCATTTTTTGTTTTATAATTTATGTTTTCTTGAAACAATCGTAACACTTACAAAATATGTATTATATCTTTGTGAAAGATATTTTATAACATTTTATTAGCTGGACTATTCGGAGAATATGGAGAGCTATTACAGTCACTTGTGCGTCGGCGTCGGCGTTGCAGCTTTGGTTAAAGTTTTGCCTGCTAAGTACTATCATGCACATATCTCAGTAAACACTTATGATATTGATTTGAAACTTTATTCATGTCTTTAGGGGTGTCAAACAATCAAGACAGATAACTCTTGTATAAATTTAAGTGGTTGTATGTTGCTATCGGTACCATACTACAGAACAATTTACGCCGACATTTCTTTTGCTGATAAAATATGACTAAATGAAAAGGAATTGACTTCAGCAAAAAAAAAGCGAAGAAAAAAATATTTAGTCATACTAGGGCTTGAACCAGCAACTTTAAGTAACACAGTACAATGTTATAAGCTCAAATATCTCGGTTTTAACCACGTGGCCAGTGTTGCACGATTCTCTCGTACCAAAACTACTGGTATACATTAAAATTGATTGACCCGACTTACCTGGGCACTGGAGCAGTCTATTTTAAAAGTACAAAAACACGTATGACCTAGAAATCGAACTGTAGACGCTTGGAAAGCGTCTGTTAACACAGAAGTGTTATAACAATTATGGATGACAGATCTGGTGTCGTTTTCACAACAAGCTGATCTCTTTGCTTGTTAGACAATAACCTGCAAATCGTTTGAATTAAAATTTGTTTGCGCATCTTTGCTTTAACTGAACTTTAATCAATCAATTACTGTATCATTTTCTGCAAACGAAAACAACAAAAGAAGTTCTTTCACTTTAGCCATAGAGTGGGGGAACCTATGCTGGAGGTATTTTGCATGTATATCAGCAGTTCAGAAAGCAGGAAATCCTAACCATTTTGATTTGCCTCAGCGAAAACATAATGTTATCCCTGCTAAATCGAAACAAGACGTTGATGTGCTTCATCACGACTATGTTGTTCTGGGAGCATTGACACGACACATGTCAAAACTTGAAATTTCACCTCGAAGGGAACCAAGCTGGTGGTATGTGATATTTGACAACCAACAGGTGGGAAACAGTTTTTAGAGCCTAAATATTAATTAACAAGATATAACAGTTTCCATAGAATATATATTTTTATACAAAAGAAATAAGTTTTATCAAAAAGCTAACTTTAACTGGGTGATTTTGTTGTCAATATTTAAGAAATTTTCTAGCGAAATGGATCAAGTACAATTTTATCGGCTGCTTGACGTCACAGAGCTGCACGGGCGGTTATCACTACGCTTGCTATAAACATTTCATCGACTGTCAATGCTGAATGTACCCTGAAAATTTTTCTTCACCTGTTTTTCTGTAAATAGCCGTTTTTCGGAGATACCACCAGCATAGGGATACCTCCAGCATAGGTTCCACCACTCTATCATTTTCTGAAATTGCATGTACTTTCGTTTTGAATAGCAAATATTTACATAAGATTTCCTCTTCTATTTATTTAATTTCATGATTAATTTACAATATAAGCACTCGATTACATATCAAAACACAATGCGTGTCAAGCATCAATAATTCAGTTGGGTGGGTGGGGTATACGTTTAACATCTTTACATTGCAAGAAAACAATGGCTAATGAACAGACCACGTTATAAAATTTACTCTCACTTATAACGTGGTTCTGACCCTATGGACCCGGACTACCGCGTTATAACAAGGTTGCAGTGTATTAGGGTTTTATCGTTGATACCGGTTTCCCATTTGACCAACGCCCCCAGAAGAGGTTAGTTAATTTTAGGTTTTGGAGGATAGTGCAAGATACAGAAAGCGTCCCAATTCCAGAGACATCCCTGGTTCTTTATCATGCCAGGTTTTCACCCATACATGGGACCTCAGTTTTAAAGTCTCATCCGAAAGACTGTCAGTAATTTTAGTTGGTCAGCCCTGGGAACCGAACCCACAACCCCGAGATTACAAGTCTTGTGCTCCACCTATTGAGCTATCCGGGCTGACATTACAGAAACTTTCTTTTGTTTGTAATTGTGCTTATTGGGTCCACCATCCTCTAAAGAGGCTATTATCGGTACGACCCGTCAGAAACTTTTGTAAAATAGGCTACTTATAT
This sequence comes from Saxidomus purpurata, assembly GCA_022818135.1. Taxonomy (NCBI): domain Eukaryota; kingdom Metazoa; phylum Mollusca; class Bivalvia; order Venerida; family Veneridae; genus Saxidomus; species Saxidomus purpurata. The sequence goes on from JAFMSR010000010.1 coordinate 30,161,731, forward strand.
AATGCTATAAATAGCCAAAGGTTTTCCACAATCTAAAAATACATGAACTTAAAATATCTATTTTTAGAGATTACACATTATGTACAAAAAATCTTCATAAATGCAGAAATATTTTTGAGACTGGTCTAGTTGCCTAAACTCAACCACGTAGAACTCATCGAGAGGAAAATTTTCAGAAAAAAACATGAGGTCTTTTGATGTCTACCAAAAACTTCAATACTTCTAGAAATTTACAATAATTCATATCAAGAATAATAAATTAATGATCAGTTGAAAGCATACCCCTCCTGGTTGGGTCAATTTTTTTTTCAGTGGGGGAGGGGGGGGATCATGATTTCAACAATCTTGGTAGAGGTTCTCTTGGCAATGCCACAAAGCTCTAGGCCTTGTGGTCATACATGCCGTTTAGGGTTGGATCATTAACGGGAGATTTGTGAAAAATCGCCGGGTTTTTGGACATCACAACGGGGTAAAAACGAAAACCAAAAAACATGCGTTTCTGACGTCATACATGACGATTATGTTTATTCAACTTAATGTAAACACATGCAGTCGCCATTTTAAGCACATTTAAACCTTGATTCTCAATTTCTCATATGCAAACTTATTACTCAAACAAAATTCTCTTAATTTTAATGAAACAAGAATAATGTCGTACTTACGTTTGATCTGGATACAAAGCAAAACAAAACAAACAAAAGCAACAATTTTATTTCTTTCAACTGGCGGTACATAATCTTTAATCAACTAGTACATTAAAAGTATCATATAATCATATTTAATAATCCTGACCAAGGTTTTTCAAATAGTATGGTCCGGAAACGAGCGTAATACGATAAATAACTTGCCTCGGATCACGTGACAAACATCCGGGTACCCGCAATTTTGGAAAAATAAAGAAAATATTGATTTTTGTTTGTAATTGTGCTTATTGGGTCCACCATCCTCTAAAGAGACTATCATCGGTACGACCCGGACGAAAATATTGAAACTTTATATCTACGTATATATCAATATTTTACCAATCAATTTGACCAACAAAGAGATCCTTAATACAATATATACTATTTGAAAGACCTTGTCCAGACGTGTCATCTTGTTGCAAACATCAATTACGTCAATCAGGCGATAAGTATTACCCCGGGCAATGACCAGATGTTACTGACAATTAACACTAACGAGCGTAATAAAGACCCGACTTTCGTCACCTAATCAACCAATTATCGATCTCGCGTGTCAAGGTTTTGACTTTGTATATTCAAACTTGGACTTAAGTGGGTATTTAACGAATTTTATGGATTTTCTTTTCTTTCAAGACAAAATTTTGATTTATCGGGAGATTTGGGTGTTTTTGCGAGCTTCGCCGGGGCGCCGGGGTAAGGGTCTAAATATCGGGAGAACCCGGCGAGTAACGGGAGAACGGCATGTATGCTTGTGGTTTCAGATAAGAAGATTTTTTAAAGTTTTTCCTACATAAGCCTACATATTCTTGAGTTATGACTGCAGATGGAAGGAGGGGCGGACAGACTAAAAAGTGGCAGTCGTGTCGCTATTCTTTTGTTCTCCCTATTGTATTTTTTAGCCACATAAGCCCAAAAATAGCCACATAAAGAGATACAGAATGAATGATATCAAAGAGAATTAACTGTTGGCTCCCATTGTTGCCATAGCCACTTAACCCTCACTTTTTGGGCACAGACAGACAGACGAATGGACAACGCCAAAACAATATCCAGGCGACTTTGACTGGGGATAAAAAACTTTGACTCAAAACCACCAAAGGTATTCAGAACCTTTGCCTAAACATACGTTATCTATGTACCAAGTTTTAGTTGGAGAGGGCTTTTTACTGATGTTGCTATAACTCATGGCCTAATCCATTTGTCAAATGTATTTAAATTGTTTCTATCCAAATGTTATATGTGTACTTGTACATAGAACAATGAAATAGTATTAAACTAAACTAGTTTTAGTAACAAATGTTGACCAAAATGATTACAAAATTTAATGTGGTCCAAACCTTTCTCATCATATACATCACCAGTAATGACTTTATAAAGTCATAACTGATAAGCGAAAACAGTCATTTTTTTATTTTTAGTATCAATGTCCATGACTTTTAATAAACTGAACTGACACAAAATGTCTTCCAAACTTTTTATCTTTTGGTAATCTTCCAATGTACATTTCGTTTCAATACCTAAGGCATCAGTTTGAGATTTGACCAAACGTTACATAAGTCTCTCTTGGGAAAAAGTATTGCAACATTCCATGATACAGTAACATGCGAATGCAATACAGCTGAGATCTGCATATACATATAACTAAAGCTCTTAAAATATACTGATGGTATGATTTTATCACTATAGGCACCAGAGAGCATGAAGAATTCTGCAGAAGAACTGGTGAATTACATGTCAACTGTCTCAAAAGATCCAAGAATGCTGGTGAGGGGCTTCTATGTTTGGATTTCAGAAAATATCAGGTAATTAGTAAATCTGTACCCATCTTTTAGCCATATACTTCCATGTTATTTACTTTTGAAGTGTTCATCACAATCGGAAGGGGACTACAAGTGCTAGAATACTTTTATTTTGTCATATGATAGACTATATTTTACATTTACAGCTAAACCATCGACTTTCATTATTTTCTAACATTTTATAAAGATCATATTTTGTTTAGATATTATTTTGATCATACAATTCCTCACTGTGAGACTTGTTGTTGCTTTTTTTATTAATATGTGTCTCTGAAAGACTGCAATCACTGGAGTAACAAGGGGTTTAGAAAATATCGACTATCAACTGGCCTCTTTGACTTAAAGACCACAATTCACAAAATGTACAGATTAACTTTGACTGGACTTAACTCAACACTGGGTTAAAGAGATACAGCAAGGACAAGATTTTCTATAAACAAGCCCTAGCGATATTGACCTTTGAAAAAATGACGCAAATCATACTATTTACAACTAGGCTACATGATGATTCTTCCTGAGATGTTTGATCAAAATCTGACAAGTGATTAATGAGGTGCACAGACATGGCATAACAGACAGACAGACAGACATACAGACAAGCATCAAGTGGATAAGCCTAAAAATGCTTTCAGTGCTTTGATTTGCGATTTTTTTGACAAACTTACTTTTTTGCATTAATCTGCAGTCTATTTCATTGACGATTTTTTATTTAACTGATAGATATAATGTTGTATTTAACTTACAGATATGATGTTGAGGGATATTTTGGGCAAGCCCAAAGAGCGCAATGTGATGCAGAATCTGTGATGAAAGGTGGAAGAAGTGTGTGTGGGGGCTATGCAAATGTTATGGAATTAATATGCAAGTAGGCTAACAATTGTTGACTTCTCTTTCTTTCCAAAGTACTTAATGCTGAGACTTTGGCTTCATTCTCAAAGGTAACTCTATAATTATTATAAACTACAACTAACAAAGAACCAATAACATGGGATAAAGTTGCTCATCTATTATTTTATTCAAAGACATGTTAAAAAAAAAATTTTCCTTTAGCTCAATTAAATAACCTAGATTTTCACCTTGACAATTGTCCATCATTGTAGAACATTGTCACCCTAAAACATTACCTGTCATAAACAATATATTTTACATCCCAAAAGGTTTCTTATGACATATTTTTAACTCATTAAAACTATTTTTTTATAACAAACTAGACCTATCACTAAATGTGATTAATACCCAAGACAGACTTTTAATAAACTGAGAAAGTTCGTAGTAACAGAATACCTTGCAAAAAAAACTTAAATAAAGATATTGTTCTTGGCAATAACTCTGTAATTTGTCAAGATAGAGTTATGATTCTTGTATACTGCACTTCCTCTCATTGTGCTGGACCATTGTATGAAGTTGTATTGAATTCCAACCAGTAGTTTTCAAGTTATGCCCTGGACAAGGAAAAGTAAAAATGAGCAATAGCTCTGTAATTCCTAAAGAAAGAGTTATTGTTCTTGTACACTGCACTTCCTCTCATTGCGCTTGACCATTGTATGAAGCTGTATTGAATTCTAACCAGTAGTTTTTAAGTTACGCTCCGAACAAGGAAAAGTAAAAAAGGGCAATAACTCTGTAATGAGTCAAGATAGAGTTATGGTTCCTGTGCACTGCACTTCCTCTAAATGTGCTTGACCATTGCATGAAGTTGTATTAAATTTAAACTAGTAATTTTGAATTATACTCTGGACAAGGAAAAGTAACAAAGGGCAGTAACTCTGTAACAAGTCCAGAAAGAGTTATGGTTCTTATACACTGCACTTTCTCTCATTGTGCTTGACCATTGTATGAAGTTGTATTGAATTCCAACCAGTAGTTTTCAAGTTATGCTCCGGACAAGGAAAAGTAACAAAGGGCAACAGCTCTGTAATGAGTCAAGATGGAGTTATAGTTCTTGTGCATTGCACTTCCTCTCATTGTGCTTGACTATTGTATGAAGTTGTATTGAATTCCAACCAGTAGTTTTCAAGTTCTGCTTTGGAGAAGGAAAAGTGACAAAGGGCAATAGCTCTGTAATGAGTCATGATAGAGTTATGGTTCCTGTGAACTGCACTTCCTCTCAATGTTCTTGACCATTATAAGAAGTTGTATTGAATTCCAACCAGTAGTTTTCAAGTTATGCTCCTGACAAGGAAAAGTAAAAAAAGGGCAATAACTCTGTAATTAGTCAAGATGGAATTATGGTTCTTATGCACTGCAATTCCTCTCAATGTGCTTGACCACTGTATGAGGTTGTATTGAATTCCAACTAATATTTTTCAAGTTATGCTCCAGACAAGGAAAATGCAACAGCCCGCCCGCCCGACTGACCGTCCAACCACCGTATGACTCCTATATACCCCCCACCAATTCGTTTTGGGGTATAAAAAAAGTCTAATTTCTTCAAAGATATTCTTCAAATTTCAGGCAAGCAGGTGTCCCAATAAAGAAAATATCTGGATATGCCAAGGGATACAGTCACTCAGCTGCCAACCCATTCACTTTAGAGACCAACACAAACCATGCCTGGAATGCTGTCCAATTAAAGAACCAATGGTACCTTATAGATAGCACCTGGGGCGCTGGCCACTTTGATAATACCAACTCCTTTAAAAAGCAATTTAACAACTTCTACTTCCTGACTGATCCAAAACACTTCATCTCAACACATTTTCCATATATGGACAAAGATATGGAAGAAAGCAAGAAATGGCAACTACTCTCTAAACCAGTCAGTTTGGATGAATTCAATACAAATGTGAAATATGAGCCAGATGCTTTCAAGTTAGGAGCTCAGGCTGTAAGTCACCAACAAGGGTATATAGAAATGAAAAATGAACTTCAAATGACCTTTAAAAGTGTTGGACAGGAGGAGGTAGATCTAATTGCCAGGCTAATGCTCAAGGAAGGCAACATGTTGGAAGAACAACCAAATGCCACATTTGGATACCCAGAAAATGGACTATACAAGCTGATGATACATCCACCAAGACCTGGCAACTACAGGATGAATGTATTTGGTAAAGCAGTCTCTGATGAAAGTCTTCAAGGAATTCCTGAAATAATGGAATATTCAATCAATTGCACTGAAGTGAAAGAACTGGACTTTGAATATCCGATGTCGTATGCTACAGCTGATATTGAGAGAAGTGTTTTACATGAGCCCCTGAGAGGAAAGCTGCCAGGAAATACAGAGATCAAGTTCCGTGTGTCTGCCCCACATCTCCAGAATGTAAAAGTTGGCGATTCTTACCTTGAGAAGTCGGGAACCATGTTTACAGGAAATATAACCACCGGTGCTGCTGGACAAAGAGTATCCATGTATGGTACCAGAGGTGACAAATATTATAGCAGACTGCAAGAATTGTATGCTTTCAAAACAGTTTAACATCTCAGATATATTAAACATACTTAGGGACTTGGAAAAAAACATTTTATAGAATGCAAACCTACCACATTTATCCTTATTTACACATCTACGTCCCATAGGCAAGTTTTGACCAGAATGTCATAAGAAAAAAGAGACTCTATGTAATACTATTTTATCCGTTTATATATTATGCTAAAGAGTAATTCAACAAAACCTGCACAAAATAAGTTTAACAAAAAGAATTAAAATGTTTTAAACTACATACTGGTGACAAACTTGTGTTACAACCATATTTCTCTGAAAATGAAGGTTGTGATTTATTTGTTAGAATATAAAACTTTAAATTTTGTCCATTTGCCTTTTGAATGTGTGAAAATATGTGAGGTTTTACGTACATGTACTGTACTTTAAAGAATTGCATTCCATGCAGAACTCTTTAACTTTGCAAAAGCATTATCTTTATATACTCACTCACTCAACACATTCTGATGAGAATAGTCACCTTTCTGATTGTATGCCATTTTCAAATATCAATATCCATGTATAATTTCGTTAGAATTAACGGTTTTTCCTATATGAACAATCATGTTTGTGTTATACAATGTATAGAACAAAGACGTGTTATTGATACTAAATATCTTATTACTTTTCACATTAAGTACATACATGATAATGATATTACAAACGTACTTGCTTATACAAAATATCAGTTAAACAACTTGGTGCACAAAACAATTGACTGAATTCAGTCACTAACTGACCATACATTCATAGCATATATGAATCTGTACTCCAAGACGATTCGAATATGATTGAAATTGCATCTGACTGAATTTCAGTCATTCCTGATTTCACTATCTGTAACTGAAGAAGCAATGAAAGTTTTTCGGTAAACAAAAGTAGAAGCTAGGGCGACTATGACTGAATTCATTCACGAAATAGCAATCATTTAGGCTAAAATTGTATCTGATAAAAATTAGTTATTTATGTTTTCACTTTCCCAAAATTTCTAAAATATCCTAAACACTGAAAGGATCAAAGTAAGAAGTTAGCCGAATTCGGCTAAATAGCATGATTCATAACACACATGGAAATTCACCGATACTGGATGTAAAATAAATGTATTCACTCAAAATTATCACCTTTCAGTAAGTGACGCGATACAAATGTATGTTTACAAATGTGCATATACCGTATTTATTTTAATTGCGAAATAATTTATTATTATTTTATTGTGTGTTAGGTAATGTAACAAGATGATGCAACACATAATGTTAAAATGAAAATTGAAAGACAAAAATGAATTCATTAAAAGAGACGAACATCAAACAGCCAAGAATTTAATACACTTTTAGATTGCATATGTGATGCCTCTCTACTCAGTAGTTTTAAAACATTATTATTAAAATGGTATATAATTAAAGGTAACTTTGGTAGGTAGGTTGGTACGATAAGGCGCGTTTGTATGTAAAGTGTACACATATGCATAACTTTGCAGCTACATAAAGTAGGATACGTTTGAGTTTTTAAATAATTATTTAAAATAGTTAACTTCATTTAACAACCGGTTTAACGACCTTACTTTCAAAAGTGAATAGGATATTCTTTCCTATCTTCAACAGCCAGTTCAAACCACTGTCATGGTTAAATTAAATTCATTGAATTGGGATAAATGCTATCTTAAAGTTCATTATTTCAATGTTTCCAAGACCAAACTCATTATACCCCCATACCCACTCCGCAAAGAAAGTTTGAAAGGGGGTATACTGGACTCAGTATTTTGGAATTGGTTTGTCTTTTGTCAAATGGTAAGTTCCTTTGGAAGATCAATGTTTTAAAACTAAGTAAGTATTTAACTGTATACCCATTGATCTTATACGAAATCAAAGGACTGAAAGTGCTGGAGGATCGATTGTCTCTGAACAACACAGTCTGCACACATACATGTGTAAATATCAGGACAACATAGACTTGAACAACTTTAAATGTCATTCAAAAGTTATGGGATATGCCCATAAGGTTGATTGTATTGTGCCAATTAATTCGGATTTAACGTTGCACCCAACAGCTAAGGTCATATTGCAACTTCCGGCTTTCATGGAGGAGGAAGACCCTGGGTGCCAATTCCCTGTATCAGAATTTGGGGGTCATTTAGAAATTCCAAGGGTCATACCCTTTATTGTAAAAAAATGAAAGGATGACTATAATATGTTAAACAAGTTTTATTCAGTTTACTTCTGTAAAACTGCATGTGATACATCACAAAATGGTGGGTAATCAAAGGGTTGGCAAGACAACAGGTGTTTCTCTTTGGATGCTTTCCATTTTGTCACTGCATCTCAAAAGTCAAATTTGTCCACAAAGCGAATTTTTCATAATTGCATTCAACCATAGACATTAAACTTGGATATTATTTGGCACACTTAAACCCCTTTCAATAGTGACAGTCTGATCGAAATGACTACAAAATGATCATTAAAATCACTCAGAAAGACGATTAAGGTTCGTCGACCATCTCTTAATTGTTGTGCGTCTACGATCTATGATGACGGTATCATAAGAATCAACACACACACAAACGCAATTTGGGACAAAATGCGGGTCGATCCGAAATCAGACGACAACGACGATGGAATAAGGTCAAAATTAGACATATCCCATACCGGAAGCGTATTTATCAACAATTTATCTTGCATTTTGAAGCATTTTGAGAGGTTTTGAAATGTTGTTTTTGTAGTAATTTGATCATACACATTTTAAGTGCGTCATAGAAGACGCTATTTCTGTTGCGTCATTGACACAATGAGTGCGTCAAAACCGCAGAAAACACGCTCTAGCGGAAACACTGAATTTAATGTATCCGGTGTAGTGATACGTATTTCACGGGTCTTACATTTCTCATGTCACACCGGTCTGACGATAAAAACCGCGTAGGAAAATAGTTCTATACGGAACAGATACCTTGTTGATTTAAGAGAAACAGCATTATAATATTATGCTATTCTGAAATGTTTTGATATTATTTAGATCTGTTACTATACAATTTTTAAAACAGAGGACAGTATAATTCGTAACAACGGAATATATGGAACTACTTGTTTGTATGTAAAGAGTTCGGCCCTAAGGAAGCTATACTCTGTTAACATTGGATCTGGTTGAATAAATCAATCGATCCAAAAACAAACAACATGTATATTATTCACAAAGTGTACCTATTGCTGACTAATAGCACATGTTGAATTAGATCATTACTCTATTGACTAAACAATGCAGATATCACTTACAGTCATTACTGCCTGCTATTAAATGAAATGTCATCACAGCCTCAACAAGTAAACATAATGCCTCTTTAACCCTGTGACAACGAGGTTATGACCCTATTGTCTAGGAATTCATGGCCTTCAGGCTACGGGTCAATGGCCTTGGGTCCAGCCCACGAGTCCAGCCCAGCCCAACCCACGAGCCCAACCCTGGTTTTTCAGCATCCCAGCATTTGCCACCTTCAGTGAAAGATATAACTGTAATGGCGAAGCCATTAACCAGATAATGTGGTAAATTAATCAAACAATATTATACAACAAGCCTGTTACGCTAGCCGTATTTTTTAAGATTGCCTTTTCTATTCTAAAACACCACTTCATTAAATAACAAGTTTAAATGAAACTCTGTGCGAAGCTTATGTATGTAATTAATTTGATTTTGACTATATAGATCTGCATTCACCCCTTCTAAATGGTATGTTAATAAACTACTAGTATGATAAACATATATTCGTCGCACTTAAGTATTTAATGTACATATCTCCAGCTCTGCATAATGTAGGTTCAAGTCATGTGAACATTCATTTTCTCATTCAACTTTTTATACTTTAATAAAATTATTATATTTATGTATAGAATGTACCTGAATGCACCAGGAACGTTGATTATAGCGATTATTTTGACTTTGAAGTATAAAAAAAATTTATATTGATAATGCTTACATGCCGAGCTAGTCAACATAACACTGGCACATTACAGGGACTCCTTTTCTAGTAGTGGAACCGTGACGGATATAAGCCTATTGTACTTAAAGTTTTTCATTAAAAAATATTATTAAATAATAAATATTGAGAAAAGTCTACATTACCTATCAAAGTTTGAAATTTTCATTTAGCTAAACCAAGTCACTTTTGAGGTCTGTCACGTAACAGGCTGGCAGTTAACACGCCATCACTTCTGGGAACGGCCAGTTCTAAAATCTCTAGAAGAAACTGCCAATTTTTAAAAAAATGAAGAATCATTTTGGAACTTGGTTCGAAACAATGACCTCAACTTTGGTGATAGTTTTAGTGATTACAAGTCAACAACATTAATGGCCGGTCTGAGGCCGTGAGTAAAGGCTGTTATTTAGTGTAATAAATGTCTTACATACTTTTCGCATTTAACTTTCAGAAAAGGTAGTATGTATGGTCTGATACCTGCGCATGTGCGCATGTACAGTATGGTACCTGTTCATGTGCGCGTATGGTATATATGTATTAATTTTGGACAACAACCCATTGAGAACAAAAGGAGGTTGTGTAAAAGAGAAGCATGACCTCATATTCAAATGATTGCTGCTATCAAAACGAACATTTGTAGTTATTAATTGCGAATCAATTTTATTTTTACATGTACTCTATTGTTTCTATAAACAATTTGCCACATGACCAAAACAAGAACTCATTATCTAATACAAGTCAGATCTAGTTTATTTTGTATCACTTGAGTATTAATCACAACACATAAAGAACAAAGATGGCAGTAAATAGGTCGTAGTAACATTAAAGAGGCACTACCTACTTCTAGCAAGTTAAACTCTCCAAACATAAATAATGTGTTCAATGAACGTAAAATGATAAAAGAGTAGTAAGAGTCGCTGACTTGAAATCACTATAACCTCTCATAGATTCAGCGTCATCGGTTTGAGCCCTGCTGTGAGAGACTTTCTTGCGGAAGATATGAGTCTAGTACTGGTTCTTCCCAGGAAAGTTGGTTAAGTAAACTGCCTGCCTGTTAAAATGACCAAATGCAGTTAGAACCGGCGTAAAATTCCTAAAATACATTTATTAAGATCAACAAATATAAAAATGCTTCATTTTGTCACAATTTTTGTGATATATCGCTATCAACTTATTAGTTGTACAATGATTACTGGATAATCTTCTAAATGTGCTTGACCATTGCATGAAGTTGTATTAAATTTAAACTAGTAATTTTGAATTATACTCTGGACAAGGAAAAGTAACAAAGGGCAATAACTATGTAACAAGTCAAGAAAGAGTTATGGTTCTTGTACACTGTACTTTCTCTCATTGTGCTTGACCATTGTATGAAGTTGTATTGAATTCCAACCAGTAGTTTTCAAGTTATGCTCAGGACAAGGAAAAGTAACAAAGGGCAATAACTCTGTAATGAGTCAAGATGGAGTTATAGTTCTTGTGCACTGCACTTCCTCTCATTGTGCTTGACTATTGTATGAAGTTGTATTGAATTCCAACCAGTAGTTTTCAAGTTCTGCTTCGGAGAAGGAAAAGTGACAAAGGGCAATAGCTCTGTAATGAGTCATGATAGAGTTATGGTTCCTGTGAACTGCACTTCCTCTCAATGTACTTGACCATTATAAGAAGTTGTATTGAATTCCAACCAGTAGTTTTCAAGTTATGCTCCGGACAAGGAAAAGTAAAAAAAGGGCAATAACTCTGTAATTAGTCAAGATGGAATTATGGTTCTTATGCACTGCAATTCCTCTCAATGTGCTTGGCCATTGTATGAGGTTGTATTGTATTCCAACTAATTTTTTTCAAGTTATGCTCCAGACAAGGAAAATGCAACAGCCCGCCCGCCCGACTGACCGTCCAACCACCGTATGACTCCTATATACCCCCCACCAATTCGTTTTGGGGTATAGAAAAAGTCTAATTTTTTCAAAGATATTCTTCAAATTTCAGGCAAGCAGGTGTCCCAATAAAGAAAATATCTGGATATGCCAAGGGATACAGTCGCTCAGCTGCCAACCCATTCACTTTAGAGACCAACACAAACCATGCCTGGAATGCTGTCCAATTAAAGAACCAATGGTACCTTATAGATAGCACCTGGGGCGCTGGCCACCTTGATAATACCAACTCCTTTAAAAAGCAATTTAACAACTTCTACTTCCTGACTGATCCAAAACACTTCATCTCAACACATTTTCCATATATGGACAAAGATATGGAAGAAAGCAAGAAATGGCAACTACTCTCTAATCCAATCAGTTTGGTTGAATTCAATAAAAATTTGAAATATAGGCCAGATGCTTTCAAGTTAGGAGCCCAGGCTGTAAGTCACCAACAAGGGTATATAGAAATGAAAAATGAACTTCAAATGACCTTTAAAAGTGTTAGACAGGAGGAGCTTGTGCTAAGTGCCAGGCTAATGCTCAAGGAAGGTAACATGTTGAGAGAACAGCCAAATGCCACATTTGGATACCCAGAAAATGGACTTTACAAGCTGATGATACATCCCCCTAAACCTGGCAACTACAGGATGAATGTATTTGGCAAAGAAGTCTCTGATAGTCTTCAAGGAAGTCCTGAAATGATGGAATATTCAATCAATTGCACTGAAGTGAAAGAACTGGACTTTGAATATCCCATGTCGTATGCTACAGCTGGTTTTGAGAAAAGTGTTTTACATGAGCCCCTGAGAAGAAAGCTACCAGGAAATACAGAGATCAAGTTCCGTGTGTCTGCCCCACATCTGCAGAATGTAAAAATTGGTGGTACATACCTTGAGAAGTCAGGAACAATGTTTACAGGAAATATAACCACTGGTTCAGCCGGACAACAAGTAGTGATGTATGGTACCAGAGGTGACAAATATGGTACACTACAGGGATTGTATGCTTTCAAAACAGTTTAAGGTCCCAGATACTTAGAACATTCAAAACACTTGACAGAATGCAAACTTACCATATTAATCCTTATTTACACATCCAGGTCCCACAGGCAATGCTACACTTTGTCCAAAATTCATCAGAAACATGAGCTGTCTCTAGTATGTGACGAATGCCCCCAAAAAATGTATCTCACAGTCTGTGTCCTCTCTATGTGCTCAAAAATTGTGCCATGTAATTTCAATTGTGCCATGTAATTGTGCCATGTAATTTCAATTGTGCCATGTAATTGTGCCATGTAATTTCAATTGTGCCATGTAATTTCAATTGTGCCATGTAATTGTGCCATGTAATTTCAATTGTGCCATGTAATTGTGCCATGTAATTTCAATTGTGCCATGTAATTGTGCCATGTAATTTCAATTGTGCCATGTAATTTCAATTGTGCCATGTAATTGTGCCATGTAATTTCAATTGTGCCATGTAATTGTGCCATGTAATTTCAAAACCCTTCCATGCATGAAGGAGTGTATTATTAACATGTATAATTGAATGGCAATGAACAATGTCAGGGCCGTAGCCAGAGGTAAAAAAATAGGGAGGCACTTTCTAGGGGGGTTCGGGGCATGCTCCCCTCCCCAAATATTTTTTTCAAGGGTGCCATTTCGTGCATTTTCCTGCATTTCAAACGTGTTTTTGATACTTTTAAGATACTGATTTCAGAAACAGAAAATATATATTTATACTCAGATATTTATGTAAGGTTGGGGAATTTTAGGGGGGGCGCACTCCGGGTGCACACCCCCTGGATCCGCTAGTGCTGACCATTTGTGCCAAGTTATTTCAAAATCCTTCAATTTATGACAAAGGTACAGTCCTTACACCATTATGTGCATATAAAAAGGAATCCATTACCTTTAAACCCTAAGTGTGACCTTGACCTTAAAGTCAGGGATGTGAAAAACTATTACCTTTATGTAGTTAATATGTGCATTGTCTGCAGCATTTTCTCATAGTAAATGTTAAAGTTTTCTTCTTTTTTGGGACAGAGGTTAGTTTTCATATTCTACATTTTCTTTCAACCATAGTTACATAATGGCACCAACAGCTATAAGTTAGCTTTTAATTAAAATTTTTAATTTTCTTAACTAGGCCTGAGGGAACTTCTAGGAGAAGGCTCATTAATCAGTATAAATATGGCACATACAATGATCTGTCTTTTAAACTGAAAACAAACCATAAATTATTATTCATTTAAACTTGAATAAAGTTTCATGATTTTAACATTTTTCCTATTATTAAGGCAATCACCTTTTGGCATAAGGCTTCATAAAAACAAGAATATTTGACTGGAATCCGATCACCAGAGACACTTAGCGGCAGATTTTTTTAGTGCAAACACTTTACACAAAGGTCTGGTCTTAGTTACCTCCCTTTATTGTTAAACTTTAGCGTTAAATGATCTGTATCATGTTGATTGTTAAAATGTATAAAATCTTTGATATTGTGTTCTTTTGTAACAAGCGGTCTTTTGATTTGAGATCGCGAACCAGTCTAAATTTTACGTAAATAGCCGATTTTAAACGAATGACTACTAACAGATAGTTGAATATACTTTATGATGTGTCCACTTCTTATTTAAAGTGTCTGGGAAGTTAAATTCGTTTGTTTACATAAATTTGTACCGCCATTCAGAAACAAACATCTGTATTGGTCAATAACGAAGTTATACGCTCTAAAACTCAATGCCTCGATAGCGCAGTGCAATGTATCCCTGCTTGGTATGCGGGAGATCAGAGATCGAAACCTCGCCGAAGTGGAATTAACTTTATTTATATAGTGGAAACAAATAAATTTATATCTTGGAAATAATTTTTCTTTCGTACATGAATAATATAAATTGAAGCAAATTTATATGTTAGAATTCTAAACTTGGGAAAATAAAAAAAAAATTATTATTTCAATGATTTGATAATTCATACAGAGGAAACAATGCCTATAGACTTGACGTAGAATCATCTTTTTTAGCATTAAACATTAACAAATGGTCAGCCATATACAAAATTAGAGTGCAAAAAGATTAGGTTTGGTTAATCACCGTACAATAAATCCAACATTACTACACTCCATTTGGTGGTGTTCAAACATTTGACTTGTTTGTTTTTGAATGGAAGTATCATTGTACAGTCCCTGACAGTCTTTTTAAATCAGACATGTCATGTTAGAGCAATAAAGTAAAAGTTAGAGCAATAAAGTGAAAGCTGGCCAAAGTTTACTAACTGGTAGGGATGCACTTTCTATTTTCATCAGACTGGTTTACATTCGTGTAGTTAGACTGGTCTACAGCAATAAACTGACAGGTAGCCAAAGTTAACTAATTGGTCGGTAACGATACTTTTAGTAATCGTAAAAATGTGCGCTTTTTGTTAACAAACATATATTTTGACTGCAAACGATTTTGTGATGATAGAGGCCGGAATAGTATTGTATATTCTGAGAATCAGCTTAATGGAACATAGTGGAGAACATATTATGTAATTGCTGCGTTAACTTTGTTTTAATTTATGCTGAATGAAAATAGGGCTCGTACATACAATCTAATGGAAAAAAACCCGGAAAGATCGTAAAGACTATTTAAAGCTTTTTCATGAATATGATTTCGTTTCTTTTTAAATCATAAATGATACAGAGTTACTAAATTGTAAAAGCACAAACCAGATAGTCAAGTATTTGCTTTACATGAACCTAGAATGTAGATTTATTCTGTCTCTGTTATGAAGTTTGAAAAGTTTATTTGCATCTCCAATTTCAAAATATTTACATGAAAGCTTTGTTTCTAGGCCCGCTGTGATACTAGTATCACAGTTTTTCTTGTATTTATCTACTTTCACATATATCATTTTGATAGAACATACTATCACATGTATCAGATTGGCAGTACATACTATCACATGTATCAGAGTGGCAGTACATACTATCACATATATCAGCATGGCAGTACACAGTGGCAGTACATACTATCACATGTATCAGCATGGCAGTATATACTATCACATGTATCAGCATGGCAGTACATACTATCACATGTATCAGCATGGCAGTACATACTATCACATGTATCAGCATGGCAGTACATACTATCACATGTATCAGCATGGCAGTACATACTATCACATGTATCAGCATGGCAGTACATACTATCACATGTATCAGAGTGGCAGTACCACATCACATATATAGCGTATCACATATATAGCGTGGCAGTACATACTATCTATATATAGCGTGGCAGTACATACTATCACATATATCAGAGTGGCAGTACATACTATCACATATATAGCGTGGCAGTACATACTGTCATATGTATCAGAGTGGCAGTACATACTGTCATATGTATCAGAGTGGCAGTACATACTATTACATGTATCAGAGTGGCAGTATAATCATTCTTGCATTTGCAGACTGCAGTGACAAATTTCAAGATTTGAACCAGCTGATATTGAAAGCTATAAATTCTTTTTTTATTTACTCATCACAGATAATCAAATTGAGTGAGAATAAACAGGACACATTATATTTTATGTTTGGTTCACTTTATCTGTAACAATTTTGTCTTTTATTTAAAGAACACACTCATCTGTCTCACTTGAGTTTTCTCTTCTGTAGGAATCGTCACACAAGCTGTTCGGAATTTTGAAGATTCATTGCCTCATTTTTAACTAAATTTGGCAATTACTTTCAATGCAAATTTTTGAAAACATAATTTTTTATCGATGATAATTCACCATTACATTTTTATGCTTTACAATGTATTTTTCTTAAGCCACATCATAGTTGTCCCCAGCAGAGAACATAAATCAAAGATCCATCTTCATGCTCTATCTTGAATTCAGCTAGCTGAAGAATAGAAACACCATGGCCTTGATAAGTCAAAAAGCTATAAAATATAAGTGAATTATTTGTTTTGTTTGACATACAATCTTATCCACAGCTGAAGTGCTTACCAGTAGATCATAAGTGTTTACAAATAAGCTCTTGAAACTTACCCACTGCAAAGTTGCCATGACGACACAAACAATCAACTGGAATATCATTTTAATATCAGCAGGAATACTGTATCAACAGTCAATTCTGTGCAGCAAAAATTTCATGAATATGGTAATATATTTTCATCATTATGAAACAAGTTGTATGTAGTGCAACAAAATAACAATCACTACTGTCTAAATATTTTGAGACAACATCTGTTAAAGTTTTTAATGATTTAAAAGATCAGTATGTACAACAACCAACAGGGGTCAGTGACATGTCACCACCAACTGCCCCAGTAAGTTTGACCACCATAGGCATAACTCTTGCGGAAGTACTGACTAGATATTGTTTAAGTTTCAAAAGTCAATTGGTCTATTGGCCTTAGTTTGTAGTCATAACCAACCTCAAAAACCAACAAGGGCCATAAACTTGTCCTTCATAGAGGACACATTGTCCAACCATTGACAGAAATCATTTATCAGTTCAGTCTCTAAGACTTTGACCTACTCATCATGACCTACCGCCCTAGAAAGTTTGAAGGCATAAATATCAACAATTATTGTTAAGTTACTACAAGAAATTAAAAATTTGTGACAACCAAAGAAAGATTCCTTATAGGTCTGCCATACAAGCTCAGCACTATAACACCATAACTTTCTTAATTTACTGAATAATATATAATAGGAAGGCATGCATTTTGGGAAGCACAGATAAAAAACATGTAAAATGATTACTATATCATTTCTACTGAATGTTTAGTTAAAGTTGATGATAGTCATCAATCATGATCATCATCATGTATTTCTTTTCAATAAAAGAAGTTAGATATCCAACATAACAGGATTTCT
Source organism: Saxidomus purpurata (assembly GCA_022818135.1). NCBI lineage: Eukaryota > Metazoa > Mollusca > Bivalvia > Venerida > Veneridae > Saxidomus > Saxidomus purpurata. Next base: position 30,179,393 of record JAFMSR010000010.1, read on the forward strand.
GGCACCAACATAGACTAACATACAACTTCTCTACATGTAGTTAAGCTGTGAAGAACAGCCAACAAAACAAGAGGGCCAAGATGGCCCTGTATTGCTCACCTGAGGAAGGATCAGTTTTCAGGATCATGACCTGAGAGTCCTGATTTTAACATTTTTTATTTGTAGCGGTTCACTGCACAATGCTAGCTCTGGGCCTAAAGGTGTTAGACAAGAAGATTTTTGAAGCTTTCCATAAGCCTATCTGGAATCAAGTGACCCCCAAGCAAGGTCAGTTTTGATCCAGGGGTCATGATTTGAACAATCTTTGTAGAGGTTTATGAGGAAATGCTATATGCTAAATATCTAAGCCCTAGGCTTTGTGGTTTCACAGAAGATTTTAAAAGTTTTTCCTATTTGTTGCCATAGCAACCACAGTTCTGCATGAATTGGAATTCTCTGAACACCTTTGATAGAGCTTCATGCAAGGAACATCTATGCCAATTTCCATCAACATTGGCCCAGTGGTTTCAGTGGAAATGTCAGAAAAAGGAAATGGTTGACATTATATAATTACGTATGATGGATGCTGGATGGTGAGTGGTCCTTATGGATGCTGGATGGTGAGTCGTCATAATGCCTTAACCTGGCACTTAGCGCCAGGTGAATTAGCTCATAAGCAATTCAAATGGGTACCTAGACCTGAAACAATTGAAAATATGTTTGGCCTTTTGTGATAGCAGTAATAGACCTTTGTCATGACCCATGACTTGTACTATAAAGGAAGTAGAATTTTAGAGTTTGTAGAATTTAGAAGCATTTGTCTTTTATGAAAGGTTGAAACTTTGTCTTAATTAGAACAGTTCATGTAAAATTAACTAAACAAAAATTGTGACAGAACATATTGTAAATAAAAAGAGGGAAATAATTAAATTATAAAATTCAGGTAGTGCTGCTTCAATAAAGTGATTAAGTAATTTGTTTTTATCATGCCAGTATTTCTTACTTTATTATTAAAGTAAATTATTATTTATTAAAACTTATAAATCTTAAAGCTGCAGTTCTCTGTGTGTTTAAATTGTATTTGTTGTTTCATTTTTACGTCAAATTCAATTTCTAATTTAATTATTCTCCATATTTAAAATGTAAGAAATAGAACTTCGTTTAACATGTCTGTTGTGAATGGAGAAGCTTTCTTTACTTCACAGTTTGTAAGAAACTATCCATTCTAGTGGTTTAGTGCCATGCCTATTTAAGTAGAAAAACTAAGAATTACTGGTAATTTATGCATGGACATGGACCATTCAAGAAAATTATCTTTTTTTCTCCGTATTATGAATTGGTGATTTTTTTGGCAACAATTTCAGAAATAATGATTTTGGATTACAACATTTCCGTTTCAGCTAACACATTTGCAACTATGCATTCAATCAAACACATATTCATATTGATATATATCTATTGCATTCAATCAAATACATATTCATAATTATATCAAAACTGAAAAGAATATAATAAACCCTTATAGATAAAGGAAGTGTCTGAATTTAATACAAGTGAAAAAATGGGATGCTCTAGTTCAACAGTGTCACCCAATTCAACTGTTCCGAAAAAAGCAAAAGACACAACATCTGGTAACAAAGGAAGGCCAAACAGTGGAAAAACTTTAAAGGATGATGATTACCAATATGAGAAAATAGATGAACATGCAAGAAAGGTAAGAACAATTTTTTTGTGAGTAATTAATTATAAAAAGCTGCATTTTTGAGAAAAACTGCATGTAACATTTGTTGCAAATTTGGCCTGATTTTAAGCCAATTGTATTAGCCACAATATCTGCATGACCAGTTGAAGATACAGGTACAGTAAGTAAAGGTAATAGGCCTTTATTACAGGCATTAGCAAATTTATTGCGAGGGAGCGTCAGCAAACCAAAATTTAAAAATACATGAACTTAAAATATCTATTCTTAGAGATTACACATATGTACAAAAAATCTTTCATAAGTGCAGAAATATTTTTGAGACTGGTCAAGTTGCCTAAACTCAACCATGTAGAACTCATGGAGAGGAAAATTATTCAGAAACTAGACCTATCACTAAATGTGATTAATACCCCTGAAAGACTGCTTTATAAGCTGAGAAAGTTTGTAGTAACAGAATACCTTGCAAAATTACTAAAATAGAGATATTGTCCTTGGCACTAACTCTGTAATTTGTTGAGTTATGGTTCTTGTACACTGCACTGCCTCTCATTGTGCTGGACCATTTTACAGTAAACTCCGTATATATCGACTCTGGATATAACGTAACTTCGGATAAAACAAACAGTTTTTTTGACCCGATTTTTTCCCTTCTTTGTTTAATGTAAAAATATATGGTTATATCGTACTCCGGTTATAAGGAAACTTCGGATATAAGGAACAATATTTTCTGGCCCAACAATGAAAAATGTACAGTAAAGTGATTGTATATATCGAACTGCAAATATGTTCCAAAGAGTTAAAAAATTCTGTTGATTTTGCACTTTTCTTTTTTCGTCTGCATTGTATTTTTCGTAGCGCACTTGTAGTTAATATTCATTAAGGTAAATCATTACACATATGTAACCTTGTAGTTAACTCATTAAATGAGAATACAAATATAATTGCTACATGTAAGTGCGATATTCAAGTAAAATGCAGACGGTGTTAAATCGCAGATTGGGAAATACCTTGGTAAATATTTCAAGTTATGGCAAGTGAGCAAAAATCAGCTTTCTTCAATTGGTGTTTATACAGACGGAGTTTTGAAATTTCTGTCCATTCATAAAACATTTACATTTGTACATGTATCATGGAGAAAAAACATAAAACGCTCACATTAGAAAATAAATTAACATTTATTTATAGCTCTTCAAAAAGGAGGTATGAACATCAAAAGCAACTATAAATTGATAGTTCGGATTTAGTTACATTTGACTTTAAAATACTTGTTCGATATATATTTTAGTTTGATATATATACATCGTATACAAGGAACTTGTTCGATATACGGATATAAGGAACACATTTGATAGGTCCCGAGGAGTTCGTTATAAGCGGAGTTTACGGTATTAAGTTGTATTGAATTCCAACCAGTAGTTTTCAAGTTCTGCTCTGTACACGGAAAAGTTAAAAATGGGCAATAACTCTGTAATTAATAAAGAAAGGGTTATGGTTCTTGTGCACTGCACTTCCTCTAATTGTGTTTGACCATTTGACCACCTGACCGACCGACTGACCAACCACCGGCTGACTCCTATATATCCCCCTAAACTTCGTTTCGGGGGTATATAACTAAACTAGTTTTAGTAACAAATGTTGACCAAAATGATTATAAAATTTAATGCGGTCCAAACCTTTCTCATCATACTGCACATCACCAGTAATGACTTTATAAAGTCATAACTGATAAGCAGAAACAGTCAATTTTTTATATTTTTAGTATCAATGTCCATGACTTTTATTAAACTGAGCTGACACAAAATGTCCTCCAAACTTTTTATTTTTTAATAATCTTTCAATATACATTTTGTTTCAATACCTAAGGCATCAGTATGAGATTTGAGCAAACATTACAGAAGTCTCTCTTGGGAAAAGAGTATTGCAACATATAAATTCCATGATACAGTAGCATCCGAATTCAATGAAAGCCAAGAGCTCTTAAAAAATATTGATCATACAATTTTATCACTGTAGGCACCAAAGAGTGTGAAGAATTCTGCAGAAGAACTGGTGAATTACATGTCAACTGTCTCAAAAGATCCAAGAATGCTGGTGAGGGGCTTCTTTGTTTGGATTTCAGAAAATATCAGGTAATTAGTAAATCTGTATCCATCTTTTAGCCATATAATTCCATGTTGTTTACTTTAGAAGTGTTCATCACAATCGGAAGGGGACTACAATTGAGACCTATGTAGTGCTAGAATACTTTTATTTTGTCATATGATAGGCTACACTTTACATTTACAGCTTAAGCGTCAACTGTCATTATATTCTAACAATTTCAAAGATCATCTTTGGTTTAGAGATTATTTTGATCATACGATTCCTCACCGTGAGACTTGACTTTTTTTTAAAATGTGTCTCTGAAGGAGTGCAATCACTGGAGTAACAAGGGGTTTTAGAATATCGACTATTAACTTGCCTCTTTGACATAAAGAATTCAATAAAATGTACAGCTTAACTTTGACTGGACTTAACTCAACATGGGGTTAAAGAGATACAGCAAGGACAAGATATATATATATTATTAAGATATTTTCTATAAACAAGCCCTAGCAATATTGACCTTTGAAAAAATGACGCAATTCATACTATTCACAACTAGGCTACATGATGATTCTTCCTGCCATGTTTGATCAAAATCTGGCAAGTGATTAATGCGGCACATAGACATGGCATAACAGACAGACACACAGACATACAGATCTGATAAGCATCAAGGGGGTATGCCTAAAAATGCTTTCAGTGCTTTGATTTGCGATTTTTTTGACAAACTTACTTTTTTGCATTAATCTGCAGTCTATTTCATTGACTTGATTTTTTATTTAATTGATAGATATAATGTTTTATTATATATCTATAATTATTTTGCCAAAAATACAGCCTATATTCAACCATCAAATACGGCCTGACAGAAAAAAAATTCCGTATTGTATGTACGTGGAATACAAAAAGCGCGGCAAAATTTGTAAGAGTGCATTCAATTGGCTCTAAAATGCACATGACGTTAATAACGTCGCTTTTGACTGGGTCGTTACTATTTGTTTATACGATGACGTCAATAAAATGACGTCGAACTATATGTATATTTCGCGCTAAAAAGAGTTTTTCTTTAATTTTAAGCTTAAAATTTCATTTTAATTCAGTTTATTCGCGCAGACAAGTGTCAGTAGGTATATAATAAAAGGGTTATTAGTATAGTAATGTGATCCATAAGCCGGATTAGCTCTCGTCGAGGTCGGATCAAACTCGTGCTACGCACTCGTATGATCCGACGCACGACTCGAGCAAATCCGGCATGCTGGATCACGCTACTATACTAATAACCCTATTGTATCTAACTTACAGATATGATGTTGAGGGATATTTTGGGCGAGCCCAAAGAGCGCAATGTGATGCAGAATCTGTGATGAAAGGTGGAAGAAGTGTGTGTGAGGGCTATGCAAATGTTATGGAATTAATATGCAGGTAGGCTAACATTTGTTCTCTTTCTTTGCAAAGTACTCAATGCTGAGACTTTGGCTTTATTCTCAAAGGTAACTCTATAATCATTATAAACTACAACTAACAAAGAACCACTAACATGGAATAAAGTTGCTCACCTGTTATTTCATTCAAAGACATGTTAAATTTTTTTTTCCCCTTTAGCTCAATTAAATGAGCTAGATTTTCACCTTGACAACTGTCCATCATTGTAGAACATTTTCACCCTAGAACATTGCCTGTCATTAGAAATATATTTTACATCCCAAAAGGTTTCTTATTGGAAGCTAGCTTTGTGACATATTTTTAACTCATTATAACTGATTTTATATAACAAGAAAAAGATATTCTTCAATTTTCAGGCAAGCAGGTGTCCCAGTAAAGAAAATATCTGGATATGCCAAGGGATACAGTCACTCAGCTGCAAACCCATTCACTGTGCATACTGACACAAACCATGCCTGGAATGCTGTCCAATTAAAGAACAAATGGTACCTTATAGATAGCACCTGGGGCGCTGGCCACCTTGATAATACCAACTCCTTTAAAAAGGAATTTAACAACTTCTACTTCCTGACTGATCCAAAACACTTCATCTCAACACATTTTCCATATATGGACAAAGATATGGAAGAAAGCAAGAAATGGCAACTTCTCTCTAAACCGATCAGCTTGGATGAATTCAATAAAAATTTGAAATATAGGCCAGATGCTTTCAAGTTAGGAGCCCAGGCTGTAAGTCACCAACAAGGGTATGTAGAAATGAAAAATGAACTTCAAATGACCTTTAAAAGTATTGGCAAGGAGGAGGTAGTGCTTAGTGCCAGGCTAATGCTCAAGGAAGGTAACATATTAAGAGAACAACCAAATGCCACATTTGGATATCCAGAAAATGGACTTTACAAGCTATTGATACATCCCCCTAAACCTGGCACTTATAGGATGAATGTATTTGGCAAAGCAGTCTCTGATGAAAGTCTTCAAGGAATTCCTGAAATAATGGAATATTCAATCAATTGCACTGAAGTGAAAGAAAAGGACTTTGAATATCCGATGTCCTATACTGCAGCTGGTATTGAGAGAAGTGTTTTACATGAGCCCCTGAAAGGAAAGCTGCCAGGAAATACAGAGATCAAGTTCCGTGTGTCTGCCCCACATCTGCAGAATGTAAAAGTTGGTGGTTCATACCTTGAGAAGTCAGGAACCATGTTTACAGGAAATATAACCACCGACGCAGTGGGGCAACAAGTAGTGATGTATGGTACAAGAGGTGATAAATATGGTAGACTGCAAGGATTGTACGCATTCCAAATTGTTTAACATCTCAGATATTTAAAACATTCTTAGGGGAAAAAAAACATTATGGAATGCAAACCTACCACATTTATCCTTATTTACACTTCTTAGGTCCCACAGGCAAGCTCTGACCAGAATGTCATAAGAAAACAGAGACTCTATGTAATACTATTTTATCCATTTATATATTATGCTAAAGAGTAATTCAACAAAACCTGCATAAAATAAGTTTAACAGAAAGAATTAAAATGTTTTAAACTACATACTGGCAAAAAAACTTGCATTACAACCTTATTTTTCTGAAAATGAAGGTTGTGATTTATTTGTTAGAGTATAAAACATTTGCCTTTTGAATGTGTGAAAATATGTGAGGTTTTATGTGTTTGTACATGTTCTCTACTTTGTGACATATTTAGGGTTCTTAATTTGTATGTGATGTTCTTGACTTGTTAAACTTTGCAAATGCATTATCTTTATGTAGAGAATATGTGCATTGTCTGTCGCATATTTGTAGTTAATGTTAGATTTTGATTGTTATTTCGGGTTGAGGTTATTTTCCTTATTCTACATTTTCTTTCAACCATACAATAATGGCACCAATAGCTACTAGTTCTGTATATAAGCTGGAAACAGAATACAACTGTTTCATCATCTAAAGCCAAGAGCAATCAAGTTTCATGATTTGAACTTTTGTCCTATTTTGTCCTATTATTATATGTCCATTACATTTGGTTATTATACCAGTACCAGGTAAGTGAAGTATTCCCCGACACCTTTATAATATATGATTTTGACCTTATAGTGCAAAGCCAGGACTTATACACTGTATCTATGTACATCTTTCTATCATCAAAAGCAATTGAAAACATCTGTTTCGGTATAAAAATAAAACATATAATTTTCCCTGACTAGTAAATTGTTTAACAGTCACTGACTGAAATACCTTCTCAATGTGCTCTGTAAAAGTTTCTAAAAGTCCCATAAATAGAAACAAAGTTATGTGCCAGACATAAACTCTACTTATAGGCACAAAAAAGTGCCCTTGACCTTAGAACTGATGATCAGAGAGTTGATACTGCGGCAGTACTTTCTATGGTACATGATAGTAAAAGTGCTACATGTATATTATATGCTCGCAACATTTTTTTTTTAATATTATTATTTTATACACAATGTAAGAGTGGCAATAAGTAATTCAAGAGCTATTACAACAAAAACCCTGAAAACGCCAGCTTCAACCCAAACATTTTTGTATGACAGAGTGTAAAAAAAGTTAAACTTTTATAGATACTTTTTATCTTTAGCCTGATACAATATCATAGGACTAATTATTGATCAGATTGTCTGTACAGTTTTGTTCCACTCTTATAAACTTATTGTTTGAAGAAGGAAGTTTTTACTGGTAATTAAGACAGCATAAAGTAAAATCACCGAGCATATATCTAATACTTTGTTAAAACACAACACAATACATTTATTAATTTGTTCCTGATTTGGTGTCAATCAGTTAAGAAAAAGAAAGAATAAGAAATTGTCAAAAATGTTCACTAACAAATGTATTAGAAAGAAAATGACATAAATGTGTGCATACATACAGGATTCTTAAACCTCTAACCTCTAAGTGTGACCTTGACCTTCAAGGTAAGGAAATGGGACTTGCATGTGATACATCGTCTCAAATTATTGTGCTCAACAGTTGTGCCATGTAATTCTAAACACTTTCAATGCATAACAGAAGTACCATGAATACTGTATTCCATGACCTTTAAACTCCAAGTGTTACCTTGATCTTTGAGGTAGGATGTGGGTTTTTGCATGCGACACATCATCTTTATGTGCTAAACATTTCTGCTAAGTTATTTTAAGATCTTTCAATGCATTAATTACAGAGTTAAAGTCAGGACGAGAATGTGTGCATATATACAGGATTCCATTACCTTGAAACTCTAAGTGTGTCCTTGACCTTATAAGAAAGGTTGTAGATCTTGTATGCGACACCTGAACATTTGTGCCAAGTCATTTAAAATTCCTTTAATGCTCCTTTAATGTGTGATAGAGTTACAGTCCAGACATGAATGTTTGTATATATACAGGATTTAGTTACCTTAAAGCTCTTAAGTGTGACCCTGACCTTTGAGGTAGGGATGTTTGACAATACAGTGAAGTTTCAAGTCAATAGGCCAAGGATGCGGAGATACAAACATTTAAACTTACACCAATTATACAAAACTGATTAACAGGAACAACAGAGCATGTATTGAATGGTTCACAGTGAACACAGAGCAATGCTGCAACTCTGAGTTCAATGACATACATTTCTAAAATACCTGCTATACATTCTAGTTGTCCTTAGATGATACATGGGTCTTGAATGCTACACCTTGTCTTAAGTGCTGAACATTTGTACCATATGATTTGAAAATACTTTCACTCATAAGAAATTTACAGCCTGGACACAATTAATGTGTGCACATACTTGTAAGATTTTATTACACTTAAACTGTGTGTTACCTTGACCTTTAAGGTAGGGACGTGGGTCTTGCTAGCAATATGTCATCTTGATGCAGAGAACATTTGTGCCATATGATTTGAAAATCCTTCATGCATGACAAAGTTACAGCCCACACAGGAAGCAAGAAGGCCAAGATGGCCCTATATTGCTCACCTGGCTACTATTGGCTATAACACAAGGTCTACAATTGCATCCTAGAAAGAGAGTATTTTGACCTGATTTGAACAATCTTTGTAAAGGTCACTACATAATGCTACATTCGAAATATCTAAGCCATGGGCTTTGTGTTTCTAGACAAGAAAATTGATTAAGTTTTCCCTATAATATAATATGCCTATGTGAAATCAAGTCATCCCCATGCAGTCTCAATTTTGACCAGAGGGTCATTATTTGAACACTCTTAAAGACTTCATATAGAAATCTATGTAGAAGCAAGTCTATAAGGTGATGTTACTTGCCACATATCTAAGCTCTAGACCTTGGGGTTTCAGGGGAGAAGAATTTTTAGTTTTCCCTATATAAACAGATGTTTCTCCAAGCAACCCTGTGCAGGGTCAATTTTGATTTGATGGTCTTGCTTTGAACAATTTTGGTAGAGGTACACTAAATATCTAAGCTCTAGGTTTTGTGGTTCCAGATGAGAAGAATTTTTCAAGTTTTTCTTATATATAAGCATGTAGAGACAATGCTACAACTAGTACTATCAGAAAAAGGGACACTACTCTAATGTCTTACAAACGTCAGAAATAGTACTAGTTTTCTCCCTTGGCACAAGGTAAAAAATCAAAAGCCCTACCCTGCAGAGCCAGTTTTTACCCCAGGTCCATGATTTACATAACTTTTGTAGAGGACCATCCAAGCATCATCCACACCAAATATCATAAAATCCAACAAGCGGTTTTGGAGATGTGATTTGAAGTAAAATGTTAACGGACATCGTACGCCGGACGGTGAGTGACTAAATTAGCTTACCCTGAGCATGTGCTTAGGTAAGCTAAAAACAGAATGATGGACACACGGACGGGTGGACACTGGCACATTTCTACACTTAAGTGATTTTTTCCTTAGTATTTTTCGGACTCCTGGTAACCACTAAGCTGGAATATTAAGTGAATGTAAATGACCACCGTACATCCCTAAACCGTAGGTGGAATAAATGACCACAGAATGAAAGAATGCTTACTCAGATGCACATACTAAAACTTGGTGGTTCTCTCTGATGTTCTATTAAAAATAGCCACATAACCAAAACACCATAAAATTCAATGATATTAAAGAGAATTTACTGTAACCTATGTTTGCCATGGTCACTTAAGCCCCACTTTTCGGGAGCGGACGGTCAGACAAGTAGATTTCTATAGGCCACCTGCCGTTCTTTTAGTGTGATAAATAAGTATGCATGTCAATGCTTGTGTTTTTCATTTAACACTCAATAAACACTCCAGCTTTTTAACAAGCCTGGTGCACAACACGTAAACATTGGACCTTGGTTTCAGGTCTCATTCGAAAGACCATTAGTTATGTTAGTGAAAAAGCAGGGGATCGAACCTGCCATCCCTGGATTACAAGATCAGCGTGTTATCCACTAGACCAATGATCCACTCTGATGTCTAAATCATACTTGGTCAGCCTTACAACTGCATAATACAATTCACAAGTTTCCCTTTCAAATGTTTATACTATAATTGACTGAAATGTTTTGTCCTATCTGCGTTTATAGACAGTAATTAAAGTAATTAGCTGCTTTTTTACCGAGAGATTAACACTGCAAATGGAACAAAATTGTAATTACGGAAATCTTTGCTAAAAAATAATGTGTTTTCCTTTTTTTGTGAAAAAACATAAAATGAAATAATTTCATGTCCTCCATCAAAGATAATTTATAGCACACTTTTACAAAAACAGTAAGTAGTGTAAATATTGTTTTACATCAATGTCAATGGTTGTACCCGGAGTACTTGAGAAAAGTTACCAATAATTCATCATTCTACACAGACAATCAAACAGGAAATTGGTACCTAGACCTGAAGCAAATGAAAATATGTCTAGCCTTTCATGAAGACAATTTGTATTATAAAGAAAGTAGAATTTTAGAACTTGTAGAATTTGTCTTTCATGAAAGGTTGAAAACTTGTCTTTATTAGAACAGTTCATGTAAAAGTAACTTAACAATTGTGACAGAACATATTTCATATAAAAGGAGGGAAATGTAAAAATTATTATATAACCAAGGTAGTGCTGCTTCAAAAAAAGACTAATTTCTTTTAATAATTATGTGAGTATTTCTTACTTTATTTCTTCAAATTTATCAATTTGAAAGCATTTTTCTGTAAGGTGTAACTACATGTTTTTCCTGTTTTCACTTTATGATATAAGGAAAACTTCAGCAATCTTCTATATGATCATCAAAATTTCAGCTGACACCTTCATGAAATAAATACTTTATTAATTAGAACAGTTCATGTAAAATTAACTTTACAATTGTGACAGAATATATCAAAATAAATCAAGGAAAATATTTTAATAATATTATAATAAAATTGTATAATATATTACATAATTCACTAAAGTTCAAAAGGTCTTTTTTTTCTCTATGTTTTTAACTAAGAAACAGAACTTTGCTTAATCTTACTGTTTTAAATGAAGCTTTCTTTACTTAACAGTTTGTAAGGCACTTTCCATTCTAGTGGTTATGGTGTCATAACTGTTCACGTAAAAAATATTAAGAATTGCTGATAATTTATGCATTTGCCGTTTTAGAAAATTCTGATTTTCGGTAACATTGATTTTGTTTGCAACCATTTCAGAAATTATGATTTTTCTAAATATTTTTTGGAGTTTATGGAGCTGACTACTGTATTTCCTCGCCTATAAGACGACCCCCCTACTTTGCCATGGAAATTGTGTGGGTTTTTAATAAACTCGTTTATAAGACGGGGCAATTTCTTAAGTGAAATCCACTTACTTTATTTTCTTCAAGTTTGGATGATTTCTAAGCTAATTTATTTATTTTTTAATCATCAATTTTTTTTAGTATTATAAACCAATCTGTGTATTGTCAATTCGGATATTGACATTTGGTGACACTTTGAGAAGATCAATTTGGGGGACCCTGGGCACCCTTAATAAATTATACACAAGCTGTCATATGTTTTCATAAATTGATTAATCAGTCATGACAGTATGCAATTATCATCTCAAGTGTCACCAAAAATCAATATCCGAATTTACAATACACAGACTAGACTGATTATCGGTTTTCTTTACAATAATTATTAACGCTTGGTAAAACACTTGATTCAGATATCAATTTTATGCTGCTTATATCATACCGGAAAAAAACAAATATGACGGAAAAAGTATGCACCACTTATTTTTGCCATGTTTACAGCAGACACTTTTACGTTTACAAAAGATACTATCATTATATTGAAGGCCAAGGCCTATTGAAAATAATGGAGACCCCGTCCTAGCACTTGTTGTGATGGGTGAGGGTCATTATTGGAAATAGGCCGGTGGCCAAAATATATATCAACCCTCCCACTTTTACTGAATTTTACATTTCTTGGAATATCATACACCCTCCCCTGATTGCTTGATAGCCAACATGAACCTTTAAAACTATGATTCTGCATGAGCAATGTGACTGCTTTATATGGCTAGGTCATGTGATTATACAGGTTTTCACCTTTAAAGAGTAGCGATGATGTTACAGTTGAAAGGATAACATGCTATTATTATATATATTGAAGGCCAAGGCCTATTGAAAATAATGAGATTAAAATGGTAAGAAAAATAATCTAGCATGTCCATTGAACTGTGGACAAGGAAATCCCACCGTCAGCAGAGCCTCGTTTTTGGGACGCATCTCAACCCTGGAGTGGGGTTTCCTTATCCACAACTAATGAACATGGTAGATTTACTTTATCAATCACCTCAGGTAACTGTTTTGTGGGAAATTGCCAAAGCCTAGTTCCTGCTTAAACAGTTACCCTCGGTGACGGACATTTCGATCTGAACCTCATGCTCATGACAGAAACTTTTGATCTACCTTTGCAACCAGTCTGATCTGTGTTCATTCTAACAGCTGTAATATCTGTGTCATTGAAAGCAAGCTATATTTTTAAGTTAACAGTTCAATATATAAACTTGTTCTTTGTCAAGTGACTGGTAGATCCCTTCAAACTTTAAGACACTGGACTTTACACTGCACAGTATCAAACATCATCGTAGTCAACAGTAAAATAATCTCTAAAATTTCTTTTAAATTCATTTATTGTTTATTACTGAAAACAGTCACTTTAAAATTTATTTTTCACTGTAGGCACCAAAGAGTGTGAAGAATTCTGCAGAAGAACTGGTGAATTACATGTCAGCTGTCTCAAAAGATCCTAGAATGCTGGTGAGGGGCTTCTTTGTTTGGATTTCAGAAAATATCAGGTTAGTACAGGTAGCTCATGAAGGACTTTATCATACATGTTCATATTTAAAAAAACACAGCATTAATTAATAGGAAAACAATTTTTTACTTTTCATTGGCAAAAAATTGTTTTAGTATTATCTATCATTTTAAGATACATCTTTTTACTTCTTTCTTTAACTGTATTACAGTAGCTTTTGATGTACAGAGTATGACTGAAGGTTATTGAAATTGCAACATCGTTATATATATATATTCTTCTAAATACAGGAACATCTTCAGCTCAAGACTTGAAACTGGCCATACCTTTCTGTGCTTCCAAAGTCTTGATTTATTTCTTTTCTGTTACTTTATACTCTCACAATACATTTTATAAACTTTATATTTGTTTAATCTCAAGGTATGCTCTATTAGCTTGATCTTTATCTAACCAACAGATACGACGTTGACGGATTTTTTGGGCAAGCTCCAAGAGCGCCATGTGATGCAGAATCTGTGATGAAGGGAGGCAGAAGTGTGTGTGCAGGCTATGCAAAAGTTATGGAACTATTATGCAGGTTTGTTTATATGGGTTTTTATTTTCTTTCTTTACAAAATAAGTTAATTTTAAACATTCTCTTACATCACTCTGTGATGTGTAAGGCATGCAGCTTACACAGAAATGAGTATGTTACAGCATTGATTAATATTTTGAACCAATGGACTGTGTTTTAGCCTGGATTACACTTTGCAAAGGTTGTGGTGCCTAGCATGTGTACTTAATTATATACACTTTGATGCTCAAATCACTTCCACTGCTTGAAAAACCTTGCACTTTAATACCAACTGATGTAAAATTCTTTTTTTAAATTAATCAGCATTTAGGTTTTGATCAGTGCATGATTGTAAAACAAGTCAAGTCACTTCACTATCTAACCAGTCACATAGGCATTCATCCTTGCCACAGAATGTATATACAGTCTAACCTGCCCTAACGGTCACTTTGATTCTGTGGTCACCTCCAGTAAATAGCCACTCTGGGATGCCCCCTGACAAAAATCCTTCTATATTACATGCCATTTGTGGCCAGCGGCCAGTCTTAGTGCCTCCTGATCGCTAAAAGACCGTTAAAATTGGACGGATTTAAAAGGCCTCGTGTCATCTGAAGCAAGTGTCAAATTTTTTAAAACAATTGACGGAAATCGCGAAATACACCCAAGAGGGCAAACTCTTTAATGTCCAAGCTGCTTGACCATACTGCTTATCAATGTATCATGAAGTCGCACACAAGTGCGTATTCACATAATTACCAATAAAACAGGCTGCGTTAGTGCTGATAGGTGTTAAAAAGTTTGATGTTAATGAGTCAAAATCAAAGGAACATTATTTAAAATCCGCTAAAACAGCTACCAATTATCGATAATTAGCGGTACAAAATTACTTTGAATTTATTGATCAATTGATCTGACAGGATTTTTTAATTGTATTGTCATTCCTGCACCTTAGAAATACACAATAATAGTGTCAGCTAATCCAACTGTCACCATAATAATAGGTACAAAATCTCACAGGTAACGCACTCTGAGGGTATTAACTAATAAATGTATTGTTCCGAAAATTAAAATTACAGAGACTAGGCGATGGCAATGTGAATCTGAAATAGAAAAAAATCTTTGTCGCCTGCATACAATGATTCATTTTAACGGATACCCAATATAGCCCGGCAAATGTCGTCTGCTCATACCATTGAACTTAATATTGACAAACAAAAAAACTTACCAAAACTTTATTTAATGTTATTGCTTTGTTTATGAAAAAACAAAACAAGAGGGCCAACCTCTCATTGAGCGTTCATTTCCTTCAAACGACATCTCCTCTAAAACCACTGGGCCAATGTTGACGAAACTTTGCAAGGATGTCCCTAATGCTTGTAGCTCTATCAAAGATGTTCAAAAAATTTCATTTCATGCAGAACTCTGGTTACTATGGCAACAAAAAGGAAAAACTTTAAAAATCTTCTTCTCTGAAACCACAAGGCCTAGAGCTTAGACATTTAACATGTGGCATTGTCTAGTGAACCCACGGGTCGTATCAATTATACACCTCGACCGAGGTTGGTGGACCCAATAAGTACAAATACAAACTAGTGAACCTCTACCAAGATTGTTCAAATTATGACCCCCGCGTCAAAATTAACCCGCCTGGGGGTCACTTGGTTTTACATAGGCTTATACAGGAAAAACTTAAGAAATCTTCTTCTCTGAAACCCCAAGGCCTAAAGATTAGATATTTGGCATGTAGAAATGCCTAGTGGACCTCTACTAAGATTGTTCAAATTATGACCCGCAGGTCATAATTGACTGGCGACACGGGAAAAGGAGCCTTCTCACTCGCTTTCTTGCATATTTCAAACAAATAGAATCTAAATATCAACATGCGAAAATTTCTACGTACAGTTATTACAACATGTTAAATATGCACAAATAAGGCGTCACTGTTTCCTCTTAACTTTACGTCTCACAGTATAATTTGACGCCTGAGTCGCTTTTTTTAACATGGGATTATTTTTTGTGTTAATATTTTTTTAACAGAATCATTTATATTTTGTGGCAAAAATATATACTCTTGCAATATCTCACACCTTGTGTAATACTTTTTGTCCTTTTACCATGATATGCTGTTTTCATAAGGTATCGCCAAAACAATTTAAGCAAAAAAGAATTATTATGAATCGCTGTTGTCATGGCAATTGTCTTTTAAAATTTCGAAACAAAAAATGTTTCTGTGCAAGAAAATAGTAGCTATCAGTTTTTAAAACGAGTTAAGTAATTATATAATTATCATTCATATATACGGAAGCGTATAATGGTCGCCAGTTGCTAGATATTTATGTAGATTTGATGCGAAAATATCGCATCATGTTTGAAATCTTACGGGAAAATGCAAGATAGTAATAGAAATATTGCATGATAATTGTAGCATTCGTTTCTTAAGAATCAGCAAGTAAAATCATTTTGAACGGTATAGTTATTGCATGAAAGATTTATCTTGCTTGTGTAAGATAATTTATTAATGAAGATGAGTTAATATTTAGCTCCGACATCGGTGAAACTAGAGTAGATAGCTGGTGTAAATGTTCTCTTTTAAGCTCACCCTAGCCTGCTTGCCTGTCTGTCTGTCTGTCTGTCCACACTTACCGTCTGAACATTCTATAAGAACAATCGTCATGAAAATTGGTCAGAATATTTTTCTTGATGATCTCTCGACCAAAAGTTGAAACCAGGTCACGCGGGGTCAAATCATAGACCATGTCAAATAATAAAAAATATTCCAAATATTGTAGAAACCACATTTGTACCCAACCAAACCGTAAAAGTGGTTAGAATGTTTGTCTTGATAAAATATAGGACAAGAAAGAAACTATATTACGTGTGATCAAAACCTAGGACACCAGGTAAAAAAATAGAAAAACCTCATGATAACTCCAGAAGCCAAATTTGCACCCAATCACCCTGGATGTCTTGATAAATGCTATGTCAAGTTTGAAGTTTAGTCACATCATAAAATCTAGATAACATGGTGAACTCATAGAACATCAACATTCTAGAATTTACATTTTGAATCAAATTAATCAGAATGTTTGTTTTGATGAACTCTGTGTTTAGTTTTAAACTGGGATTCGTGGGGTCAAAAAGTAGGACACCAGGTAAAATAATAGAAACACCTACGAACTCTAGATGCCACATTTGACACACCGGCATCAGTCATATTGAAAGAAAGTTTGTCTTGGTGAACTTTAGTCAAGACCGAAACTGCGTAACATCTGGTCAAAAGTTAGGTCACTTTGTACATTGATTTTAAATCTACGTTTGGAATTTGTTTACCGTTTCGCAAAGAGATTAAAAAAATTTCCAGTGGTTGGCATTGATCATGACTTTAGACCTACTTTTTGTCTTTGGGACAAGATAGCGATATAGGACCATCTTGGCCCTCTTGTAATTCATTATAGCCGAGGGCTGTAGAGTAAATGATTGTTTTCGGTTTCAGCTTTGCGCGAGAAATATACGTCAGATAAGAACAATATTTGAAAAATAATATGTGTCGTATTCGGGAAAAAGTTTGTTTAGTAATAGTTTTAGCAAGATATTATATTGTGATTGCTTTTTGACGTGTAACGTGTTACGAAAACAAACCACTCTGTTTTTAATCAATTGTTTTATTTCATCATGACATAACGCACAATTGCAAAATATTATCAAGCAAAGTCAACATATTACCACACACATATCTAGTTGACATAATCAGTAACTATCGACCATTATACGCTTCCGTACATATATGACATTTATCAAATGATTGGTATTACATGTACATAAATATATATATTCTATAAAGTTTAAATGTCTGTCATATATGCTTTGGCTAAATGATTACACAAACAACATGATATAAATGAGACAAGGATAGAGTTTCATTGATTTCTTTGATGTTTTATTAAAAAAGTATGATATCTTCATACATTGTGATAAATGTTCATTATTATACATGCATGTAAAAGAAATGTGATCTTGTTTATCATGCTCGGCACATAATAAACGATTTTAGTTTCTGTAAAAGCTATAAAGATAACATGTTGTCAACATGTAGGTGTTAAAGTGTGCTAACTGTGACAGTTTCTGAAAAAAACTTTTCTGGAAGTACTCTTTAAATTTTATGATGAAAATCGGAACTAACTCATCCTTCAGTCTATCAACTCTGTATGTTAAAACAATATTCGTTTACATTATGGTGAAAATACTTACTATAATTTAACTAAAACTTGCACTCTATTAACAAGAGCTTAAAACATCATCATTGAGCAACTAAAATATACAATTTACAGTAAACTCCGTATATAACGACTCTGGATATTGCTTCCTTCTTTATTTGATATGGGACTGCTACATATGTAACATACTCTCAATATAAGAAACAAAAAATCGTCTAAAAGGGTACGTTACATACGGATTTTCATGTCATTTAACTTTCAATGTTATTCGAAATTACCAACATCCGAATACTATTTCACTTTTCAATCACTTTTTTGCAACTCAGCTTGAACCAGTTTGAATATTTTGTATTATTATATGAAAAGAAATCACTAACCTTTCTTGTTAAACAAAACACACCTGAATAACAACAATAGCCAGTTTTCATATTTTCAAAAGCTGTTACAATAGCAACAATGAAAATGGTTCAATTAAAAAAAGAGAACGTATTTTTAAGAACTACATAATTACGAATTTCAGTAAAAAATCCAGGCAAACATAATAGAAATATCAAGTTCTTGGCAAAGAAATGCTTGAAAATGCATATAAGGCTTTCGTAATGTAAATTTATTTACCCCACCCACTTCTAAGAAAATGGCAGTAAACAAACAGAGAGGTGTCCTATTACAATAACAAGAGGGCCAAAATGGCCCTATATCGCTCACCTTGGTACAAGTCCACTTGCCTGGTGGAAGATCACTAGATAATGTTATATACCAAATAAGTTTTCCTATATATGCCTTTGTAAAACAAATGATTCCCCCCCAGGCAAGGTCAATTTTGACCCCAGGGGCATAATTTGAACAAACTTTGAAGAGGTCTACTAGGCAATGCTACATGCCAATTATCTATGCTCTAGGCCTTGTGGTTTCAGAGAAGAAGATTTTTAAAGTTTTTCCTATTTGTTGCCATAGCAACCAGAGTTCTGCATGGAATGGAATTCTTTGAACAATTTTGGTAGAGCTTCATGCAAGGAACATTCCTGCATAGTTTTATCAACATTGGCCTAGAGGTTTCAGAGGAGATGTCATTTGAATCAAAATGTTGACGGACGACCGACAATCATCGATCAGAAAAGCTCACACTGGCATAGCCAGGTGAGCTAAAAAAGACACCAATGTAAAGAAAAAAGATGGCATTTATATCTAAAATAATATTGAATCTCTGGCTGAAACTCTTATTAAGAGACATGAAAATTTACACCCACTTTAATTTTTTAGTCATTTTTCACACATACACATTTTTTCAGGGGCTTTTTGGATTGACTGATTTTTTTAATCGATCCAATGTTAACAGAGTACAGCAGAGTATAGCTTCCTTACGGCCGAACACTTTACATACAAACAAGTAGTTCCATATATTCAGTTGTTACGAATTATACTGTCTTCTGTTTTAAAAATTATAAAGTAACAGATCTAAATAATATCAAAACATTTCAGAATAGCATAATATTATATTGTTGTTTTTCTTATAATTTGTAACTAAAAATCAACGAGGTATCTGTTCTGTATAGAACTATTTTCCTATGCGGTTTTGATCACAACAGTTTTCTAGCCAGACTGGAGACACTAATTTAGTGTTTCCGCGAGAGCTCGTTTTCTTCGTTTTTGATGCACTCATTTTGTCAATAACGCAACAGAAATAGCAAAGAGCGTCTTCTATGGGGCAATTAAAATGTGTACGATCAAATTACTACAGAAACAACATTTCAAAACATTTCGAAATGCAAGATAAGTTGTTTACAAAATACGCTTCCAGTATGGGATATGTCTAATTTTGACCCTATTCCATCGTCGTTGTCGTCTGATTTCGGATCGATCCGCATTTTGTACCATTGCGTTTTTGTGTGTATTGGTTCGTATGATACCGTCATCATGGTATCGTAGACGCATAACAAGAGATGGTCAACGAACCTTAATAGAAGAAACAAAAACGTCTTTCTGAGTGATTTTAATGATCATTTTGTAGTAATTTCGATCAGACTGTCACTGTTGAAAGGGGTTTCAGAGTGCAAAATAATATCAAAGTTTAATGTCTATGGTTGAATGCACTTATGAAAAATTCGCTTTGTGGACAAAGTTGACTTTTGAGATGCAGTGACAAAATGGAGAGCATCCAAAGAGAAACACCTGTTGTCTTGCCAACCATTTGATTCCCACCATTGTGTGATGTATCACATGCAGTTTTACAAATTCTGATACAGGGAGTCACAAATGACCCCTTAAAGTTCTGATATTCACACATGTATGTGTACAGTTTGTGTTGTCCTGATATTTACACATGTATGTGTGCAGACTGTGTTGTTCAGAGACAATTGATCCTCCAGCACTTTCAGTCCTTTGATTTAAATAGTTTCAGATATGTGTAACAAAATATGACATAAAACAACTTTATTAAGTGGAAAGATATGTATTCAATTGTTTATGTACATAAGGATTAAAAAATATTCTATATTTTACTTAATAGGGACTGAAAAGTGAGAATTAGGGTTTTTTCAGTATTTTGGTGGCCATCTTAGA
The DNA here is from genome assembly GCA_022818135.1 of Saxidomus purpurata. Lineage (NCBI taxonomy): Eukaryota > Metazoa > Mollusca > Bivalvia > Venerida > Veneridae > Saxidomus > Saxidomus purpurata. The sequence continues at coordinate 30,200,130 of JAFMSR010000010.1, forward strand.
CGCCATCTTGGATTTCTGAAAACATACCATCATGCCTCAAGTCCACCCAAATTTTTCTGACACTTCAGACATTTATCTAAACATTGATATGAAAATTAGCCGGTACACGTTTTTGCACAAGGGAGGTCCTCAGGGACTGGACTACTAGGCCTTTAACAGTGGTTTCAGAGAAGAAGATTTGATAAGTTTTTCCTATTTGTTGCCATAGCAACCAAAGTTTTGCATGAAATGGATATTTTTGAACAATTTTGGTAGTGCTTCATGCAAGGAACATCCTTGCATAGTTTCATCAACATTGGCCATGTGGTTTCAGAGGAGTTGTCATTAAAATCAAAATGTTGATGGACAATGGACGACAGATGACGGACGACGGACAATTATCCATCAGAAAAGCTCACCCTGGCAAAGCCAGGTGAGCTAAAAAGAAACGGCAGTAACTCATTTCCTCATGCACTATTTGATTGTTACTATTTAGTGAGTTTGTGAAAAGAAGGGGTAGATGGGGCATTTATAGAGAATATCAAAAGTCAAAGTTAAATTACAATCCTTCGTTAAGTGGTCACCTTGCTTAAACAGTCAATTTTGCCATTTTACTTGACTGACCGCTTAGGTCAGGTTAGACTGTAGTCTAATCTAGTGGGACATGCATCAAGCTAAAGAAAAAATGTGTTTGAACTAGAATGATGACTCTTATTTAGCCACTGGGTGACAAATTTGTGATCCATAAAACTGATCACATTAAAGCACAGAGCTTAATCTGCTATAGATATTAACAAATAAATACAGATACATGTATACTTTTTACAGGCAAGCAGATGTCTCAGTAAAGGTACTTTCTGGATTTGCAAAGGGATATGGTCATTCAGCTACCAACTCATTCACAGTGCATTCTGAAACAGACCACGCCTGGAATGCTGTCAAACTAAATGACAAATGGTACCTTATAGACTGCACATGGGGGACTGGTCTCCTTGATAATACTAACTCTTTCAAAAAAGAGTTTGAAGACTTCTACTTCCTGACTGATCCAAAACACTTCATCTCAGAACATTTTCCATATATGGACGAAGATATGGAAGAAAGCAAGAAATGGCAACTTCTCTCTAAACCAATCAGTTTGGATGAATTCAATAAAAATGTTGCATATCAGCCAGATGCTTTCATGCCATTGAGATTACAATAGAATCTCTATCAAAACAATCATTATATAAAGACAAAGTGTAAATTAGACCTATCACTAAATGTGATTAATACCTCCTAAAGACTGCTTTATAAACTGAGGAAGTTCGTAGTAACAGAATACCTTGCAAAAAAAACTAAAATAGAGATATTGTTCTTGGCAATAACTCTGTAATTACTCAAGATAGAGTTATGGTTCTTGTGCACTCCACTCCCTCTCATGGTGCTGAACCATTGTATGAAGTTGTATTGCATTCCAACCAGTAGTTTTCAAGTTATGCTCTGCGACAAGGAAAAGTAAAAATAGGCAATAACTCTGTCATGAGTCAAGATAGAGTATGGTTCCTGTGCACTGCACTTCCTTTCAATGTACTTGACCATTATATGAAGTTGTATTGAATTCCAACCAGTAGTTTTCAAGTTATGCTCTGGACAAGGAAAAGTAACAAAGGGCAATAACTCTGTCATGAGTCAAGATGAAGTTATGGTTCTTGTACACTGCACTTTCTCTCATTGTGCTAGACCATTGTATGACGTTGTATTGAATTCCAACTAGCAGTTTTGAAGTAATGCTCCGGACAAAGAAAAGTAACAAAGGGCAATAACTCTGTCATGAGTCAAGATAGAGTTATGGTTCTTGTGCACTGCACTTCCTCTCATTGTGCTTGACCATTGCATGAAGTTGTATTGAATTCCAACCAGTAGTTTTCAGGTAATGCTCCGGACAAGGAAAGGTAACAAAGGGCAATAACTCTGTAATTACTCAAGATAGAGTTATGGGACTTGTACACTGCACTTCTTCTCATTGTGCTAGACCATTGTATGACGTTGTATTGAATTCCAACCAGAAAATTTCAAGTAATGCTCCGGACAAGGAAAAGTAACAAAGGGCAATTACTCTGTAATGAGTCAAGAAAGAGTTATGGTTCTTGTGCACTGCACTTACTCCCATTGTGCTAGACCATTGTATGAAGTTGTATTGAATTCAAACTAGTAGTTTTCAAGTTATGCTCCGGACAAGGAAAAGTAACAAAGGGCAATAACTCTGTAATTACTCAAGATAGGGTTATGGTTCTTGTACACTGCACTTCCTCTTATTCTGCTAGACCATTGCATGACGTTGTATTGAATTCCAACCAGTAGTTTTCAAGTTTGCTCCGGACAAGGAAAAGTAACAAAGGGCAATAACTCTGTAATGCGTCAAGATGGAGTTATGGTTCTTGTGCACTGCACTCCCTCTCAATGTGATTGACCATTGTATGAAGTTGTATTGATTTCTAACCAGTAGTTTTCAAATTTGCTCCGGACAAGGAAAAGTAACAAAGGGCAATAACTCTGTTATGAGTCAAGATGGAGTTATGGTTCTTGTGCACTGCACTTCCTCTCAATGTGCTTGACCATTGTATGAAGTTGTATTGAATTCAAATGTTTTCAAGTTATGCTCCGGACAAGGAAAATGCAATAGACCACCTTACCGACCAACCACCACCGACCAACAACATCATCAAAATGGTGGCTTCTGTGTTGTTATCAGAGTTATAGGAAAATCAGAGACAATAAGTAGTTTAACAATTTTTCTAGTATAGATATGAAATATTCCTGGAAGATATTTATTTGTTTGAATTAAGTAGCTGCTATTTGTGAGCCAGTTGCATACATTATTTAGGAAAATAATCAGACTGAAATCAGACAAAACTAGAACTGTCACAAGAGTGACGAATTATACCCCCACAATACAGCTTTGTCACAGAAGTATGGCAACCATAAGAAAGGAATGGCCACAAGGACATAGAGTTGAGTTATTATACAATAACTTGTGTAAATGTATTGTTTTAATAGCATACAAAATGTGTAAGGTTAGAAATTATCAATTATTGTTCAATTTAATAGGTTTATTTCAAACAAAAAATTGCACCTGGACAAGCGTAAGAAATAGAAACCATTCAAATGTTCCAAGTAAACCGTTTTACTGTAAACCATTTTACTGTTCAGGCTCACTGTGACCTTAACCTTTGACCTACTGACCCCAAAGTCAACTTGACCTGTATTTCATGATGTTACAGCTGTGTACCGAAAATTATTTAAATCGGTCAAGCCTTTCATGAGTTATCATCCGGAAACTGTTTTACAGTTCAGAGTCACTGTGACCTTGACCTTTGACCTACTGACCCCAAAGTCAAACTTGACCTGTATTTCATAAAGTTGCACGTGTGTACCAAAAATTATTTAAATCGGTCAAGCCTTTCATGAGTTATCATCCGGAAACTGTTTTACAGTTCAGAGTCACTGTGACCTTGACCTTTGACCTACTGACCCCAAAGTCAAACTTGACCTGTATTTCATAAAGTTGCACGTGTGTACCAAAAATTATTTAAATCGGTCAAGCCTTTCATGAGTTATCATCCGGAAACTGTTTTACAGTTCAGAGTCACTGTGACCTTGACCTTTGACCTACTGACCCCAAAGTTGAACTTGACCTGTATTTCATGAAGTTGCACGTGTGTACCAAAAATTATTCAAAAGGGTAAAGTCGTTCATGAGTTATCATCCGGAAACCATGAAAACCAACAGCCTGACTGACTGACCAACTGACAAACAAACCGACAAGCTCACTCCTGTATACGCCCCCCAAACTTCGTTTTGTGGGGGTATAAATATACATGTCAAATATGACACTGACAGACTTGACTTTCTTACATTACTAAATATCTAAGCTCTAGGCCTCATGGTTTTGGAGAACATCTTTTTACATTTTTCATATATAAAATCAATGTGAAACAAGCAAATTCATGGAATTAACAGACACCAAGCCATCACAATAGCTCACCATACTCAGGTGAGCTAAACAATGGTTTAATCTTTGCAGGGAAATTTTTCTATTTTCAGTCAAGCAGGCATTCCAGTAAAGAAAATTTCAGGATTTGCAAAAGGATATGGTCATTCAGCAGCCAACCCATTCACTGTGCATACTGACACAAACCACGCCTGGAATGCTGTCCAACTAAAGAACAAATGGTACCTAATAGACGGCACCTGGGGCGCTGGCCACCTTGATAATACCAACTCCTTTAAAAAAGAATTTGACAACTTCTACTTCCTGACTGAGCCAAAACACTTCATCTCAGCACATTTTCCATATATGGACAAAGACATGGAGGAAAGCAAGAAATGGCAACTTCTCTCTAATCCAATCACTTTGGATGAATTCAATAAAAATGTCGAATATAAGCCAAATGCTTTCAAGCTAGGAGCCCAGGCTGTGAGTCACCAACAAGGGTATATAGAAATGAAAAATGAACTTCAAATGACCTTTAAAAGTGTTGGGAAGGAGGAGCTTGTGCTAAGTGCCAGGCTAATGCTCAAGGAAGGCAACATGTTGCGAGAACAACCAAATTCCACATTTCAAAATTGAGCTATTAGGAATTCATTTGTACTGTGTAGGGTCAACTGCTTTTGTATGTGATGTTCTTGACTTGTTTCACTAGGCAAAAGTATTATGTAGTTAATATGTGCATTGTCTGAGTTGATGTTAGAGTTTGATTGTTTTTTGGACGGAGGTTAGTTTTCATATTCTACATTTTCTTTCAACCATACATAATGGCACCAACAGCTGTAAGTTAGCTTTGAATTAAAATTGTTAATTTTCTTAACTAGGCCTGAGGGAACTTCTAGGAGAAGGCTCATTAATCAGTATAAATATGGCACATACAATGATCTGTCTTTTAAACTGAAAACAAACCATGAATTTTTATTCATTTAAACTTGAATAAAGTTTCATGATTTTAACATTTTTCCTATTATTAAGGCGATCACCTCTCGGCATTAGGCTTCATAAAACAAGAATATTTGGCTGGAATCCGATCACCAGAGACACCTAGCGGCAGATTTTACACAAAGGTCTTGTCTTAGTTACTTCCCTTTATTATAAAACTTTAGCATGAAATGATCTATATCATATTGATTGTTAAAATGTTTAAAATCTTTGATATATATATTTATAAAGTACACATTAAATTCCAGTTACGAACAAGACTTAGCTATTGGTTGTATTGAAAAAGTATTTATTCGGTAAATAAATTGTCATATATAAATTCTAGTTTTGTTACGGTCATGGTAAGCAATTTATTTATCTTGCATTGGTACAGAAGTCACTTTCCTGTCCTTGTCTATTTGAGGCTTTGCCTCAGGTAACAGTATTTTCCTCATATTGATATTTTACTGTAACACTCAAAGCTTTGTGATATTTATCTACTTTTACATATATCAGACTGCAGTGACAAATTTCAAGATTTGAACCATCTGATATTGAAAGCTTTAAAAAAAAATTTGTTTACTTAGTCATCACAGATAATCAAATTGAGTGAGAATAAACAGGACACATTATATTTTATGTTTGGTTCACTTTATCTGTAACAATTTTGTCTTTTATTTAAAGAACATACTTATCTGTCTCACTTGAGTTTTCTCTTCTGTAGGAATCGTCATACAAGCTGTTTGGAATTTTGAAGATTCATTGCCTCATTTTTAAGTAAATTTGGCAATTACTTTCAATGCAAATTTATGAAAACATAATTTTTTATCAATGATACATCACCATTACATTTTTATGCTTTACAATGTATTTTTCTTATGCCATGTCATGGTTGTCCCCTGCAGAGAACATAAATCAAAGATCCATCTTCATGCTCTATCTTGAATTCAGCTAGCTAAACAATAAAAGCACTATGACATTAATCAGTAAATCAAAGCGCTGAAGGCACTGGAGGTGTCCTTTATACGATAATGGTGACCACTTCCCAAAGCATACAGATCTTAAATGGTGTTGTAACAATGTAACAAGAGGACAGTGATGATTCAATACTCCAGAGCTGCATTCTAGTTTGAATATGATTGCTCCATTGATGTACTTAATGTGAACACCCACGTTTAGTGTGGGGTACAATGACAGGATATGACAAGTGTATATTACCAGCTTACCCATTCATAAATATGAACTTCCGTGTCATTGACCAATCAAACAGCTGGCAATTTCATGGAAGGGTAATAAATACATCAATTATGGGATTAGCTAGAGTTATGGTTCTTGGTCACAGCACTCCCTGATGGTGGGATTCAAGTATTAATTCAATCCCAGTGTTCAATAGTATCCAACTTTTACTGACAAGGTTTTAATAGAAAGGGAGATTATTTAAATAGTTATGTTATCTAAATTACAGTTCTCCATATCCTAAATGTCTTCAATCATTGCATGAAGTATCAAATCACCACGGCCCTAGTGGTCTGTAACTCAAACTGTCTTTACTGCAACATCATTTCACCCTAAATTTATAAATCCTGCCCTAGCTGAGTGGTGCTTACATAATATTGTACATCTTTTATGTATCTATCTTGAATATTTCCTCCAAATATGAATCATACTTAAGTTTCTTATGATATATTAGAGTCTGCATAGGACTGACGTACACTTGTATAAACCCAAAAACTGTGTTGAGCCGCAAGCTGTAAAAAGGGCCAACTCCTTACCAAGTAGAGATAGATAAAATAATACCTAATTAGACCTATCACTAAATGTGATTAATAGTAATTAGTCAAGATGGAGTTATTGTTCTTTTTCACTGCATTTCCTCTCATTGTGCTTGAGCATTGTATCAAGTTTTATTGAATTCTAACCAATAGTTTTCGAATTATGCCCCGGACAAGTAAAAAAGGGCAATAACTCTGTAATTACTCAAGATAGAGTTAACGTTCCTGTGCAATGCACTTGCTCTCAATGTACTCGACCATTGTATGAAGTTGTATTGAATTCCAACAAGTAGTTTTCAAGTTCTGCTCTGGACAAGGAAAAGTCACAAAGGGCAATAACTCTGTAATTACTAAAGATAGAGTTTTGGTTCTTGTACACTGCCCTTCCTCTCATTGCGCGACTATTGTATGAAATTGTATTGAATTCCAACTAGTACTTTTCAAGTTCTGCTCCAGACAAGGAAAAGTAAGAAAGGGCAATAACTCTGTAATTAGTCAAGATGGAGTAATAGTTCTTGTGCACTGCACTTCCACTGAATGTGCTTGACCATTGTATGAAGTTGTATTGAATTCCAACCAGTAGTTTTCAAGTTATGCTCCAGACAAGGAAAAGAAACAAAGGGCAATAATTCTGTAATTAGTCAAGATAGAGTTATGGTTCTTGAACACACTTCCTCTCAATGTGCTTGACCATTGTATGAGTTGTATTAAGTTCCAACTTGTAGTTTTCAAGTTATGCTCCGGACAAGGAAAATGCAACAGACTGATCGCCCGACCAACCACCGGGTGACTCCTATATACCCCCTTAAATTGGTTTCGGGGGTATAAATATTAGATGTAACATGCATGTTGTACCACAGGAAAGTGGTCTCGATTTTTCTCAACAGCCAGTAATAAAAAAGTTAAAAAGTAAGCTTTTTACAGTAACTACAAAGGGAAGTAATTCTAAAAAACAAGGATAGCTCATGGTGGTGAACATTTATGCCATGTTTTATCAAAATCCCTCCATGCAGAAATTCTCCGGACAAAGATATTATTGGATTTAACAATGAACCTCTATGTGTGACCTTGACCCTAACCCTTGTTCATGCACATGATCCTTCGTTTCATGGTGGTGAACATTTGTGATAAGTAACATCAAAATCCCTTATGCATGAAGAAGATATGCTCCAAACAAAGTCATTCTTGAATTTGACCTTTAAGAGAGTGACATTGACCTTAGAACTAGGGACCTGGTTCTTGGGCATGACACTCCATCTCGTGATGGTGAACAATTGTGCCAAGTTATTTCAGAATTCCTCAATACATGGATAGTAACAGCTCGGACAAACTGAACTCAGATGTACAGACGCACATGCATACACTTAACGGCCATTAAACAAGGCATTAAATCCCTATACCTGTAGAATGAATAAATAATTATGATTAAATAATTAAGTCAAATAAATAAACTCTCCTCCTCAACAAAACCAAGGGCATAAGCTATTTCTTAAGCATGTGAAAACCCTATTCATATCTACTAGACTACTAATTGAAAACTTTTACAACAATTTAATAGGGTTATTAAGGTAGTGACGGATTATACGGATATTGTTTCACTCTGTACCTTGCGTGACCTGTACCGCCGTGATAGCCTAGTGGTTAGAGCGCCCACTTAGTGTGCGGGAGGTCGTGGGTTCCATCCTCGGCCGCGTCATACCAAAGCTTACACAATAGCTTTGTAGCTAATGTTGTCTGTTGATCAAATGCGACGTTAAATAAGGCTTCTTTATCTTTATCTTGGTATAATGTAAATATAAAACTGCAATTTCCCTGTCATTTATCATGTTTATTCGCTGAATAAGAATGAGTTAAGTTTTTTTTACTGTGACGACAATGACACAGTTATTTAGTAAATTGGCTGTTTATAATTCTACCTCAAAGGGTAAACTCAACATATAAACATTAATTATTTTGTCCAAGCGTGGCTTTAGACATCAAGTCCAGATGGCTTTTCAACATCTCGAAACAGTCGAAAATCATTGCAAATTAGTTGCCAAAGTATTTGTGAAATTCCATTAGCATAGTTTTTCAGAATGTTTCATGTTCTGGTCATCTAATGAGCTTCCGCATTCTCTTATACATCTGCAATAGTTGCACTTGCAGTGAACAGTTTTGATAAAGTTGGCTGTGTTGTATCAAATTCATCTGCTAAAGAACATATTGGACAGGTCAAGTCTTAGTTTCATAAAACTTTCATTAGAGTCAAGGTTCTTCAATTTGTCATTATTGTCCCTGCAATAGTCAATATCGAATCTCGTCTTCAGTTTCAGCACTTCAGTTTTCAGCTCAGAAGTTTCGGTCCTTAGTTTCTGTAAAATTGCATTCATATCATCCATTAAATCACCATCAATGTCCATCTGCAAAGTCGCGCCAGTTTCATCAGAGTCCAAGATGAGTACCAATGGCGTTTCCTCTTCTGTTAGCATCGGCCAACAAGTACAGCTTAAAAGCTTACTGACGGGACCCAGTCTGGCTTCAGTCTATCATTCAAGTATGCCTTTTTCCCTGAAAGAAAGAATGTTAGAGTCTTTACAAGTTATTTTTTTCAGAATTAAGAAAAATGATAACCAAAGAAACAGTTAACTTTATAATGTATACAAGCATTGCAAGGGTGTTTAGTAGACCCAAGCTCCTGGGTTCTAACCCATGAAAATTTTGAAATACCTGTATCTGACCCGCAATAAAAAAACCTACGAGTCATATTTTCATGAATTTTCATTCATGCCTCTATTACTTAATGTACATGTTCATCAATTTGTTAATTGCAAAAACTCAGGCCGCATGAAAATACCCTACAAAGTAATTTATTTTCTTGCATGCAACAGAGAAAGTTAAAGAAAAAAAAACAAATTTTTAACATTTCAATCATAATTTTTAACTTCACATATACATGTTTTATGATAAAAGCACCTACAAACTATTGACAATAACTGACTTTCACTTAAAACAAGAGCTGTCCATAAGACAGCACGCTCGACTATTGTGGGTGTTTGCTAATAAAACAAAACTTTTATCAGTATAATAGCAAAACAAAATTCTGCTAACTATTAAGTATAAACTAGGAAAGTTGAATCATACAAAAAGTCAAAATCTATAACTATAGATTTAATGTTTGGTAAATCAATTGTTTGATACAAAATGTACCCCTGAACACTATTGCAAGGTTTGATATAACTACCATAAGTGGTTACTGAGATATGTGCATGATAGTACCTTGCATGCAAAACTTTAACCAAATTTTCAAAGTCAAACAAGGGCCATAATTTGCACTAAATTTAAACAAGAGTTATCTGTCTTGACTGTGTGACACCTCTTAAGACATTAAAAAAGTTTCAAGTCAATATCATAAGTTGTTACTGAGATATGTGCATGATAGTACCTAGCAGGCAAAACTTTAACCAAATTTTCAAAGTCAAACAAGGGCCATAATTTGTACTAAATTTATTCAAGAGTTATCTGACTTGACTGTGTGACACCCCTAGAGACATTAACGAAGTTTCAAGTCAATATCATAAGTGGTTACTGAGATATGTGCATGATAGTACCTTGCAGGCAAAACTTTAACCAAATATTCAAAGTCAAACAAGGGCCATAATTTGTATTAAATTTATACAAGAGTTATCTGACTTGATTGTATGATACCCCTAAAGACATGAACAAAGTTTCAAGTCAATATATCATAAGTGGTTACTGAGATATGTTCATGATAGTACCTAGCAGGCAAAACTTTAACCAAATTTTCAAAGTCAAACAAGGGCCATAATTTGTACTAAATTTTTTCAAGAGTTATCTGCCTTGATTGTATGACACCCCTAAAGACATGAACAAAGTTTCAAGTCAATATCATAAGTGGTTACTGAGATATGTGCATGATAGTACCTAGCAGGCAAAACTTTAACCAAATTTTCAAAGTCAAACAAGGGCCATAATTTGTACTAAATTTTTTCAAGAGTTATCTGCCTTGATTGTATGACACCCCTAAAGACATGAACAAAGTTTCAAGTCAATATCATAAGTGGTTACTGAGATATGTGCATTATAGTACTTAGCAGGCAAAAGCAACGCCGACGCCGACACACAAGTGACTGTAATAGCTCTCCATATTCTCCGAATAGTCGAGCTAAAAATCAGTTTTGAAACAAAAGCTACGAGTTGACTACATACATGTACGAGTTGACTTTTTTACCAAATTCAGGTACGACAAGACTAAGGTACGAGTTGACCCGGAAGCTTATCAAAGATGATTATGATAGAAAGATATACCACAGATAACAGTTACACGTAACAGATAGTAATACGCACATTGTATGTCTGTCTGAGACCATATTCAATTTTATATGTACAGTACAGAATTTACAAATAATTGCTTCCGGTCAAAGAGAAATTCTCCTTTGAAAAGAGTTTAGATACAGTCTAATTTATTTACGAATCACCCAAGGTTGACTTACCGCTAACGCAATTTGCATACATGTTTGGGAAATCTTGACCAATTTTTGCACTTCTCCTTTCTTAACTGATATTCTCACATTCACCCTGGTTTGTAATTATCGCTGGAAGACGATAATAGTCATGGTCAGTCAATTTGTATCCAATATGGCGGAAAAATAACTCGTAACACACTATCAATCGGAACACCTCGGCATGGGTTAACGGAATCTGCCGAGATCTCCGATCGGGAATATTGTTTGCCCTGACTATTTTCTTCAATGGCGGATAATATGTGAAGAGTGCCTGTTTACAGTATAAATAAAACAATCTGACTCCAAGCATATTATGTGTAGAAAAAATATATCAAAAATATGACGAAAATGTATGATAAACGATTGTATAGAGTTTAGCATGAATTATTCAACAAGCATGAAGTGTTTTCGGCAATATACGTACAATTTCTAATGTTTGATTCTGATCGTTGAACTATTTTGTGTCGGACGATTTTCAGATGAGAATAATCAGTCTTCGGTTTAAGAATCAAGCCTCAAAATGCCGGTAGGTACTATAGGTTGTCCTTCGGACACCTAAAAAGCTTTAAAATATCAATGAATTAATTGTTTTGTTTGACATACAGTCTTATCCACAGCTGAAGTGCTTATTGTGCGACAATATTTACCTGGCACTCATTAATCTTCGCCAATATCTTCGGTTATGTTCGGGTGTGTTTTCGTTGTTTCAATTGATTACCATATCGAACAAATACATTTCACCGACTAAAGTTCATACTGCAGAGACAGTGGCGTATTGGTAATATGCCTTGTTTGTATACAAGGTGTCATGGGTTCGAATCCTGCACATATAATTATTTTTTTAGAAGAATGGCTTTTTCTATTTAATTTGTGACACTGTCTTATGCACCATTTTTGCTTTTATATATTCCATGATTGTTGGTTAACTTTGCTTTGTTTTCTGTGTTTTATTTTTTATGTACTTATATACTATTGATATTCAAGGCATTTTCTTCGAAGTTCTTCGATATATTAGCCGAGGCTATCTTATCTTTAGATCTCATCTGTTTTCCAAGATGATTTGCTCGTCGGCATTTTCAGTTGTAAATACAAATGTATGCAGGACGACGGAGGAAGAATGCTCAACTAGTCATTAAAAAATCTTGAAACCCCGTGCTGAACAAAGACAATAGTGAATACATTTAATGCAATGAAATGATTAAAAAAGGTAATACAAAAATTCAAGCAAGACTCGAACCTGCATACGCTGGATTGGTAGTCAAATGCCTTATCCACTACACCATAGCGGAATGCGATATATAGTACACTACGAAGTTGATATTTTATATCAATCGCTTGTTATATTTTTATCTGAAGATTACCGACCACATACCGACCACAATCGAAATATTCATGAATGCCGGTTCAATATTGACGCATAATACAAGTACATCATAAGGATTTACAAAATAAGCTCTCAAAACTTACCCACTGCAAAGCTGTTATGACAACACAAAACATCAACTGGAATGTCATTTTCATGTCACATAGGTATACTGTATCAACAGTCAATTATGTGCAGCAGAAATTTCATAAATATATGGTAATAAATTTTCATCATTTTAAAACAAGTTGCATGTAGTGCAACAAAATAACAATTAATACTGTCTAAATATTTTGAGACAACATCTGTTAAAGTTTTTAATGATTTAAAAGATCAGTAAATACAACAACCAACAGGGGTCAGTGACATATCACCACCAACTGTCCTAGTAAGTTTGACCATCATAGGCATAACCCTTGCAGAAGTATTGACTTGAAAGTCTTTAAACTTCAAAAGTCAGTTGGTCTATTGGCCTTAGTTTGTAGTCATAACCAACCTCAAAAACCAACAAGGGCCATAAACTTGTCCTACATAAGAGGACACATTGTCCAACAATTGACAGAAATCATTTATCAGTTCAGTCTCTAAGACTTTGACCTACTCATCATGACCTACCACCCTAGAAAGTTTGAAGGTCTAAATATCAACAATTATTGTTGAGTTACTACAATTAATAAAAAAATTGTGACAACCAAACAAAGATTCCTTATAGGTCTGCCATACAAGCTCAGCACTATAACACCATAACTTTCTTAATTTACTGAATAATATATAATAGGAAGGCATGCATTAAATTTTCTACCTTTTGGGAAGCAAAGATAACAAAGCGTATGAAATGTAAAATGATTACTACATTTCTACTGAATGCTTGGCAAAAAACAAAACTTTGACAGTTAAGGGCACACAAAATTTAACATGAATTTCTAAGTACAAATCAAGATACATTTTTCAAAAAGAAGTTAGATTCTCTTCATACAGATAGGTCTCATGATGGCACATAAGTAACTACAACTTCTCAAAGTAATATCTCAAATGGTTAAGTTAACAAGTGGAATAAAAATTTTAAGAGGGCTAAGTTTCCTATATCGCTCAACCAACATGGGCCATAATTCATAGTAAAATGGCATCAGAGGAAGGGGTTACCTTCGGATCATGCCCGTGGTTTTGGGATCATGATGGTAAACAAGTTATTTCAACTTTCAAAGTAAGATCTGGGCCTAATGGTTTAGGCAAAAAGGGACTGGTACAAACTTACCCCATATTCTATAGTCGATAAAGGGCCTTAATTTTGAAAACAAATACCCTGACAGAGTTACATTCTCTTGATCACAGATGGGGTAATGATTTGAACAAGCATTCAAAGATTCAAGCATATCTAAAGGGTTAAAGCAATAAGTGGATTTACCCATATTCAAGTATCTAGGCTTTAAAAGTGGCTAATTCTGTTCAAAACCTTGACAGAGTTATGTAAGCTTTTCCTATTGATGTAGGTCATATGGTAAACAAGTATGTGTAAGTTTCTAAGAACACCTTCAATGGTTTGGAAATATAAGTGAAGATGTATGCCAATTTCCAAGCTCAACAGGCCCAGTTTTAAGTGGAAAAGGCCATAATTGTTGACAAAATCATGACAAGTTATGTATGATGGTCTGTAGATGGAGGGTACTGATGGTAAACAGGTATGGTAAGTTGTCCTAAGCCATACCTCTTACTTTGTGAAATAAAGTGAGGGTAGCACATAAGAATTCAACCATGGTGTGACGCTAGACCTGAAGCAATTGAAACGATGTTTGGCCTTTTGTGATAGCAGCTTTTCATAGAAGGAAGTCGAGCTTTAAACGTATGTAAGTAGAAATTGATTACATATCTTTTACTGAATGTTTGGTTAAAGTTTGTGATAGTCATCAAAGATCATCATCGTAAATTTTAATCAAAAAGTTAGATATCAACATAACAGGATTTTAACACCAACATAGACAACATAAAAATTATAAACATTAGTTAAGCTGTAAGAACAGCTTCAACAAAACAAGAGCCAAGTCGTCCTATATGCTGCATCTACTTTTGGCTATTGACCAAGGTCAACAATGGCATCATTAAGAAGGGGTTATAAGGATCATGAACTGTGAGTTCTCTGTGTTTTTAACATTTTTTATTTGTTGTGGTTCATATTTCGCAAATTCAAGCTCTAGGCCTAAAGGTATTAAGGTAAAAAGAATTTTTAGAACTTTCCCTATAACCTATATATTATGAACCTAGTGAGAATCAATGACCCCTTAAGCAAGGTCAGTTATTGATCCAGGGGTCTAGTGGTTTAGAACAATCTTTGTCTAGGTTTAGGTAGGAAAACTAATATATGGTAAATATCTAAGCCCTGGGCTTTGTGGTATTCACAGAAGAAGATTCTTAAAAGTTTTTCCTATTATGTTGGCATATTGCAACCACAGTTCTGATATGATTTGGAATTCTACTGAACACCTTTGATAGAGCATTAAATCAAGAACATCTATGCCAATTTCCATCAACATTGGCCCAGTGGTTTCAGTGGAAATGTCAGAAATGGTTGACATTATATAATTATGTATGATGGATGCTGGACAGTGAGTGGTCCTGATGGATGCTGGATGGTGAGTGGTCCTAACGCCTCAACCTGGCACTTAGTGTCAGGTGAGTTAGCTCATAAGCAATTCAAATGGGTACCTAGACCTGAAACAATTGAAACTATGTTTGGCCTTTTGTGATAGCAGTAATAGAAGGAAGTAGAATTTTAGAGTTTGTAGAATTTAGAGGCATTTGTCTTTTATGAAAGGTTGAAACTTTGTCTTAATTAGAAAAGTTCATGTAAAATTAAATCAAAAATTGTGAAAGAACATATTGTAAATAAACAGAGGGAAATAATTATATTATATAATTCAGGTAGTGCTGCTTCAATAAAGTGATTAAGTAATTTGTTTTTATTATGCGAGTATTTCTTACTTTATTATTAAAGTAAATTATTATTTATTAAAACTTATAAATCTTAAAGCTGCAGTTCTCTGTGTGTTTAACTTGTATTTGTTGTTTCATATTTACGTCAAATTCAATTTCTAATTTAATTATTCTCCATATTTAAAATGTAAGAAATAGAACTTCGTTTAACCTGTCTGTTGTGAATGGAGAATCATTCTTTACTTAACAATTTGTAAGAAATTATCCATTCTAGTGGTTTAGTGCCATGCCTGTCTGTTCAAGTAGAAAAACTAAGAATTACTGGTAATTTATGCATGGACATGGACTATTCAAGAAAATTCTTCTTTTTTCTCCATATTATGAATTGGTGATTTTTTTGGCAACAATTTCAGAAATAATGATTTTGGATTACAACTAACACATTTGCAACTATGCATTAAATCAAACACATATTCATATTGATAAATATCTATTACATTCAATCATATACATATTCATAATTATGTCTAAACTGAAAAGAATATAATAAACCCTTATAGATAAAGGAAGTGTCTGAATTTAAACAAGTGAAAAAATGGGATGCTCTAGCTCAAAAGTGTCACCCGAAGTTTACCAATATGAGAAAATAGATGAACATGCAAGAAAGGTAAGAACAATTTTTTTGTGAGTAATTAATTATAAAAAGCTGCATTTTTTAGAAAAACTATGTGTAACATTTGTTGCAAATTTGGCCTGATTTTAAGCCAACTGTATGAGCTACAATATCTGCATGTACAGGTACAGTAAGTAAAGGTAATAGGCCTTTATAACAGGCATTAGCAAATTTATTGCGAGGGAGCGTCAGCAAACCAAAGCAATAAGTTTGTTTATTCCTGTAATATAGACTTATAACCAGCTCACAGTTTGTCCCATAGATTTATAGATAATATTTGTGTTGTATAGAGATTTAGTAGCTTAGCTCTGTGATGTCACAGTCTTACTTACTGGAGCAAAATGGTCAAGACGGCCCTGTTCGCTCTCCGGTCTTGGCCCTTTTGCTCACCTGGCTACCATTGGCCACTGTCGCCAAACTTCACCACTTGTTGTTTCAGTGGCTGTTTAGGAGTTATTTTTGAGGTTGGATTTAAATTTGGCAAAGATTATATAATCCAAGATTTTGCTGTAAAACTAAACTTATCAAGTTTTGGCAAAATCACTGCCCAGTATTGTTGACATCATCTTAGTTTGCTTAGAACCATTTCTTAAAGAAACAATGAAATTTAATTTTTTCTACTTCAGTTTATTTCTCATTCATTTATTCATAACAATTATTCAAAATTGTTCCAAATAATTAACAGGACGACACGGCAATGCCGCCAAAGCAGGTTTAAATGGTGCCTGTAGAAATTGTAGAATTAAAAAAAGTCACTTTGACAACCCCCTGACAAAAGAAAATTTTAGATTGCTTAAAACAATTAAAAACTTGAAGAAATTTTTGTTCAAATCTAGTTTTAGTAACAATGACCTTGACCCCCCAATTTTTTTTTGCTTAAAATGATTTAAAAACTAAGAAAAAAATCTTTTTTTATTAACAGTGACCTTGACATTCACCCTAGTGACCTTGAATGTGATCCCACGCTTCCTCTCAACACAAGCTACCTTTGCACCAATTTTCATTAAAATTGATCACTTCAAACTCAAGTTATCAAGCGGAAGCCATTTTTCTATTTTAAGTAACAGTGCCCTTGACATTGACCCTAGTGATCCCAACTGCAATATCAAACTTCCTCTTTATGCAAGCTACCTACACACTGAGTTTCATTGCAATTGGTCACTCCTAACTCGAGTTATTGAGCGGAAACCATTTTCTATTTTTAGTAACAGTGACCTTGACCCTAGTGACCCAAAATGCATTCCAAAGCTGCGTCTTCATGCAAGCTACCTACAAATAAAGTTTCCTTGCAATTGGTCACTCTTAATTGAAGTTATTGAACGGAAACCAATGTTTGACGCACACCAGCCCGAACGCACCCCTGACATACAACAGTGGCATTCTAATAAGCAGGTTTTTTATAAAAAAAACCTGCTAAATAAAAGTACTTGAATATTCTTCATGAAATTATAACAAAAAGTATAAATTACTTTAATTAGATTTCTTCCATTGAGATATACTTGCAACTTTTAATTATCTTGAGAATTAACTTTCGCAGGCCCTTTTCACAACAGAGAAATTCTAAAAAATCTAACAATATTACAGTAAACAAAAACTTTTGCTTGATTGATTGATTGACAATACCAAAACAATATCCATCCGCCTTTGGCTGGGGTTAAAAAACTTTGACTCAAAACAACCAAAGGTACTCAGACACTTTGTTTTACATATGTTAACTATGTACCAAGTTTCAGTTTAACTGATGAATGTTGACCAAAATTATTATAAATACAGTCTAAACCTTTCTCATTATATTAAACATCACCAGTATATAAAGTCATTACTGTCAATTTTATTATTTTTAGTATCCATACTGGCAAGCAAGGAAAAGCCGATGGCAAGGAATTGTCGGCGGCTTCATAGTTTTCCCGTTACATGCCTCTATAACAAGTCTGTATGAAGGAAGTTTTGATCAAAATCTATCGGAGGATTTGTTTTTGAAGCTGACTGACGGAAATCATAAGTCAAAGTGTTAAATATTTACTAAGATATTGGTTTTTCATTTCAGAGTACTCGCAACCTTGACATATGTTGTCAACAAAGTCACGTGGGGGTCATGTGACGGCTGTCAACTTCTGATTTCCGCACGAAAATATTACTTCAATTTTTCTTAAAAATTACAAAATCATGTTAAAATACATTTCAACACGCAATAAAAAGGTATTGATAACATTTTCAAACCGTACACTAGTATATCGGGATGATTTGACTCTTCGATTCAAGGGAAGTAATTTGTACTGATTGTATAGTATTTCCCCTTTGTATGTCCGGAGTTCTCATCTGATGTTAGCTCCAATTCCAGAGGCTGTGCAGGGTATTAAGCAAAACAATTTGCATCTTTTTAACTACGTAGAAAAGGGATACTTCCAGCAACAATGACACATGTAGGTATACAGACCTACTTACAAAGCTGCAAATTAATATAATTTCTCAAAGACAATTTTATTGTTAAAAATCATTAGAAATAATTATTTTTGATTCTTTTCCATTATTTTCGTGTGATACGTGACATGAGCTATATATTGGTGATAAATGCAAGCCCCTACGAGCAAGAGCGACCAATGTAAACAAAAATTATCTCCCCCGACGGAGGTCAAGGCCAAGATTTGCAAAGTAGTCAACGGTTTTATTCTGTCTTATCTATTTCTAAAATAAACGAAAAAAACATGCAAAATCCATCGGCTTTTCCTTGCTTGCCTGTATCGATGATCTTTACTGAGCTGATCCAAAATGTCCTCAAACATTTTGTCTTCTTCTAATCTTCCTATGTACATTTCATTTCAATACCTTAGGCATCAGTTTGAGATCTGGCCAAACATAACAAAACTCTTTCATGGGAAAAGTGTATTGCGACATACAAACACCTTGATGCAGTAACATCTAAACGCAATATACATCTAATTCACTGAAAGCTATGAGCTCTTAAAATATACTGATCATATAATTTTATCATTGTAGGCACCAAAGAGTGTGAAGAATTCTGCAGAAGAACTTGTGAATTACATGTCAGCTGTCTCAAAAGATCCAAGAATGCTTGTGAGGGGCTTCTTTGTTTGGATTTCAGAAAATATTCGGTATTTAGTTTACCTGTGCCTATCTTTCAGTCATATACTTATGAATCTTCTTCCATACCATTAGAATCCAGCATCCTGGAGGTGGCGTGTTTGAGTCCCACTGGGGTCACGACCGTACCGTCCCATATGACACAAGTACTGGTTTTTTCGGGAAGCAGACTCAAGAGTGACTCAATAAGCTTTAAGATTTATTCACAGTCCAGTTTAAATAAATCAGTATAAACTAAACTAACACCAAGATGCAAGTACATGTGTTTGTAGTTTGTCATTACTAGTTTGAACACTAGTCATATTTCCCCCCACAAAGATATTGACAGACAACAGACATCGAGCAATCACAATAGCTTACCTTTGAGCACTTAACAAGGGGTTTGGAAAATTAATTATAGACGATATTGTCTATTCTAACATGACTCATTCTCTTTGTCAGCTAATTAAAGATGTAAAATCAGCAACAAATTATGTTTTGACGTGTGTCGCATTACGACATCATAAATGACAGCAAATTGTGCCTTATATGAAGCATTAATCCAAGTCTGCATAAAATACAGCAGATTGCATTTTTATCTTTTTTGTAGATATCTAGTTTTTTTACAAACAAAGCAATATCCTTTGAGTGATGTTCATCATCTAAGGCAGACAGGCAGGCAGATAGACAGACAAGAAGCAAGATTTTCTGACATCCTTTCAGTGCTTTGATTTATTTACTTGCAATTTTTTTATTCATGAGCTTCGTGTATTTGCATGAGTCTGCAATATATTTTGTGACCTTGATTTGATAAGTGAAACAGGGGGGGGGGGGGGGGGGGGGGGGGGGGGGGGGGGGGGGGGGGGGGGGGGGGGGGGGGGGGGGGGGGGGGGGGGGGGGGGGGGGGGGGGGGGGGGGGGGGGGGGGGGGGGGGGGGGGGGGGGGGGGGGGGGGGGGGGGGGGGGGGGGGGGGGGGGGGGGGGGGGGGGGGGGGGGGGGGGGGGGGGGGGGGGGGGGGGGGGGGGGGGGGGGGGGGGGGGGGGGGGGGGGGGGGGGGGGGGGGGGGGGGGGTGTTTTTTTTTTTGGGGGGGGGGGGGGGGGGGGGGGGGGGGGGGGGGGGGGGGGGGGGGGGGGGGGGGGGGGGGGGGGGGGAAAAAAAAAAAAATTTTAATTTTATTTTTTTTTTTTTTTTTTTTTTTTTTTTGGGGGGGGGGGGGGGGGGGGGTTCCCCCCCCCTTTTTTCGCCCCCTGGGTTTTTTTATTTTTTTTTTTTCTTTTTTCCCCCTTTTTCCTCCGGGGGGGGGGGGGCAAAATAAACAACAAGAGGGCCAAGATGGCCCTATATCACTCACCTGGCTACCATTGGCTACAATAGCAGAAAGGGTCAATTTTGACATGGGGGACAGGATTTGAACATTCTTGGAAAATGGCAATGATATATGCCAAATATCTAAGCTCTAGTCCTTGTGGTTTCAGAGAAGAAGATTTTAAGTTTTTCCTCCATATAAGCCTATGTAAAAACAGTTTTCACTCTGGGTTCATAATCTGAACGATCTTGATACAGGTCCACTAGGTTATGCCATATCCCAAATATCTAAGATCTAAGCCTTCCTGTTCTTGAGAAGAAGATTTTTCAAGTTTTTCCCTTCCATTGCCATGGCAACCAGAGTTCTGCATGGAATGAATTATTTGAACAACTATGAAAGGGCTTCATGCAAGGAACATACCTTCAAATTTCATCATCATTGGCCTAGTGGTTTCAGATGAGATGTTGTATGATGGAATATGTAAATGGGCATACGACAGACACCGGATTGTGAGCGATCCTAATAGCCCACTCTGGCACTTTGTGCCAGGTGAGCTAATAAATAAAATGCTGTATTTCACTTACAGATATGATGTTGAGGGATTTTTTGGGCAAGCTTCAAGAGCGCCATGTGATGCAGAATCTGTGATGAAGGGAGGCAATAGTGTGTGTGGGGGCTACTCAAATGTAATGGAACTATTATGCAGGTAAGCTAACATTCTTTTTCTTTAAAAAATGGTAACATATAAGGTATTCAAAAGCTGGACTAAATTGCTTTGATGCTGAAAGATTTTACTTCTAGCTCAATCAAAAGTCATAAGTTTTCAGCCTTCCTATCCTGTCATAAGAAATGAATCTGAATTAAAAGTGAAATGTCTCATCTAATGTCAAACCAATATAGCTAGGTAGTGTTTAACTGTGTTTAACTTTTCCAAGTGAACAAACAAAACATGAACACATAATTCTCTTTTAAACTACTTTCCATATTTTCCCTCATTGCAGTGCCTGCCCTTATCAATGCTCCCCCAATATTTTTCTTGGAAAAAAAGGCTGATTTGAAGAAAATGTCAGTCATTTCCAGCAAATTAGATAACTTAAAGTTGTATGCTACTGGAAGAAAGTTTGTACTTAAACATTGTTTGTACCAATTCGATGTGTACTGCCTACATAACTGATATGAAAAGCTTACAGGTTCCTTGTGAACAGCAGGAATCCTATTTACCAAGCTCTATGTCAAATATTGGTCTCTAAATAAATTATGAAGAATAGGTTGTAACAGGGTCTGTCGGCATGGATGGGATACT
This sequence comes from Saxidomus purpurata, assembly GCA_022818135.1. NCBI lineage: Eukaryota > Metazoa > Mollusca > Bivalvia > Venerida > Veneridae > Saxidomus > Saxidomus purpurata. The sequence continues at coordinate 30,221,989 of JAFMSR010000010.1, forward strand.
ATTTGACCCTCAGAAAAGGGGCAGGCAACATCAACAGCTACTGATGATGTCATGTTATTCAAATCTTACCATCAAGATTACAATAGAATCTCTATCAAAACAAAAATTATATATAGACAAAGTGTAAAAAATGAAAATTAAACAAGAGGGCCATGATAGCCCTATATCGCTCAACTGAGTACCAGTGCACTTGCTTAAGGATGTCACTTGTTGCTTAGGGACTAAGTTGTTGCTAAGGAAGTAAATGGTTGCTAAAGAAGTAACTCATTGCTAGGGGAAGTTACTGGTTGCTAAAGAAGTAACTATTTTGACCCCGGGGAATGACTTGAACAAACTATTAAGATGTCATCTTGACACTGTTACACACTAGATATGTAAGCTCTAGACTTTGTGGCTTCGGAAAAGAAGATTTTTAAAACATTTTCCTATACTGTAAATTGCAATAAATTTGTAAAGGTTTAATTTTCGCTAATATTGGCGAATCTATGAGGACACAAATTTTTAGCCACGCAAAAAAGTTGCTAACAGCTAGTCCAAAATTGGATCAAGTTACTTTGTCAATATCAGTTGAACTGCCATTTTGCGATTATGAAATTTTGAATATTCTATCAATGAATAATATGAAAATATGTGTTTTAATCATTCATTTATTCAAATTCTCTAAATATGAGTACAAGTAATAAAATCCGCTATCTATTATGCAAATAGATCTTCAGTATTAATTCAATTCAAAATTACCAATAAGGTTAATCTTTGTGTCACCTCTTTATTTTCTATAGAAATCAAAAGTTTTCAAGTTATATGAAATCCCGGTCTAATTTGACATATTCTAACACTGAGTTAACTTTATGTATAGGGCACAAATGACAAGTACCCTGTTTTAGCAATTAAATCTTATCTGCAGTATTGAGCATAACCAGACAGAAACTGACTGTCTTTTATAAGTTTTGCAGATTGTTAAGGCATGCTGCCACAAATTAAAAATCTCTCAAATAAATGAAGAACAAAAAATCACAAAAAAAAGAACTTGCGAATTCAAAGAAATTTACAGCATATGTCAATGTTAAACAAGTGACCCCCTTGGCTGGAGCAAATATTGATTTGGACAAACTCGGAAGAGGGCCATTATACAATGGTTGTGGTTTTGAGAAGAAAACTTTAAAAGTTTTTCAATAGAAACCTATGTAAAATCGAGTGATCCCACATATGGGGTCAATATTGACCAGGGGGTCATGATTTTTACAATTTTTGTAGAGGTCACTTGACAATGCCACATATCAAATATCTAAGATTAAGGCTTGTGGCTCTAGAGGAGAAGATTTATAAAGTTTTTCCTATATAAGCTTATGTAATGACACCCTGGGCAGGGTCAATTTTGACCTGTGGGGATATAATTTGAAAAAAATTGATAGGTCAACTGGGCAATGCTACAAGCTGAATATCTAAGCTCTAGACTTGTGGTTTCACAGAAGCAGATTTTTTTAAAGTATTTCCTATTCATTGCAATAGCAACCAGAGTTCTGCATCAAATTGAATACTCTAAACAATTTTGGTAGAGCTTCATGCAAGGAAAGTCCCTGCCAAGTTTCATCAGCAATGGCCCAGTGGTTTCAGAGGAGATGTCCTTTGAAGCAAAATGATGACAGATGACGGACCGACCGACAACAGACAGTATGTTGTGGGAAAAGCTCACCCTAGAACAAAGTGCCTTAAAATATCAAGGAAAAGCTATGTAGAGAGGAAATGTTACACCACATTTATATCACTTCCATCAAAAGAACATACCATGTGCATTGCTAGATTTTTCTTAGCTTAAGTAACTCTTGCACATGGTACTGACAGTCATATAAAAGTTAAATTTTTTAAAACCAAACAAGGTCATAATGTGATAATCTGCCCCTTATGCCGCTATGCTCCTTGTGGGCCAATAATCATGTCCCCACCCAGATCGGCTATGTATTATCCTCTTTGTATCAAAGTATGTCATAAGAAACCAAGACAGTTAGACATACTTAGTTTAAGCTTTAGCATCATGGACCAACAACATCATCAAAATGGTGACTTCTGTGTTGTTATCAGAGTTATATGAAAATCAGAGGCAATAAGAAGTTTAACAATTTTTCTGGTATAGATATGAAATGTTTCTGGAAAATATTAATTTGTTTGAAGGAAGTAGCTACTTGTAAGCCAGTTGCATACATTATTTAGGAAAATAATCAGACTGAAATCAGAAAAAAATATACATGTCATATATGACACTGACAGACTTGACTTTCTTACAATATTAATTATCTAAGCTCTAGGCCTCATGGTTTTGGAGAACATTTTTTTAAGCAGGTTTTTTTAAAAAAAAACTGCTTATTAGAATGGCAATGTCGTATGTTGGGCGGGCGTCAAATATTGGTTTCCGATCAATAACTTTAGTTAAGAGTGACCAATTTCAATGAAACTTGGTGTGTAGGCAGCATGCGTGAAGACACAGCTAGGGATTGCATTTGGGGTCAAGGTGTACTAAAAATAGAAAAATGATTTCCGCTCAATAACTCAATTTAAGAGTGACCAATTACAATGAAACTTGGCACGTAGGTAGCTTGCGTGGAAATGCAGCTTGAGATTGCATTTGGGTCACTAGGATCAAGGTCACTGTTACTTAAAATAGAAAAATGGATTCCGCTCAATAACTCAAGTTAGAAATGACTAATTGCAATGAAACTCAGTGTGTAGGTAGCTTGTGTAGAGAGGAAGCTTGAGAATGCAGTTGTGGTCACTAGGGTCAAGGCCAAGGGCACTGTTACTAAATATAGATTTTTTTTTTAGTTTTTTAGTTTTAAAATTGCTTAAACAAAAAAAATTTTTTGTTTTTTATTTTATTAAAATTGTTGGTGGGGGGGAGGTGGACAAGGTCAAGGGTCATTGTTACTAAAAATATTTTCTTTTTAGTTTTTAAATTGTTTTAAGCCAAAAAAGATTTTGGTTGTCAAGGTCACTAGGGTCAAGGTCAAAGTCACTGTTACTAAAAAGAAAAAAAAATTTTCAACTTTTAAGTTGTTTAAGCAAAAAAAAAAAAATTCCTTTGCAGAGGGGGGAGTCAAGGTGACAGTATTTTTTTTAATTCTACAATTTCACCAGGGGCTGTTTAAACCTGCTTTAGCGGCATTACCATGTCTTCTTGTTACTTTTTTCATATAAAAAATCAATGAGAAACTCGCAAATTCAGTGAATTAACAGACACCAAGTCATCACAATAGCTCACCATACTCAGGTGAGCTAAACAATTGTTTAATCTTTGCAGGGAAATTTTTCTATTTTCAGGCAAGCAGGCATTCCAGTAAAGAAAATTTCAGGATTTGCAAAAGGATATGGTCATTCAGCTGCCAACCCATTTACAGTGCATTCTGACACAGACCACGCCTGGAATGCTGTCCAATTAAAGAACAAATGGTACCTAATAGATGGCACCTGGGGTGCTGGCCACCTTGATAGTTCCAACTCCTTCAACAAAAAGTTTGAAGACTTCTACTTCCTGACTGATCCAAAACACTTTATCTCAACTCATTTTCCATATATGGACAAAGATATGGAAGAAAGCAAGAAATGGCAACTACTCTCTAAACCAATCAGCTTGGTTGAATTCAATAAAAATTTGAAATATAAACCAAATGCTTTCAAGTTAGGAGCTCAGGCTGTAAGTCACCAACAAGGGTATATAGAAATGAAAAATGAACTTCAAATGACCTTTAAAAGTGTTGGGAAGGAGGAGCTTGTGCTAAGTGCCAGGCTAATGCCCAAGGAAGGCAACATGTTGCGAGAACAACCAAATGCCACATTTGGATATCCAGAAAATGGACTTTACAAGCTGATGATACATCCCCCTAAACCTGGCAACTACAGGATGGAAGTATTTGGTAAAGCAGTCTCTGATGAAAGTCTTCAAGAAATTCCTGAAATAATGGAATACACAATCAACTGTACTGAAGTGACAGAACTGGACTTTGAATATCCCATGTCATATACTGCAGCTGATATTGAAAGAAGTGTTTTACATGAGCCTCTGAAAGGAAAGCTTCCAGGAAATACAGAGATCAGGTTCCGTGTGTCTGCCCCCCATCTCCAGAATGTAATGGTTGGCAATTCATGCCTTGAGAAATCAGGAACCATGTTTACTGGAAATATAACCACTGGTGCACCAGGGCAAAAAGTATCCATGTATGGTACAAGAGGTGACAAATACAGTAGAATGCAAGGACTGTATGCTTTCAAAACAAGTTAACATGTCAGATAATTTGAACATTCTCCAGCACTTGGGAAAAACACTTGACAGAGTGCAAACCTACCTTATTTATCCTTATTTACACATCCGGGTCCCACACTGGCAATGCCAAGTTTTGGCCATACAATACTACATGTATATGTTTACCTTTTTATCCATTTAAATATGTTAAGGAGAAATTCAACAATATCTGCACAAAATATGATTTACAGAAAGAACTAATATAAAGGTTTGAAACTACATTCTGGCAAGAAACTTATCACAAACATTTTTCTCTGACAATTCAGGTCTTGACTTATGTTATTAGAAGTTAAAATTTGATTTTGTCCATTTGTGTGAAACTAATATGACTTCAAAACTTATCGGTTATATATATGTGTGTGTACTGGTAAACCGACATTATCCTCTAGGACATCAGCCACTTAGCTCAATTTTGCACAGGAGTACATTAGCCCCTATAATTGACTTGAACAAATGGTCATTAGCCCCTTCATCAAAATATCTTTCTAAATTAATCAGCATTATAATTATCTCTACGTTCTTTGACAAATCAATTAATCTAACAAAAAAATTTCAGTTTCAACTTATTATGATATTAAATCAAATATTAAACTTTGAAGAGTGAAGGGGCTAGGCTCACAAATAATGAAGGGCTGAAATCCTTCTGTGAAAAATGCATTTGTACTGTGTAGGGTGCTTTTGTATGTGATGTTCTTGACTTGAGGCACTAGGCAAAAGTATTATGTAGTTAATATGTGCATTGTCTGCTGTATGTTGTCGTAGTTAATGTGAGGGTTTGATTTTTTTGGGGGGCTGAGGTTATTTTTCTTATTCTACATTTTCTTTTAACCATACATAATGGCACCAACAGCTATAAGTTACCTTTTTATGAAAAGTTTTAATTTTCTTGAATAGGCGAGGGAACTTCTAGGAGAAGGCTCATCACTCAGTATAAATATGGCACCTACAATAATCTGTCTTTTAAACTGAAAAAAAACCACAAAATTATTGTTTCATCATTTAAAGCTCAGACCTATAGAACTACATATACTCAAATATTTGAAGAGGTCTTTATCTTCAAATAATTTTAGAAGTCTCAATTTCAATTAGAGATATCTCTAAATAATTATAGCCCGCAATAATTGTAATAGAGATTTCTTTAAATATTTGGAGAGCTCTCTAAGTAAATTCTTGATATCAAAAATTTATTTATAGTGTGCAGTTAATTAATTGTAGACCTCTCCAATTCAACTGAAGATATCAAAACTAAGGTGAAATTCAGCTGTTTTTAAGAGCCTTGTAATTGGATTGAAGAGGTCTCTAATTGATTTGAAGGCATCTTTAATTGTTTTATAGTCCGCTACAAATTAATTTATAGAGGGTCTTTAAAACTGAAAACAAACCACAAACGTTTCATCATTTAAAAATTTCATGATTTGAACATTTTTCATATTATTATATTATGCATTACATTTGGTTATTGTATGAAACAAGAGCATTCACTGTAAGTTAAATTTTTCCCTGAAGTGAGTTTTTGACACTTAAGTACATTAATTAAATTTTGATCTTGACCTTAGAGTCAAGCAAAGACTCGGTTTAAATGGTACTTTATTGATAAATCACATATTAGAAGACTTGTATACATATATATAGATCTTCCTGTCTTTATACATCATTAGCCACTTAAAATGTTTGCCTGCTGTTTCTGTATGAACAAAAGATATGAGTCAGTCTCAATGTGCTCTAAAACAGTTACCAAGTTTTGGCCAAGACAAGAACTCAATTTAGACACAAAAGTGTGACCTTGACTTTAGAGCCGAGGATCAGTGTTGATCCTGAGGCAGTATGAAAGTAAAAGTGCTTTATAACATGCAGGTAAATGTTTTATCTTCATTTGTTATTTAACACCAGGACCCGGTTGTTCGAAACTTAATCGACAATAAAGCTAACAGTCGATTAACTATTAATGTAACATTCTACAGTTTGAAAGAATTTCTAAAACAAATTTTTGACTTCCAGAGAATCAGGCCTAAAAACTCTTCAAAGCAAAATCAAAATATTTTGCTATTTCTGCCTTAAGAGCTTTTTTTTCAATCAAATAGTTAATCAATAGTTAGCTTAACAGTTGATTAAAGTTTCGATCGCACAATGGGGTCCTGGACAATAAAAGAGTGGCCCTCACAGACAGGCTGTGAGTCACAAATCATTCAACAGTTATTACAAAAAAACCTTAAAAATGGTTTTGCAGTGAGTAAAAACAGAAAATGATTGTCACTTTTTACATCAAGTCATATGTCACAAATTATTTTGCCAACTTTTGTATGACAGAGTATAATAAAAAGGTAAAATATTTTAGGTACCTTTTCTGTTTAGTCTGATACAATATCATACACTTTAGGACTAATTGATCATACTATCTGTATAGTTTTGTTCCACTCTTGTAGATTTATTGTTTTTAGAAGGAAGTTTTGATTTGTAATTAAGACAGGATAAAGTAAAATCACCGAGTATATCTAATACTTTTGTTAAAACACAACATAATACAGTAATTAATTTGTTCCTGATTTAGTGACAATCAGTTAGGAGTTTACAGAATCAGAATTTAAATAAAGTGAACAATGGGATGATCTAGCTCAAAGCCTGAAATTATTCCTAAAACAGGAAATGGCACAACGTCTAGTAACAAAGAAAGACCAGGAAGTGGGCAAGGAAACAAGGATGATTCTTGTCAGTACCAGAAAATAGATGCACATACTAACAAGAGCTGTCACATGACAGCACGCTCGACTATTTGAAAGGTTGTTGGTAAAATGGGTTTTTTGTCAAAGAACAGGAGTATTGTGTAATTGTCTGTAAGAATTAAGGTCAAAGATATGAAACTTGTTCAAAGACCTTTGTAAATGTACATTACATTCAAAGCCTTACTCTGGATTCTGTAAGCCAAGTGGAGGGAGGAGGGGATAATTTCAAAGAAATACATAACCTTGTAAATTTGATCATGAATAACTCTGTAACTTTTCAAAATTGAAATGTATAGAATTAAAAAAGCATGACCGCTGCATGCTGCATAATTATTCTATGACATTTCAAAAGAAAGCCATTTCGAGTATTTCCATGTTAGTCTGGTAAAAACTGTGACAAAATTCTAAGTTAAAAGGGGCATAAATGTCAAAAATCAAAAACATTGGTGAAGATGTTGACAGTAAACATACATTTTAAGTCCATAAAAAAAATCAAAGTTAAAAAGGGGCATAAATCTGTCAAAAATCAAAACAGAGTTATGGGGATTGTTTCCTCAGATGTAGATGTTGATGGTAGACACATACTTTGAGTTTCAAGTCAATACCTTTGATAGTATTCAAAACATTTGACTTTATAAAATCTTTTACCAAATATTCTAAGTTAAAAAGGGGCATAAATCTGTCAAAAATCAAAACAGAGTTATGGGGATTGTTTCCTCAGGTGCAGATGTTGATTGTAGACTTTGAGTTTCAAGTCAATACCTTTGATAGTATTCAAGATATTTGAATTTATAAAAATCTTTAACAAAAAAATCTAAGTTAAAAAGGGGCATAAATCTGTCAAAAATCAAAACGGAGTTATGAGGATTGTTTCCTCAGGTGTAGATGCTGATGGTAAAGATATATTTTGAGTTTCAAGTCAATACCTTTGATAATTTGCAAGATATTTGAATTTATAAAAAACTTTAACCAAAAATTCTAAGTTAAAAAGGGGCATAAATCTGTCAAAAATCAAAACAGAGTTATGGGGATTGTTTCCTCAGGTGTAGATGTTGATGGTAAACAAACAGTTTGAGTTCAAGTCAATACCTTTGATAGTATTCAGGATATTTGACTTTATTAAAAACTTTAACCAAAAATTCTAAGTTAAAAAGGGGCATAAATCTGTCAAAAATCAAAACAGAGTTATGGGGATTGTTTCCTCAGGTGTAGATGTTGATTGTAGACTTTGAGTTTCAAGTCAATACCTTTGATAGTATTCAAGATATTTGAATTTATAAAAATCTTTAACAAAAAAATCTAAGTTAAAAAGGGGCATAAATCTGTCAAAAATCAAAACGGAGTTATGAGGATTGTTTCCTCAGGTGTAGATGCTGATGGTAAAGATATATTTTGAGTTTCAAGTCAATACCTTTGATAATTTGCAAGATATTTGAATTCATAAAAAACTTTAACCAAAAATTCTAAGTTAAAAAGGGGCATAAATCTGTCAAAAATCAAAACAGAGTTATGGGGATTGTTTCCTCAGGTGTAGATGTTGATGGTAAACAAACAGTTTGAGTTCAAGTCAATACCTTTGATAGTATTCAGGATATTTGACTTTATTAAAAACTTTAACCAAAAATTCTAAGTTAAAAAGGGGCATAAATCTGTCAAAAATCAAAACAGAGTTGTGAGGATTGTTTCCTCAGGTGTAGATGTTGATGGTAAAGATATATTTTGAGTTTCAAGTCAATACCTTTGATAATATGCAAGATATTTGAATTTATAAAAAACTTTAACCAAAAATTCTAAGTTAAAAAGGGGCATAAATCTGTCAAAAATCAAAACAGAGTTATGGGGATTGTTTCCTCAGGTGTAGATGTTGATGGTAAAGATATATTTTGAGTTTCAAGTCAATACCTTTGATAGTATTCAAGATATTTGACTTTATTAAAAACTTTAACCAACGCAGACGCCGACGCCGGGGCGAGTGCAATAGTCTCCTTATTCTTCGAATAGTCGAGCTAAAAAGGTTATCACAACTTTCTTGTTGGTTATTCAAACAAGAGGGCCATGATGGGCCTATATCGCTCACCTGAATACAAGTCCACTTGCCTGATAGGTGTGGTCGATTTTGACCCAAGAGGCATGATTTGAACAAAGTAGGTGGAAGACCGCAAGACAATGTTACATACCTAATAGGTTTTCCTATACACGTCTTTGCAAAATAAGTGACCTCCTGGACTTTGAAGAAGTCTACTAGGCAATGCTACATGCTAAATATCTAAGCCCTAGGCCCTGTGGCTCAGAGAAGAAGATTTTTAAAGTTTTTCCTATATAAGCCTATGTCAAACCAAGTGACCCCCTGGGTTGGGTCAATTTTGACCCTGGGGTCATAATTTGAACAATCTTGGTAGAGGTTCACTAGACAATGCTACATGCTAAATACTAAGTATCTAAGCTCTAGGCCTTGTGGTTTCAGAGAAGAAGATTTTTAAAGTTTTTCCTCTTTGTTGCCAAAGCAACCAGAGTTGCATGGACTGGAATTCTTTGAACAACTTTGATAGAGCTTTATGCAAGGAACATTCCTGCAAAGTTTCATCAACATTGGCCCAGTGGTTTCAGAGGAGATGTTCTTTGAAGGAAATGGTGGACGTCCGTACTTACGAGACGACCTTTGTGAAGTTATCACTTTGGTCTTTCTTTGTTCTTTTTTAACCCCACAATACTATTTTGTAACCCCACAAGACCAATTTTAACCTCACAATGACGGAATGAAATGAAGCAAATCCCAGAACGCTAAGCTGCACACGTACCCTAACCTCGTAATGGCTCCTGGATATGTACGAACAGACGGATGGACAGACGGATGTTCTAACATATGGATACTTATGTGGCTACTCTATTGTTCTCTCTATTGTTATTTTAGCCACATAAGAGAAGAAATAGCCACCTAAGAGCTTATGGAATGAATGACATCAAAGAGTATTTACTGTTACCTATTGTTCCGATAGCCATGTAAGCATGGACTGACAGACAGACAGACAGACATCCATGGCAAAAACAATATACCTATATTCTATGATGAAAGACAGAACTATGTTTGGCCTTCCTTGACTTATAGGTAAAATTCGCTATTTGTGTGCATTTCATGTTTATATTATGGTTGATTGTTGTGGATTTCACGCATGAATGAATTTGTAACTGGTACCAATGTGACACGTTAAATATATGCTACAATTTTCTGCTTTGATATTGATATAGAAGAAAATTAATGACGATCTCATTTGAAACAGATACGAATATCGAATTTGATCTATAGTATAGACAGTTTTTATTTAATAGACTATGGTCATACACGTGACTTGTACAACAAAGGAAGTGTAATTTAAAGGCATTTGTCTATTATGAAAGGTTTGAAACTTAGTGTTAATTTGAATAGTTCATTTAAAATTTACCTAACAATTGTGGCAAAATATATCATAAATAAAAAGAGGGAAATATATTATTAAAAAGAGTTATAAAGTAATTTATATTTATCATGCAAGTATTTCTTACGTTATTTCTTAAAATTTACATATTTTAAAACATTTCTCTGTGTGTTGTATTTGTTCTTTTCTTTTTTGTTATATTCTTTTCTCTGTGTTTTAATCTGTAAGAAATAGAACTTTGTTTGATCTGACTGTTTTAAATGAAGCTTTCTTTACTTGACAGTTTATAAGGAACTTTCCATTTTAAAGTGTGTTCAAGTAGAAAATACTAAGAATTACTGGTAATTTATGCATTGTCTGTTTTAGAAAATTCTGATTTTTGGTAATGGTGATTTTCAGAAATATTGATGATTTTTTTGAGAAAAAAATGGAAGTATATGGAGCTGACTTGTGAAATTTCAATTTAGAGATTTAATAGAGATGTGTTAATGTTAATTATTTTGATTTAAGAAATAATAAATGCCTCCCTGTATTTTATCTTGGAATAAAATATAGTCAAGAATTTGGATGCGTAGTAATTAAATCACGAGTGCGTAGCACGAGTGATTTAATTATTCGCATGCAAATGACTGACTGTATTTTATTCAACGATAAAATATAGGGAACAATTTATTATTTCGATTCTAACATGTTATTTTCTTTGAAAACAATCCCGAACTTTATTTAACGCGTAGTAGTACACCATTGTAACCTTCAAACGCGAGATACGATTGGACGCGCTTGTTTACATACGTCACGTCGTTACGTCATTTACCGCACGTCGTCCTTGGAAAAACGTGCTGTATTTTATCGTAAAATAAAATACAGGCTTTTCCCTATATGTTTATATAGGAAAAGCAGCCGCTTGTGTTAGAATTATTATTAAAAGTTCTCTGATGCAGGGATCAGGAAAACCGAAAATTTGCCGGTCTGGACCGATTTTCAACTTGCTGGACCGATTCACGTAACCAAAAGTTGCTTAAAAATCGGTCCGAGATTTTTTTTTAAAAAAGCCATAAAATCGCTCAAATATGACAAAAGAAGTTGCTTGTGTAATTACACATATCATCTGTGTTATTAGCACCTATCTAATACCCCAATAACCTTGTCATGTTAATAACCCGCGGCGGTCTTTACCTAAATGGTCCAACACACCAATTCTACAATACCTCGGGCGTCGCTAACACGTTATTGATTAATTAAAGGATTTTATTAATGTGTTAGCAGCTCCGACTGACTTTATGTCGGACCGATTGTCTTTAGGCTGCTAATCATTACCTACACTTTGAAATGCCTTCAATGCCTTTCGATTTATTGTTGAAATAGCAAAACGCAACATATTTGCGATGTTCAAAAAATTAAATGACCGAAATGGCAAATCGGCTCATGGTAATCGGGAGAATAATAACTGGAACCCGAAAGAAACAAATAACCGGACTGGCAACCGGTAGTCAATGTTTCCGAAAGTCGGAAGGACTGGCGACCCGAGAACATAAATAATTTTTTTAAACGAAACCACACGACAAAAATTTAATAGCCTATAACTAACACATGGATTATTACAAAACTTTGTGGGGGTGACTTTGAACGTAATCAGTTCTAATCGAAATTGAACACACTTTCAATGATAAAATCACATGGAAATTATTATATTTATTTATGAAAACTGGCTCGATATTTTTCTTATTACTTATTTTTTTATGGCGAAAACGATGTAAAGTTTATCCCTTAGAAAATGGAACGCTCCACGTGAACGGCGCATTTATTTTATCGACTCGTGAGATTTACTTATCAATAATGAAAGAAGATAAACATTTTCGTTTTTGGAAACATTTTGGAATCAAAAGGAGGGAATGAAATACTCTAACAGTTCCATGATCATGCACAACAATGGAAAGCTGGTTGAAAATATATAAATTACAAAAAAAATATATATTTTTTTTTTTACGTTTTTGTGATTTTTTTTGGGGGGGGTTGGCGATGTACCCTCGGCTTGTCCAGACCGATTGAGATTTCAAAATTTCCTGATCCCTGCTCTGATGTATTCATATTTATGGTTCTACAGTAGGACCTTGAGATTCCAGTCGGCCTTTGGCAATGCAAAATGAACCAGGTTTCTGAGGTGGCCCATTTTGTAGGGGATAAGATTCATGCCTCTGGTTGTTCCTCCATACAGAATATACATTTATATGTATCAAGTATGAATATCGTCCATATCGCTTTTATTACAATATCTAACTAATAATCACTTTTAAATTAAATAAAATATCCTTTGTGACAGACTGAAAATTAGATAATCGCCAACAAATATTTTTCATGCCTTTGACACATCAAATGGCAACCAGATTATTGAGAGCCATATTAATACTCAAGAACTTCAAAAATTAAGGAGCTGGATTTTGGCAGAAATTTTTAAACATTAAATAAATGTTAAAATAGTAAAAATGGCGGAGAAAAAAATGGCCACGCTTTTTAGGTGACCAGATTTTTGGGAGTCCACTGTACATGTAGAATAATTCACTTAACTTTTGGACTACAACATTTCTGTTCAAACTTTTTCATGTGACCAAAGAATGAACTCTTCTGTGAATTATGACAGGCTAAACTAAAATATCACAGCATAACCAACACATTTGCAACTTTCCATTCAATCAATTATATATTCATATTGATAAAATATAGAAATCTAAATTAAAAAGAATATAATGAAACCTTATAGATAATTTAATACAAATGAAAGATGGGTGGCTGCAGCTCAGCGGTGTCACCCAACGCAACTGTTCCTAATAAAGCAAAAGACACAACATCTGGTAACAAAGAAAGGCCAAACAGTGCAAAAGACACAACAGCTGGCAACAGAAAAAGGCCAAACAGTGGAAAAACTGTTAAGGAGAATGTTAACCAATATCAGAAAATAGATGAAAATGCTAGAAAGGTAAGAACAGTAATTTTGTGAGTAATTAATTATGAGAGACGCTGCATTTTTGAGAAAATGAAAATTTGGTGTGATTTTAAGCCCATTCTATCAGCTACAGTATCTGAATGTTCCAGATGACGTTACTGTTAGATATTCAAATTAACTCTGTTCCCTATATCGGGAATAATCTATATTATAGCATTATAGCATACCAATCTTGACAATGTACCCCATCGCTAATGCAAGTACTGAAAAAAAACTTGAAACTACCAAAGGTATTCTTAACCTTAGTCTGAACATACGTTATCAATGTACTAAGTTTCAATTTTAATAAACAAAGGCGAACTGACATATCCATGTTAATTAAATGATTGTTTCCTGTTTCGAAAAAAGTGATCAGTTTCCTATTCTCTGGCTAATTAAAGTGTTTTAAGGTTGATAACTTAATTCTGCCATTGTATATTCGGTAAAATGTCATTTTTTATTTGATTTGTCAAATACCAATGTTTGCAGAATATGAAACCATATGCACGGAATTCGGATAAATCGTTATTCGGTTAACGCTTATATGTGATATTTATAATGTTTACTATGATGAAACATTTTACCACTGTAGGCACCAATGAGTGTAAAGAATTTGGATACTACTGGAAACAAGAGTGATCAGTATACTGGTAAGTGAAGTATTCTGCTGAATTTAGTTTTTGACACCTTAGTAACATATAATATTCACCTTTAAAATAGCCAAGCAAGGACTTATATACTGTATACATATACATATTTCTGTCATTATAAGCCATTTAAAATGAGCCTCGAAAACAGTTATTTCTGTATGAAAACAAAACATTCAATTATACCTAACTGGCAAATTGTTGAACAGTGACAGCCTGACATTTTGAAAAAGTTTCTAAAAGTCCCATAAACAGAAACAAAGTTAGGTGCTAGACATGAAATCTACTTAGGCACAAAAGAGTGACCTTGACCTTAGAACCGAGGATCAGAGTGTTGATACCGCGGCAGTACTTTCTATGGTACATGATAGTAAAAGTGCTTTATTTTATGTTTTCCAGTGAATTATAAGAGTTTTCTCAGTGTATTTTCACTGTTTTTGCAATCTCTAACCCGGATTAGAGTCTAAAAGTATACCGATAAAATATTAATGCTGGGAACCTTTCTGTGATGACATCATTAAAATGACATCATTTGTGCTATGTTTTCTGATGACGTTTCCCGCGGTATTTGATATTTCATTGAAACAAACTCAACAAAAGTAAAGTTTTAATCATAAAGTAAACAAAAAAAATGTTGGTATCATGTTTATTTCACTAGTAAACACCAAAATTTGTTCGTTTCACTGGTGGCTGCGCCACTCATGAAAATATCAATTTTTGTGCCCACTCTGTGAAATTATAATGTGACATTATACCAAAATGCAACATAATTATTTCAATTTGTTCTTTTATAAACTACGAAAGCCGAGAAGGGTCAAAACAAAAACGAAAAAAGAGTAAATAAACGCCGTGCGGCCCGAGAAAAAAAGCGCGTGTATGAGAAATAAGCGGACGTACGCGAAATTAAACGCATACGCACGAGAATAAACACGTGGCATTAGAATTGGACGCGCGACGCATGCATAGAATAAACACGTGCATGTGAGTAAAGTGACCGGACCGGTGAATTGAGAACGCGAGCGGCTTACGAGAATAAAACGCGGTATGTATGAAAATTAACGCAGGTACGTGAATAAAGGCGCAGCATGGGAGAATTAATCACGTACGTATGAGACTAAAACACGAATACGTGAATTAAACGCGTAGATACGAAGAAAACGTACATACGAGGTAAAACACGCATTACAGGAATAAAAGCGCTGGCGTCATCTGCGGGACATAAACGCGTGACATCAAGATTAAAGCGCAGCGTGGAGTAATGAATAAAACGACGATTTGAGATTTAAACTAGTACATACGAGAAATAATAGCGTATATACGAGAAATATTCGCGAACATACGAGAATAAAACGGGTACATGTGGTGTTCTTTTCATTATGTTCAGCGATAGCTCTAGTTGGGATATATGTACAATAACACAAGTTGAAAATGGCCAATTTTCTCTAAGTCAAGGGCCTCCGTGGGCGATGGTTAAAGCCACCGACTTGAAATCATTGTAACCTCTCGTAGATTTAGGGACATGGGTTCGAGTCCTGCTACCGACTATGTCGCTTTGTGAGAAAGTTGGCAGTTTCTTACAGAGAACATGGCTCTAGTACCGGATCTTCCTACGACTGATGGCTAGGTAAACTGCCCGCCTGTAGAAATAACCAAAATACGGTTGAAACGGGCGTTTAACTCCACCAACAACAATATCCAGGTTCATTTTTTTTCACTGAAGCTTTCTTAATATTCTATTTTCTAAGAATATGAACAAATGATAAAAGTTTTTCTCTCTGATAGTCACTTTAAGCAATAAATAGTGCTAACGTTCGAAACCACTTGAATGAATACACGAAAGGTGAAAAATACCATCGCAACTCCACACTGACGAGAAAAATAAAAGGGATAAATATACATGTATTGATCACTACACAGACAAATTGAACAATATTGAAACATTCAATATCAGTTTTTTAAAAGAACTGTTTCATTCCTAGCTAGTTCCTGAGCACAAATCAAGAACTAATAAACATGTCTATGGTGGTTTTTAAGTGTTCATGATTTGATAAACTGAATTTAGCAGTGGTTTAACATCTTAGCTCATCAATACAATAACTGGACATAAATCACAGAGGCACACACTATCAAAAATTAGTGGTTAAAGTCACAGGATCTCTTTGAATTTCCGGATATTGTAAAATAACTGATAGGATAGTGATAGAACCATGTTCTATTCACTCTAAAACAATGTTGTCACATTCATGGGAAAAATACTGCTTTAATTCGAACATATACATCGATTTAAACAGTTAAGTTAGGACTGTTCTTGGTATAAATAAATGTCATTTACGCCTGTAAGACATCTTTCTTCGTAATATAAGAGTTACTTGTAATTGTGGTCCTGGGACTTTAAGGAAGATACCTTTAATGACACTTTGAAACTGGATTTTTTTCAAATATTTAACAGTATCATACAGCTTCTACTGTACAGTGAAAATATGGGAAAACTCGCGAAATACACCTTAAAACTGTAAACTGTGAATTTTAAAAATCGTTTTTGTAACTTTCACAAATCCTATACCCTGTGTGGCTATACCTGCAAAGCACAGTGAATTATATCGTTTAATTCTCGTACGTACGCGTTTAATTCTCGTATGTACGCGTTTTATTCTGTACGGCGGCGTTAAATTCTTGTATGTCGTTGCGTTTTCTGGCACGACGCATTTAATTCTCGTATGTGCGTGTTTAATTCTCGTATGTACAAGTTTTTTTGTCGCAGAATGCGTCGTGTTTATTTACTTGTGCGTGCGCTTTATTCTCGACGACCGCGTGTTTATTTCTGTAATGCACGCGTTTAATTCTCGTATGTACGCGTTTAATTCCTGGTATGTAGGCGTTTTGTTCTCGTTACGTCATGTTTAATTTCTCATGTGTACGCGTTTAATTCTCGCGATATCGGGGGGTTTTTTCCCGTGCCGCGTGTTTATTTCTCGTGACGTTGATGCGTTTTATTGCGACGCCCGCTTGAAGCGTCAAACGCCGCTTTTTATTCTCAACAGACGGCTTTATTTACTCTTTTTTTGTTTTTTATTTGACCCTTCTCGGCTTTCGTAATAAACAATGTAAGAGTGGCAGAAAGTAATTCATACAAAAAAAAACCTGACCTGAAAAACAGTTTTGCACTGAGTAAAAAGAGAAAAGGATTGTCACTTTTAATATCAAGTCATATGTCACAATTTGTTTCGCCAACTTTTCATTAAATTCGATCATTAAATTATTTGAGGCAATTACAATTTAATTTTGATAACAGGTTTCAGAGAAATATAATTTTTATGTTTTCATATTGAATATAGAAGAAAATAACAATTAAAGGGCAATAACTCTAGAGATACTTATCCAATCTTGACGAAAGTTGTGAGTTCATAGCGGCATTATGGTATTATACACTTCTATCCATTGGTTCTTGAGTTATGACTCTGGACAGACAGACGGACGGACAGGGGGATAATGCCAAAACAATATCCCTATGCCTCTGACAGAGGATAATAAAAGTGAACAATGGGATGTTCTAACTAAAAGCCTGAAATTGTTCCTAAAACAGAAAATGGTACAACGTCTAGTAACAAAGAAAGACCAGAAAGTGGGCAAGGAAACAAGGATGATTCTTATCAGTACCAGAAAATAGATGCACATGCTAAAAAGGTAAGCCTGGGGTCCCAACTGTGAAATCCTGCCTTAAGAATCTGTGGCAAATACAGACAATTCTTGCATATCGAATAGGCATTTCTGGTGATTTAACCAATGCTGGAAAATTTGGTCTTCCACTCGACTGTGCCAGATGACTTTTGTGAATTACTTGTGACGTAAAGTTATAAATATATATATAAAAATCAGAAAAAAAAACTGTAAATTTTGTATTTTTGAAATAAAGGTAAGGTTGATGATACTCATTTTCTTAGTTAGATCATTTTCTATCCATCTATAGCAGTTTTGATTTAAAATTTGAGGAAAAGTTGATTTTCATTTTTTCATCCCCATCTTGTTTTCACACTTATTGCTTCTGACTTGTGTGATATGATAATTTTATGTATGCATGGCAACTGCTATTAATGGTGGTATCTTCAATTCCAAAGTAAATCCAAACATTGACATTGAAATTTGATTACAGTAGAATCTACACAAAAAAATTAATCAGTGACTCATGCCAGTTGCGTAAAATCTAAGTTTCCAATTCAAAAGAATTGATTTGAAACATAGCTATTTGATTAGACTGTTTTTTAGCTCGTCTGATTTTTGAAAAAAATGACAAGCTATTGTCATCACTTGATTGTCGTCGTCGTTGGTTAAGTTTTGCGTTTAGGTCACTTACAGCTATCACTTTGAAACTTGGAAAGCTTGTTCATCTAATACCTTTCTTCACATTGTCTGCTTAAGATGCTGAGTCTGACCTGTTTTTTGGGGTAAAAAACATGAATTTTGATTGATTTTGGTTGATTTTGAGAATTGGACATAGCTTCTTCATTTTTTGTTAGATTGATTTCAAATTTTTCACAAACAATAAATGGATAATATACTTCAACATATCAAACGGGGTTTTGAGTTTTACATTTGGGGGGGATGTTTTAATATTTTTGGACTTTGTAGTTTTTAGCTAGTCTGATTTTTTAAGTTTTGCGTTTAGGTCAGTTACATGCAAACTAACAAAGCTATCACTTTGAAAGTTGGAATACATGTTCACTATCAAATGTACAATAGAATGAAGGAAGAGTTTTACAAGTTACATAACCCTGTCATGTATTTTGACTGGGTTATTGCCCCTTCTTAACTTAGAAAGTTTCACACACACAATATTTTTGTAATAGTGAACATAATGCAACCAAACTTAGTGTATAGGAAGTATTTATGAATATTTTTTAAATTGGATTGTGTTTTGGGGCTCTTGGGGTCAAGGTCACTGTTACTAAAAATAGGAAAACCGTAATATATTCAATATCTTTAGTTACAGTTGACATAATGTAACCAACTTTCGTTTGTAGTAAGTATTTAAGAAGATCTTTAATGGGGTTGTGTTTTGGGGCTCCTGGGGTCATTGTCAAGGTCACTGTAACTAAAAATAGAAAAACAATAATATGTTCAATATCTTTAGTTACAATTGACATAATGTAACTAAATTATTAAGTGTGTAATATATATAAATGAAGACTTTTATTGGGATTGTGTTTGGGGCTCATGGAGTCAAAGCTCAGGATTTTTTTCTAAAAATAGAAAAATGGGAAAAACACAATATCTTTAGTTGCAGTTGAATAATTGTGACCAAACTTATGTCTAGTAATTATCATGACAACCTTTTGTGGGATTGTGTTTCGGGGTCAAGGACACTGTTACTTAAAAAAATGGTAATAAATAAACCGTAAAAGGATAAAATCAGACGAGCGTCAGGCACCCGTAGGCCGTGCTCTTGTTTCTTTTATAATATTGAATCGAAGTGGTTTTTTTTATATTTATTAAATGCAGATTTTTACAGGGAAATATGTTTGAATTGTTTTGTGTAGTGAAGAAAGAGTGTTTCGGATCAAGTAAGTATAACTGTGCAATACACGGAATAGAATAGAATAATGTAATGATAAACAATCACTCTTCCCCCATTGAAGAAAATGAGATTAAAATGGTGAGAAAATTAATCTATCCTGTCCATTGAGTTGTGGATAAGGAAATCCCGCCACCAGCAGAGCCTTATCCACAACTCATGAACATAGTAGATTCACTTTATCAATCACCTCGGGTAACTGTTTTGTGGGAACTCGGCATAGCCTCATTCCTTGACGGATATTTCAATCTGAACCACATATTCATGACAGAAACTGTTAATCTACCTTTGCAACCAGTCTGATCTGTTTTCATTCTAACAGCTGTAATATATGTCACTGAAAGCAAGTCGGCAGATCTATATATAAACTTGTTCTTTGTCAAGTGATTGGTAGATCACTTCAAACTTTAAGACACTGGTTTTTACACTGCACAGTATCAAACATCATCATAGTCAACAGTAAAAGAATCTCTAAAATTTCTTTAAGATTTATTTGTTTATTACTGAAAACAGTCGCTTGAACATTTATTTTCACTGAAGGCACCAAAGAATTTGAAGAATTCTGCAGAAGAACTGGTAAATTACATGTTAACTGTCACGAAAGATCCTAGAATGCTGTTGAGGGGCTTCTATGTTTGGATTTCAGAAAATATCAGGTTAGTACAGGTAGCTCATGAAGGACTTTATCATACATTTTCATATCTAAAAAAATACAGCACAAATAAGCAAATATTATTTTATTTTTCATTGGCAAAGTATTATTTTCAATTTATATTACCTTAAGATACATCTTTGTACACTAGTCCTTACTGTAATAACTGTACAGTTAGGTTTTGATGTACAGGGTATGACTGAAGGTTATAGTAATTGCAACATTAATGTCACATATTTTCTTAATGTAGAAACTACAGCTCAAAAGACTTGAAACTGGTCATACCTTTCTGTGCTTCTTCCGAAGCCTTGATTTATTTCTTTTCTGTTACTTTATACTCTCACAATACATTTTATGACCTTGTTTTTTGTTTAATCTCAATGTATGTTCTATTAGTTTGATCTTTACTAACAGATATGATGCTGAGGGATATCTTGGGCAAGCCCCAATGGCCCCATGTGATGCAGAATCTGTGATGAAGGGAGGCAGAAGTGTGTGTCAGGGCTATGCAAATGTAATGGGACTATTATGCAGGTTTGTTTACACAAGTTTTTATTCTCTTTCTTTACCAAATAAGTAACTTTTAAATTTTCTCTTACATCACTCTGTGATGGGTAAGGCATGCAGCTTACACAGAAATGGGTATGTTACAGTATTGATTAATATTTATAACCAATGGAATGTATTTGGGCCTGGATTACACTTTGTACAGCTTGAGGTGCCTAGAATGTGTGCTTAATTATACACTTTGATGCTCAAATCATTTTCATCTTGTACTTTATTACCAACTGATGTAAAATTCTTCTTTTACATTAATCTGCATTTAGGTTTCAAGTTTTAATCAGTGCCAGTGATGTAAAACAAGTCATGTCAATCAACTATGTAACAAATCACAGATACATTCATACTTGCCACAAAATGCCTATAGCCTACCAAGTTGGACATGAATCAACCTAAAGAAAAACATGAAAAACTAGAATGATGACTCCTATTTAGCCACTAAGTGACAAATTTGTGATCCATGAAACTGATCACATTAAAACACAGAGCTTAGTCTGCTATAGATAATAACATATAAATACAGATACATGTATACTTTTTACAGGCAAATAGGTGTCCCAGTAAAGGTACTTTCTGGATTTGCAAAAATAGATGGTCATTCACCTGCAAACTCATTTGCAGTGCATTCTGAAACAAACCATGCCTGGAATGCTGTCCAACTAAATGACAAATGGTACCTGATAGAAAGCACATGGGGCGCTGGCCACGTTGATAATACCGGGTCCTTCAAAAAGAATTTCAATGCCTTCTTCTTTCTGACTGATCCAAAACACTTAATCTCATCACATTTTCCATATATGGACGAAGATATGGAAGAAAGCAAGAAATGGCAACTACTCTCTAAGCCAATCAGTTTGGACGAATTCAGTAAAAATCTGATGTATAGTCCAGATGCTTTCAAGTTAGGAGTCCAGGCTGTAAGCCACCAACAAGGATACATAGAAATGAAAAACGAACTTCAAATGACCTTTAAAAGTGTTGGCAAGGAGGAACTTGTGATCAGCGCCGCATTTATGCTTGAGGAAGGCAACATGTTGGAAGAACAGCCAAATGCCACATTTGGATACCCAGAAAATGGACTTTACAAGCTGATGATACATCCCCCTAAACCTGGAACCTACAAGATGAATGTATTTGGTCAATCAGTCTTTGATGAAAGTCTTTCTGAATATATGATGGAATATTTAATCCACTGCACTGAAGTGAAAGAAAGAAAGTTTGAATACCCACTGTCTTTCACTGCAGCTATAATTGAAAAGAGCACACTACATGAGCCTCTGAGAGGAAAGCTTCCAGGAAATACAGAGTTCAAGTTTTGTGTGTCTGCTCCACATCTCCAGAATGTAATGGTTGGCGATACATTCATTAAGAAGTCAGGAACTATGTTTACAGGAAATATAACCAATGGCACAGCTGGGCAAGAAGTAGTCATGTTTGGTACAAGAGGTGAAAAAAATGATTACAGTAGACTGGAAGCATTGTATGCTTTCAAAACTGTCTAACATTTAAGATACTTTGATCATTATCACTTAAGAAAACACTTTAAATACATAACTCAGTGTTAACCTGCCATATTGACAAATCAAGGTGCCATGTAAAATACCTGGAAAACATACTAATTTTTTATTAAAACATAACAAGAAAACTATGTAACTTGTCTGTTAATCCTAGAACTGACTGGGAAATTGTTACCAAGTATACAAGCTCTAAAATACCTTTTTACTAAAACATCACAAGAAAACTATGATTGAAA
Organism: Saxidomus purpurata; assembly: GCA_022818135.1. NCBI lineage: Eukaryota > Metazoa > Mollusca > Bivalvia > Venerida > Veneridae > Saxidomus > Saxidomus purpurata. The sequence continues at coordinate 30,244,575 of JAFMSR010000010.1, forward strand.
CTTGTCTGTTAATCCTAGAACTGACTGGGAAATGGTTACCAAGTACACAAGCTCTAAAATGCCTTTTTACTTAAACATCACAAGAAAACTATGATCGTAACTTGTCTGTTAATCCTACAACTGACTGGGAAATGGTTACCTGGTATTCAAGCTCTAAAAACTATGTAACTTGTCTGTTAATCCTAGAGTGACTGGGAAATTGTTACCAAGTATACAAGCTCTAAAATACCTTATACTAATACATCAAAGCACTGAGCATGACACAGCATCTCGCTCTACAGTTTGACGGAACCCACTCAGAGGAAAAAAGTTATGCTCAAGACATATGCCACCAGAACAGCCGATTTGAATTTGAGACCTTCAGTTTGTTATGCAGACAGTATAACAAAGGTGACAAAAATGGCATTGAATTGACAGAATAATGGAAGTATCTTTAATAGGTTTATAAGCAAACTGTTATTTAAGAAATAATAAAATTTAATGTGTCCCTGTATTTTATTATAAAATACAGAGATGCATTTATTATTTCGATTCTAACACGAAATGGTCTTTAAAAAATACCACGAACTATGTTCGACATGTAGCAACATTCCATAGTAACTTACAAGCACGGAATGCGATTGGACGGGTCGATATTTACCCACGTTTTGTCCGTGGGAAAGCGTGATCTGTATTTTATCGTAAAAAATGTATAGCTTCTTTCCCGCTATATCTATATACGAAAAGTTGCGGATCGTGTTAGAATATATAATCTTACTGTGGTAACATGCTTTGGTAATGATACTTGTTTAAGAATGTTTGCAACAGTGTAAATAAATAATTTATTTCTTTTCACTATCACTATATATATTTATACTTGATTTTACCAATTATGCTATCACTATTTTTAATTTATGCATTTTTACCAGAATGCTATCACATGGAATGTGTGATAAAAATTAATCAATTTGACATCTGGGGGGTCAAGAAATATATCTGCAGCTGGATTTGAACCAGAGATTATCATATAACCTATTTTCTTCTTTTATCACTGCTGTAACATGGCAATGAGGAACAACACAGAAACAGGAATACTATAAACCTTACTGTCATTATATGGGTGTGTCCTTTATGTCAACAAATCTTAAACAATCACACAACACAAGTTAACTTGTGTACTAATGTCATGTTTAACCATCTGCATTGTTAACAAACGAACAGTAACCACCACTGCATTATGGACTTTTCCTTTCTATCTTCTTCCATACCTGTTTAGTTCTCTGCTGTCAAGTTTTACGTCTTTTACCAAAAAACCCGCAGAATTTAAAACAGGACCACATTACTTTTACATTTTGTCATAAAAATATATTTGGCTAACTACAGACTTATCATACCAACAGCAAGCTGTCACAAACAACTTTCAGTCAGGCTATAAAATCCCATTTAAAATGTTAAACTCACTAAAACGTGCAGTGTGACTCTTTAATGACAGACAAGCAAAAGGAGAGAAGAAGGTTATAAAATGTTGTGGTTTTTTTTCTGGGCCGACCCTTGGCTATCTCCCTGGGTGAACTTGCCAAGACTCCTGACAGACACAGGCTGAAGAGAAACAGATGCAGATACAAGGGAATCCAGTTATCAGGCCCTAGCTCTTTTATCAATAGACCCTTTGGTTCTTCTAGGCGCACCGTGTAAAGCAATGATACACATGCGACTATCTCTGGTATTCGAACAAGTTCATCCCTAGATGAGTGAGAAACACTGAAAAGCCTTTCTGAAATTTCCAGTGCCCCAGCCAAGATTCAAACTGGGGACCTCCAGATTGGTAAACCCCTCGACCACCGTGCCACCTACTAATAAGATGGTATATTATGCTCTTGCTCGTGTATTATAGGCAAATACAGGCATACTACAACAAGTCCTTTCTACTCACTACACTCATCTTGTAACTGTCAAGTGTGACTGCATCAGTTAAATACAAGTTCAAATTAACAAAACTTATAACAATGTCTCATGCTTTAAACTATCACCCCCACTACACTATAATGCAGGATCCACTTACAATCTCGAAAGATTTTGACAATCAGATCTCACACATATGTGAATTGCATGTCTCTGAATTAATGGTCCAGCATGTTCACGGCACCACTTCAAATATCTGATGAAATATTTGTTTTAAGTTGACTTCACCCCTGAAATGTCTAACAAGCACGCATTCAGGAATACACAAAATTCCTGATCAAATGTTGCCCTGTTGTATCCTTAAAGCCATTCCAAATCGAAGAAAATTTTACTTAAGACTGGCTATCAGTTTTATAGGCATAAACATACAAGACCCATACCCCTGCAAGAAACAGCTATATTTCTCCTTCAAGTAATTAGCCAAAAAGTGCAAAACTGTACTCAAGAGCCAATGCATTTTCATGCTAATGATATTAATTATGAAAATCAAATATATTGTTGAGCTGTTCAAATAAATAATTATGAAATATGTCAGTAATTACTTAAATGATTACCTTTCTCCACAGTCAAAGAGAATATCTACACGTGTAATCTCATGTTCCCCTGTAAGGACATCAAGCTCCACCTCTGTACATGTAACACCATACGAATTGTACTTGTAGTGGAGGTCAGTGTGGGGTTTGTACCAGCTATGGGCAGCAAGGTCTATACCTTCATTGTAACATTCGTTCACAAGTTGCAACCAGGTTGGTTTTCCCATCTTGACTCTCACAGGTTCCATTCTGTCATTTAGTTCTTTACAGGCATTCATGACAGACTGTTAAACAAAATATGTAAAATATTTTATGACTCACTGGTGCTGAAACTTATGAATAGAAACATTTACCTATTACACACATAGACCTGTGGAACATAGACTTTCTTCTAATTGTGAACTACAGATAGTGGAATAACACATTATAAGCTGGGTCCAATCACTGAAAAAACTAATTGGTTAGATAATGTTGTCTATATACAGCATTATGTTATGTACTACATTAAGTGTGTAGTCAATGGTGAAGTAGCCTTACAATCCATAGGACTTTACTTCAAATCCCAATCAGATCACAGGAGGTTTGTCCTTTTGGCAAGCATATCTTAATCCACCCAGTTGTAAAATGGTATCAGTAATAAAAATTTACCTTTTCTTTCATAAGTGAGCGGTGTCAGTCCAAGTGACTGTGTTAATTTTCACATCTGAACTAGATATAATACAGAGGGTTTTTTTCAATTCTAGAGAACACTGCCAAAGATTTTTAACTGCTGTTCCTTATTCAAGCACTAGTTCCCAACTACACAAAAATATAATTACTATAATATACAAGTAATGATCAGCTTGGTGGTCACTGTCAGATAATACTAATGATGGTGGTGATGCTGATGATGATAATGATGAAAATGATGACTTACTTTAGCAACAAGTTCGCTGGTTACACTGGACCCAGTAAAGCAGCTTCCTGCAGCTGTCAGTGTGTTGGTCGGCTTGATTTTGATCATATCTACAGGAATATTTAGTTCAAAGGCACATACTTGTGCTGCCTGAAATGATAAATAAATATATATAAAAATGTTAGAAAATTATGAAAGTCGTTTAGCTGTAAATATAAAAGGTAGCCTATCATACGACAACATAAAAGTATTATAGAACTACACAGGTCACAAACACAGTCACCTTCTGTTTGCGCTGAACACTTTAATACTTTTCTAACATTTTTCACAGATCTACTTTTATTTAGATATTATTTTGATCATGTGATTCCCCACCAAGTTAAAACATTTGATAGTACTTTCTGTGATACTAGAAGATACCTTTGTATTTATACCCTGTCCCACTTCAATACCACCATGAGATACAGCTACAGTACCATCCTGGGAATAGATAGCTACATTCACTCCATAGTTCTGTGTGTTCCAGGGTACACCATACTTCAGAGGTACAACAGACATCCCTTTCTTCTTCCAGCGATTTGCCTACAATCAAAACAAATGACATAATACAACAGGATAACTCTTTAGCTATTTATAGTTAACAAAAGATTCAGTGGAGTGCCAAGTAGTGGCAAGACACAGATAAATCCACATTGCCTCTCTCCCCAATCTGGAGTAAGTCTCGAGAGAGATGAATTCAAGTTGTAAAAACCTGTTTGCTAATCAAGAATAATTAGAGAAGTTACTGTACAAATTGACAAAATTCATAAAGATTTCTTAGTTCAAGCAAGAAACAATTTTCTTGCATATCGGATCGGCATTTCTGGTGATTTGCCCATTCCGGAAAAACCTATCTGGCACCCCTCCTATGCCAGACGACTTTCGTGAATTACTTATGACGTAACGTTATAAAAATTGTGACGTCAATTTCCCAAACACAACGCCGGAAAATTGTTTGTTTTTCATGATAATTCATCATTTTGATAAGTTTGCATATAGAAATCTACTTTAAAATGCAAGACGGTATGCAAGAAAAAGTTTCCATCATGAGACACTTGGCTCAGATGGAAATATCCGTCACCTCGGGTAACTGTTTACGGGAACTTGGCAGAGCCTCGTTCCCACCAAAACAGTTACCCTCAATGACGGATATTTCGATCTGAACCATGCCCTCATGACAGGAACTATTATACTCAAAGTTTGTAACATAAACATGTAAAAACTAGCCCTTAGGAGTGGCTGACAACAAAGCAGATCATACAAAATCTAACTTATGAACATACCATTGACATTACTCATGCAGTTGGCTGGACTTTGATTTAATACTTATAACATACCAGTGTTGTAAATTAATTACGATATAACTAATGAAATCTCAAAGTGACCATTACAGTTTGAAGAAAGAGTTTTATCACTGACTATACTCTTGGATACATGAGTACTTCCAAACTTATAACTAAAATATATAAATCTTTAAAACAGTTTCATTTCTATTGAATACATGTACTGGTTACGGTCTTTTAATTCGGAGAACCTTTATTTCAGACACTGTTTTAAAACGCTTGATTTTGGTATTGTTGTGGATCATTTGTTGTCAGTCGTTCAGACATTTTCTTTTGACCAAGCCAACAACAACAGCTCAATGGATATGAAAATATTTACCACAGAAAAAGAGAGAAACTATCTGTCAACCAATACATGCATGCTTTATCTTTTTTGTTCTTTCTTCAACACAGACATTACAGTACTGGCTTTTAGGAGCAATTGAACCCTGACTATTAATTTATTTTGATTCGGCATATTACAGAATACTTGCTGTTGTACATGTTTAGTTTTAAATAAAAAAAAAATAACTGAAAAATAGGAGAAAACAAGCTGATAACTCTGTCTGAAATTTAAGAACTATCAATTGTAAAAAAAAACTTCCCTTGGTTACTTCATTGTCGGGCCTCGTTTGTGAGCAAAATCTATTTCAGAAGTAAACACAACACTATTTAGTAGCATGAGGAACCGAGGTTGGTTTAGGTGAAATTTCATGAAGATTTGATAACTAGTTTGCAAGTTATATAAAAATATGTGCTAAAAGTGTCCGAAACTAGGACCGTAACCAGTATAATGAAAATCTTGTTTGACTACCCAAGTCAATTACTGATAATCCATCTATTTGTAAAGTTTATTTTCATTCCTAACAGAAACAGCTTAGTACACAAATGTAACATTTTCCTAACATATTTTCAAAACATTCTGTGTGCTTCCAGCTTCTTCCTCGTCCAAAATGCAGTATGGCCACAGTAATGCAACTGAGTAAAAGACAAACCAAGAACCAGGTCTTTATACTCCTTACCTGATTGAATTCTTTAATTTCTTGTTTTCTCTTGGAAACCGATGCTGTCTGCTCCAGTTGTGGCATCAGGTCTGAGATACTGCAGTAGGTCAAGGTCATTCCACCCGGGGTCACCTGATTTTTCTTGTACAGGTTAAGCTCTCTGAGCTCATCTGGATCCTTTCCAAGTGTCTTGGCAACATGCTCCATTATTGTTTCCATGACAAAAATTCCAGGAGTTGATGCTTAAATACATAGAACGCACTTTCAAACCAAGCATTCACCCTTCTATAACAAACAGAAAAGTAAATCTGGACGGTACTGTTTATTGTTCATATGGGTGCCCTTGGCATATATACTGTCTCAAATAGATTAGTGTGGACTGTAAAATGTGTGATGAAAGTCTATTGTTGTGCGGTACAAATTAGTCATCAGACGGAAACGATTAAACATTAAAAAAGAATACAATTCAGACATATTAGTTTTAAGAAAACCTAAAATGATTTACAAAAGTTTAACCCTTTTTTATAACCATTATTAATGTTTAATCGTTCCCATCTGATGACTAATTTGTACCGCACAACAATTATTACATACCTGGTGCCTGGCAGTATGTTTTTGATGTATTGTGAGTCTGCACAGCTACAGGAACCAAGACACAATTTGGGTAGTTTCCTGTTTAATGGTCCCTAATAATTAGTACTATTTTTAATGCAGTTTTTGGATCGGTTGTCTGAAATCAGGAAGCAGGGATTTGTGGGTAGCAGCCCTTATTGAATAAATGGGGGAGTGTGGCCAGCAGCCTTCATGTAACATGACCTCATGACATTACATTTCTGGGATCACTATACTGAAAGTGCTCCCATACTGTTTACATACCTGGTGCCCGGCAATATGTGTTTGATGTATTGTTAGTCTGTACAGCTACAGGAACCATGTGCCAGTTTGGACAATAGTAAGCTGAAATAAAAAAATATTTCGTGTGAATGCATGTGAACTTGTGGGCATACAATTTTGTAAATAATCAATAAAATACAATTTTATGACAGATGGTTTTGCGATGGGATTACAAATTTGTAGTTCAGCCAACCTATCAATTCAATGCAAAATAGATTCACATTCACAAGAGTGGTTTACAGCATCTGTTTCCCATAGTTTTCAAAGTATTTGAATTCACAGTATCTCCTATACATGCTAAATTTTCAAATTCTTAATTAACACACTAGTATTCTAAACCTAAGTTAAGTATCAGAATAAAAGAATCTACAAGAAACCAACCTCAGGTAAATATCTTTTTTTCTCTGTTTTTGAAAAACTGAGAAGTAGAAAAAATTAGACCATGAGTACTTCATGCTTGTAAATAAGTTCTGAAAGTATTGGATTGGTGTATGCACATGTCTCTGACCCAGAGCATCTGTAATGAACATTATGTGCACACTAAAGTTCCTTATTTATCAGCTTGCGGGTCACGTTAAAGACACAAAACTCACCGTTATCCCCCATGTACATGATATCCCCTACAGTACAGTCATTTACTGCAAACCCACAGTCACAGTAATATGTCACCTTGATACCATTCAGTTTACCTTCATCTGTTACACCAACCTAAAATATTGCCAAAAAGCACCAGTTATTGGTACTGAACATTCTGGCATTCATTTTAAATTAGGCCAGAGTTTTTTTATTTTTCGTTTTACGGGAGCGCCGTACCTAAATATTGCAAAACCCAAATAAGAAAAAGATTCGAATTCTTAACTTTATTTTTATTTTTTCCGCCGTTGCTTCTACCTTGAAAGAAAATAAAATTTAGTGTTATTTAACCTAACGCTAATTTAACAACAGGTTTCTCGGAGTATTTTGGAGTGACTTGCGTGAAGTATTTATTAATTAAAATATTGGTAAAACACGCCTGTAAAAGCAACCTGTTGATTTTAGATCCATTGAATCACAAAGATCCAATCAGACATCGGTCGGCGTTTTTGGTTGAGAATCGCCGCTACTGTAAACTATCACAGCGTTATGTTGTTTTTTTTTATTGTTTCAAAAAGTATTGAGTTATTTCTTTGTCAGAACATAAAATATTTATCACCTTTATGTTGATTAAAAATTATTTATTTCCGTTAAAAATCCGCTGTCCCTTAGCATTGTCACTCGCGATAGGTGTGAAGAATATGGCCTGTCGTACTAATCCAGTCAATTATGAAATTGTTGGCAAATCCAAGCTGTGTGACACCGCTGACTGAGTTGTGAATGCACAAAGTATTTATCAATTAACATTTCCAATTGTTCTGTATTTAAATCAAAACGTTCTGTTTTAAAGAAAATCGGGCAGTGTGTCCGTTTTTGTCATTAATTGTTTCATCAACTGTCAAAGCCAACACTTTTCCAGAAACAATTTTCTTCTATTTATTTCAATGAATAACTTTTGCCAAAATATTTATTTTTACTGCAACCTCTTTTATTCATAAAGATAAAGCCAGAGGTGTCACGAGATCAAAGAACATACGCCGGCGCACATTGTACATGGGAGTTTGTTTGATCTTAGTGAAGCACGTGGCATCAAACAGATCGAGATATTTGACAGTTTGAGACATGAAAAAGTAATTCTTGACAATAGTCTGATAATTTTGGATTATAGAAATAATAGTTTGGAATAGATAATGTTATGAGTAAGTTTTATTTTTGCTGATAAAATATATTGAACACGCTATACAAATGTACGTTGGTCGGCAAATATTTTTGAATGTTACATGCATACAACTCAAAAACATTTCACGTGTAGACACATTTCTACCAGCTATAATAAATTTGATTTTTATGTCCTGTAAACCCTTTCATTTACCTGTAAAATCACGCAAGTGATGCGATTTTACTCCGCTAAGTGACGCATATTTCTCCGTGTTACTCCCAGAAGTGTGGAGTTCGCTTTTGCACAATCCTCCAGGCCTGTACTGTACGTCTGTAACAACTTGCCTCTAAAAAAAGAACCGACCTACCTACCCTATTTCTTTGACCAATGTTACCTGAACCACACATATTTTTTTTTAGCCTTTACACTTTTTGGTCGAAAATAATATGTCTAAAGTAACCAAGAGAAAAACAAGAGCTGTCCCTCATAAGTGACGAATGCCCCCGAAAGAGGTGTCTCACAGTCTGTCCTCTCCATGTGATCAATAATTGTGGTATGTAATTTTAAAATCCATGCGACACATCGGCTTATTGTGTGCCAAGTTATTTTAAAATCCTTCAATGCATGACAAAGTTACAGTCCGGACACGAATGTGTGCATATATACAGGATTCCATTACCTTCAAACTCTAAGTGTGACCTTGACCTTTGAGGTAGGGGCGTGGGTCTTGCACGCCACACGTCGTCTTGATGTGCTAGACATTTGTGCCAAGTTATTTTAAGATCCTTCTATGCATGACAGAGTTACAGCCTGGACACAAATTTGTAAGTGGGGACGCACAGACGGACGGACGGACAGACGGACGGTGCGATTTTTATATGCCACCCTTTGGGGGCATAAAATCTTTAGACCCAACCGGGAATCCCAGTATCTTTGGCATGAAAGGTGCACACACAGTCATGTCGCTAAGAGGTATCCCAACAGCGAGGTTGTTTGAAGTGGCCTATATCACTACACTCTTCCCCTCTTTATGTTCTGGCGCCGAACATCAACTGTGCAGCCTTGCAGTTTCTAGCCCATTATTAGAGATAGATTGCTCCCCTGGTGGCCTATTCCCAGTCACCGAGTTATCAGAACTTATCCTTGTCGCCATTGAAGTAACCGAGAGGAGAACAACCTTTAGGCCAAACCGAGAATTGAACCCAGTACCTTTGGCATGACAAGCTCACACTCAACCATGTCACTAATAATCACCTTGTGAAAATGACAGCTTGTTTTGCCTTTATAATACAGAACTATTATACAACAGGCAGTATGGAGTACAAAACAAGTGTGCACAACTTCAAGACATACATTCTATAAAGGTTTCCAAAAAAAAGAAAAAAATGGAAAATCCATCTTATTTTTATTCTTTTTTTTCGACCCATTTTTTGACATCTTTTTCTTATTTTTATTCCCTCCTCCTGGCGCTTATTTTTGAAAAAATTCCCGTAAAACGAAAAATAAAAAAACTCTGGCCTTACTACACATAAATCATTAACACTGGAATAAATATTAAACCTAAAATTTCCTAAACACAAAATTCAACCTCATAACAACCATTAAATTCAATGGTCTGTATAATATAATGTTTTCACAAGGTTTCACAAGAAAGCTAGAAAGCCGAGCTTGCTTGATTCTAACAGGCTTTATACTGATAATGAAACAAAACTTCTCTCTCAATGATTGTCATTCCCTTGCAATTGAGCACTTTTTATACATCAAAAATGGTCAAATATTTGGGCAGCTGTATTAGCTTTTAAAGCCCTATTTATATTGGATAATACCATCTAGCTTGTCTTAGTTGTTTAGGAATCATTATTCAGAGCAAGAGGTTACAAAAAAGATTTAAATTAACTTAGATATATTCCAAGAAACAAGTGATGGAAACGATCAACTAGATGGGTGTTCAGTAGAACACTTCTGGTCAACCCTCGATTACGGAGATGTCATTTGTCAGAATAACCAATAACTTCCTGACAAAATCTAACCCTGGGTAGGGTAAAAAAAGGGGCATAACTTTGTCAAATATGTCCTTGACCTACAAAATTTGGCAACATCACAACCCTTTGTTATAAGCAATGCAATTTGAAAGTTTGATGAAGAAATCTAAAGAAATGGCAAAATTATAGCCAATGTGAATTTTTTTGACGGACTGACTGGCAGCATATATGCCGTTCTCCCGATATTCGCCAGGTTCTCCCACTATTTAGACCCTTACTGAGTGCCCCGGTGAAGCTCTCAAAAACATTAAAAACTCCCTGTAAAATAAAAAATTTGGAAAGAAAACCGAGGTTTATAAAATATCAACCTATATTACATGGTCAATACCCTGACGCATGATATCGATAATGAAGAAGTACTAGAATTGTGTACAGTCGATTAGGTGATGAAACAGATGACAGTTTTTGTGATGACATGAGTTTGTGTTAATGATCACTATCATCTTGCACGGAGGGTAATTAGCGGCGATTCAGAAACTTTTTAAACAGTGATGATTAGCCGATAATCAACTGTCAAACAAGTCACTACGCTCCAAACATGCCACTAATTAAATCATTTAACCAGGTTAAACAAAATTAAAAGATTTAATGTTTTGATAACAGCACCAAAACACATTTACATATCGATTGTTGGGTGTCCATGTGATCACTCATCTATGTTGTGATAAATTATCGGAAACCTTCTGCGTTCTGATTGGATGAGAGTGACACCTTAAAATTCTTTAGCTGTCAAACGGTGTATAGCAGATCGCGATGATTAGTGACCTGCTTTTCCCAAAGTTTTATGCAAACTGTGAAATTGTCGTCGGATTATTAGCATTCTTTTCAAAAACGGTGTGTAAAAAGATATGCGGATTTAAGCGTTTCTGTGAACCATTACCATGGGAATAGTAAATACTGTTTGAAATAGGCATTTTTTTTGTGTAAATACACCAAAAAGATATCAAATACGTCCTTATAAATGCATGATTTCCTGCTAAAAAAATATCTCCCAACGAGTCGTCCAAAACCTCAGTGATTTTGCAAAAATCTCCCGGCATTAACTCAATCCTATGTGGCATGTATGTTTTACCCTATGCAGACATACAGATAGGCTATATCATAGATTTAGGTGTAGCTACACTGAATGTGTTTAATATTACCATTATATCCATTTTAAAATATCTAAGTGTGTCTATGGGAACTAACCTCATAATTGGCCAGGTATGGGAACCTTTTCCCCACCATCTCCATGTTTGTGTGAAAATTCATGGCCAACCTCACTGGTCTGGAAAAAAAAACACATTGTACTTTTGTTTATATAACAGTCATTATTTGCAATAAGATTACTAATATGGTTCCAATTTCAAGTCAGCTTAATAAATGTGATGCAGGGACAGAACTTTGCTGAACAAACAGTGTCTATATATTCCCATCCTCGGTAACCAGGTTATTCATACCATTCATGAATATATTCTGTAATAGACCGAGGGTTCCAATGACGATATATTCCTTACATGAAAACATGCAGTCTGATTAATTACAAGTCCACCCCTGCACTTCTGGGCTGAGCTGGCTGACCTCTTATCCATTATTTTACTACCCCCCCCCCCCCATGCACCCTCCCCCCTTTTCTGATACTTCATAAAGCTCTTACAAAGCTTGTAAGTAGTGATTCAGCCTTTGTGACTTGTGCATGTAGTGATCAGTCTGATCTATGTCACAGTCTGAGAAAAATGTGCAGCCTCACTGGGGCTTGAACCAGGGACCCTTCACTCACAACTGGCAAATGCTCTCCTGAAAGAGTTATCTGACCACATATACATTTTTTCTCAAATTGTGATTATGTCTGTACAATGACATCTACACTGTTGTGATTTAATAAAGTATTTTTTATTTGACATCCCTTTGAAAACTGAGTGATACCATATTAAATTATAAAGATGGACATTTCAGTTTTGGAAATGTAACATGGTAATGATTAAGTTTTAAGAGCTTTTAAATCAAGTTACACTTTTCCTTCATCATTTATATAAGATTTGTTACCCAAAAATTCATACTTTAAAAAGACTTAATTGGGCATTGAGAACAAGACAGATGTAACAAGGGCAAGTAACTCATTACCAGTAATCAAGTCATGGAACAAATTCTGGTAGGGTAAGAAATTTACTTTAGTATTCCAGCAATTTGTGGGATACAACTTTCATTTAGATTTAAAATATTTCCTGAATATTCAGACTACTGCAGCACATAATGTACATATGATAGTTCACATCATTCATGCTTAACCTATTACATTGTACACTGTAACTTGAGTGAAGTAAACACATAAAACTTTTAGAGATTAAAGTATTGATCAGTAAACCAATGCTTTACAAATACATTTTAACCTTGTCCTATTTATAACTGCCTTTTCGCCAATAGGCACATCATCCATTTACAAAATTTATTGTTTAAAAGAGGACTAAAACTTCACAAGCAGAATGGTTGCAAACACTGCTTTACACTTTAAATATTGAACATATTGTGAATTTTGTATTGCATATGATAATCTGTTTTAGTAAATAAACAGTTTAGTAAATAGAGTTTAATGGCAGACTAGGAGGGATATTTCTTTTCATATGTTGTTGCAAGGATTTCACTGGAAAGCATTTGAAATTCAGCTGTCATCAGCTGTTTGGACTTTACTTTTTATGCTAACAGGTGCATGTAAAATCAGCAGAAACCTAGGGCATAGGCCCATTTTTTTTTCAAAAATCTTTTGAAAGAGTTATTTCATCCACAGAAATAGTTTTAAAAGACCAACATGGCTTGCGTAGGGGATGGCGAAGAAATGTGTTCACAGCATGGAACAGCAGTGGAATATTTCTGCGAGACACATGACCAGCTCGGTTGCCAAGCATGTATCCAATACAATCACAAGGACTGTATGAATGTTAAAGCAATAGATGAACTCACAAAGGATATAGAAAACAGCCAAGAATACAAACATATTCAAGATGATATAAATGAAGTAAGGTATATTTCAAGAGAAATTAGTGACAATATAAATGAACGTGAAGATCATGTGAGGAATGGACTGTCTGAAGAGAAGGAGACACTTGCACGTTTACGAGAGGATATCAATAACATATTTGACAATGTACAGGCAAATATTGAGGAAAAGGAATCAAACGCTATCACCAAGGACACGGATAATATTGAAAAATTCACCTCCGAAGCTGATCAAGCTATTATTGAACTAGAATCTATTGAAAACAAGCTAGAAAATTTGAAAAGATCAAAACAGTTCAGGCAGTTTTTTATCACACTGAAAAAAGCAAAACCAGAGATATGTGCCATAGAAAACAAACTGGATCAACTAGTTACACACTCTAAATCTCGAAGTATATCAGGGGAGCGGGCACATCTACCCGAAGTCAAAGGTGAAACTGAAGTTAACCTGATTAAACTAGAAGAAGCATTAGTACAGTTTAAATTATTGATGTCAAAATCAAGCCTTACTCAACAACAGTGATCAAACATTTCCACAAGAAAGACAATTATTTGAAACTGTCACTGTGAATGTATAAAATTGACAAATACTAAGTATTCATGATTTATTCAAATCACTGATTAACTTGACATACAAATCATTAATAAACTTCAATAATCTATGATAAATTACCTTCACTTTAGTTAACCTTTACCTTTTTTAAATTTCTACAATGGACTTGGCCAACTTTGACAGTACCAGGGTTCCCACTGGGTGCTTACTGAAAATTTACTGACTGATCTGCACTGATCACAAAGGCACAATCGTGTGCCGCCAGCAGTGTATGCATTTATCTTACATTTTTAAAAAATACTGTTTATTGTGCATAGGTGAAGGCTTCTTGAAAAATAATGAATTGTCAATCACTTTTAATTCAGGTCCATAACTATGAGCCAACCCTAAGTTTGTTAAAGGATATCTCTGTAATTTAGCTTTTAACAAAATTTCATACAGTTAAACTTCGTTCGCTCGAACTTCATTTGCTCGAACACTACAGATCACTCGAACCCGACCCATGGTCCGGGCAAAAGCTCTATATAAATCATTCTGTTCGACCACCGAAACCTCGAACAGCGATCTCTCAATCTCTCAAACCTGTACCATGGTCCCTTCAGATCTATTTCATTGTAAAGTACATCCTTTGGCTTAAACAATAAAAGGTTCTAATCTCAATTATCAAGCAAACAATACATTGATGATCAGCTGTCAGACACAAGCGCTTCGAAACAACGTGTGTTATTCACACCTCGTTTAATTTGCAATTAAAGGTTATGATGTACAAACAGACTGAAAGTCGCTCACGATGTTTACAGCAATAAGTAGCAGATTGGCTTTAATTTAACGTTTGTTTTCTCAGAAAATTGAATAAATTATTTAATGAATGACAAACATTTCATACTTTTACATTACAACACTTAGAATAAATTGTGAGTTTTAATTTGTCTTTAATCAAGGGTAAGCTACACGTTTATAATATACATGCACATTTACATGTGTGTACCATTGTACGCGCAGTAACTCCCGATGTGGACTTGATAAAGGATGTATGGCGACCCCCATTACTGACGATGCTGTCAAACCTCGATCGCTTGAACTACCAATCCCTCAAACCGAAATCGCCGTACCCTTCAAGTTGGAGCGAACGAAGTTTAACTGTATTTCTACATTTATAAGGTTTGATCATTAAGTTAAATGAAGATCTCAATTTCCCACCTACCTGTTAAGTTCTTGTGCGGCCACGGCACAAGCTGACGCAATGCCAAAGTTTCTTGAGATTTTAGAACCATATGCCCCACCAAGTCTCTTAACCTCCACATCGATGCTGAAAATAAATTGTTACAGAGTTACCACTGTTCTCTGACTAAAGGCTCTGAAAGGTGGCCTGAAGAGGTAGGGAACAATGAACACATTCTTAAGGTAATATTATTTGGTTTGTGTCTGACCTAGACCACAGTGAGCATGTTTCAGGAAAACTGTATTACTAAATGCATTGAGAGAGCAAACACTGTCAAATTCATGAAATTTCAACATTTCAATACCAGAACCAGAACCATTAAGGAGAGAGGGGGGGTAATGACATTCCTTCTTTATATAAACACTGTATTAAGACATTTATTATACCTGATCAAAGTTCTTAAATTTTAAAAAGTAGTCAAATCTGGTCCTCATTTTTCCTTCAGTTGAACTTACCTAGCACAAGACACACCTAAGACTTGTGCAATAGATTTCTGTGCATAATCAATCCACTGTGATGAAGCATGTACTTTCATCCCATCTTCTGTCGGAATACAGATGCTAACTTGTGTCTCCATAGAGAAATGGTACTGTGTTCCACACTTTACGCTTCCCGAGATCACGTGCGCTGACTTGGCTATAGCTCCTGTAATTCAAATATTTTGTATGATTGTGACCTATATTCTCAAAACTGTGCAAGGAAGTTACTGTCTGTTGAGCCAGGTCTTTTAACAGCATTTTGGTTTTTATCTTTCATTATGTGGTATGTATCAAGTTAACACCTTCAAACAAATTCTGGTTTATGCAGAATTTTAATGTACATGTATTTTGAAGAGGTTTTACATGAGCTTGATGTCTCAGTTTATCCAAAACGTCTGCATAATCATCCTAGATTGAAGGAAAGTGTGAGAACAATACCTTCAGCATCTCCAACCACAATGTCTTTAGCTACATCTGGGAAGATCATCTTTGCTTTAACAGCCTCTTCAATAGTTAGAACAGGTGGTTTCACATCTTTGTAAGTCACTTTAACAGCATGTGCCCCTGAGAATGCCGTCTCTTCATTATCTAAAAGATAAAAAAAAAAATTCCTGTCTCAAATTTCTTTGAATTTCAGATACTTCAATGAAAACAGGTCACCTACCCCTTTTGCTTTACTGTTACACTATTTTGGTAGTTTGTTGAACACCACAACTGTAATATTACAGCACTGACTGAGTTGAAAATTGCCTACATACTGCATTTAGCAGCATATAGATCCCATATTCCTTTTTATTCTAGAGATCTTTTATACATCACACAGACAAATAGTATCACATTTTCTTTTAACTTGAAGAATACATGTACTAACAAACCTGCGACGACAATAGCTACAGCTTGACCGGCATACATGACCTGTCCACTACACAGCACTTCCTCGGGGGCGTATGGTGCTGGCATAGCATTGTTCTGACCGGGGATATCACTGGCTAGTAACACTTTCACCACTCCTCTCATTGCCTGAAATGGTTATTCTATATCTACTGTAATCACAGTCACACAATCAATGGGAAAGGTGATGGTTTCATGAACTCAAGATGTCCCTTTTTCAAAAGAAAATCTTTTAATAATAACATAACTTTTTATGATCTCACAGTGTCTCACAGAATATAATCTTTAAAATCTTTACTAACCTTCCATATATTTGATTTTTAGGAAGAATTTGTCCATCTTTCAAAGTGGACAGTATAATTAATTGAACGAAAGGTACCCTCTGAAAATTCCAAAGTCAGAATCACTAGCTGCTAGTGAGGTAAAGTTACCCTTCCTTCCCCCAATGAAATCTTGCCGATTGCCATAATAGTTATGGTTGGCTAACAGGAGTAAAGTTTTAATGAAAAAAATTTAAACCAAAATACTAACATCACTTTCATTATTGTGAGATTTTGAGTGCAAGAGAAGTAGCAGCCTCCCAGCCCACAGGCTGCAGATTCAAATCTCAGTGGGGCTACAACTACACCTCCCAGAAAGGCACCAGACTTGAAGGGCTATACAATCAGCTTCATAAATATGGTATAAATTCAATGTTATGACAACTGTTGAAATACTAATTTCCTTTGTTGTAGTTATTGTAGGAGTTCAACGCCTGTTTCGACCATAATTTTGGTCATTTTAACAGATGGGCAGTTTATCTAACATTTGTTCCTGGGAAGAACTAGTACATGAACTAGACTCATATCCTCCGTAAGAAACTGCGACCTTTCTCACATAAAGAGACATGGTTGGTAGCAGGGCTCAAACCCTTGACCCTCAATCAATGAGAGGTTACAGTCATTTTAAGTCAGCGACTCTAACCACTCGATCACGGAGATGGATACTAATTTTAAAGTTCTCCTTAAAATACATGCAATGGTACATGTTGTTACTGCAGCTGAAGTTTGAGACAAGCGTTGGATTCCTTATCATTCTACACAAGATTTAAAATTAATGTTATAAAATGTTACCATGGCAGCTGATATGTCAATGCTAGCAATTTTAGCATTTCCAACACTTGTTACAGCAAAGGCTGCATGGAGCTCTCCAGGAGCCGGAGGAAGGTCATTAATGTACATTGCTTCACCTGTTACCTAGCAACAACATAACATAGAAGAGGTAAGTTCAAAATTCTTAACATACAACTTTCAGAAAACATAGCACTTCTAGTCTTTGTTTTTGACATCATTACAAAATTATAGATCTGAAGTGAGTCCTGAAAATAAGTCAGTGTGACAGAAGTGTGCGTGTATCAATATGGACAGTAAAGATAGCTAAAAGCATGTCTGTGATCAGTGATTACGAGTTATAAAGACTGATAACTATCATTTGAGAAGGGGACATAACTATTATGAGCAAGTGCTACTTCACAATCATGTTAGTCTTACTATATTTAATCAATTTCATGTTTCTACCTGTGCCTGCCCTTCCAGTTTATGAATAGGTTCTGTTAGGGGCCATTCTTCCTTTTTCGTACCGTATGACTGCTTCCCGGAGGAGAGGGGCCGTTCCAGGGGATATGAGCCACTGACTACTCTCTTTGCTGCTTTATCACCATATATATGGAGTACAAACTGAAATATAAAGAACCATTTGCTTTTATGTAGCTAGCCCTGTTTTACTTTTTCGGCATAAGCTGTGTAAGCACTCTTTGCACCAATCCAATGTTACAAATGGAAGTGCAGTGACCCTCTTGGTCATGTCACTGATAAATGATGTAGCTATCGACCTAAAGATCGACTGCATATTCAACTGCCTCCATCGATAGCTTTCCCAGGAACAATGTCTATACATGTATATACTTGCTCTGGTTTCATACTAGACCTGGACATCATGACAAACATTCTGACTAGTTTTCATAATAACTGGTTATTAAATGTGGTCTCTAGTGTATTGGCAAGTTTTTTTTGACACAGTTGAATATGTTGGCTTTTGACTTACATTTTGGACTAATCAATTGTTACGAATGATATAATTGAATTTGTACACGACCCTCTTGATCACATGATTGCTTCATCGATAAATTCACCGGTTTCATGTTTGGTGCCACCTAGCGGACAGCCTATACATGTAAATCTAAGCATGCAGCGTATGGGGTCATATGTGAAACATTAAAATATTTACAGTATTCTTTGTTAATATTTTGTTAGTAGATATATATATATATAATGTCTTTGAGGATGACTTCAAACATTGCCAATTGCACAACTTCTTTCGTGTTCCCCCCAACACAACACATACGGTCTAATACATGGGATCGCTCTGGTGAATGAATATTTGGTGATGATCTGAACAGCTTACCTGTTTAAGCAAGTTTTGACCACTAAATAACAGTGCAGTTTGGTGAATTTGATAGATAACCTCTAAAATATGTCTTTCGTAGCTTTACCGCATCCTGTGTGTGATAGCTGCTGATGAGTTCATTTCAAATCTAATTTGTGATGATATATTTATCTTAAGACATTTCATAGTTACACAGTTTGTCTTATTTTGTACTTTCAGTGTCTTACTTTGTTTATCTTATGGCAGTTTTTAGGCTTCTAGTCAAGATCAGCAGATATAACATAGTATTCATCAGTTGAAAATAAATTTTGCTTGCACGTTTTCTTTTATAGTTTAAGTAAATAAGTTTAAGTTTTAATTTATCCATAATATATTTTTATTTTGCAGCTACATTACTTAATGTTTTGCACATTGTTTACATTTGTTGATAGTTGATTGTAAAAGCTCCTGCAGAGCTTATGTTTATTTGTTTGTAACTCTTGCCGACTCAAAATAAAATTTATTGTATTGTATTGCTATATCTGTCTCGCGGCAATATTTTGTATTAGTGCTTAAATGTTGGATATTGCAAGCTGATTGACACCAGAATTCAAGTAATTTAACAATTAAATGGTACAACTGTTCAATCTAGGGGGTCTGAAGGTCATAGTTTGTTCACTCTTATAATGACAAGAGGGCAAAGATGGCCCTATATTACTCACCTGGCTACCATTGGCTTTAATACAAGTTCATCAATAGCAGAAAGGGTTGATTATGACCTTGGGAATCTGATCTGAACAAGGTTCATAGAGGTTCAACACATAATGATATATTTCAAATTTCTAACCTCTGGGCCTAGTGGTACATATTAAAAAGAAGTTATGCCTACATATAGAGATCTATATTAAATCAAGTGACCCCCCCGCCCCCCCCCCCCCCCCCGAGCAGGGTCAATTTTCACCCTAGGGTCATGATTTGAACAATATCTTTAGAGGTCTTCTATGCAATGCTACATGCCAAATATTTAAGCTCAAGGCCTGGTGGTTTCAGAGTTTCTTACATTAGTATATGTAAGATGAAGTGACATGCCGGCTGGATCAATTTTGACCTGGGGGTGATAATTCAACCATTCTTAGTAGAGGTCTGCTAAGGCAATGCTACATGCTAAATATTTAAGATCTGGGCCGTGTGGTTTCAGAGAAGATTTTTTCCTATATAAGCCTATTTAAAGTCAAGTAACCCCCTGGGCTGGGTCAATTTTGATTAGAGGGTCATAATTTGAACAATCTTGGTAGAGGTTTATTAGACAATGCTACATGATGCTAAATATTTAAGCTGTAGGACTTTTTAAGAAGATTTTAAAAATAAATTTTCATTTCCATTTCCACGGCCACCAGCGTTCTGCATAGAATTGAATTGGAACAACTTTGATAGATCTTCATGCAAGGAACATTGTTGCCATGTTTCATCAACATTGGCCCCCTTGTTTCAAAGGAGATGTCATTTGAAGGAAATTATGAACGGACATACGATGGAGGTGAGCCATCCTGATACCTCACCTTGGCACTTTGTGCCAGGTGTCTAAAATAAGTGGTGTTTGTTTTGATTTGAATGTCAAAGTACTGTTTTTTTAAAATTCACCTTCCAACAGTGCTTTTAAGTACTACATGTATTAAATATATTTCATATTACACCTTTAAAACCAGATATCAGACTTCTGTGCATATTCTTGGCTAATGTATGATTAATTTAATACAAGAATGGAACAAACATTTTTAACACTTGCCTTAATGAAAGCAAGCAGGAAGTTTATTAGTCATGCACTTATGATTTGTTTCTAAAAATAAAAGAGCAACCTGTCTGGACAAACAACAATTGTGGAAAACCATATCATTTTCACTCAGGATATTTCATCTGATCCCGGATTGAAACTGATTTCTTGCATGAAAGCACCAAGTTTATACTGAAAAAGAGGACTAACAAATTGATGTCAGTCTGACTTGATACTGCTATATGCAACAAGCACAAATATGACAAACATGATGGCATAAATCTATAAAGTGTTTAAAAGCTTGAGTACAAGGGATATAATTTTGACTTCAAAAGTGCAAAATTGCTGACAGTTGATATCATTGCCAATGATTTGATTTGTGACAGGAATAGCTTTTATTCTTTAAGTTCAAGATGTTTATATACATCAATTCCATGGATCTAAATCTTTCCAATATTACAAAGAATGTGCTTGTATATTATAACTAACTTATGTGTTAGTGCAACAGTGCTTGGTGGTATGGGTAACAAGAAGCCCACAGTGATCCATAACTGGTATGTACATGTATAAACATGGCTAATGCTGTTGTTTTTTTTTATAAATCTTTTTTGTCTACTGTTCATTTAAACAAGCTCAGATTTTCAAAGTTAACTTGACCGCAGTTGACATTGTTTCTGTAGAGTGAACAGTACTTCTTGAAGTGTTTCATTCTATATCAGGCTATAACTGAAAACTATGTAATTAGTACTTTGTGTAAAGTTAATATTACGGATGGCAACAAATATCCAGATATCCAAATATTCATTCAGACCTCTGAGTATACGGTAAATGTAGCATTTAAATAACACCACCAAAACGAACTTTAATTAAAACCCAAAATATTAATGTTTGTTTTCATGGTAATATTACCTCCCATAGTAGGGTTTAACCTTTTTTCATGACACGAATGATTAAATTATACAGGAGGCAGTCACGAGTTTTGCCACCTAGTAAAGTTTCTGTAGAATTTTGGGTACTGTTGAAAGTTGAGGGTCCTGTTTGTGTAGACTGTGATTAATATTGCTATAATTTTCTCTTTTGATTGGTTTGAGGGAGTGTTGAAATAAAATAGCAATATGACAGTGGCTTTGTGTGCCTCTGTATGAAAATGGAAGTAAGGGTTGCACTCAGTCTGCAGTGAGCACAATGCATTTTGCAGGGGAGGGGCATACAACCAAGTGTAAATAGCAAAAAAAAAGGCACGGTTGATCAACACCATTTAGGCGCTTTTTCGGAGTCTGGTGTCTGAAACTGACCAGCTCCTGGTTGATACATTAGTTGTGAAATTTCAATGAAGTTTTGAAAAGTAACAATTTGTCTTCGGACCAACACAAAAATTGGTGCTATCTTTCAATGCAACATATTCCATGAATTGTGCATGCAAATGAGTTTGGCAGCAAACTTTAAGATGTTTTTCATGAGTTAGTTGACATGTGCATGATTCTGTGTTTTGTTTCTTGGAGGTTTGCATTTAAAGGTGTTGTGTGAAGGATTTGTGAGAATGGCCGTAAGCTTGGTTGCTGAGAACCCAGAAAACAAGTGACTGCCTCCATAGCCGCTTATTTTAGGTTTTACTATATATCTATAATTATTTTGCCAAAAATACAGCCTATATTCAACCATGGACAAGATATAATGGAAGTCCATATTGTATATTCTTGGAATACAAAAAGCGGACAAAAATTGTAAAAAAACATTCGATATTTTTCGATGGCTCTAAATGCAAATTAACGTCACGTTTTGAATTGGTTAGACGTTAAACTAAATGTTTTGTACGATTACGTCAATAAAATGGTGTCGCGATACTCCTGTATATTTCTGCGGCTAAAAAAGGGTATTTGTTCTTAATATCATGCTTAAAAGAATATCTATTTTTAGACAACCTTTAGTATTTATCATTCAGATCGCGTAAACAAGTTAATCAATTAGTCAACCTTTAGTGGAAAAGAAATTATCTCCCTTGTCAGATAAAGTCCAAGGTATCCCAATTTGCAAGAAGGTTCAACGTTTTTTATTCAATCAAAACGTCGTTATAGAAAATCCTCTGACTTTCAGCATGTCCGTTCGTTGTCATATATGTGAAATACCAATTTTTATGTAAGAATTATCTCACACATGTGTTGGATTAAAATATGTTTTCTGCAAGGACTGTAAAAAATTAGACACTGGGGTGTTACGATAGAAGCATGTAACTAAAACCATCATATAAAGATATTATCATGATTAGCAATATTTGGCCTTACATTTCATTATATTGATCAAAGAAAATACAGGGAATAAAAAGCTATGAGTAAGTTTTTTCCAAATGAAAGGACCTAACTGCATTTAGAGAGTATTTTTGAATTGGATTTGATTACAACTGACTAAAGTTCCTGTGTTTACAATAGGTATATAATCAATTTAAGGTTAATAATAGTAATATATAATTTGATCCACTTGAGCCGGATTGGCTCCGCTCAAGGTCAGATCAAACTCTCGAACTTTGACCACATGTATGATCCCGGACGCACTTCAAGCAATACAACCTCCAGTTGGACAAAGGTCCGGGGAAAAATTGTGCAAAGCGCATGCCATGGATCACCTGCTAATTTAGTTAATAACCTTAATTAGTTGTTTGCTTTTGTATGGAAGGAACAGATCTTGATTTTTTTTTTCGACCGGCCAATGGGCACTTTTGAAAAAAATTCAGATATGCAGGTGTTAACAGGATATTAATGGTAATAGTTATACAAGTATTTATTGAATATATTAAATTTATAATTCATTCTATTTTCAGAAATTTTCACTCACAAATTCAGAGGTATTATATCATGTATTGAAAGATGTGGAACAGTTCTGGAAATTTAAACAGAAGATATTGACCTTTTCTGTATTTAATCTTGATGAATTATACTGTAACACACTTCAAAACACCTGTTTTGGTCTTAGATAAGACAAAAAAAGATCAAATCACAAATTTCCATATATTGTGACACTCCTGAAGCATACACTGCATAAACAAGTGGTAGTTTTGTAAACACTTTAACAAAGACCACAGAAATACGAGCTGAGTGACAAAAAGCTACAAACTATATTTAGACATAAAGTCCCAGCTGTCTACAAAGAGTGTGTGACAAAAAGTTACAAACTATATTTAGACACAGAAGTCCCAGCTGTCAACAAAGAGTGAGTGACAAAAAGTTACAAACTATATTTAGACACAGAAGTCCTGGCTATCCACAAAGAGTGAGCGACAAAAAGTTACAAACTATATTTAGACAAAGAAGTCCCAGCTGTCTACAAAGAGTGAGTGACAAAAAGTTACAAACTATATTCAGACACAGAAGTCCCAGCTGTTCACAAAGAGTGAGTGACAAAAGGTTACAAACTATATTAAGACAAAGAAGTCCCAGCTGTCCACAAAGAGTGAGGGACAAAAAGTTACAAACTATGTTTAGACACAGAAGTCTCAACTGTCCACAAAGAGTGAGTGACAAAAAGCTACAAACTATATTTTAAGACACAGAAGTCCTGGCTGTCCACAAAGAGTGAGTGACAAAAAGTTACAAACTTTAATTTTAGACAAAAAAGTCCCAGCTGTCTACAAAGAATGAGTGACAAAAAGTTACAAACTATATTTGGACATAGAAGTTAGCAGCTTATGGTTTGTTTCCAAGTCATTTAACAAGTATATAAAAGACATTTTAAGCTTCAAACACTTTAATGCAAATGTCTGATATTCAAACTGAGGCTACTGTTGGCCTGATAGACCAATCCACTTAAATTAGTATCCCAAATCACTGGCAAAGACTACAATATTATTTGGAAAAGGTTCTTTTACTATATATTCCAATATCTTCTATGTTAGCCTCTGTTGACACAGTGAGTGCTGCCATCTTCAAGTAACTTTATTTAAAAAAGTATAATTTGATTATCTCCCCTTGATTTCTTTTTCTGAAATTTAACTCATTAGTCAGTAACTTTTTCAATTTATAAAATTGTTAATGGTAAAAAAAAGAACAATGACTGCATGTCAACCTGACACTGCAAAGCATTTTGCTGAAACAGATCATGAAAATCATGATCAACAGAATACTTTATGTCACACAGGTGGTTTTGACATTTACAACAGAAACACTCCAGAAAAAGCTACATCTCATGTAGCTGTTGGTGAATCCAAAGATAACAGTCTCATTAAAACAGAAACAGACGCTGAGGTTGATGCAGACAAACAAAGTCCTGACAAAGCACATGACCAACAATCAGCATTAATTCATAAAGGTACATATATTTACAAACAAAACACTCAAGGAAATACTGCACTTCATTTAGCTGTTAGTGAATGCAAAGACATAAGCCATATTAAAACACTTATAGACACTGGTGCAGATGTGAACAAACAAAATTCTGAAGGAAACACTGCTCTTCATTTGGCTGTAATTGCATCAAAAGACCCTAGACATATCAAAACATTGATAAATGCTGATGCCGATGTCAACATTCAAAATGCTAAAGGAAATACTGCGCTCAATCTGGCACTGCGCAAGTTAAAAGATCTTGGCCATCCTGAAACAGTGAGTAACTCTGAAGATAGTGCTTCAACCACACAATATCCACCTGAATATATTGCTCTTCATCTAGTTATTTCTGATATACTTAGAAATGGCACATCTACAAATACACCATCAGACAAACAAAGCATATTTACGACATTAAAACAAGTTCTGACAGTAAATGATCAATGTTTAAGAATAACCGACAGAGATGGTGTTGATCCTGTCTACATGATTATATCCTACACTAAACGATCAAGACAATCATCTTTGACAGTAAAGAATGCTCTTAGGATATTTCTTCTCTGTCTTGAACTTGAACACCAAGGAAAAATTTCATATCATGACAGTTTTGGAAACACACTGACTCATCTATTGATGAAACATTTTACAATTAGCAAGCATAAAGAGATTCTGTCAAAGCAACGTATCTTTTCAAAACTGAATTTTAATGTGCAAAATTTTGATGGGAAGACTCCATTGCATACTGCGTCAACCGAAAGCCTAGAAAACGTAGAAAGCTTAGCCAACGTAAGATACATATTGGACAACTTTGATGGATTAGATCTGTTCCTAACAGACAAAAGGAAAGAAACTTTCCTGCACACATATGTGAAAGCTAATTACCATTCTTTCTATAAAGCAGACTTGCCACATTTACTTCAGGGTAAATGTAGATATTGCCCGCCAGATGTTGTTAGAATACTTCTTGCCTGTAATGATGTAACTGGACGTACACCATTCCATGTATTCCTACTTAAATATTCTGGCGGGCTTCAACCTTTCTATGAGGCTGGTGCTGATATGAATGCCTGCGACAACTTTAAGGAATCCATACTTCACTACCTTGTACAACAAAATACTTATGAAGAAGTTGATAACATACAGTTTGCTATCGAGCACGGTGCCGATGTCAATGTACAAAACCTGTCAGGAGAAACACCTA
This sequence comes from Saxidomus purpurata, assembly GCA_022818135.1. Lineage (NCBI taxonomy): Eukaryota > Metazoa > Mollusca > Bivalvia > Venerida > Veneridae > Saxidomus > Saxidomus purpurata. The sequence continues at coordinate 30,270,786 of JAFMSR010000010.1, forward strand.
TATTTCTAGCAAGAAATATGGATGTTGTGAAGTTTCTGGTAGAGTCTGGGGCATCTTTGGGTATCTGTAACAAAACTGGACAAACCCCCCTGCTAAAATTGATCAGCTCTGGATTTTATGGCATGAGTTTTTCAGATGATGACCTAAAGTATTTGATAGAATGTGAAGACAGTGCCCTGAATGTACAAGATATTCATGGCAGAAACATTCTTCATCATGCTGTATTGCATGGGTATGATGCGACAACGTTTTCTTACTTACTAGAAGCTGGTGCTAAATGTGTCCCTGATGTTCTAGGTCAACTTCCCTGTCATATTGCCCATCAAAAGGGACAAGTGCAACTAGCAAAACAGCTTTGTGTGTGTGAAAATAAGGGGCATCTAGATACATTTACCATTGCACAAGATTATAAAATACGTTGGACAATACAAGATGATGGTTCTATTTCCCCCAACCAGGAAATAAAAGAGCAAAGGGAACATTTCCTTAGATTTCCTATCACGGACATTCTAAATCATCCATATATTGGGAAAGTTGCTTTTGAAGGAGAGACTGAAAATGTGCGATTGTGCATAGTAAACATAATTCAAGATGTATGTAAACGTATTGGTGAGGAAAATGACCTGTTAAAGAGTTCAGTGTTACAGTCAGGGAGTGTGGGTGAAAATGTTAAGGTTGGTCAACTTGACGAGTTCGATTTTGTCTGTGTGCTTGACCTTTCTAAAGCATGCTATGTTGAAGAAATAGGAACATCTGCCTTTGCCCATATCAAACTAAAAGAAGAATATAGGGAACACAAATGTCGATGTCTTTTTGATGAAAACTGCTACATGAATGGATTCACATTCACTGATATGTTTGGAAAAACATTAGAGGAAACTCTCCCCACATGTTTAGACAAATACCAGAACTCATACTTAACATATACAAGTAAAAATGTTAAATATGGAAGAAGACAGAAAGGTCCAAATATAGAATTGTGTTTCCTATGGAGAGGCCGCAAGTACAGCCATTTGGAAATCAAAGTTGATGTTGTTCCCGCCATACAGATAAAGGGTTGGTGGCCTCATGGATCGAGACTGGATTTGCTAGCATGTGATGCTGAACAACTTGAAACACTGAAGCAACAAGGTGCACTACTTTTACTTGCCGGCAGTAGTAAGGCAGAAATACCTGATGGCAGACACCTTCTAATTTCAGCAATAACGGCTGAAAAGATGCACATGGCAGGCCTTCCGAAGACATCCAAAGATGCCTATGCTATAGCAAAGATACTTTGTGAAGAACATGTAAGACGTACACTTTATTTTACATTAGAAAAGAGTGATGTCAAAAGTTATATGCTGAAAAACTGCATGTTCCATGTTTCAGAAGACTTGCATAGTTCAAGGGACCCAGTATCAGTCTATGAATGTGTGTGCAAAATCTTTCAAAAGTTTATACTGTTTACTGCACAAGAAAATCTACCATGCTTCGTATTTCCATGGTACAATATTTGTCCCGCTAAATCTAAGATACATCGGAATATTCCTTTGGCAAAGAGAGAAATCGCTTTGACCAGGATACATGCAAAACTGACGTTGTATCTAATTGGTGACATGGATGAGCAAGTACTGTCTGACACTGATATAAAGGATTATTTGAGTCCTAGACTAGCTTATAAACGACGAAATGTATTTGGTAAACAGCGTGAAATTCCTACATATATTGTCAAAAGAGATTGAAGCTTCACCAAAGACTGCACAAAATATGATGGACAACAAACCAAAGATCCTAGCTCATCGTGAGCTAAATGATATAAAATCCGTCAACCTGTAATGTAAGAGATGACAATATAATGCCTGAGAAAGATTTAAATCATAATTTGGCGGTCAATAGAACTATATCCTCAAGAAAAGGACCCATCTGAAATTATCCTAGATACTGGTGATCCAAGGAGATTCAGACATCACTGTAACAGCATATTTCAGTAACACCAACCATTATTTACTTATTGCATACATTTTTGTAAAAGGAAGACTTAGAAATCATTTAAATTCAAACCACTGTCACTGATAAAAGGAACGAATCTACCTACACTACTCATCAAAATAAAATATTTATACAACGTCTCACCAAAAAAAGTATTGCCACCTCGACAAACCAGAAAACGTCTCCTGTAAGGTATGCTTGCACAAGTAATCCAGATGTATGAAAGAGACGTGATTTTATTTAGAACAAAAACAATCTTTGGATAAGTAAACACCACTGGCAATAATAAATAACTAGATATCATGTATAGATTTAACAAACAAAGTTTTTCTAAGAGGCATATATTCAGAAACAGAGTCAAAGAATAAGGATAATGTGAATGTACTGTTACAAATACGAAAACACTGGGCACGACAAGTCATGGCTCAAATGTATTATTACACAGATTTTATAGAGATATCCTAGCAAAAAACAGTCACTTGCCAACACAACAATGCAACCACTTCTAAAATAACATGTCAAATACCAATTCTCTTAATATACAAAAAAAAGATTGCAAAAAAGCATAGTTTTCAGAGAAACTGTGAAAAAAATTAGTACCCATTTTGAATATACACAGACATTTAAAACAATTTTAGAAAACTGATCAAATAATTGCTGGTTTTGTTAGCCATTAGTATGGAGCAGAAACATGGCATACCAACACAGCCATGTTTGACACTTATAAAATAATTGAACATTTCTGACAACTTGCTTAAGTTTAATGTATTTAGTATGAAAATTATTCTAGGACCAATTAGCCCCTATGGTACACAATGCATGATCTGAGAAAATGGTGTAGGATATTGTATGCAGAAACTATTTAACAGTTATAGAACAATTTTAATGAGGAATACAAATCCATTTTTGGTCTGTCAAAAAAATTGAGATAAATGACTGTGTTTTAAATTGTTCTGTCTTAAAAGTTGGTCTGTCCTAATGGTCATACTTGGTTTATATTATATTCATTAAAATATGCATTCTACAAACCTGTATATTGTATAAAGAAATGTTATTTTTGATCATTTACCTTTTGCATTATACATGTATGTTTACAGCTGCATAATTGTATTACACCTTTTTTCCATTTTATATTGTATAATGGTGCTGGAATTTCTAGTACTGAAGTGTCCTTCACATTTGGAAAATGTTATATAGATTGTGTATATTGTTGTAATTGTTGTAGGAGTTTAACGCCCCTTCCAATCATATTTTGGTCATTTAACATGCGGGCAATTAATTTAACCATTGTTCCTGGGAGGAACCAGTACTAGACTCTTATCCTCTGTAAGAAACTGCCAACTTTCTCACATAAAGAGATATGGTTGGTAGCAGGGTTCAAACCCATGGCCCTCAATCAAGGGGGGGGGGGGGGGGGGGGGGGGGGGGGGGGGGTTTTGTTGGTGGTTGTGGGGGGGGGTTGGTTTTCAAACCAAGAGATTTTTTTTTTTTTTTTTTAAATATAATTTTTTTTTTTTTGGGGGGGGGGGGGGGGGGGGGTTTATAAGTATAAAGTTTTTTTCACAATCAAGCTAATATAAATTAGTACATGTATAAACTAATGAGAGGTTACAGTGAATTCAAGTCACCAACTCTAACAACTCAGCCATGGAGGCACAGTATTGTGAATATTGACAACATGCTGTGTTTCTTTATTCATATTTATTACTATCATTTTTAAAATTATTGCATGGGTTATAAACATTTTCAGTTTTTTGCATTATATCTAAAATCATATTTAAGTAGTTAAGTTTGAATGTGTTGAGGGGACTTCAAATTTGTGTTCCTGATTTCAATCTTTAGCCAAATGTATAGCACAATGTTACTTTTGTATAGACCTAGTAAATTATCAATGCCGTATATCTATAGTCGAAACAATGATATAATAGTTGCTGTATAATATGCTATAATGAACGTCAGTTTTGGCTGGTTTTGCAAAATGTGTATGTAAATTTATACCATATAAACATTTTATGATGAATTTACATTGTTTTAAGCCAGTATGTAATCAGGTATGTTTGGTGATAATTTCAAGGTTACTTGATTGGCAAAATGAATATATTGCCCAATACCAGCTAGAAATTGTTCCTGAGTTAGTTAATCAATCATTGCTGTTAAAAAATCGCTTTCATATGTTTGTTTTAAACAGAATCACCTTCTTCTGTACAAACCTTGGCAATGACCTAAGCACAGCTCAACATTCATATCAATCATTCATATGCAGTTCAATATAGTTCGATGAGATGCTCGTAAATCTCAAATTCTATAAAATCTGCTGAGATTCAAGTTAATCTGAAACACATGTCCTTATGAGTTCTTATTGTACATCATTGTATCATTTGAAATGTAGTATTTTCACATCATAAAGTTGAATGCACAGGAATATCAATTCAGTTTTTGTATATGACAGCTCTGCTCCGTTGTAATGGAAAGTAATCACTGCTGGTACAACACACTCCCCTTAGTGATTATTTCCCCTTGCAGAAATCAAAGTGAGGAAATTGATGAATGAATGAAATAGCATTTTGTGCATGAGAAATGCAAATTAAACAAATTTAGTGGAAAAATAGTTTATGTATAATATTGTCCACAAATTTTTGAAACTTATATTATGTGTACAGTATGTATGTTATTAAAGTTATAAATTTTACCCTTGAAAATGGCCACATTGGGTTAAGGTCAAGAATGATGCTGAAAACACAGAGGATGCTTTAAAACATAATAGGAAATAAGTTTGACCAAGTTATTTATGTTAATGACAGATACAAATTAAGATATATGTAACCCAAAGGGTGGACTTTTTATTTTTGACTAGGACAGTCAAAAAAGTTTGTTACAGATTTCTTCTATATTTTATGTGAATGAAACTCTTATACAAATCGTTATTTTTTGGTTATAACTATGGCAATGTTTATTATTCTAGAAGTATAAATCACTGATTAATGTTTTATTTGAAATTTTGATGGTCACTTTGAACGGTACTATCACTTTAATTATACCTATAATATCAAACAACGGATTAAAATGTTCACCAGTTCTAATGTGCAGGCTATCTAATTGCTTAACAAGGGCCCAATTCTAACTTAGTTCATGCCATGCTATTTGAAATTTTCGATACTGTTATTCACGTCCAGCTAGAAGTGAAGTAATCTCTAGTATGAAGATCTTGTAACTTCTTTAACTACTTCTTTACCCAGGCTAGGGGCAAAAACCAATCAAATCACAAATGTTTTAAATTCCAATGTATTTTAATTGAAACAGTGATACTGTCTTGCGCATGACTATTTTTTTTGTCATGCACAGCAATATACTGACATTAGTTATTATCAATAAAAGTACCAACTTCTATTTATTGTTTAACTGGATATCATGTTTGAACTTTGAAAATTTTACATTATAATTTATAATCATGAATTTGATCTATTTGTATGATTTTTGTTATTCCTGCGATCTATTTATGTACTCCCGACACATGTACAAGTTGCTTTATTAAGCCAGATCAATCAAACTGTATCAAGGTAGATATGTAAGTCACACAGTTATGTAGTAGAGGTAATCTAAGATATATGATACAAATATTGTAATGTAAATGTATGTGATATATCAATAGTCACTGAAACATTAGAAATGTAACTGTCCATTTAATTCAAATGATTCTATGTTGAGTCATGCCAAAATTTTGACATAGATCTGACAAGTTGCAAAACTATACATGTGTAAAAACATGCATGTTGTAACACACATAAAATTATTATTTTGGTAGGCTGTGATAGCTAGAGATAATTGTTATTGAATTTTTAATACTTCAAATCATTTATTATTACAGTTCCTGTTTATATGTTGTAAATGTTACTAATGTACATTTCACAAATATATATACCTATGTATTGTTGTGTTTTTCTTGAGGTTTAACACTCAACTATATTTCAGTTGTTTAGAGTCTGGCAGTTTATCTAATTATAGCTCCTGTAGGAGACTGCCAGCTTTCCCACATAAATGAGTCAGGTACCAGTAGGAGTGAGAGTTTTAGGGATTTCAAGTCAGTGACCCTTAGCTCTCACCATGGAAGCAGGTCATTCGTCATTTCAAGGTTGTGTTAAAAATTGAACTGATATATCATCAAACTGACTGTTGACCTTCTGTGCAGTTGAGCATTATGTAACTTCCTGTAGTACATACAGGATGACAATGGTTATGTCCAATCTGTTAAAATTAATGTAAATGTATTTTACATGCCTTCAGTTAGTGACTGGGGTATCTTGGAATTCTAAATACTTCTCAGTGAAATTTTACCCTGTTACATTGGCATTTCTGATTCATCAAAGTCCAGTTACTACAAATGGTGCCTAGATAGTTGAAAGGTACGGGTAGTTAAAGCTATGTATTAACTGATCTATCTGTCACTTACCCTGTAGAAGAGAGCTATAGCCAGGTCCATTCTGTACTTCACACTACCAGCCAAGGGATCTCTGTCTGGGTTCAAATCTCCCCTCAACAGGTCAATGCAAGCTACAAGCATAAAGTAATCAAGGTATTCATTTTAAGTCATGCACATTGCACCACATGTAAAAATGCCTCATAAAACCTTTATACATTAAAAAGATTGTCTTTCTATTGTATAAAAATGTTGTGTATTCTGACGATGATCTTTGACCCACAAAATTGAAATATTAACAAGCTGTCCATTTACATGAGTAAATCCCAAAACACAAACCCCTGACCTCCCATGTGACCTTGACCTTCAAGGTAAGGATGCAGTACTTAGGAAATCTCAATGTGCTCAACAAATTTGCCATGTAATTTTAAAATCCTTCAATGCATTACAGAGTTACCATGTATACAGGATTCCATGACCTTTCACATCTAAGGCTGACCTTGACCTTTGAGGTAAGGTTGTGGGTCTTGCACATGACACATCATCTTGATTTGCTGAATTGTGCCTAGTTATTTTAAAATCCATGCATGACAGAGTTACAGTCCATTTACAGGTCATTCTATTACCTTTAAATTCTAAGTGTGAATTTGACCTTCAAGGGGAAAAATTTTTTTTTTTTACGCCAAAAAATTTTGTACATTTTGCTGATTTTAAAAGTCCCTTCAAGCATCCCATCAAAGTTACATGTGTTGGATTGATGGAAGTGTGTCATGTGACATACCGTTTTGTTTGTCTCAATGAGACAAACACAACTTTATGTCACACTTGACCACCCGATGTCACACTTGAGTTCTAAGTTTGCCGGAGTGTAAATTTTGACATCCAATGGTAAGTATGTGGTTTGATGAAAGTGTAGCATTGTACAGCCTGGACACAAATATGTGCATATACACAGGATTTCTTTACATTTAATCTCTAAGTGGGACCTTGACTTCTGAGGTATGGACATAGGACTTGCACATTAGTGCCATGTTAAATGAAAACCCCTTTATGCATAACAAAATTACAGCCCAGATGCACAAGAAAAATGGAAGAACGGACGGTATGATTTTAATATGTCCACCTTTGAGGGCATAAAAAGAGTAACATATTGTGACTGTGAAAACTTCAAATGGTCAGATGAAAAAAGTTCAGATATAGAAACGCATGATCCACAAGAGGTGCAACAGCTACATCTATACTCACAGCTCAATATAGCAGCATCACCTAGGTAATTATCTGTCAGGAATCTCTCTGTCTGTGTGGCATGCACCTGAAATAATGATAAAACTGTGTTGACTAGAAGTAGCATGAGAACAATCATGATGCAAAGGATCCAATGGAAGCTTATTAAACAGGGAGATTAACAACACAAAATGAAACAAGTCATATGTTCAAATGAACCAAAGAAATTCATCAATTTTCGTAGAAGCCAGCCATGTTATGAAGTTTCAACAGTACCACAAAACAAGAGACAAGATGACCCTATATCACTCTTCTGAGTACATGACCTACTTATGATCCAATGTGACTGACATCAATCATAATGTATTAATAAACACAAACATTCTGTCTGACCTTGCCGAGACATATATTCTGACCAATTTACATGATGACAGGCTATAAAATGTGACTATAAGAGTATTAACAAGTTTTTTTTGGATTTGATAAGGTGACCTAGTTTTCAATACCAGGTGACCTACATTTAATCATCAAGACAAACACTTTGACAAAATTTCATGAAAATTGAATATTAAATGTAACCTCCAGAATAATAATAACGTTTTAATTGGACTATGTGGTACTTGACCAATGACACTTCATACTTGACCTCAAGTGACAAACAGTTCTACAAAATTTCAGGACATTAGTAAATCTGAATTGTGGTTACTAGGGTGTCAACAAGGTTCTTTTACCATCTGACCTAATTTTTGACTACGTTACAGATTCAAATTAGGCCTCAAAATCATTTAGACCGACAGTCTCACTAATTTTAGAGTTTGTCAACACCGTCCAGCGGTGTTAGTCTTTATAAAAAGATTTGACCATCTGAGGGGCACGAAGGCCAAGGGGGTGTTTTGACCCCAGGTGACCAATTTGTTTATGTCATGAAAAGGATGTTTTATGGCCAGATATCACACAAAGTGAAAAAGCAATTTTTCTTGGGGGGGCTCATTTTCAAACGCATGTTTACAGTCTCATCAATTTCCGCATTGATTATTGGTTTAATATTACATACATCTTGTATATAGAGAAACGTGGTTCTGTTAAAGGTAATAAAGGGCCTATAGAGAGTGTTTACAAAGTTTTTCTTTGATTTGACCTTGTGACCTAGTTTTTGACTGAAGGTGACCCAGATTCGAACTTATCCTAGAAATCATAGAGATAAATTTCTGACCAATTTTCATGAAGATTAGATTTCAAATATGACCTCTAAGAGTGTTAACAAGGCAAATGTAAATAGACAGACAGACAGACGATGGACAATCACAATGACTAACCTTTGAGCACTTAATGCTAAGGTAAGCTAAAAATCTACATGAATTTTTTATCTAATTTTTCAATTCTAGTAGATCCATTAAGCAGAGCTAAGCGAAAACTAATGGAACTATATTTTCTTGATCTTGTTTAAACAAGCCTAAGAAAAGGACGACAGAATTGTGAAAGAGTTGCATGTATATATTGACTGACAGATGCATGAATGAACGTTAGGTCAGATAAGAGGTTTAATCAACTCTCTTGGAGCACAGAAAATTTGCGATTTGATTGTTACCAATGTTTTTAGAACCTTATGCATTAGATTTTTACTGGAATACTCACAAAATCCTTGCTGATTCCTGCAAACACAATGGTAGGTTTACCTTTCACCAGAAAGTGAGTTTTCTTATCTACAGTGAACCGAAATCCTCCACTGACATAGGAATGGGCATTCTGAAATTATACAAAAATAAAATGTAGTCTGATCTAAGAACACACTCACATACTAAATGTTTCAGTATCATTTTTACAACAAATAAGGAAGACAATAGCAATCATGTGAGATGAGTAATAAACGGCAACT